>CAKJVC010000123.1:0-622338 GCA_918026815.1 Chalara sp. BL73
CCCCCAAGTCGTGGTGGATGGAGCAAAGCTGAAATACCAGCAAGGCTATAAGTAAGTCGGATCGTTCTTCATGATCCTTATTGCTAACTGTCACTCATAGCTTCTTTTCAACCTCAACAACCATACAATTGGGAACAAGGTCAAGGCTCGAGCAGGACAACAAATGCAGTCACTCCTTTTCACTCTCGAACCATGCTCCGAATCAAAATGTTATTCAGAGATGAAGCAAAGCAACAAGGTAACAAGTCCTCACCGTTCAACAATATCATGGTTCTGACGTCGCTGTAGCACTGCAAGTCATAGCGTCAAGAGCGTAAGCCTGAAAGACCTGACGGATCTGATTCCAGCGCGACTACCTGCGATCAAACTGTACCGGTTGGCTTTAAGAACGTGCACGCTTCCGCCTGTACTGACCTTCCCCTTCCGAATACAGTCACTGTGCAGTTTTCGGGTCCCTCCGCTGTTCTTTCGGGTCGGGGAACACTGCCAGCATGAGTCTCAATCCTCGAGGAGCAGTGCTTGCTATCTCCATCACACTTCCTCGTTGAGCTATTTGTCCCCTTGTTGCGGCGATCCTCTACTTGTATTTTCACTGATTGACTATAGGGGAACCTCACTCGAAACGGCCCGACGCGTTGTCATTGATAGCGGCGTTGAAGTTGTTCGGCTCAAACGTCGCGCAATTGTTCCTTAGTTGATGAGATCTCCTACCCGTAGCCTACCTTGTCTGTTGAGCTTCGGTTGCTCTTGGCGGCGAGGGCGGAAATCCACCCACTGGAGAGCTTGCTTTCATGAGCGAGCTTTAAGGTGTTCAATGTGTTGCGTTCTTTATCGCTACAGGGTTGAATTCAGGCCTTTGCACCTTGTGCATCGTTTGCTTGTTGGTACTCGGGATTGCCCGTCCGTGGATCCTTGATCCTATTTCCGGAAGGCAACAAGCTAAGTCCGGTTCAGGCTTGTTGTGGCTAAGTATCCCTGAGCGCTATCGAATCCCTTTGTCGTTTTCTCTTGGCTAATAGCGTTACAGAATAGGAACCCTTAGGATCGGGATAAGCTTCTCTGAACTGGAACTGGACCTACTGGAACTGCTGGATCTGGAGCCGGATCGTGAGCTATAGGGGCATTTTCGGGTTATTGGGGCATATCAGGCTTGCTGGGAGCCTGTAGGGTTGTTCTAAGGCTTGAGGTCTCTCTTAGGCTATCAATCTCCACGGGCTTGGGGTCAAGTTGAGTGCTGGGAGTAGCTGCCCTGGCGTTCCTTCCTCAGGCTTTAAGGAGTTTGCTGAGGAGCTGCACTTCGTCTAGGCTTCTCCTAATAATTTTTGTTTTTCTCCTCGGGGTAGCTGGGGATCCTTTTATTTCCCTGGCCGCCCTGATCTTTTCACTGTGCCTTTGGGGGCTTTCTATAGAGCTTTTGTGGTCTTGGGGCATATGCGGCTTTGGGGGCTGTTTGACTTGATTGGCCTATCTAGGGATAGCTTGCTGTTCCTCTTACTATTTTCGTGGGCTTCTGGGGGTTGCGTTCCGCTTGCCGGTGCGATGGTTACTGAAGCTTTTCCTCCCTGCACCTATGGGTGTCTAGGCCACAACTACGACCCCTACCCATGTAACGGGGTGCTGAATTGTGCGCGTCCTGGCCCACGAAAGGCAGAGATAGGGGCACTGTCGGAGGGATCGTCGCTGAGCTGGTGGGTGGAACGTGTGGTAGCTGGTGACAGCTGCTGTCGGCGACCCGGTTTGGGACCCGTTGTAGTGCCGGCCAAGACTTTCTTCCTACTATAGGGGCTTCTAGGCTGGTAGCGCTTTGAACCTTTAGTAGTCCGAGGGTTCTTCAGAATCATTTACCCGGGCATATAGGCTTCTCTGTGCGTTCGTTAAATAGGGTGGTTGAACAACGAATTGTCGGCTGCTTCCTTCCCTTTCCTCAATATCTCCAGGCTCTTCAAGGTCAGGCTCGGGCTTGAATCACTTGTTACCCCATCGTCCGGCGCATAGAAATGACCCTCTCGTTGGAAAAATAGCTTAAGCCTACTTCCTGAGAAAGTTCCTTTCAGGGCCACTCCGTCAGGCCCAAGCTCCTTAAGCTTGTAGTACCCTTTGTCGTTGTTAGCGCTGAGTATTTGATATGGCCCTAGCCACCTGAAGTCAAGCTTTCTATTAGAAGACATGTCGATTTCTCTGACAGAGTCATGACGAAGTACAATGTCGTCTTTCTGCAGCGGTCTAGCTCTGATCCTATGCCTGGCATCAAAAACTTCTTTCCCTTCTTGCCGTCGACGAGTTTTTCTGTACCTGGCTTCTTCGACATCCTCCCTTCTCATTTGGAATTGCCTCGCCCTTAGCTCAATAAGCTTAGAACGGTCCGTAATCTCCTCTGTAAAAAGGGTCCTCCAAGTGGGGAACTTCGATTCTATTGGCAGAATGGGCTCTCGTCCGTATACCATATAAAACGGTGTGTACCCTGTAGGTCCGTGAACTGTAGTGCGTTCCGCAAATAGAACAGCTGCTAAATTGTCAACCCAGCTTCCTCCTAGTTTAGACAAGGCGTCTTTCAGGGTTTTGTGACCACGTTCGATCATTCCATTTGCTGCAGCATGGTGTGCGGGAGACCTGGAATCCTGTTCACTCCCCATTTCGAGAGTAATTCTAGCACTTCTCCTTTGAATTCTCCTCCGCCATCTACAACTATCCTTCCGAAAATACCATGGCGGCAAATAACGTCTTCCCAAATGAATCGTGCAACTGTAGAAGCATCTTTACTCGCAATAGCCCTTGCTTCGGGCCAGCCACTCATGTCGTCCCTGGCTACAACTAAGTACTTCTTCCCTTTCTGAGCCGGCATGTAAGTAATATCAATCGCCCATTTTTCCATTAGCCCGTTCGACGCCGTAGGTACATAGCTTCCTCTTCTTTTCCGGCCGCCCTGAATTGACATTCCTCGCACGTCTTGACGTAGTCTTTCACATCCTTATAGCAGCCGTGCCAGAAGTATCGTTGAGAAATTCTATGATAAGTGCTTTCTCTTCCTTTATGGCCGCTTTGGTGGTGTACATCCCGAAGGATCCTGTCTCGGATCCGCTTGCTATCGACTACAAGCTTGATAGGCATTCCTTTCGTTGGCAAGCGCCACAATTTCCGTCCGTGAACGCCATATTTCAGTGCTTCCTTTTTGAACTTGCGGAATTCTGGAACACTCATGTCTTTAGGCTTTCTGAGCGTTGTCAAATAGCGCGCTATCCTGATAGATTCTTCACTGTACTCAGAACTGGAAATAGGTGTTTCGTACTCAGGTCCTTCCGAGCTTGACTCGATTCCGATTTCTTCGCTACGTAAAGAAGCCACTTTATCTTTCATTTCTTGAAGTATTAGCTTTCTACTTCGCAACTCAGGATCTGTTTCATGCTCGGAGTCAGTGTTTTGTTCTGAGTCGACAATTTGTTCGGAGCCTATGTCTTGTTCGGTTTCTACAGGGCATATTTCGTACGCTCCTAGTTCCGCCAGTATCCAATCGTCAATATCTTCGCTCTTTGAGTCGGTATCTTCAGGGTGAGGTCTTCTTGACAGCGCATCAGCGGCTGTATGCTGTTTTCCGGGCACATGCCGTACTTCAAAATCAAATAGTCGTATCCAGGCAAGCCACCGAGTAATCAAGGCTCCTGGGTGATCCGTAGCGGCTCTATTCAGCTGTGCTACAAGCACATTCGCATCTGTTTCCAACACAAAGTGGATTGCAATAATCCAAACTTGCAATTTCTTCAAAATCTTGAGAACGCCTCTGCACTCCCGTTTTGTAGCGTCGTAGTTGCGCTCGGCTTTCGACCAAGTCCCGCTTTCATATCTAGCAGGCCTAACTCTGCCTGATGCGAGATCCCTTTGGCCTAAGTAACCACCATAGCCATCCAAGCTGGCATCTACTCCTACAACAATTTCTCCGGCATCCGGCCCATAGTCGATCCGGATAAGCACCGGCGCTGTAACCATAGCGTTTTGTAGCGTCCTCATAGCTACTCCCTGGACTTCAGGATCCCAATGCCATGTAACACCCTTTTTCATCAAGTCGTAAATAGGTGCCGCAATAGTGCCGAAATCCTTCACCCAAATCCGGAAATACACGCACAAGCCTATAAAAGCTTTGGCTTCCGTAACGTTTTCAGGTGTTTTCCAGTTCATAATTTTGACGACTTTGTCCGCAGAAGGCTCTTTTCCTTTTGAGTTGCATACGAAGCCTACAATATTCAGCCCGTCTCTGCAGAATTGAGACTTAGGGCCTATAGAGCCCCCTGCACGCTCAATTCGTTCCAGCGTTTTGTCGAGGTTCTGAATATGCTCAAAAATATACCGTCGTATTCCGGGCAACACTTCCTCCCCGTTATAATCCGTATAGGGTCCTTTAACGCCTATGTCGTCTAGGAAAGGTACAGCTATTTCAGGACAGATTGCGGCTAGAACAAGCATCATGATCCTTACGCATTCTGCAACTGAATTCGTAGCGCCTTGGGGTAATGTTGTGTATCTCAGCAATCCGAGTGGTGTAAAGAATGCTGTCATATCTCTGCAAATAGGATGTAACGTCATTTGATCATATCCGGAGTATAAGTCAACTAGGCTTGCAATATAACACCCTGCAAACTCATCAGCAAATTCGTCGACAGAAGGAGGTAAATTCGCGTCTCTCAGTGTAACAGCATTCATAAACGTTGCCGAGTTAATCAGCCTGTAATCACCGGGCTTCTTTTTAGCAACCAAAAACCATGAGTTCCGATATGGCCCATCACAGTACTCCAGCACGCCGCGATCCAGTCTTTCTCTAAACATTTTTACCACTAAAGGTTTTAATGCTTTTGGAATAGGAAAACTCGCTGCTTGCCATGCTGTGTGTTCTATTGTTTTGATCACAATAGGTGGTGATACATCCTCATGAAATCGTCCGCATTCAGACCAGTCGAACGCAAAAACTTTTTCTCTGTTAATCAGGACTTCTTCCAAAAACTTCCTTTCCGCAGGCTGCAGCATATCCCCGATATTTAGATCTTTTAGTCTTTCAGGCGTAAGTCTTGACTCTCTAGGAATGTCCGAAAACCTGGGAATAATATGTTCTTGATATATTCCAACTTGTTCTTGAAAAACGTCTCTTGCTTTAGATCTCTCATACCAGTCTTTTCTGCCTCCGGGAGCATTGCCTACTCCGTCAGCTTTATCAACTGGATGGATCTTTTGTCCTTTGTTTTGTATGCAGTATTCACGCTAAAGTACCGCGTTGCTCTCCTTCTGTAAGGAAAAGGCGTGTAATTGGGGTCAAACTCTGTCCCCACAAAATCCAAAACTAAATGAGTGTCTGTGTTCCACGAATTGCCTATAAGCCCGTCCCCTCCCTCAAAGGGTAGAACTTGTCCCCAAGTTCTTTAAGCACTGGAACAAGCTGAAAGCTTCCTTGAAACATCTCTGCGTTTGTTGTACAAAAGCCATCTATAGCTACGCAGTCAGCTACAGATGTTGCTAGTTTTCCGAATCTGTCGTATATCCGTCATCACTATCGGACTCAATCATTCCGATAGTGTTTTGAGCCCGACGCATTACAGCGTTCTTTGCGGATTCCGTTTCGGTATTTGTCTTTACTGTAGTGATCAAGCCAGTCCTTGGGTCTCGAATAGAAGCAAAAACAGGGCCGTCAGGAGAATCTCTAGGATAGCGGAACACTACTCTGGCTTTGCGTATAAATGGAAAGCCTAGAATCAGCTTGAAACCAGGAGAGTCCATAATATAGAATCGGGTCCTTATAGCTGCATTGCCAATAGTAACCGGCAAATTGTCTACGAACCCTACAAATTTCGACGTACTTCCTGTAATAGTCTTTAGAGCCATATTGTCGTTCCGAGTAATAGGAATGTCCACTCTTGTCGCAACTTCTAGCGTCATCAAGCTAACCTCGGCGCCCGTGTCAAGCGTAGCTCTAATGTCTACAAGCTTTGAGTGCCCTGCTAGTGTAATAACAACTTTTGGCGTAGGGGAATGAACTTCCGAATATCCCGAATAAGACTCCACTAAGCCGAAACCAACGTCAGCCGTGCTTTTGCTGCAATCTACCAGCTCCCCTAAGCCTATGATGCTTTCTTTAGGCGCTTGCTCAGCAGCTGTATTAGAGTCAATACTAGAGCAAATTACTAGTTCTCCCAGGCCTATCATGCTTTCCTCAATAGGTGCATGCTCCATTTCCGCATCCAGGGTTCCTTCTAGGGTTCTAGGCCGTCTTTTAGAGAGCAAGGCCGGATCTGCTAGCGACAGCAGTTCCCCTAAAGTAAATCCTTCGGGAATCGATTTCTGGGTCATAAGTTTTGCCAGCGAACTCTCATGACTGTAGCCAAGCCTGGCCAGCGCACTCGCTACAGTGGGCTTCAATTTTTGAGCTTTCGTAGCCTTTCGCTCCAGGCTAGCTTTTTCCGGCTCTTTAGGCTTGTTCTCAGGAGAATCTTCCTGAAAACGTACCGTTCTCAGCTGCGGTGTTTTAACTACACCGTGCTTCGCCTGCTCTTGAAGCTTTTGCTGTAGTGTAAGCTTAGAATCATATGGTGCTTGACGCTTTGCTTTTCTGGTGGATGGCCTGACTTCTACAGGCTCTATCCCGGCTTCTTTTGCAATGAAGTTTTGCACCCAAGCACTCGTCTCATCACTTAGCTCCGTTTCTGTCAGTATGTCGCCAGTCTCACAAACGTAAGTTTCAATGTTGTTAACCACGCTTTCTTTCCTGGCTTGAGCTCCTTCTCTACTAAACCGGGCTTCTTCCTCCAAGGCTCGTTTTCTATTTTCAGGAATGTGGCTAAATTTGGTATTGATAGTTCGCGCTATAACTTGGTCCCGGCGCGGAAGGTCGTTGCTGAACTGTACAGGTATTGAAGTCTTTCCGGCTTCCCAAGGTCCTAAGCAAATATAGTGATCTTCATCAGACTCATGAATAACGCCTAGGCCAATAAACCTTTTGTAGTCGTGGCACTGGTTTATATATTTATGAGGCTCTTGAGGTCTCATATCACTTGATTGCTGATTCCTGCACCACTTGCAAGTATCGTCATCTCGGAACCCTTTTTTCTTTGCGAATCCTCCGTAGCCGACTTCATATTCTTCAGCATAATCCCTTTCCAAATGGTTGAGGTTAGCTATTCGAGCTTTTTGCTGAGCTCGCTCTGCAACAACCTGCAAAATTCGCAAGCGTTCCAAGCCTTCTGTAATGTTGTCTATCTCCTGGTCCGTGACTGAACGGTTTTCTAGAGATTTTTCTCTGACAAGAGGCAAAACAGCTTTGTTGCGTTCTTCTAGTCTTAACGTCGAAGATGCCGAAGTTGCTGAGCGAGTTCCTTCAAACACAAATGGAGTGCTCATTTCCAGGCTATCAAACCCTGTAGGCAGCTCTCCCATTCCTTGTTCTTGTACCAAATCATCCATTTCCCTCAATACTGCACATCCGTTCTCAACGTACTCATAGACTTCTTTGTAAAGTCTAATGCTTTCAGTACCCAGTTTCCCAGGCCCTGCCGCATATTTAAGAGCTCTTGCTCGCAGACCATGAGGCAGCCCATATAGAAACTTAAACGTCAGCATTTTGTCCGTGATAACTTTTTCTTTCCAAGCATCTTGATCCCGCTTGGTTGAACCCTTTGCAATAGGAGTATATCTGCCCCTGTGTCACGTGACCTTGATCACCGATAGTTTTGAAATCTTTGACGTATTTGTCGAGGTATGCGATAGTATATAAAAGTTGCTCCGAGTCTTTGTACCGATACTCTTTCAACAGTTCCTGTTGAAAAGCTTCCCACGTCACAGTTGAGTCACTGTACCCGCCTAGCTGTTCAATCTCTTTCTTCAGCTGCACCGAAGCGTACTCTGCCGCCCTTTCTTTCTTTTCCTTGTCATCCTGGATTCCATGATCCTTGAAGCTCCTGTTAAGAAACTTGAGGTACGCAGTAACCTCCTTACCGCTGAAAAAGGGACTGCCATATCCTCCAGGTACCGGCATAGGTTGAAAGTAAGCACGGTCATATGCTCGGCCCGAGCTTGTAGAAGCAACCGATTGCCCTTTAGGCTTTTTATGCTTGTGTGATTTGTCGGAGGATGAGCCTGAAGTAAGATCCTCAGGCGTTGCCTCAGGCTTCTCAACTGTAAATGTAGAAGACATTGTATGTAGTGTAGGTGCTGTAACAGTAGTAATAGGCAAAAGATTGTTTTGTTGAAAAGCTTCTAAGCGTGGAGAAAAAAGTTGATGTAACCAGTCGTTGCTGTCAAAGCAATCCATATACTTGATAGCACGTAAGGATAGCGGTACAAGAAGCCTTTTTGTAGTAAGTCCCTGTAACGCTCAAACTTTAATAACGTCCATTGTTTTGCCCGAGAGTTTGAGGCTTCTTTAGCGAAACTTCTATGCTGAAACTCCCTCAACGGAACCTCTTTATGCCGTTGATTAGCGTATAGCCCGGTTCATGCCGAAGCTCTGTGGCTTTTTGCTTTCTGGTGTGACTTTGATCACCGTACTGAATTCCGGTACTCCTGGGCCTCCCACTTCCTGAGCGTTGTACAGGCGCTCGGCCTTAGCGTTTGCACGCTGACTCTCATTCTTAGGATGTCGTCCAGAAGGGTCGCCTGCTGGCAGAGATCACTAACTGAATAGGTCCCTGTAGGCTGTTGTGACGCCTTTCAAACTTCGCGCTGCTTTCTTAGAAGCCTGTAGCGTTCTTCCCTGTATTACAGAGGCATCGCTGTAGTGCTCCCTATCGAGTAGCCCGTCAGTAAAGCGTATTTGGGGGGTTTGCCGGTGCTCCCTTTTCTGCTTTCTCGCACCGCATATCGCGTCTATAGGCTTCGCTGTTGCTACAGAGAGTGCCTGATCCCCTGCGTAGGTCACCAAAATACATGTGGCGGGGAACATGCTGAGAGCAAGAACAGCAACAGGATCTAGCACAAAACTCATAGGCGTGATAGCGGTGGCTGTAGCATACTGGAGAGAGCACCGGCGAGCCTAAGCTCTATATAATAGATAAACGTCAATAGCTTATAAGGGTGTAAAATATAGAAGGGTGGAAAAGTGTGTTGTATTGATGATGATGCGCCTCCCTACCGGAAGCGCAGGTTATATACAACTCATGCTCCTCAGGTCACATGACTGACCACTCATGAGTATCACGTGACAGAGTGTGAAAGGAAAGAAAATCGTCCCCACCACAATACAATATTAAAGCGTTGTTTATCGGAATAAGTAGCTTTTTATAATTCAGAATTATTTGCAACAAATTTTTTTATTGCTTTTTTTGCTAACGTAATATTAGAAAAAGTATCACCGACGTAAAGCGCTATAGCTATAATGAAGTTACGAAAAAAAAGATAATCGATAATATACGAATATTTGTTGTGCGTTAGGTGCTCTAGTCTCTTGGCGCAGCGTGCGAGTCCTTAAAATACAATATTTCTTATATACCATCGTTCTGTTGATAGGTATCTGAAATACCACTGTTTTGCGCCAAGAGACAAATGGTGGTATATGAGATATTCGGCAAAAAAAGTATGGTATATGAGATATTTGGCAAAAAAATGATGGTATTTGAGATATTTGCCGTTTTAAAAAAAGTGGTGATCCAACTTAAAAACCTAAAACTTCTCTCAATATCTATCACTCCCTAATCTATTATTGCATACTATAACAGGTATTGAAGGAGTTTGGATACTCCAATCCCCCCTGCAAACATGGCACCCACTGTCACAAAACTAGAGTTCGACAACGTAGCCATCCCACTAATGCCATGTCCGGAAGTACAGCCCCCAGCTGTCCTTGCCCCAAGGATAAGAGACGCTCCACCAATTATTGCTCTTGTCAAGGAAATATGCACTGTCTCTTCAAGTGCTTTCAGTCCTATAGCTTTTCCTAAGCCCCAACCGCCGACTAGCATTCCCAGTACAAAGATCACAGGGTCGAGAGAAGGCCACGGCTCTGAGCCCTTGTGTGGTGATAGTCGCGTAAGTCGACAAATGTATTGTCCAATTCTTTCATACGCAGTGGAGACACCGATGGGACCTCCAGTGAGTATGAGAGATGCTGCTTGTGCAGCACCAATAAGGAGCCCGCCAACGACGGGATGTAGACGCTGAGACCCAATGAAATGGGGAATCAAGTACGAGGCCGATGCAACCACGGCAAGACAAACAAGCTCATAAATGAGGACTGCCTGGCTCTCTTTCATTTTCGCAGACTCATAAACAGTGAGCTTTTCATCGGTGCAGTCGCAGTCTTTCCTCGTGTCTGAAAAAGCCGCCGGGGTTGTGCATTTGACACAGTGTCCGAATCGAGACCACAGGATGCCACCAAGAATTCCACCTCCAAGTACTGGAAGGCCCGATGAGACGCCCGTTGTGATCTGCACTAACACGGTGCCTGGACATGCACCTGTGAGCGCCATCCCGCTTCCCAAAAGGAGACCACCAATGACGTTTCCATCATATCGGTGCAATCGATTTAAGTTGGAAGGCTTGCGGGGGGTGCAGGAAGAGATGCTTGTTTGTTTCGCAATGACCATAAGCACGCTATTGAAACAGTTAGACTTAAGTACGCGTTATTATTTTTTAAAAACGATAGGGGAACTTACGCACTGCTTGCGCTCGCCGTCAGAAAGACCTTTAACATGTGGAAATCAGATAGGAGAAGTTGAGAGGATATGATCGACGGGGAGTAGACCCCAGAGAGGAGTAGGGCAGAGCCAAATAGAGAGCCTGAGAGGGCGGTGGAGACCGGATTTGTGGGCATTTTTTTGATGATAGAAGGAGAAGACGGGTGAAGTTGGTTATTACTTTCAATTAATGATGAGTGAGGTGTTCGAATAGGAATTAAATGGCCAACTGAGAGGGTCAAGGGCCAGAGATATCCGCCTGATTAGAAGCTCCCTGGCAATCACAAGGATGGAAACAATCTTAGCGGCCCGGGCTTCGAGCGACCGATATTCCAAATTGGATATCATATCGCCGAGTATAACCCCAGAATTTTTTCTTTGTTTTCTTTGCGAGCATGTACGTCATGGTCGGCGATCTGAAAAATAGTGGGCCATTCAAAACTCTATCACCAAGTTAGTGACCCAGTCGGCGTCTAGAAAGCCTGAATCACGCCACTCGATTTTCTCGGCAATCTGGTACTAGAGACCTTCCTGTCAGATGTTTGAGACTCATTTTTGGGCGTAGGGCTCGGAAAGCCGGGACGTACAGGTGTTGGTCAGCGTCTAGCAACCTTGCTTTAATCTTCTTTGGCTGGCTTATTTATATGCCTATCTGGCACTGGGGAACATCAAATGAAAATTCGCAATCCATCTGTTGAACGAACCGAAATCTCAAAATTTAACAAAATTATTCTTGCTACTTGATCAATAGCCTGTAGCCTTTGTCTCGCATCTCAATAGTGTATATAACTTCTCAGTCTCTGTTTTACTTCTCTCTCTGACCAACAACATAGCAATCTTCACCCCGTCACTGTTTTTAACGAAAGTAATCAACGTCAACTATAAAATGACCAACAAACCGGAAGTTATTTCCCTTTTTGAACCCGTCACTGCAACTTGGCAGTATGTCGTTGCCGACCCTGAGACACGTGACGCGGTAATCATCGACTCGGTTATCGACTTCAACCCAGTCTCGAATCAAATTAGCACCGAGACTGCAGATAGACTCCTCTCGCTTATTTCAGAGAAGAACCTCACTGTTACACGCGTTCTCGAGACTCATGCACACGCAGACCATCTCACTGCTTCAACCTATCTTCAACAACAGCTCGTCAACCAGGGGAAGCCACGCCCGGATATTGGTATCGGAGCATGTATCACTCAGGTTCAATCCACATTTGCCCGCAGGTACGGGGTCGAGGACTCCGAACTATCCAATGTCTTTGACAAGCTCTTCCAAGATAACGAGGAATTCGCGATTGGGAAGCTGCATGCAAAGGTTCTATATCTCCCCGGTCACACTCCCGATCATGTCGGCTACATCATCGGTGAAAATGTGTTTACCGGGGACTCTATATTCAACCCGGACGTTGGATCTGCGCGGGCCGATTTCCCTGGCGGCTCGGCCGTGGCTCTATATAACTCCGCGAGAACCCTCTTGAGCTTGCCGGGGCACTATCGCCTCTACGTCGGACATGATTACCCACCAGAGTCGCGGGCAGAGAACGATGCTGGCGTGAAGCATAAACCGTACGCGACTGTAAAAGAACAGAAAGCGGAGAACAAGCATCTCAAGGATGGGGCGACAGAAGGGGAGTTTATTAAATTTAGATCGGAGAGGGATTCTGCGCTCGGGGAACCGAGACTTTTGCACCAGTCTTTGCAATGGAATATTCGGGCTGGGAAGCTGCCAAAGCCGTCAGCAGCTGGCGATATGTGTTTTCGCCTTCCCATCAAGGCTTCGAAGGAACTGATAAGCGTAATGCAGGGAGCTAAATAGTAAAGCAGGCGTAATTATGGTCTGATTGTCAAGGGGAATATTATAGTTTAAAATTGCGAGCTCTCGAAAACATCAAATGAATGAATTCCGCTCCGGCATTTATGCCAAATATTTTCCTGAGCCCAGCTGGGCGTCCACCAGTTTCCGCCCGCTTCGTTCAGTTGGGCATCATCTCGTTCCGAGGGCAGGGTGGCCTGAGATACAATACCACCTGACACCGACCAGCGCCGTAGGCTTCGACCGTAATATTCTTTCGAGTTCGGCCCCGCACCTTGGCCTAGAAACATCTGCACGATCGGAATCCAAACACGTATATCGATTGCAAAGTGTCTGAGGGGCTTCTGGATTAGGATACGGATCGGATGGGCAAGCACTTGTAAGAACACCGTGTATTAATACTAAACTAAGGAGAGAAGAGAATTGGTTTAGAGAATGACTCTCCTAGCCTTGATAGGTGCGGTACTTCATAATTTTCGTTGATGCGGTTAGATTCCCATGCGTTAGATTTCCGTGCCATTCATAAAACGTTCCACGCTGCTTGGCAGCTCCGTAAAGAAATTCATAAATTAAACAACCCCTCTGCCAACGCGCTGCCCAATATCGCTCTCAGACGGCAATCGGCGAAGAGAGCGTGAATGTTACCGCGCTTCCGCTCAATCTCGTCCACTTGGTGAGAGGGTCGCTCCCGAGCTGCTCATTTGTAACTCCGCTGGAGGTGGTGGTCGCCGGGCCAGGAAATTGGACTGGCACGGGAGCAGAACACCGGTTGCCTGTGGCGCCTAGTGTGACGCCAGTTATTCTGGTGCGGTCCGTGGAATAGATGTAGGTCAGTTTTGGCTTGCAGTTGCTGGCGGAGATGGGGGGTTAGTGGCAGTTCTCTATTTAATTTGATAACATAAGGGGCAAGGGAGAGACGTACTCGACGACCATGCGGTTGGTGAAGGCGAGGCCGATGGCGGTATGCTGTTTTGTGACTATTGGCCAGGTTGTGCTGCGTACACCCGTATCAGCATATGCTCTGGTGCGATTTGGGAGAAGAGGGGTGGGTGGCAAATTGAAAGAGCCTTGGCCAACTTACAGTCTCATCATCTCTTGAAGGATAGTCTCAACGAATATCTGGAAGATAGACAGCTGTCCGGTTACGCTTCCCACCGTAAAAGTGTCAGTGTCGCCATATCGGAGGTTTGCTTGGTGGAACATGAAACTGAGAAATAGTATTAGTCTACGTTACGAATCTACCGTAGCCGATACAAAAAGAAATTCCAAAAAAATGAATAACTAGTGGCGTTAAAGGAAGGAGAAGAGGCACGGACGGATCATGACGCAAGCCGAGTAAGTGGTGCGTATAACTCGTGCGAGAAAAGTCGAGTAGAGAATTAAAGTCGCCCGAGCCGCCGGACGTGTTGATCCATTCGGCAAGCGTGCAGTCCGCAGAATAGCAATTGTAGTAGATGGGAGTGGCTACGCGGGCCCAAACGATTAGTATTACTTCGCACATAATAGAGTATGGTGAGGTAACAGTTCATTAGTTCCTTAGGGTTGGGAATGGCGGTTATACATACACCACCGAGGTATGATCGTCAGACCTGCGTACCCATTTGCAGCAACCGTAGTGATCAAGGGCCAGTGCTCGTTTTGCTGTGTAAACTTGAATTAGCAGATGTGCCACATTTTCTCACAGAGCGAGGTATCGGATAAGTAAAAAACAAACCGTATTCAACAATACAGGTCTCGTATTATCGCCCACGACTGTTGTAATCCCATTATCCATCCACGCTTTAATCACATCCCCATTATGCAGTCCCGTAATAGCTGGGGGAATCAGTCCGTTCGAGCTAAACTTCCCCGCCGCAATACCCACCTGCCTCAACCATGCCTGATTAAAGGTGATCTCTTTTGTCGCATCGGACGTCGTGGCATTATTAAGCGCCTCGTGCGAAAATGTGTGCGAAAGATGTGCAAACTTGTCGCGGTTCGCAGCCACCTGGAACCAAGCTCCGAATGAATCCAGCCGTGTGCAGGCCAGACTCCAGGAATATGTCAGGGGGGTACTGGGCCAGAGGTTTGTACCCGTGCCAAGGGGTTTCTGGAATTCGAGAGGGGTGCTGGGAGGGTAGTCAAGCAGGTTTATAGAGCTATCAGGGATGCATTGTCCCGTTGTATCGGCACTGACGGCGGCCTCAATATTGCCGTTGCCGTTGTGCGCAAGCTCTATTATGTAGGAGGATCCCGCGGGAAGGCGAGAATTAAGGTCTGCCTGCCAACTGGCATGGGCATCCAAATCGCTGGTGCGGAGGCGGAACTTGGTTCCGGCAGGCTGGTAGATGTCTGTTGACAAATGCACGTCGTCAACTTGGGTGTTGAAGTAGATGCGACGCTGACCGATGACTAGGTGAGATGTCAATGGAACTTATATAATAAACAGCTAAAAGAGCGTAGAGTGGAACTTACACAAACCCCGAGTCATCCAATGAATGTGGGCATGCTGGAGGAAGTTCGAGGTAACCGACCAATCTGTAGCCCAAGAACTAAACCATACCATTTGCTGGCGGGTACCGAAGTTGTTAATAACAGCCGCAGTAGAAGGGTTCGTAAAGGCTCCGCTTGGGGCAAATTGGGCGATCTGCTTTGCGATTGCAGAGTTTGTAATAGAGGCAGGATAATGCCATAGACCTTTGGTAGTGATGCCAGCTCCACTAAGAGATAATTAATCAACTATATATGAAGTTATGATCCTTGTATTTACGTTTTAAGATTTGCAGTAGGGAAAGCGCTCGTGTCGGTAAAACTAACAAGCTGTTCAACATTATAATCACAGCAGCCAGCTTCAGGGATTACAGTTTCGACACCTACTCGTCAAGTCAGAACTATACTTGAAACCGGCTCGGGGGCTACACACCAAAGGCTGAGGTGGGGTAGGCATCAAGCCTAACCATTCGGACACCGAAGTTTGTCTGATAGCTGTACATCGTTTGCCATTGTGCATCTGTTATCGCGCTCGCCCAGCCCGTGGCATATTCATAAGCGATTTCGCTCATAACAATAATACCACCATAGTTACCGACAGTAGTAGATGAGTTAAGGGTAGGGAGCATAATCCCATTTTGTGGGACAATGACGACCTGGAAAGGAATGCCATAGGCATTAAGACCTGAAGTCGCAGAGGCTGCAGAACCCGCATCTCTAGCAAACACGAGGATT
Organism: Chalara sp. BL73; assembly: GCA_918026815.1. NCBI lineage: Eukaryota > Fungi > Ascomycota > Leotiomycetes > Helotiales > Chalara > Chalara sp. BL73. The sequence continues at coordinate 15,664 of CAKJVC010000123.1, forward strand.
GTGCTTGACACTGTAAGTGCTGAAGCTAAGGACACCAGCAGAGAACATGCCAATAAAAGCAGCCTAAATCCACCTAAGTTGGGGAGCATTTTGAGACTCGTGAGTAGTATCAGATGGAAAAAGAACAATGCAAAACCAGTAATGCAATATGCATTAATAAAGCGACGGTATATGTTGCTGAATTGAAGATATTATAGGAAACAACATGGGATGGGCAGGACTGGGATAATGAAGTTAGCGTTGTGAATCTTCCTGCATTCCGAATCACTGGGTGAAGACTGAAAAGCGGAGAAGACTTTTTGCTAAAAGCAAGAGCCTGATAAAGCCGTGGCTGCAGAATATTACTTCTCTTCTCCGAAACAAAAAACAAAAGTCGCCTTGGTGCTATTGACACCGCTTCTAGTTGTTCAGCTACACTCTCGTCCACATCTCAGCAGACCTTTGCCGTATTCGCCCTTCCAAGCAATATCTAGTAGGAAGATGATAAGCAAGCATTGCGGACACATCATCGGTGGACATCTCAGCTAAGAATTATACTGCGCCAGCTCAAGCTCCTACAGCTGCCTTATCGCTTGAATATGATAACAAAGACGGCACAACTACCAATAACGATTAAGATCTTGTCTCAGGACAGTACCTCGGTCGTCGAGATTCAGGTACCGACAAATGTCGAAGCAGGCGCCAAGCAATGTCCCCTACTCAATCCATCCACCATCACGGCAGACTTCGACGGCTTCGTAATGGAAATTCCTACAATGCCTTGTCTTCACCGCTCTACCTCGAGGAATCGTTCTATGCTGTGGCGTGGGATGCCAAAATTATGGTTGCAGATGGGTGATGACGAGTAATTGACTATTGATTCCACCTCGAAGTTTAGAAGAGGCTGGTTTCGGGCGAGCGAAAAACCCTTGTGGTGATTGCCGTGGCGTCAATATTTACTCCATCGCTCTGCTATCGCACACTATTGTTTCTTGTAGGTTCTTGTGCTTTTGCCGTCCTACGTGGCCGGTCTCACGTGGCCGGTCTCGACCAGTCCAATGACCGTATTGAGCAGTCAACGCGTGACGTTTAGCTATGGAGGATTTGAGGGAACCGTCGGGTTTGGTGCAAAGAATTACCCCTGCGAATATCACACTAATGTACCGTGAGGCTTTAGATTGTAGGATCCCTGTTATATAGAATATACAGGGTATGCTGACCTGAGGCTAACAAGTTATTCATCCACACAGCGGCAGGGCTATGCCTAAGCGAAACGGCCACCGCAAAGAGTGAGCAGGGATCTGGGGCTAAAAATACACGTGAGACAGGTACTCGACAATACGGTTGAAAGATTGTTATCTGAGACTAAAATAGAGCAATCAGAAAAGTCCCCAAGTAACAGAATTCATGCCTTTCCGAAAGGATGAGGCGCTTATTATTTGCCTGAATATGGAACTGGAGCGATGTATCATCCTTGATTTCATGGTGTCTCCATCGCAGTTACAAAATCGTGCCACCCTCTACCAAAGTCCTCATAGAAATCGTCGACCAAGTCTGTAGCAAAGAGGTATGCTCCACGATGTCGCAACTCACGAACAAATGATCCCATTTTATGTCTGGGTACGGCGGAGATTATGCAGCCAGATCTAGCTTGATCGTAATGGTATTCTTTGAGCCGCTTCTGAACTTCGTTCCCTTGGTATCGATCATACGATTCCTCGCAAGTTACTACTATGTCCGGACCGTCGGGAACAGGAGCCACAAGGCCGGGGTCTGGTGGCGTCCCAGGGTTGTGGATCACCTAGCCCCGAATTGTCAGTTTCACCTACTCACAGAGCTTAATAGGGAGATCCCAAACGAGACGGGAATCTGCCACGCTCGGCACACGCTCGGCGAAGGGACTTACCAACCGGTCTCCCAAAATCCCCCACGTGGCTTTGATATGCTGGTGTACGGCATACAGATATTCAGCACGCTCTGTGGAATGATGGTTCGGCGTCTCGTCCAAGAAGATCCCTTTGACGCCGAGGCCGGTGTTTTCGTTGTCGGTGGCCCAGCCGGCATAAGTCTCAATGTCTGCGTAGACATCGCTTAAAGGCCGTCTGCAATAGTCAATAAGGACATAGCCTACTGTAGTCACATTGGCATAGTCATTCAGCTTTGGGACTTCTCGCACGTAGTCACGGCCGGGTAAGAGCGAGACTCCTGGTCCACTGTTGGGATTCACTATCACCAGGAAGTCGACGGTAGGGTGAGCAGATATTCTGCATCCCGAAGAAGAAAAAAGTTAGAAAGCTTCAAAGCCACGATCAAAATACTCGCGCGGAAGGACCAGCTAAACTTACGCCTCATAAAGGGGTTGCCATGTTTTGTCGGACACAGGGTAGATGTACAATGGAACAAGGACGCTGGCCTTGGGCGCAATAGTCGATTTAGTCGTGGCAGTTTCCGCTGCCATGATTTCACGATGTTTCTTTGCTTTGATGAGGATGGCAAGGTCTAAATCTGGGACCATGATCTAGGATTAATATGCATGTATGCTTTCTTTTACATACCGCTGGTTCGGGATGTTCCGAGCCACTTATAATGATATGCCGTTGTGCTAATCATTGCAGGTGGTCCAAGCTCCCTGTAGGCCGCCACAATATTGACGGCCCGATGGAAAAGGTATCGGGGCTTACGTCCCGACAGGAACCCGTGTTTATAAGGCTTAGGCGCCGTGGATCCGCTCCCCCGCCTTTGTTTTTGTTAGTGTGGCAAGGCTGGGACGGTTATTTTGCCAAGCAAAGCCCCTGTCTCACTAACACATATTGTGGGAAAGTACGGTATTATGATCCACTTACCTGCAATTCGGCAAGGATCGAAGCCTCGCTTAGGATTCATTCACCCTCCGTGCGAGTAACAATCTGAAGCTGGTTATATGGTCATACGCTTGCTGCATTTGCTCCACGGATTACCATATCCACTGCTAGATCAGGAAGACTGACATGTATGCATCAGAAGTGAGCTCTGGGGTGTCTTCACCTCACATCTCAAGTCCATCAACACCAGGAACAGAGGCAGACACATTGTTCAAGGATGCATGCCTTGAGACGGCTACCAACGAATATGTGCTCATCACCGGCGGCCTTGGATTCATAGGCAGCCATACATCGTTGGAACTCCTAAAAGCCGGATGCAATGTGGTCATTGTAGACGATTTAAGCAACAGCTTTCACGATGTATTCAGCAGAATCTTGACGCTAGCAAATCGTCACTACGAAAGCTGTGGTGGTCAATGCCCCAGGGCGGAACTCCACGACGCGGACTATCGAGATGTACCTGCCATGAGGGCTGTATTCGAATCTCATTGTCTGACAAGCCTTCCGGGCGAGCAGAAGAGATCGAATATTACCGGAGTCATCCACTTTGCCGCCTTTAAATCAGTCGAGGCGAGCATCAGAGAGCCATTGAAATACTACCAAAACAACGTCAACGGCTTAGTCGATTTCCTGACTCTTCTGGATGAATATAACATCAAAACTTTAATCTTCTCTTCGTCAGCCGTCGTATACGGTACCTTAGCTGACGGCATCACAAGCCTCCGGGAAGAGCAAGTTGTTCACAAGAATGAAACGTACCGAGACTTTGATGGTACCGAAAAACGTGCTCAGCCAGGCTCCGTCGGTATAGCAAGTCCTTATGGTCGCACAAAGTTCTTTGGTGAAGCAATTCTTTCTGATCTCGCAACATCAGACCCTTCTTGGAACATCATTGGGCTCCGGTACTTCAATCCAATTGGTTGCGATTCCTCAGGGCTACTGGGGGAAGATCCGAAAGGGGTTCCATCGAATTTGTTGCCTGTCGTGGCGAAAGTCATCATCGGTCAATATCAAGAGTTATCCGTGTACGGAAGTGACTGGAACACGCCGGATGGTACCGCAATTCGAGATTTCATACATGTGACCGATCTTGCCCGAGGACACACGGCCGCCTTGTCCACTGTCCAAGCCGGACGGGTACAAGGAGGCTACCGCACCTTCAACCTCGGAACTGGGACAGGGTACTCCGTGCTGGAGGTTGTAGCGGCAATAGAGTCCGTTTTACAATGCCGTATTCCAAGGAAGACAGTTGGTAGGAGAGCAGGTGATGTTCAGTCATCCGTTGCAGCTGCAGACCGCGCGAGACACGAGTTGGGGTGGGTGACCAAAGAGTCATTGACAGATGCATGTCGAGATATGTGGAATTATATGAAGCTTAATGGGATAGATCTGTCGTGCCTTCAAGGTAGACAGGCAGTCGGGAAAGGAGCCAATGTGGGTTGAGCTTTCAAGCGAGGGCGTCCAAAAAGTCTTGCCTTGGCTAGAGTCTGTCCCTTGTATAGAGTTCGGATCGCGAGGCTGCTTCACGTATGATAGAGTAAAAAGGGTCATGTAGATATAATTTTGAGAATAATAGTCTTTGCAAATGCGCGGAAAAGAAATCACGGGGCAAATGTGGTGCGGCACAAAAGTCTGACATCCTGTGTCGAGATTTTGTGATGTTGTGTTTGGAATCGGATCAATTTTCCGGGCTGGTTGAGGCATCAATGTGTGTGCGTTTACCCAATCAAAATTTTAACGCATCTTAACGCGGATTATATGTTTCTCCGACCCCATTACGCAGCGGATGCCCATGTATTGTCCTCGAATAAATAATGTTGCCATAGAAACTTAAGCGATGCATAAAAGCGTATAATCGGGCAAATTAGTTACCATAAACTAGATTTTAATCCATTGTGCAGAGCTATAATAAACTGCAGGCCACAAAAAGGCCAACATTATTAAATATAACTTTAAAAAAATAATTCTACGTACGAGCTATCATGTTTAATTCTTGTACAGACCATTGTTTTAACCCGTGCTTGCGAAATTGCTCATAAGGGGGGATAGTATCACTTTTGGGCTGGCAAAAGCGGTCAGAGATAGTCATCCACCCCCGTCACATTTGATCTTCTTTTCCCGTCGCATCTGTTCTGCTGCAGGTGCCAATATTAGAAGAGTTCAAAGGGGCGTTTTTGGGTCATGTCGAGTCATTGGCAGCGACTTGCCAGATTGTTCGACGGTCGGAGATTATAAATAGAGCACCGTGGCGGGAAGACCCGTTGTCCTTCTAGAGCCGCCTGCAGCTGGTCGCGCTCGGAGAAATCAGGGATCACTGTTTTGTTCGTGGCGGTGATGATGAAATAACGCAACAAATTGCCGAAGCTCCTAGAAATGAGATATGAAGTATTCGGGGGTGAAATGCACTTACGACCTGAAACAATACGACAGTAGCTCGCCAGCGGCAGACTAAAGCAAATATTGCACCAGTCCCTAAGCTTGCGTGGAGATCCTGGATCCTGGGCGTGCTGCCATGGAAGGCCGTCTACGAAGGTATAGCGATCAATTATTGGCCTTTGTGACAATAATCCACAAAATCAAGATATAAGTACGATTTTTGCATTGAAATAAAGCCTTAGTTATGCACATAGAAACAATTTATTTTTGTCGATTTTTATCGAATATTGTAGCAAGACGCGGTCGCAAAGTTCAGACCCTTGCTAGTGCCATTCCAATAATAGCTACTATAGCTTCGTACGCCCTTCTCGCCCAAGAGGGTAGAGGGTTAGTAGAGACATCGACAACGAGATGAAGTCAGGCCATGAGGCGGCTAAATAGCGTAGAAGGAACGGACCATTACGCTGATACATGTAATATTGAACATGGCCATGGGAAAAGCGACGCCGGAAACGCAATAGAGGCGCTTTGTGTTCTTTTTCACTATTGTGCCAAGACTCTTGGTTACGCGTCTCTTAATGTAGACGCTCAGTGGCACCTCTGATGTGGATCGGACATTAACATATACGGCACTACAGCAACGGTTCACGGGCGCCACAAACCACGTATCAAACATCAAATTCGGCTCGGATGATTCAGCACTCTGACCGCTGATTGTGCCACCTCAACAAATTTAACGTTGGCTGGTACGCCCCGATATGACTGTCTGCGAGTTCATTCAAGTTAGCGGCTTCGTTAACTGACACCTGGCTGCGGAAGGCATCGCTGAAATGATTTTCGTCAGGGGTATTATCTTTTGATTGGTGGCTTGGAATTGGGTTTTTGGGAGAAAAAAAAAATGGCTGAAAAAATAAATCTATCAGACATATTTGTGTGGAGGCACCCGGGAAAGTTAAGTGATAGCACGAGTATATTAGATTTTGCTTAATCAAATAACTCTGCTAGACTAGCAACACGTAGCAGTCTACTTTGCCGATCTAGCGGATTAAGTGAACCATGGCAGAACCATGCTACGATCCTCCCCCCTGAAAATGATAATCCTCCTGGCTGAATAATCTTGCAAGGATTTGTAAACGAGATAATTGGCCAATAAAAGACTTATTTTTAAAAGTCATATTTAATAAAGTTAGCTTTTAGGCTCTTAGTTTGTTGTACCCATTTATAATTCGCTTAACTCTCGATTATAGAATGATTCATGAGGAAGGAGAGTACGTCTTGCCATTGCCGAATCCCACCCCCATGTTCCGCCACCCCAGCCGACGACCCACTCCCGGTGCTCGTACCTTGCAGCGATCCTTACCCGCTCCCCACTTACAGATCAAGTTGGCACAACATCCGTAAAATTACTCCAAGCACTCCCAAAACTCTCATAGAAATCCTTGCTATTATCCGTAATAAACAAAAACTCTGCGCGCTCGCTTATATCATTGACAAACTGCCTTAAGTCGTTCGCGGCCATCAAGGGAACGGAGTTGATCATGTAGCTGTACTGTGAGCGGTGCTTGGGTAGTGTGGCGAGCCTGTCGAGCACGGTGGTGTACATCAAATAGGAGTCCTCGAAGACGACGGTAATGTCGGTGTTGGTGTCGTTGTAAGAGATGTCAGGAATGGTACCAGGGTTGTGGATTATCTGTAGGTGCGTGATGGGTTATTAGCCAGTCGAGCCGGTGGTTTAATCAGACGTGATGAGTACTAAACAGTTTTTTCTTACGGTTTTGCTGCCCTGTAGACCAGTGGCATTCTTCACTGCTTCGTTGATGCTGCGCATGTACTTGACGGCGTCAACTGAGTACTGGTGCGGTGATTCGTCGAAGAATATGCCGTGCATGGCGAGGGCACTCGATTTCGAGGCCCATCCTGCATAGATGGATACTTCAGCGACAACAGTACTGATGTTTCTGCTGGCATAGCCGGTGCGAACGTAACCGACTGTTTGCACGTTTGGATACGCATTGAGTTTCTCTATCGCAGCTAAGTAGTGGTCGTTGGGATACTGCGATGAGCCTGGGCCGCTGTTTGGGTTCACGATCACGGTAAAATTTAGCTGAGGGCGAGCTTCCACCCTGTGTAAGTTGATTGATCAGCGCCTGCTGGCTATGGAACAGGTAGTTATGATAGACATGAGATCTGAGCTTACGCGTCGTATAATGGAGTCCACGTTGTATTGGATTCAGGATAGATGTATAGCGGTAGTAGAATGGTGGATTGTCGCCCATGTTTTCCTCTCTTAGGAAGTATAATGGCTAACGGGACGACAACCGCAATAATGATCGCAGCAATGCCAGCAGTAAAAATGGAAATGCACCAGCACCGTTTGCGAGAGGACTTTGGGAAGAGAGCCATTTCAAGACTGAATTATCAAAGGAATGTCAGTGTAGAACTCAAAACTCAGAACGCGGAAAGAGATAGCGAATAATGTCAAAACTATGGAATCGACATTCGTCAGGCCCCCAAAATCCCAATAAGATGCCAAGTGAAGCCCATGATTTAGTCTAGGTTTGGGGGGAGCCGCGCACCCAGAATACAAAAATGCGGCAGCCAGCTTGGCAATATTGTTGCAATTCTGGCTTTCAGCTCCATCGGCTCCATGTGGAAAGTGGAACAATGAAACAATGAAGTAGCCGTCAGCCCGTGTCGACGTGTCCATCCGGGAATAGTCTTCATGTGTGGCACTGCACCATGAATGCTGAGGTTTTGGCCTAAGAGGGTCCACTAGTGCTAGCACCGAATTCAACACAAGGTTCTTCGAGAACTTTAGGCACTGTCTGTACAGCTGGTCCAGAAAAGGGCTGATCTGGAGATCTTTTCGGTGGACCCGGAATATTTCATACAGGAACACATCCATCCGCTCTTTCAAAGAGATATGATTTATACCTTGAGACTCTTTTAATTTTTTTGTTTGTTCGTTTTGTCAATTGCTCTCCGGCATCGCCATGACGCCGACATATTTAGGCCTGTCGGCAGTCGGTTGGAAGTTGATGGTAAAGTCATGGTGGGAAAAGGTGCGGTTCTGTGGTCCTTTTACTTCTGCTTCGCCTACCCGCTAACACAAATGTGAAGCTTTTAGCAGGTTTCCTCCTGGCCACAGTGATCTTGGGCTGTCTATATGTGGCGTATCGAACATACCGCAAGCTTAGGAGGCATTGGCGTGTACGTGGTTTTGTCTTTCGTCCATCTCCTCAAGGAACCATAGCCTCAGATATCATGCTCACGGTGCGATTGTTTGTTATAGGGGCGTCATCAACAAGCGGTAGTACCCACACCCGTCGCACGTTACCTCGACCGTCTAAGAAGTGACAGCCAACAACTTTCTCTGCAGAAGAGGTCTACAGAAGAACTCAAATCTTTCGGTGTCTTTCTCGGCAGTTTCGCCAATCCACCGACTTCCTCGCAGACACGTCTGTTGTCACAATGGGATGTCCTTGTGCTTGATCCTCTCCAAGACGGGGTTCTGGGCGCCTTATCAATATGCGCACCTTCTTCCACACACATACTCGGGCGACTCGACGTACGGGCGATTGTGAAATCCGATGCCAGTTCAAGCAGTGATGAGGTGATCCGATCGCTCGGCACGGTTTCCCAAACTCTTACCACGCATTTCAACCAGAAGGACATGCAGTCACCTTTCACGGGTGTTCTTCTGGCTGACTGCCAGACGCATTTCCAACCAGTCGTGTTGAACGAGATCGCAAAATACATCAACAGCCTTGGCCTCGACCTCTGGCTCGAAATGTCGCCGCCAACTTACCTAACCGAGCGACAATGTCGGGAGACTAACATGCAGTTCATCAGGGGCATCATCTGTCGCAATGGAACCATCCGACCGGACGGTGACAGACAAAATTATTTCCAGATGACGGAGATGCGAACAGCGATGCGAAGTGTGGCCGCGCAAAGAGTGCGACATGGCCCGCCGATAATGATGTGGGAGACGGTTGAAAATGGAGTTGAGCCGCAGTATGCTGTTGTCCAACGCACCTTTAACTGGTGCAGGTACAATAGCGCTTTGTGCTGGATCGGGCCTGCGGCCGCACTAACCGATGCGGAGATCGCAGTGACACGAACTGTGGCCGATAAACCGCTAGGGGCACTAATGTGGCTGAAGAGTGATGACATTATGAAAGCCCACGATGCTTGGCGATCCAATGACCACGTGAGGCTTCTCCCCTGGCAATAGATGCTGCACATAAACTGATAATCCTGATACAGATCTCTCAGACGTCGTGCGGGAATGAGGCTTTGTACGACTCTTTGCACTCATTTATTCCCGAGTTGACGGCAAGACTACAACAATTCCCACCCAACAACAATAAACAAGCTGGAAATCAAGCCAACAAACTCGACCGCCTCGATTCCTATTCACAGGCCTATAACTACGCGAAGACGGATCCATTGTCGACATCTGCTGGCGGGGACGACTTTAAGGGCTTGGGCTGCTTCCACCTTGGTTTAGAAGTTGGGCCAAAAGATTTCGCAGATGTTCTCCAGACACAGCGTAAGCTTAGAGATCTCGACCTGCTACATCAAATCAAAGAAGAAGAGCTTCAGCGCGTTGCCGGACAGATAAAGACTCTGAATGACGCACAGAGCTCGAGTGCAATCGCTCCTGCTTCATCCCAAGCGGTCAAGGAGCTGTTGGACCTTCTCACTACCAGCGATGATGATGGCAAACCCCGTATTCAAATTTATGTGGGACTGCACTCCGGGTTTCAGACAAGCTCGAAGGTCCAATTCTGGGGTCTCTATAACGTTGAAGCGAGCACAGGTGTTCTGAATATCTATCTGTCGGGCAAGACCCAGGACCGCGCGGGCACAATTCTCCATACATTCCTGTCCAGCCAGGGATTTAGCCGGACCGAATGCTTCACAGCTGAGCTGGCCATGTCTAAGGAAAATAACAGCCTATCTGAAGCGGGGCAGTTGCCGCTGCGCATCGTGCACGACGTGGAGCAGCTTTCCCCAGAAGAGACCATCTTGTTCCTGCGGCGCCTGATTCTGTTCGGGCACGAAGATGATTCTCCTCTCTTAGCAAGGCTACAGGCCTGCTGCGATTACCAACTCATGGAGGTTCCCACGCTTGCTCAGCTTAGAGCTTTGAGCTCTACGGCGTATCTTAGTGGCGAGATGTCGTCTGCGAGTCTCGTAACAGCTCGCCTCACTTGGCTTCGTGAACTAGGCTGTTGGCACCCTGATACTTCCGCCGCCATCTCACTGTTTGAAGAAGTGGATGCTCGCCTGCACGACGTTCTCATGAATGGCCAAACGGAGGTTCTTGCGCAGCTTGGTGTCGTCATTCAGACAATCATGCAGAAGAATCAGATCGACGCCGCTGCAGACATTTTTGCTTTGTCAGTATTCTGCGCGTTCCGCAAACTCGCACTCGACGAGATCTATCTAGAAGTCCTAGATCGTAACCCACTTCCAAATCATACTACAGACCAAGCAGGCTGCTTTGCAGAGAATTTTGCTCTGGGTTCGCGCTGTGATTCATTCTTTGATATGACGCCTAGGAACCTCGGAAGAATCATCTCAGGTCGATATCGAGCTTACTACATGAAGCACCAGCCACCACCGCGTGAAGAGGGATTTACTGAACTCCCAACAGCATATGCAGCTATGCAGATCGACCTGGATCCGCAAGACGGGCAGGAGGTGTTACCGACATTATATCAAGTCACTTTCCTCGGTATCTTTGCCGTACCTGCCCTTATCGATATCATGTTGCTTACAACTATTGGACGTGGCCTTTATCTCACTACTTTCATGAGCTCAACAGAAAAAACAATGGCTACAACAGCGCTTATGCTTGCACTTCTGGTATGTGGCGGGATCGGCTCCTGGATCAGCTCCGGAGGAAGCTACTATCTTTACGCCAACGCGTTCCCAGCAATGAACATGTTTGTGCTTACTCGCTTCGTTGCCGGAATCGCAATCGTCTTGGTCGGAGGCTTAGGAGGTCTAATAGGCATCACCATTGTCAAAGGCATTAATGCCGGACTCGTCTTCTTCTTCTACTTCGCCATCCTCACTACGTATCTCCTAACACTGTCGGCACTCTCTATCTACCAAGTCCCGGGATCCCGCTTCCAATCTGGTAGAACTGTTATCATGACTTGCATCCCGATCCTATTCATCTCACCCATTGTCAGTTTGTGGGTTCAGCATGACATAATAGTCTACTTCTGCGTCTTGACCTGTTTTTTGATATTACTTCTACTAGGGGCTCGGAAAACCATGTCTCAATGGAGCACTTGGTACCTCAACATACCGTATGTAACGGATGTTGAAGTCGTGAATTGGTACATCGAGACGCGAGGAGCAGACAACGATCATGCGGAAGAGATGAAAGACATTGGAACAGGGCCGCAACCGCGAAAGGCGCTCCTTGCTGCTGTTCTTAAGGAGCGCAATCGTCATTTCTGGACGAAATCCACGTCAGATCCACTAGTTGCTAAGCTGGCTGAAGGTTATTCTTCCACCATGTTTCTCATGTCGTGGTACTGCAAGTTCAAGCGGACTAGTATGCCATTGCCGTATAGCGCGACGTGGAATCTTACATTGAAGGCCGGCCTCGAGAATATGACGAATATGCAAAAGGGCCTCAAGCTGCACAGTGCTTTCCTTCATTGGCGTCATACTGGCGCTGACATATGGTCTGGTCTCCTATACTTCGTTGTTGCTCTCTTGGACAAGTGGGCCGCGTTGGTGTCCGGTGGCGCTCTCGTGGGTCTCTCTGCCGCAAGCAGCGCAGAATATCGCCTAGCAGTGGGCTTCGGATTATGCTACTATCTTATCGGGGCGGTCTCTCTTGATACAGTTTCACAGCCTCTTTGGACAGCGGCGAATCAGAATACCCTCCAGCCTATCACTTCTTTGAATTTTCTTCGCCAAGCAACCATCAACGACGCGAGGGCGAGACGAGCGCTTTACTGGAAGTCTCTTGCAAAGTTCTTCTTCCTCCACATCTGGGGTATCACTATCACGTCCGCCCTTATGTGGATATTCGAGGCCGCCCGAAGTGCGACAGTCATGTATCTAGCGTATGTCGGCGCATATACTGGTCTCCTCTGGTATCAGTACAATAAGATATATTGCGGGAACGATGCGGCAAAATGTCTCGCTATGGCCTTTATCATTGGTCTTCCGACCGGTATCGCTCTACACATTGGTCTGCCGCACTTTGCCTTCAGTGGCGTCATCGCTTTGGCCGTTGGAACATGGATAGCTGCCATTTACTCGATGTGGTTGTCGAAGATAGGCTGGCCGAGCCTTTTTACGTCGACATCCATAGACGACACACAGTCCAAGGACAATGCAGATGTCAAATACATGCCAGTGTCTTATTCAGTCAGCGCTCTCGAACCTTATCCTGAGATTTCACAGGCAACGTTGTCGCAGACATTCGAATCTATCTGCGCCATTCCAGCCGAGCAACGCTACATGCTTGACCCATCACAGCATCTAGGCGCTAAAGTCATGGACCTCCTACTATTCGAAAGCAAGTCAAGGAAATTGGAGGTTCTACAAGATGCTTTTTCATCAGCAGAGCAATTGGTGCAGCAGACTAGAGATCTTTGGGGAACCGGCAAAACTGTCGTTGAGCTAATCTCAGTGGGTGTGTTACCCCAACAGGAACAGGGGATTAGGACTATCAATCGGAAAAGCGGCGACAGACTACACATATTCATTTTTCTCGACCATGACCATGCAGGAGATGAATGGGCCCTAATCATTCAAGAGAACTGCAGAATTATCGCGGAGGCGGTTATCCAGGCTACTTCCGAGACTCAACTAGGTCTTTCGCATGATCATTCAATGTTGGCAGAACTGCTGGTAGCTGATTATTCTGGCGGCGAGGAATTGGCGCTTCCTGCATGCATCAAGCGCCAGCTCGAAACTTCCGCTGTTGATCGTGCTCGGGTCATTAACAATGGGGACAGGACGTTACTTCGTTATCTCCTCCTCGGCATAGACTGCGAAAGGGACTGGGATAGTCTGCCGAAGACAGTCAGATCTTTCCTGCTCAAACGATGCTGCGGACAGTCTAACCCTATCTCTGCCGACGAAGAGAGCTGGATTCGATCGAGGATGTGCGCAAGTGATTGCATTGATATCGATGAATATATTGCTCGATGCAATCTTGGCGCCACCCTCACGGTCTGCGTCAGTAATTTCGCCAAGGTACTTGAGGCAAATAGTGCCTTTAACGAAGACGAACCAGAACTTTCAAATCCAGGATATGAAAGGCAACTCGGCTCTGTTCCTTCGTCCAGCGAGAATGAGTCACTCTCAAAACTTGGCTTGCTCAAGCTTTGTCTCTCCCTGTCCCATCAGAAGATACAGATATGCACCAAATTTCTTTGCCTCTCTCTTACCGCAGATCCTGAATACCAGAGGGAGTTGGACTACATGATTCGTGCCAAACCTTTGTTCGTTCACTGGCCCGTGACCTTCTTCCTGAATGGAGTCTGGTCATTCTGCAAAATTCTGCAGGAACTTATACTTCCGTTAGTCTTGTTTCACGGTCGTGAAAATATCTCAAGGCTTCACAGCAATATGATGGGTATGAAGACGATTATAGAGAAGAACAGGATCGTCATTGAGAGTCTTAATGGCCCTTCGACCTGTTTCTTGACTGTTCAGCCGGATGGTAGCAAACGGCTCGCTCAATACAACGGACGTCACGACCAAGAACCAGGCGAGACTAAGCAGCTTATGGCCGTCAACACCTATACAGACAAGCTGGTCCTCCGCCAGAGGGAAGAGTATCGAGGCCAGGTAATCGTCAACTTATTTACGTACGAGTATTCTCAAGGCGGGAAGAACTCAAGTCGAAAACTACCAATACAACGTCAGTGTCTCAAAGCAGATCTCACCGGACAGATCATTCAATATGATCACAGGGGCTACATCACAACAGGATCCACTTTCAGAGGCGTCAATCCTGTTCAGTTCACTTACTGGTATCGGAAAAGTGCCAAATTCGAAGACGAGCTTCTCAGAGGCGAGTACATATTTCCACATATCACAATCAGGGTGTCATGGAGCATGCCTGGCCGGAAACACCCAAAAAGACTAGACGAATGGATACCCTTCTCCAAGGTTACGGAGGCTATATTCATACAGGGCTCAGAGGCGTATCATGCATCCTGGACGTATGAACATAAGTTCCATCCCGAGATTTCCACTACGCTGAATGGGGAACCAGTTGCAACTCCCGCGATGATACAGGAAGACTGGTTCCATGTTCTGCAGAAACCGAATAAATGCAGTTTCCTAAGTGATAACCCACTCCATTCGTTCTCCTCGGTGAAGTCGAGCTTTGTGGCGCGCCTATTTGGTCTTAATACCAAGCGCTATCCGATTCCAACATCACATGCTAGAACTCAACTCTGGAAATCATGGAAAGGAGGAAAAGAACTCGATGCTATCACTGCAGCATGGCTTGATGAGGGTCTGTTAAGATCAGATGGTATTCTCAGCCCCTACTGGAGAAATCGGGATCTGGGCCGGCTGGATGCTGCAAAAGACTACCTCGATGCACAGGTTGATACTATTATGGCTAGGGTCGATGTCGACCCAGAGATTAGCTCATGGGTACATATTGCATTCAAGATCAGTGATTTCTATAACTTCGGACAGGGGGGCGACTCCAGAATCAACACAAGAACTCTCTCTACCCAGTTACGAGACAGCGATGCCGAACTCCATATCCTTGCCATGGACACATCAACATGGCCCAATGAACCGGGTGGCGTATCTGCTTGCCGCAGAGACATGGTTAACGACCTCAAGACCATCAAGTGGCACATTGTCGCTGAATCAGCCAACGACTATGGAGTACCTAGGTTCCAGATCGAAAGAAATGTGCAATCGCTTACAGTACTGCCTCTATGGGGCCTGGATTTCCTCAATCCCACTCATGGAATTCTTCAAAATAGCCTCGACTCGGCGGTCGTACAGAGGTCTTACGACACAAGGACGGTAGACATTGAGAAGAACTTCCTACCGATTCTTACAAGCTTGGTCCAATGCTCGCGAACGCTCCACCTGACCCGCCAACGAATTGAAGAGGCTACGAAGGCGTTGTGTGACTTGAACACGTACTTCGAGTCATCGCGAAATTGGAATGATGTCTGGAACAGCGACATTGTCAAGCAAACATGGCGGGAACTCTGGTTGACCGAAGACATGGAAGACACACTTCCCGTATCACAATGGTGGGATTTCGAGAAACCTACAATACTGCAGCTCGATCAAGCTCTGAACATGTGGCATCGCTATCTCTTCATCTTCTCCATCCCCGTCCCCGAAAAGATCCCCGACGTCTTCCAGGCGTCCCATCACTTTACCGGCGCCACATACGGTATCCTCTGCAAGGTTAAGCGACAATGCACACTACATGTTTGGGACCACTGTATCAGCTTCAGAGAATTGACGACGTTCATGTCCTCCGCCGTGTCATTTGACACTCCGTTTGTCAATAGTTCTCTAATATCGCTTGGGCATCTAGGCTGTGTCTTGCTCGAGCATCATGCGGATGTCGTGCTCCCGTGTGCCGCATACTTCAACCCTGGCTGGGAAGTCGAGCTCGGGACATCCGAGGGTGCTCTGGAGCATCGCCGTACCTTTGCGCGAAAGATTGATCCGGTGGTTAATGGAATCTGCAACATGGAGAAGTTCGAACCGATTAAAACGATCAAGACGGACAAACCTACGGTAGTCATGTTGTCTCACATCCAATTTGTGAAGGATATTAAGAATGCAATCATGGCCACCGACTTTATTGTCAACAAATGGGGGTTCACGGATTACAGTCTCCATATCTACGGTGACATGGAAAGAGCTGCAGGCCATTCTACAGAGTGTCAAGAGCTTATCGCTTCCAAGGGACTTCGAGAACACTGCGTGCTCAAGGGTCTAGGTAACCCATCCGTGGTGCTTCAAGATGCCTGGCTCTTCCTAAACTCGTCCCTTTCTGAAGGTCTGCCATTGGCCATGGGTGAAGCCGCCTTAACAGGAGTTCCCGTCGTCTGCACAGATGTCGGTGCATCCTTCTGCGTCGTGACAGACAGCACAACCGGCGACCGCTTCAGCGAGGTCGTCCCTCCAAACGATGCCGAGTCACTTGCACGCGCGCAGATCAACGTCCTGGGCCTCCTCGGGAGATGGAGCGCCTACGCGGAAGACGCTGCCGGAGCCTCGCCACCTATCTTGGCATATCCCAACCCGACCCCCGAACAGGTCCAACAGATCACGCAGCGCATATACGACAAGACTGAGCAACGTCGCCGCCTGGGCATGCTAGGCCGTGACAATGTGCTCAAGAACTTCTCATCAGAGCGCTACCTGCGTGAACACGAGCAGATGCTCTGGATCGGCAAGTACCGCAGCCGTACATATCATGCCCGCACCAGCACACCACTCTCTAATAACTCCAGCGTCAATCTGGTCGCGTCGCCGTTGCGGAACCCGCGTCTGACTTCGGAATCGTGGACCTCTCTGTCGAGCTAGACAGAGATGAACGGTGCTGTGACGTTGTGTACAAATGAGCTTGGGTTTAGCGCACCAGTGTCGTCGAGCACATCCAGTTTGCAGGATTGGCTAAGGAAGAAGTCAGCGCAGACGGGGTATAAGAGACATAAGTAGGTCTTAGTTAATCGATGAAGGAAGCAGTATTGTGATATATTGACCCTCAGGTCTACATACTATACGGTGCATAATAGAATATTATTGATTTGTATACGTACTACGCGCAAGTCAGTAGTCATATATTGTATTTTAATATACTGTAGTATTAATAACTATTATAGAAAATAGAATCATACTTTCTAAAAAGTAGAAACATTATGTAAAAGTTTAAAATAGAGCCGGCGACGCATTTCCTGCTACTTTCGACGGAACTTCTACGAACGAAGAAGACGATCATATAGTATCTGCTTCTTACTTTGCCGTCGGCGACAAGGCTGCCATTCAGGCGTGGTTTTGCAGCTACGTCTTTACAGACAAATCTACGGAAATCGCCCCTAACAAGATCTTCCGCCTGTGAAGCTGTGGGGGTTGCAAGCTGCTTTACCAAACCGTAAATAACAGTATGTTTACTAAGCGGAGATGTGTATTTTGGCGGAGTTTTGTCTTATGCAAAGATATGAGCTGTTCAGGTCTATAATCTATTCTCTCTACAGCACTTCATATAATTCCAAATGACTGCTCCTGGTCTACATCACAGATTTGCTTATGTTACTGTTGTGACCGTTATCGATTTTTTAATTCTAATACATCTTTCCAGAATTCCAATACTTGGCCGGATTTCGAAGGCTTCATAAGAGCCACAGGCTGCCAGCCATGTTTTCCCTTTCACTTCGTCTCGGGGCAAAGTAATGCCGAAACTTATTTCGTACAATGTGTCATGTGAAAAATAACGTGATATTTGTAGTCGTTAATACCTTGACCCTACCGCTCAGGATAGGGCTGTGTCGCAAGCACCGTCTTCAGTAAACTGCCAGCGGCCGCCCCAGACCACGACGTCCCAAGGCTCGAATGTCGCTCCCGTAAGCCGCATTCTTCTATTGACAAGCGCCTGGAATCGCTTTGGGCCTATCTCCCTACAGCCCATCATGACCCGCGCACCTCTCTTCCAGAGAATAGCGACCAAGGCACCATGACTGAGCGTGACGGCAACCAGAGCTCCAGAGCTTTCGTCGATGGCAGACTCGCAAGCAATTCCAGTGCACTCGAGGCAGAGCCTTGGTCCTAGCGTCCTTCAGAAAAGAATACATTTCCTGCGACGTGCAACAAAATCTCGCAAATTGGGGTAAATGATCTTAAGTCAAGCGACGGCCCAATATGCAGGTATGTCGCAAATACTCTATTGGGAAAACTTGGCTTCTAAGAAGAGCACAGGGTTGAGTAACTTACAATAGTGGAGCTCTTGGCACTGAAAAATGTGCTGATGCTTCTAGAGCCTAGACATTCCTTTGATATACAGTCGTACGATTTGGCGAATTGGAGGACGTAGGGGCTGCGGTTACACGAGATGGGACAATCCGAGAAGAGACTTTTCAAATCGCATCACCATTCGCCGCCCGAAATTTCCTAGAGCGAGCGGAGCTAGAACATAACAAGCCCACTAAGCTCTACCGAAAAATTACAGTTTTATTTAGTATAGATGCAGGAACTTGTCTCGGCTCCTTCCGTACGGACATCTCCTTGGAGCCGAGCCAACTAAGGTGAGCGGTAGTGGGGTCGGCCACGGCGGAATGGTCTGAGCGCCTCGACACAGTCTAGCATGTTACGCTACAGAACTCTTCGGTTGCTCGTGTTCCCGCAACTCACCCCGACTCTGCGTTGGCTGCACTAGTGTGTTGTCTGCTCGAACGAGCAAAAACCTTCTATTAATGATAAATTAGCCACCGCCTGCCAAGAATTGCGAGCGGTGAAAGAGAGCTTGCTCTACGCTGCTAGTTTGTTCTCTTTGCTGGCCAATTAAAGAAAAGGCGCCTAGCGAAAAAAATAATTATCACTGCCAACGAGCCTGGCTCTTACCTTCGATTTTCTATGTGATTTCAGCTAAATATGAAGCGTTTGTTTCAGGGCTGATATATAGGCTGTGTTAGATGCGACCACAGTCCACTTGCCAAAATGTATAGAGCCCATACATCACACAAGCCTCTGTTCGTGTATTCCAATCTGCGCCACTGGTTGCCGATTAAGCCGGCTGAAGGGCAAACTATGAAAATGGTTGCGAATAATTACTCAGACTTTGATCGTTCACACAAGATATGAGCTGACAAGGGCATATGCCTTTGGGTCCTACGGGAAGGCCAAATGCAACCACCAGTGAAGTCAAGGACTCGGGGCGGGAGAGTGCCTATTGAGCAATAGCTTGTTACGTTTCAATATTGTTGTATTCTGCTCGGCTTGGCTTTGTGGCGCGCTGTTTTTGTGGGCAGTCTCCCGATCACATATAAAAGGGAGCGGATCACCTTGATTATATTTCTCAGCAAACCCATGCCACCCTTAGCAAAGTTTTACTCCCTCCCGAGAATTTCAATTCAAAATGGGTCTCAAACTTTTTGGCAGTATCATTACAACCGCCCTTCTTGCTCTCACCTTCGCTCAAGCTTTGCCGTGCTTCAATTCTCTCAGTGCCGGGGGTTTGTTGGTTCCCTCTACTACATGCTATAACCTTGTCGTCGGTGCAGCAAGCACAGTTTTCGGCCAAGTGTGCGCCAGTGCCTTGGGTGGTATTCTAACCGTCAACTACCCATCTATTCTGCCCTCCACCTACACTGATGTTCATATCTATGTGGGCACAACGGCACCTACTAACCCTTCCCCTGGCTTATTCCCATATTCATCGGGCCCTGGCGGTGCTTGCACTCTCGCTACCGACAATTCGACATCTACATGTCATATTCCCGTTCATTATTCGTGGCGTGCGTGTGGCCAGACGCTCTACATTGCTACACACGCTGCTATATCCTACCCAAATACAGGGGTACAAACTGGGTGGGGAGCAGGAACATGCTTTGGAAGCGCCACAGGGGGAAATTGTGCAAAATACTGGACGTTCCGGATGTAATGCTTCTACGGGTCAATGTCCAAATTCTCACCGGTCCAGTCGCTTATACTGTATGGAGTGAATCAAGGCGTGAGTCTCACCGTCAACCTTTGTTACTACAATCACATCTACTTCCAGCACGGAGATTTAACCTCTATCACTGTATGTTGAAAGTCTCACTTGTTCTGCTGACTAAGCTGTTCTCTATAAAGTTGAGGTGTTAATTTGACTTGTTCGCTATAGGTATGACCTTTTAATGTAAGGCGGAATACTTGAAGCGTTCTTTAGCCCTTGAGAAAATAATTGTGGGGGGCACAAGACTTCACTACTTGGCCGAAGCGGTGAACTTGCCGGCTCTTTCATATAATATAAGTCATCAGGTGGCGAATGTAGCTCGGGGGCAGTTCTGACGCTATACGCTTTTTTCGAACACCTAAGAAAATATGAGTATGTTATTTAGCGCATCTCGCAGCCATAGTTGCTGGTTATTCAGCCAATCTATAACAATTAAGCTGTACAGCTTCTCCGAATTATCAACACCAAAGGAGTTTAAATACATAAGTTTAGACACCCTTGTTGAGTTACATGACTGGGCTCATAGAAGTTAAGTCAAAATCACTGGTTCAAGTTTGAGCTCTGTGCATCTATTTGAAAGTAATTCAGAACTTCACATACGACGCCTCCATTGGAGTAGTAGCCTAAGAGTGTTGGAATTACTGTACATATTGAGTATGCAATTGAAAACAATCACTGATATGAATAGAGAAAGGATTCAAACCTTACAACAGGATGATTCTTAAATTCAAATTCGTCGTTATAAATTAGCAGCTTTGCATGACGGTCTTTCTTTTTGCTTTGTGATAGTTAGCAAACAAAACACTAGACCGATCAAAAGGCCACGCTCAAGTATATTTCCTACTGCTAATATTGTAAGCATGTGTCAAAGAATTGACATCACCCACGCTTGTGGTATGGAGGACAGTGAATGGACTCCGTTGGATCCCAGAACATCTTATATCAAAGACACAGATACTAACACAAGAAAACAGCTGCGGTTACCAGCCCGGATCAGATGAAAGAGCGAGTCCCTACTGTGACAGGAACGCAGACTTGCCTCCGGACCATATCGTCGCGGGACCCTGCCGTAGACTGGACTGTGCGGTGTGTGGACACGAAGAAAGTGAACGGAGACAGCGACAAGAAGATCTGGGGCGAAACTTGATAGAACAATTGCGGGAAGTGTTTAGACCACGGAGACGTGGACATAGGCCTCGCTGACGATGTTGACAATGGCTCTGAGGGCCTAGTGCCACCGGAACCTCTTGTTACCTATGCCAACACTCGGAGATTTACCCGAAACTTTGTTTTATATTGTTTACTAGCCTGGCTTCGCGCATGAGACGTGATAAAAGAACGCTCGGTAGTGTAACTCAGCAGCCTGATGTTGAGATGGAAAGAACTATTGAGGCAAATCGAGGATGCTTCCGAAAGAGCCTGATATTGACAAGACATTTTTTCTGCCACAATCACCAATGCCATTTGAGACAAGAATTTTCTTGAAGTGCCCTTCTCGACGATCTGCACATCCAGAGATATCCCATAAAGGTATCTTCACTTGACCTTCAAAAACGGTTGCATCACCGTCTTCAGCCTGTCCTACGTGGGAATCTGGACGAGGCCCACTTCTGATAACCAAAACACCCAAGGGCCCCCATTCCCGATGATACATGGCACCAGATATTTGATGGATCGCAAATGGTACGCAGGCTACGTATATACTTTATGGCGCGGCTGCAAGCAAGAATGGCGCCGCGTTGGGTGTGTTGATCACCCGGACCCTGCATGGTATGGCGTATCGTTGGCGTTGATACTTACTGGGGAGTGGATCGAGGATAACAGATAGCGCCTATCACCACTGTGCTGTAAAGTATCTAGAAAGTAGATGAAAGGGATATTGCTGTGGTCCTGGATACAGATAGGAATCAATATCGCACTTAAATTCTATTCTATATACCTTGAAGAAATGGGTTATGTTCCTATTTGTGATCTGGTTATCAGTTGTATCAATCAATGTGACCGTTATCGGTGATGGAGATGATGATGCTGATGATGATGATGTGGTCTTGGCGCCAGCAATGAGTGAGACCCGTTCAATACTGGCACGGGGGGGGGGGGCTGTGTGATTACCCATTCATTAGACACCAGCCAACCAGTCAACCAGTCACAGCCTATATTTCAATACACATGAGAAAGGACATCTGATCTCACCTTCATCATCATCATCATCATCATCATCACCACCATCATCATCCATTCATCCATCTTTATTTTCAATTTCATTTTTCGGTTTCCCAAACTTCCCAATTTAATCATTTCCCTTCTCAACAAATCAACATACCCCTCCCCCCCTCCCCACCTCTTTTACGTATTTATCTGGCCATCACTTGGCATTCCCATACGGAGATATCACCTTCCTTGCCCGCAACCGCACCAGTTTTCCCCTCCTCCAACGCGTGAACAAAGAAAAGCAAAGCGCCTAACGCGGCCATACGGCCTTGCATACTTCTCTAGTATCTTGTTGTCCAAGGTCCAAGTGGGAACTCACCGCTATCTTGCGTGTATTTGGACACTTCGTTCATAACATCCCATGAGCACGTTTCTTGAGGTTGCGACATTTCATTCTCACCGCTTAACTACCACAACCCCGCCACTCGTTCTATCGCAACATGGCTTCTTCCAGCCTCAACCACTCCTCTCGCAAAACAAGTGACACCATTTCTGTTTCTAGGGAGGGTACAGACAATATAGATAATATGGCTCGTTCCACCGGGCTCCCGCAAAGATTGCGCAACGAAGGTACGAATTCCTCCTTCCCATGCATCAACAGCGCTAACAAGATGGTAGAATCCTGGGTAGAGATCACCTCGCATCCTTCGTCCTCTTCTATGTCCTCGATCGGCGATGAGATTATCACAACCGGTCTGCGAGTGCAACAGCGCCCAAACTCTAAACGGCGGAGAGGCCTGGGCGTCGGCGGAGCTTCGCCCATCACACTGGAGGCGCGGAACACGGGTACAAGCAGCCAGGAAGAATATGAGGAAAGCGAGAGCGAAGAGGACCATGTCATGACGAGCTCAAACGAATATCCTCCTGCGCCACGGTTATCCTCTCTACAACAAACCTATAACGCAGACTCGGAGGATGACGACGATGAGAACGCAACCGCACTGGGACGGAGAACAGAACCCGTCTTCACACCACAACCAAACGCATTCTCTCATCCACCATCCCACAGAAGCTCTGTTCCAGGGTCATACTTCCCCCGAACATCGGAGTCCGCTCCCTCTAGACCCGCATATCTCCACAGAACTTCATCTAGGGGACAATACCATTCACATAACCAGGTCGATCATGATGCTGCTCTTCGCGCTTCTTTGACGACTCTTTTGTCTATTGGTGCTGCAGCGGCACGCGGCCTGCCCAAACGTAACCAGGGCCCACCTGTCGCCAGCAACCAGCCTATGTCTCTCGGGCTGGTACCAGAGTCGGAGCTCATTGGTGGTCCGATAGCGCCCAACTCCTCACGACCGCTGACGCCTAGCCCTCGTGCCAGGAGCAGTCCAAGCATAGCTTCTGAGGAAATAGTAGAGTCGTCCAAGAGGAAAGCCAAGCCAGTGCCAGAGAAGACTCGGGTTGCAAAGAAGAAAAAGGTGCAGCTCGTAGAAGATGCCCTCATTTCGCCCACCTTGATGACCTGGGTCATGAGTGCTGGTGTAGTCGTTTTAGTTTCTGTGGTAGGATTCGGTGCAGGTTACGTCATCGGGAGAGAAGTAGGACGCGGAGAAGGACTCGCTAGTCTTAATGGTACCGCTGGTAATGGAGCTTCTTGTGGAAGAGAAGTTGTAAGGAGCACAGGCAGCTTGAAGAAATTGAAATGGGGTAGCGGAGTCGCCCGACGAATTGTTGCTTGATTTTGAACCATGATACCCAGGGAAGAAGATAAAATGCACGGTGTACACGAACGCATGAGAAAAGGTTTCATGAATGAATGAAAATTGAATGAACATAACACAGGTTCAAAGGAGTACTACGGAGTTTTGGAAATGGGACTAGGCAACATGATATAACGGGCTCCTTGATTTATTGCCGTTGGTCTAGGGTTGTGAGTCATGGAATCTGCATTTCAGGAGCGCCGGCTTTAAGGGCTATAGCATAATCTAGAAGAAAATATTGAAAATTGACCCAAATCATTCTGTCCTTCACCTGCCGTCATGCTTGTAACCATGAACCCTTACCGATTCAACACCTGAAATCGTGCAACGCATCCACGAGTTTTGACGGCTCCAACCTCACACGACCCCTTCCCCAACCCTACCTGATCTCAGACTTAAAGCATGCATACCTTATCCGCCATCCAGGCACAACAGCCGCCGGCCCAAGCTCACCACGCACAAGCCTAAATTTGGAAGAAACAACCCCGCCCGCAACGCCCGAACCATATTATATCTTTCCCCGATAACCGGAACACACCCCGGCAGGCCGGCACCCTGCCTTTCTGGCCGGATGCCGCCGGGAAGCCTGATGCCGGGTGCGTTTGCTTTTGCATCCCGCCCGGAATGGGTCGGCGGGCGGGATCATGGGCGATCAACGGGAGCAGCGAACGGTCGCCGAACCGTGCCGGGATCCTCTGTTCCCTTGGTCGGTGGCTTTTCCTGCCCCTTGGGCGGGGGTGAGCGGATGGTATGCCGCTTGGTGCGTGCGGTTTTGTTTTTTGTAGCGGGCGTTTGGCTTGGGGGGGGAGGGGGGGGAACCCTTTTTTTTATGGCGGACGGGCCGGTGGGTAGAGTGGTGGGTACTGTGGATGGATGGGCGGTGCGCCGCGTGGTTTGAGATTCGAGCGTAGGTTCGTGGGGAGAGGGGGTGAAGTGGGAGGGGAAGTCGTTGTTCATGCTGTTTAACGGGGTCTCGGTGCTGGCGCTGTGGAGGCAGAAGAAATGGGGTGTCGTATATGGATGTAATGGGTAGGTATAGTTATTAGGGCCCTGTTAAACCGAAGTTAATATGGTTATTTTCCTCGCTTTGAACGTCTCTTATGCCTGCATTAGTGAGATCAATTGTGGCTTTCGGTCCATTTCCGAGGCTGCTTGCTTAATTTGGCAAGTATCACTTGTTTAGGGGGATCACCTCTGAGATTAGCAACTTTCTATTCCTGTTAGCGGTCCAGAATTAGTGATATGTTTTGTTCCGAGTTTCCTGTATAGAGAGAGAAACCTTTTGCGGAGATTGCGACGAAGTTGAGACGTGGAACGTTTAGCACTGTGTGACAGTTCAAGGGATTATGCGCGTTGGGAGGAGAATTTACAATATTGGTGCATGACTTCTTAAGTTTTCAGTTAAGCATGCGTAGAGCCAAAATATACATATACTGGGATAAATCGCGCTGTCCAGATACTAGAGCATGGTCGATTTGTAACCCCTGCATTCTCAGAAGCAAAGCATAAGGTCTAAGATAAAGTTGAATTGAAGGATAACTTGGTTGGCCAACCATTAAGGAAAATAAAGAAATAATATCCAAGCTACGACGAAACCATCATCACGTCCCGTCCCACCAACCATAACCAAACTTGGCCATCATTCAATCACACAACTTTTGGATACTCCCCACTGCCATGCCGCCAGTTCCACCTCAGAGCTTCCAAGTTCCAGACTACCTATAACGGTCAGAAATTAGATATGAACCAGCCAGGATTAATCACCTACTTACTGGAAATAGTGTGTAGAGTGATTTAGGCTTTGCAATAATCATGTCTCCCAGAGCCACCATTAATACAACTATAATCCCCACCACACAACCCAAGGAACTCCAGATCGGCACCGCAGTTCCAGAGCGAGTTCCAGATGTTGGCGCTGTTGTAGTCACATGTTATGCCTAGCTGGCAGAGCTTGTTGGAGATACGGGTGCGGTAGTCCTCGTCTGTTTTCTGGCATTAGTAGCTGTTGGGTTAGGCGGAGGATGAGGAGAGATCGGAGACGGCAAAGGAGATAGGAATGGAGGGAGGGGGAGACAGAAGGAGGAGCGGGCGACGTACTGTAGCTGTTAATGAGGTTCCATCCGCAGTAGTGCAGGTTTAGGGAGCAGTATTGCGGAAGTGCCGCTAGACCGACGGTCTCGGTTAGGGTCGTGTTTGTTGCTATGGATGCTGGGGGAGTTGGGGACCCAAAGGTCTTGGGGATGAATGCCAGGGCGAGGATGGCGAGGGTTGAGCTTTGGAATTGCATTTTGGCGGTAGTTTGGGACGTAGAAGGCTTTGTCTTTAGTATGACTTTCAAGATTAGAAGGGTGAATGAGCTTGAGATCTGATGGCGATGAGAACTGGAGGAGCGCGAAGACGTCTTTATATACTTGGGTATGATCTCTCCTCGTGATGCTCACATGTCCTTTCGACGCATATCCTACTCCCATGCTCTACTCTGCGGTTAAATCCGCTTTCGATTTGCAAATAATTCTCATGATACTCGAAACATCAAGTCGGCGATAGTATCGCTGGTGAGCTGAAAGCTGGTGGCGGGCTAAGCTATACAGTCAGTACTGGGTCAAGATTGCTTCAGCGGAAGCACTTCGAGAGAAACATCCATGTCTCAATCAACATGACCTTTACCTCGCAATAGTAAATGCTTGATTTCATAACGTCACCGGCCGGCGAATGCCGGCAGTTAGAGGAAAGCGGTGTACATACTGCATAGAAATGGCTTCTCAGAACTACTTTATGGCAGCTGAAGCATTACTGCTTCTATAATCTACTGTATTTCTCGCTTGAAAATTTTCTCGTATGACTTTTGGTCGCCGACTAAGGAGTCGGATTTTGTTTAGGATATAACATAACCGCAAGACAAGTTGATGCGGCTGACTGCGTGACAACCACAGACTAGGGATGCAGTCAGCTCGTACCTATCTACAATATGGTTTTATTGGATCTTACTAGAGAGATTTCGACATTTTTGCCGAAGCACCGTTTCCCGTGATTCAGCTGCTGTCTTCCCTGTTTACTGTGGGGATTGAGCGAAGAAATGGTACGCTCTGGTCTTGGCGTATTGTCCCTTAATTAAGTTAGTCAGGGGGTACTCGCTTATGGCTTACTAAAGAGAACTCGTTTATATCATGCGTCGACGCTTTATGCTTGAGAATTTCTTGAAGCAAGTTCCGAAATCTTTCCTCTTCGTCAGATTAATTATGGAAAGAACTAAATGTTATTCATATCACTCCTCAACGACCCTCAATGGCGGACGCACCGCCTGAGGACCGTAAGGGACTTATTGCAAAGCAGCATTCGGATCTCCGGTATTTGGAGGTATCGTGTCTCATACACGATAGATAAAACAATGGGCTAGGCTTACGGGAGTTTCAATACATTGCATTCAACGGATCTGCGACAACTCGAAAAACATTTGAATTAAGATATCTTAGATCACATTACCTTAGAGCATATTTATCTTGGTTTCGTGCATATATATCTCTCGAAGCTACGTATTCTGATGGACTCATTAGCTAGCTATCTTATTTCGGAAGTACGTCAGATTTGAATCTAACGATGGATCGGCTGTGGAAGCATCATGAATTGCGATTTACAAGTCATACCAATCTACTGTCAGTATGACACTGCCCTCCCATTTATAGTAAGCACAGCGCTATACAGATATCTTCTTCCACCTCCTCCTTGGTTCGCACCAGTTCTCCCATGAAAAACAACATTTCTCCCATTCGGATCAATGTCGATACCACCAGGTCCAAATATCCCTTTGTTATCCACAGTTCTAATCAATATCCCACGATTGGTATATGCACCATCGATTGTGCTCGAAAATGCATATTCAATGTCGTAGTTGTCGCTTGAGTAGCAGTGAGCGCTGTAGAACAAGATATAATTTCCATTAGCTATTTTATAGAGTGAAGGCGCTTCGACGACTCCGTTATTTGCTGCACCCTTGTTGTCTAAGATTGTCCTCGGACTGTCGAGTAATGTGACTCCGTCACGTGCAACTCTTTGAATTTTGATGGCTGTTGACTTGTACGCTCCTGAAGGCGTTCCTCCTTGACAGGTGGTCGCACCGCCGAGACTGTTGCCGTCAACTTTCCATGTAATCCAGCGATTGACTCCATCATCATAGCCAGATGCATCGATGACACCTCCACCAGCCGTATCGCAGATCAGAGGTGTGTTTCTGGGCGTGAAAGGACCCAGCGCCGTATTTGAAGTGGCCACACCGATACAATGGGTTCCACCATTCTGATGCGCAGTATAATACATGAAGTAGACCCCAGCATCCTGAAAGTATTAGTGACTCTCTCGGAGTTGCGTAGTATAGATAGAATCTGAGCTCACATTTTTGTTCACATCGGGTGCCCAGATCGCTTTGTTGCTCGAGCTTACCCAAGATCCTACATTTGGGAGAGCATCATTGCTAGTCAGAGTCCAAGTAAATGCATCCGAGGAAGTGGCCACTGGAACTCTCTTTCCATTAGATGATGTTCCATATGCCTTCCACGAGCCATCGCCCCATATTATGGAGGGGTCAGGAAAGTTGACTCCCATTTGTGGCCCAGAGAGACTGCGACTTTGCACATTGCCAATTTCTGAAATTGTAATATTACTAAGTCCTAGAACTGGGAATGCTTCCCTACGATCGTTCTGAGAATTTGCTGGAACTGCCGCCACAAGATTAGTGCTGACACTAAGTACAAGCGCAAAAGTCTTCATGTTGTTGATTGAAATGTAAAGAATGAGCCGAGAATCAATGACGGTGAATCACCGCATCGTAATTTTAATGTTGAGCGGCGAAGATCTATATATCACTTTACAAAGTCTTCACGTACACTGGTGGGACCCTTGAACCATGTATGATGTCAAAAATGCAACGTCCTGTTCTCATGTGATCTCAGTGATGGGGAGGAGTGTGGCAATTACGCATCCCCCACCAATCAACTTAAATCATACCTCTCCATGTCCATGAAACTACAAACATCAGCACTTGTCGGGATTGCGTGTTGACGGAGAAGAGCAACGTTGCTAGGAGGGGAATACCGAAGTGGGGCTCAGGAGATTTCAGGAGATTTCAGGGGTGAAGGAATGTTTTGCCACATTCCTGCTTAGTCAGTGAATCTGGTCGCCAGGGCTGCCATCCCATTGATTGTAACTTTTTAACCTATTACATCGCTGGTGGTCTTTACATCTTCAACCCCGCTCGATGCTTGTAGTGTAGAGAGTTCTACATAGATCAGTGAAAACAATAGTATTGCGTTGTCTTGGCATACGGTGCTTTAGAACGTATGGTATCAGCCTTTTTGGCACCACGCTAGTATTAGTATGAGATTCTTATAGAAAACGTGATGTTGATATGAAAATCTAATATCATACTACATGCTCCGTAATACTAAGTACGGCGCTGAGCCGAATTCAGCTGATATGACTTCACCGCAACATATGGGCACTCTTTACTAATCCAAAGATTATCAACTTGGGCCTGAATGCTTAAGCCTCACCACAGAAATCCTGTACGAGCATCCCCGCTTGGTGCGCATGAAATAGTACCCGCTCGAACCTAGCGACGCATATCGGGCACTCGTATTGCCACTTTGCTCTGTCCCAGAATGAGCTCTTGCGGCAGAGAGGTTGAGAAGAAGGCTAACTTTGCGAAGGGGATCTATATCTACTCAGGGGCCCAGCATTCGCCGTCTCCGCGGTAGTGCTGATAAAAAAATTAACCCTTCCCAAACTCAACATAACGATTGACAAGGTCGCCCTCAGGAAAAGAGTGCGGAGGGCAACTGCGTGGAATGAACCAGCTTTGTCCACTCAGATCTCGGCAACTAGACATCTTCTCACCCACTTGTAGTCGATTAACGGGCCGCACAAGTAGCAGCTGCCCCCAAGCAGCGTGATTTTTGTGTATTCCGTAGGCCAATTCCTTACCACGCAGAATAAAATCTCCTTCTTTGAGACAAGGTAAACCTTCCCAAAACTGGCACCTGAACCTCTTTTAAGTTTTACTTGCTACTCCTTCCTCTCCCAGCAAACTCCCTTTCCTCTCCTCCTCGACACAGCGACGGTATAGCACTCTTCCCTCATCGCCACTCACCCCCACTGCTCCCATACTATGCTTCTTCCCATCTAGGTCATCAGGCATACTATGAGGCACGATACTCCAACCGTTTCTGCCATCTTCGCAGGGCTGAACAAAACCGACTCAAAAGAATTCGCGAGCACTTCTTGCATCTGTTTGTTGCGTCTCATGATTTCAACTTGATTATGAGCCGCAATGGGTTTCTCGACGATAGACCATCTATTATTGCTATGCGCGAACACAGGTGCGCCTGCTGCAGCGATGGTGATGAAAATCGCCCGCAACCAACACGAAGAGGGCTTGGGGGCCAATTTTACCGACTTTTTTGATCAGCGTTCTCATTCAAATCCCCGTATTTCGAAGCTGATTTCAAGCTTGTAACAGGTTTCGCACGTTGCTATCTTTGTATTGTAGCCGCTTGAGGAGGACTGGTGATTGCAAACTATTCTTTGGAGGCAGGTTTGGAGCCATCTCGCGACGAACAGCCAGTTCACGAGCGGCTTCATTTTGGGTGCTTGCGCAGAGGCCTTTGCGATAGAGCTACTTTTAAATACTTCAATTCTCGCGCCAGAGAGTCGGTGCTGTTCGATGAGGAAGAGATAGAATTCACGAAGACTTCTGGGGCTGTGTAGGCGTGCCGACTGCCTTTGCTTAGAGACTTACTTGTGCCATTTCTTCGCCTTTTGAGGTCAATATATTATAAAGAGACTTTACAGTATGCTGAGAAGTATATACAGGACCTAGGTCACGAAGGCCTACCTAACTTAATTTGGTATTAGCTATAGCTTTGCTTGGCATGCAGAGTTATTCAGACTAGATTGAGTTGCTGTGGTTATTTATTTTGTGATTTCAGACGCCATCAAACCATCCAAGCATGATAGATCATCTTAGATTGGCGAGACCGCCTGCTGCTATTTTCAGATTTACCCCAAGGACACAATCTATATCAGTACAATTCCTGAATTTCGTTCAATTATATAAGACTAAGACTTGCCCCAATTCCAAGAACATTCAAAAGCAGGTCCACAGCGCTAGCGCCAACGCCACCACCCTCGCTGATATTATTCATACCCAGTATGAGTGGGATTCCGCCACCCTTCTCAAGTAAATCCTTTGTGAAAGGAGACAAAACAGTAATGTTGCGACTGCGTAACTCAGTCCAAAATGTTTTACCAACACATTCCACTGTGACCTTGACCAAAAGCTTGAAAGTCCGAGCAAGGTTATATGTCGCAAAGCTCATGCCATGCTTTGTCCGAATGCTGGGAAGGGAGAGGAGGTCCGACAGACTTTGGGATTCTAAGAGCGGGATGTCCAAATCCTTTTTTTCTATTAGTAGCTCTGCCGTTGAGAATTTGCCGTCGTCTTCAAATACCGCTTTCCCAGTTGCGTGCATAGTGCTGATTAGCATAACGGTACAGGAAATTAATCTCACAGTTGGAACTTCCGTAGCGGTTGAATTCTGAAGATCGTGCGTCAAAGAAAGGGTGATGGGCAAGGGGCCGCCGTTGTAGACTGCATGTGGCGCAGTGATAGCAACTTCGAAAACAGAGCAGGGGGTTTTTAGTCTCTTGAAGAATGATTTAGGCTTCTCTCCTTCTGGACCAAGAAGCTTAGAGGTACAAGTGAAGGCTTCTTTCCCCAATAAGGCAATTTTAGGAGCTGGTGTCTCGAATTTGCGATATGGGATATAGTATAATATGAGGTTGGTAGATTCCGAAGGGCTAAATATGGAGGATTTTGGCGATTTAGAGAACTTTGATTCAAGCATATACACAACTGATCCTACCCCACTATCCCTCTCGAGATCTTTAGAATCGAACACCATGGAAGGTGGTAGTTGATGACCTTCAGTAACTTGGTACGGTGGTATATCAAGCCATTTCTTCTTTTCTCCGTCTGTAACCTTCGGGAATGTGAATTCGAAAGGCCATTCATACTGATTCTGACGAAGCAATCCGTCGTGGAGCGTCTTGGAGAGATGGAAAAGTGTTGCTTTCCCGTAATAAACCGTCCCTCCCTTTTTAAACATTGTTTCCGATCTGCCGACAAGTGAAATGGTAACAATGCCCGCTGGGCGATCTTGCTTGTTTGAAAAGGTAACTTTCCCAGAGATGGTCTGATCAGATGTGACGATGTGGTGGGGGCCAGGGCTAGAGGATAACTCGATTGCCATGATTGAAGCCGCCATTATTGCTACATTTAATTGTTACAAGGCAGGCAAACGAAGAAGATCAGAGTATTACTACGGAGCATTTTAGAAGGGCTATACGGTTACACTGTATAAGGAATATGTGAAAGAGGGTCAGGTGTCTTGGAACAAAACTAAGCCACCGCCACATGCAATCCGTCGGACACGCATCGTGTGAAACGGCAAAGCACATGTGTGAAACGGCAAAGCCTATTGGCCAGATTTGACCTAGTCGTTCTTGGCACCAGGACCCCTATTTTCTTCGCTCTAGATAGTTGATTCTATTAGCTCTACAATCAATATCATATGCCCTATTCTACAACCTATTCTGTGATACAATTATCTTCTATCACGCCGTCTAACAACATGCATCTTGCCGAGTTATTATTGCGCCTTATATATCGTTCAACACATCGCTTCACCCCATTCTCTCTAAGTTGGGGGCTCAGGGCACTCAGTTGGCTAGACAAGTATAAGCTACGCCTAAATTGGCCAAAGGATAGGTACCAGCCAATGGGCTCAATTTGTAACATCCAAAGGAAACTCGTTAAGAGTTATGTTGGGTGGGTTTATTCGATGCACGATAGGCGTTGAGAGAGTGTCAAGTTTGAAGTTCAGTATTACGGCCACTCCTTGTTTTGATATTTAGCCGTTTGTGAAAAGAAATTGAAGCAGCGGCACCTTATTATATTACTGTTAGTTGTGCTTTACTTGTATTATGCTAGATATCTCAGTTCAATCATCCCCAACTTGCCCATCTTGGCTTTCGCTATAGTTGATCGTTCATGATCAATTCTCCATTGATTATTTTGCTAATGTGTGATATAATAGTGCTCTGCCTCTTTCTTCTCAAAGCCGTCATTGCCCTAATAATAGCTAATGGACTCGCCTGAAACTGAATGATTATCGAATCTGAATGGGCTCGGCTAGCAGAGCTTATGGATCTATCATATGCGACCTTACTTTGGTCATCTGGGTGTGGAGAACGCAAGCCCAGGAAACCACAAAGTGAAAGGTAGCCAGCGTAGGATTGGATTTATAGTTGGCATGCGAATAGGTGGAGTGCCCTCACGATAATGGGAGTTGGCCACGATTCGGGGACTGCCGTTATAGCACGGAATGAGAGAAATTCTGGTGTTCAAACTGAAAATTTCAGGCGTGGAGATATACGTGCAGGTTCACTTGATTCTTTGGTTGGCAGAAGCTCCCGAACTTCGTGAGGACTCAAAATCACACAATCAACGCTGCGTTCATTGTTGCAGCTCACAATACAATGTACCGGCCTCAAAAAGGAGTCAAGAAATTGTTTATTTGTAGTATGGGCCGTGTTGGCAAAGTCAGCTGTGACAAGCAAGTCATGCTGTCTCATAGTAGGCAAATGCAGATGTTTCGCGAAAGCTCTCGAACGTCAGTTGAGATCCCACCAAAGGCTGATTAAGAACACATGCGTAACCATATCCTGCACATCGTTGTGTACCTGGTGGCGATATGGTATCAATCTTGGCGGATGTTCGGCCGCTGTTTGTGCACATTCTCGGGAACGAGCTCACGTTCCTGCTCCTCCTGTAATATTGCGGTATCGAAGGAGATGATATCAAACTCTTTGCATTTTGCTCGAATATTCTGTAGGACTGACACCCTGGAATCTTATCTATTTCCCGGTCTTGCCGCCACTGTACCCTGGTGGTAAATAGGCACGAATTCTATAGTACAGAACCACAAAAAGTCTACTTTCGCGATGCTCTAGTTCGTGCCGCCTTTCTGCAACCATCCGGATTTTTAGACTTAACGTACCATGCGAGCGGAGGTGTTGGGAACCGAACATTGCTGCGAAGAAACTCCAAAAGCCACATTCAATCAGCTAACCCCAGTCAGGCGTAAGATTCAAAACCATTGCGTCTTTAATGCCAAGCTCTGGGTGTATGTGGAGGTTGATTCTTTCCCATTGGCGGGCATAGAGCCTAACGAAAGTTTCATTAAGAAATACAAATAAGAGCATCCTCTCCACCTTGAAGCAATATTCTCATCAGCCGTTGCGACCTTTTTGGCATCTAAGCTTTGTATCTCTAGGCTATCTATCACTCTAAATAACACCTTCTGTGTCTTGGACGCACGCCAGACCTCATCACGATGAACGATCGGGCTACTCATGTTGAAGCGCCAGTAACCCTCAAAACATATTTCCTATGCGCATTGCGGTATTTGAATTTTTGAGCGGGTTTCGTGGAAATAAATAGAGATCAAATTGCTATAAGGCTTTTTCCTCCGTCAGTCGTCAATCTGGATCGTACTTGGATCTTCAAATATCCCGAGCCGAGTCTTTCTGCTTCTGTCCAAGAATCGAGTCTTGGACCCCAACCCACTATAGCACTAGGTGAAAACAGTAATGCCTCGCCAACTCTCAATCTAATGACTTCGTTGAAGATGCGTCTAGCTATGCCATTCTTTTCTCGAACCTTGGGCTCATTGCTTCCCGCGTCAGCAGTGTGGTTGGAAGTTGGCTGTTGGTCTAGCAAGTCAGACGCCCCTGCTAAGTGAGATTTAAGACTACGTAGCCAATCTGGAGATGTGAAGCGATGTACAATTGTCATAGACGATAAGTCCAAAAGGGCTGGGGAAATCGTTGGTTCTTGTGTAGAAATGATGATTCGTGCTCCGAGATGGCGCTGCAGTCGAACAGTGGAGAGCAATGTATTGGTTAAAGTCGTTGCTTCAACCGATGAATTCATAAACTATAAATAAAAAGGCTGTTAGTATCATCAAGGTAACATTAGGTGCTATGCCAAGTCAGAATTGCTTACCTTGTGCGCTTCGTCAAGGGCAACGACCCGACCTACTGTGGGATCTTGCTCTAGGAAGAGGCTTAGGCATATATTAAAAAGTGAGCAAGCTCCTTCAGGTGTAACACAAGGGCACGACAAATCGACGACAGTAAGACATCCCGGCTATATTTCTTAGATCTAGTTACACAGAAGATGATTGTAGACACATACCTTTGAATTCCAGTCATTCCCACGCTCCACGACCCCTACCTTCCTTTTTCCTTTCGTTATCAGCCTTGAATCAAGAGTAGTAGTCTGTGAGGCTGACATGAAACTCTCCAATGTATCGAGGCGTTGCATAAGTGGAATAAGTTGAGCAGGTGTCAAGGCCGAGTCCATAACATGACGCTTGAATTCACTGTAATCAAAGGGAGTTCCAGCCTCTTGCTGGGAAATGCGCATATCTCGTAATATGCGACTCACGGTGTGGACGTAGAGAGGCACGGGTCCATCATCACGAGCTACTGCCATCAGATCGAGCATACGCTTTGTGTTCAGGTCGCTTTGTTTGATACGTAATGGCTCGATCTCTACGTTTAGTGAATGGTATGTACGCTGTATAATTTGAGTCTCAGTTACGGAACAAGGAAGAAGAACAGAAAGACTTGCCTGGATCGTACGGATATTAGTCGGTGAGCACAAGACCCGGACTTTTACTTCCGAGTTTGAAGCGAGAAATGCCGCTTCACAAGGTGAGCCACCATGATCAGAGATAAAAGTATCATAATGAAACACCAAGCCTGTCAACGGCCTCGGGAGGTTGTTCGCATTAGATGATATCAAACAATTTTCTAGAAGGCAAGAGAGAGTATGACTCTTGCCAGACCCTTGTGATCCGCAAATGAAGGTACTTGACGGAGTTGAGATATTGAAGAAAATTCGAGGGTCCTGAGACTGGCATTCTAAAGTGGACTTGGAACTACCTTGACCTTCCAATATATCACTCAATCCGGCAAGTAACCCGTACTGAGGAAATGGCAGTTCCGGTAGTGCTACGGAATATTTCTGGGTTTGGTTGAGAATCGGCATGGTGAAGATTGGTGAAGTAATAAGGTCTTGATTTTGCTGGTGCTCATTGGCCCTCTTTAAGAGGCTCATGTGGTAAGAAATGATGTCCGGATTCTCTTTTTCTTTAAGCACTGGTAGTACCTTTTTGCGACCATTGCGCGTTATGCTGTCCGATGGACCTTCATTTCCAGTGCTGGTCAGAGATTTTCTTTCCATAGTCGCAGGGTTTATATCGCATAACGTTGTGACAAAATGGCCACCTTCAAGAATATATAGTTCTTATCACAATCCGTTCTGATCTTTCCACTACTCTATTTGCGCGATTTTCCCAAGCAAGGACACCATAAGAAGAAAGCCCCTCGGCCAAGAATTTAGAAATTTTGTGTATCATTGGCCAGTAGTTATTTTTAGCGAATTTGCGATCAACACGCAAATAATATAGATCTTATGTGTTCTAGAAATGTGGGATATCCCAAAAATACAGTCAGATTTCATCGTAGCTAATGATCACGACATAGATATGCTAGATTATTTCTCATTCATTTTCGGGAAGTTAAATGAATCTTGATCTCATTAGATATGATATGTCACGTAGTGATGAGCATGATATTTCTGTCACATTTGTATGGCAATTGAGTATTGGTCAAGCAGGCGAACCTTGCTGCCTAGCAAGCCAGGTCGATTCTAGATTTGGGGTTGATCGCTGCCCAGCTTCAGCCATAATTCACTTGGTGCAAAATTCCTACTTGTGTGATATGTCCAAACTGTTACTGCCGTTTTGTGGCTGACGACTTCAAATACAGACCGGTAAAATTGCACCTGGGGCTCGGCCAGTTAATATGCTATATTACTAATTGCGATATTCATTCCA
This sequence comes from Chalara sp. BL73, assembly GCA_918026815.1. Lineage (NCBI taxonomy): Eukaryota > Fungi > Ascomycota > Leotiomycetes > Helotiales > Chalara > Chalara sp. BL73. The sequence goes on from CAKJVC010000123.1 coordinate 52,514, forward strand.
CTTCCCTTGCATTCTCGTAGGAGGCTTGGTGCATCATAGTAATTCTCAAGCTCTGATAGAGAATAATTCAATTTTACGAGAATAATTCGCCTTCATCTCATCTTTTTCAATCGAGGTTAACTTCTAGCTCCTTTTCTCTAGATCACTGGCTCGAACCGATGATTGGGCTTTGGATCTGCCAGCTATATTTACAGCGCTTATGTAAAGTTTTCCGCCTCAAAACTATGGCCAACAATGATCCCCGTTTGCTTGCCCAGTAGAATAGATTCACTGAGTGAGAGGCTGATGGCTCTTGTCACGCTAGGCTGAATGAGGGACTTTCAACGGATTGTGACAGATAGGACCATTCCCATACTAGCGCCTATTATATCACGTGATTGCCAATGCCGAAGGCTCTTGGTGTGATTGATCGTGTTCGCCGCTGTATGGAAACACTTTTTGGTTAAATAAGTGAGTGGCAGGTTCTGAAAATGGCCACTTCAATTTATCTTTCATGGCTTGAAAGGTATATAAATTATGACTTCCAGAACCGTTCTTTATTGGAAAGGGCATTGAGGGCTCCTGGCGCTCAAGGACATAAGAATGGAACTAAGGAAGAACAAGACGAGTACAACGGAAATCGCAGTTTTGCTGAAATGGGCCAATGCCTTCTTCCCGTTGCTCTACAAGAGAAGAAACTTGCCAAGGAAAAGGACTTCAAAGGTAGCAATTAGTAGCACACATAGTCAATCTCTACTTCTCTAACTATTGGTAGACAGCCAACTTGATACCTTAGAGTCTGCTATAGCTTCTGAGCGTCAGATACAAAGAGCAAAAGATCTTGGACTTGATACTAATATGAGGCTTAATCCTCGTCAGAAAGGTGTGCCCGAGCCGCGAGTTTTAAAGTCAGGCATATGTGCTATTATTGGTGCTATTTGGTTAGATTGCGGTAAAGATATTTCAGTTATCGTCAGAGCCGTAACCGGGATTTTGTGAGTACTTCTCTGTTTATGTACTTCATGGCAACTAACTTATGCGAAAGTGGCAACACGGAGCCTTCTCCTTGGACCTCGTTCTTCTTGGAAGACCTAGTCCACATGGATCAAATATCAAACAATATTGACCTTGACTATAGCCCCCACTTGAGTGGCAACGTGCTCACTTGCTCGGATGAAATAAACGGGTTTGGTTAGTAGCATAATGATGGTCTATTAAACTTCTAACTCTAGCATTATATCTGAGTTTTACAGATGATACACCAGTTCCAATTATTGACACATCGATTGTTCATCCGACATCACGGATCGGGCTCAATCTTCCATTTACACCAGATTTCAGAGCCTCAGAAACAAGAGTCCATCAGGAGGTAAACGATGACCTTGGACACCCAGTGGCTCACACAGGACTTGAGGTAAGTGTCGATAATAGTGTGAAAGAAAGCCTGGGTTTTGCTTGGGTAGCTACTAAGAGAGATATAGTTGATGAGCCCAAGCCATGGGGATTCTGCCACAAGCTTGAAGAGGAGGAAGATCCAGATCCACCCACTTGCGTCATCAAAAGCTTCCCGACTTCAAGAATATATCCACTTAGAGAGCCAGCGATGCCAATCTGCAGGACTTCCTCTCCCCCAGATGGATCTTAATTGGTCGACAAACAAGACTTCTTCCTTCCCCAAGAATGGCCATGACTTGGACACGGTGAGGACACTCTTCATTGCGATTGGGAATCCAGAGTCTCTTGTCGTCTTACAACGCCTCCTCCAAGCTCATAGGACCACTTATGAAGCTGATAATCTCCAAAGAGGCCATTATCTGTCCCTGGCAGAAAGAATAAAGGTCATTGAGGGCATAAATTGCAATATTGCTTGTCAGGCATTACGAAGAAGGTGTCATATTTTGCAGTTGTTTATTGACAGCAGCGCCAACAGTCGTCGGACCAGCGACGGTTTTGTCGTTGATACTACCCAGAGCATTGCACAAAAGACTGCCCGAAAGATCGGAAATCCCATGAACCTTGAACGGTCTCAGATATCGGAAGCAATTTTATATGAGCTATATCCTAGTTTGGACCCAAACACCAGAGAGTATGATACCAAGAGGCGATACGTGGGGAATCTGCGCAAGCTTGGCGGACGGTTTGATTTGCTGGTGAAGACATTCGGCTATGGTCTAATGGGACTACTTCCGCTACCTATGTGTGAGTTGGGTGGAGAGTCGATGCTGAAAGTTTCAGACGAGTCGTATGTTATTGGTTCCCGGCATCAATTGTTTGCTGACTCCCCAGAATCTCGTCTCTCTCGGATAGTCTCTTCAGATTACTTGTCTCAAGACTGGATGAATCAGTTGGGGATTATCTTCGCGAAGTCAGCAAATCCGTGTCCGGTATTGTGGAAATCCTTTTTCACAACACATGGGACTCCTCAATAATTTTTAACCTCGAGCAAGCTGATTCTGCACAGATTCTCCAGAATCCGAGAGGGTCTAGAAAGCTCCTCGATGCTGTTATTCACTCATAATCTAGCCAAACATAGATCATGGCACTAGGCTAAGATAAATTTGCGGCGCACCCAAAAAGTGGCTACTGTTTTGTTTACATCTGGGTCTCTGGTATGGCTATCTTATGTGGGTGGGATATTAATATTCATCTGCGACAATAGCACGTTCATTTCAAATGACCCATTTAGTTGTACACGAGTAGAGAATCCGTTCCATCATTTGAGCAGTGCGTACGCTGGCAAAGAAGAAATATTGAGGATGTTCAAGGGGCTCACAGTGTATTATCACGTGAAGAAAGTACCCGATATAGGTCCTTCTGTAGTTGCTCACTTAGTGTGGTTGGTCCTCGGCTGGATCAGCGATCACAAAATGCTCTGCCGAGTCACCTCTGCTCTCTACATCGAATGGTGGACGCGGACAGCGCATGTATCAGTATTGGGAGGAGACGAATAAAAGAGGCTAGTGAAGTTCTTTGGATGAGATAAGCGTAAGGCGGACTGATCTCGATCTCCAACTGACTATTTCAGTTCTCGTGACAAACGAGGTGACCGAATTAATAACAGATATATTTGCAACTAATTAGGGTATGTTGATGAATTTCGCGCGTTGTCTTTCATTGCCTTAATGATATCATTTCGAAAGCCGTAGTTGAGGATGTGAGATCTACAGGTGTACTTGTATGAACCCCGCAGGACTCGCTGTTGTCGGTGCCAAATGCGGAAAGAACACACATATCCCCCCGCGTACATCCCTAAGAGCCTGAGACGCCGCCCAGATCTGCCCGGACGTTTGTAACTGTTGCAAGTGTAACCATGCCAATGACGTTCGTGTGGCACGCACGGATCCTGCACCGAGTGTAGTCGTGAAATGTGCTCTAAGTAGGCTCTGAAGCACAAGGTAGAGTCTAATCAGAGAACACAACATGCTCCCTAGATCTGCCCAATACTCTATTGACCACCCCCTCCTAGCATACCTCTTGTTCGTAAGTTCTTTGTACTAGTATGCTCAATTATCTCTCTTTTACTCATGATTTGAGTACTAAGCCGGATTTGCGAGAATATCTTGTTTTCGCGCCATATTATTTCTCCTTTATCGATGCAGCAGTGCTTCTTGTAGGAATTTACGATTTATCTAGCCTGTTCCATTGCATGACCTCTACACGACAAATAGGTCCACCCAATTATACACCTTTTCCAGCGGATTCGATGACAGCTTCTAAAAAGTACAATATTAGGCGGTCGAGAGGATGAAACCTTCATTACCACACCACCAACCACATCAACGCACCACTCAAGCTCCGCCGTGACTTTATCTCAACTCTGCAAACCCTCTAGAGAGGGCCACAGATTCCCGCCTGCACCGCTGGAAGGTGAAAATCGTTCGTTTACGCCCGAGATGGGGCGGAAACCATAGGCAGCCATCGAAGATCCGTTAAGCCGATCCAGCAATGTCTTAAATCGGCTCTGAGACCAAAAATAGAAATACTTAAACAAGCCCTCTAGACAGTTCTCTACAAGCGTTCCCTATTCCGCAAAACTGTTTTACCTATCCTATCCCCCACAATCAAAATCAGGACATAGCATGCAGGCAATTTTTGTTGGAGACGTCATGTGACTTAGGAGGATTAGGCATAGCCGGGTTCAATGCGGTTCAATGCCTCAGGTGTGGAAGCCGTACGATAGAAGCTGACAAAAGTAGCCTTATTGCCTGAGGTTTGGATGCTCGCCACTGATCTTACTAGGATGGACTGGGATATGTCAAACACCGGCGGCGTGAGTCATTATGGCTTGATAGTGCAGTCGAGACAGAAGATAAAGATGAGCGGGCGAATTTTCGGGATGGTAGAATGTTTTGAAGTTTAGAAATGAGGACGGCATTCTAGCTCTTTTCATTCTTGAAAGTTCGCTTACTTTTGTTACTAGAGATTTACCACGATCAATCCTCTTCTTTCCTCATCTCCAGTTTTTAAACCATGGCTACACAGCTAGGAGTTTGTCGAGCTCTCCACTACAGTTGTGCTCTCACGAGTTTCTTATATATCACTATTTCTATCCTGATCGATCTTGGTCGAGTGAAGCGAAGCAATAATTACGCCAAGCGGCATCCTCGATCTTCTCCCGTTTTAATTGGCCTTCTCGCTCTCTCTTATATCACCGAAGGAGCCACCATAGTAAATGATGATTTTGCTCGTTCTCAGGCTCATATCTTCCACATGGTCTCTCTAGCGTTAATATGGTCCGTCGTTGGAGCTCGCCAAATCAAACAAAATGCTACGCGGTACGAACTCTTGGGAATATCGTTCATTACATTTGTATTCGAGGCACTACTCCTCGCCCTTTCCCCGTTCCGCGAACTGGATCATTTCGGACCAATATCCAAGCTAGTCAGCCAGGTCGTCCGAATCTTGCTATTGCTCTATCTCCTCGCTGACACGCGTCATGCATGGTTCTCAGGAGATGAGTCACGATCAATTTTTCGAAGCAATGGCAGGGATCAACCACCTGGAGAAGCTAATTACGGCACTGAATCCCTCCTCCACCACCCAAATTTTGAAAACGATGACAATCTTACGAGCGATAGTCATACCGAATATGATAGCGATTTTGATGAAGGCGAAGATATAAAAAAAATTCGTGCCAAGAGGCTCCAAGAGACTGGTAGTTGGTGGACTTACCTCAAAGACTTCTCAATCTTTGTGCCTTATCTGATCCCGCGGAATGACCGCAAAGTCCAATCATGCCTTTTCATCAGTCTCCTCTGCCTGGCATGCAACCGAATCTTGAATGTCCTGGTACCTCGCCAGCTAGGAATCGTCGCCGACAAACTTCTCGCAAAGGAAGCACCGTATGAAGCCCTAGGCTACTGGCTACTGCTAGGCCTATTGGGCGGTGAATCCGGTTTAGGCTTAATTGAGGAACTGGCCAAGATCCCCATCAAGCAGTTCTCTTACCGGCAGATTACAAATGCTGCTTTCAACCATGTCATGAGCTTAGAGATGGAGTTTCATGCCGAAAGAGACTCTGCTGAGGTGATGAAAGCCATCGAACAGGGAGAGGCATTGACTAATCTGCTAGAAACGGCTGTTCTAGAAATCGCGCCGACAGTTGTGGATCTGCTCATTGCCTCCGTCTTCCTCTCCTGGAAGTTCAACGTCTATGTTTCTCTTGCAATGGTAGTCGCTTCGATCGGCTACATTTCTGTTGAAGTCTTCACCTCCAACTGGAATATACCCTACCGGCGCCGCGTTACAAAGGCGGAAAGGGAGGAAGCGAGGGTTATGCACCAAGCTGTGCAGGGCTGGCAGAACGTATGGTATTTCAATAGGTTTACCTATGAAAGACATCGCTTCGGCGAATCAGTCGAAACACATCTCACGGCAGACAGGCATTGGAGCGAACGCAATGCATACTTCAAGGCCATAACAGAGTTGTGGATCCCTACGACGTTCTTCAGCCTCGCTTGTCTAATTCTTCACGATATCTCTCAGGGCCGAGCATCTGCTGGTGATTTTGTCTTCTATATCCAATATTGGGATACGTTAATCTACCCGCTGAAATTCCTTTCAAGCCAGTACCGCTGGCTTATGTCCGACCTAGTTGATGCAGAACGCCTTCTCTTCTTACTCCAAACCAAACCAACTGTTACCAACAGGGAAGGAGCCAAGGACCTAGGCCGCGTCAAGGGCCATGTTGCCTTTAAGCATGTTCATTTCTCGTACGATCCACGCAAACCGACCATTGAAGACGTCAACATCTCTGCCGCACCAGGGGAAACCGTCGCCCTCGTCGGTATGACCGGCGCAGGCAAATCCTCGATCATCAAGCTCCTCCTCCGCTTCTACGACGTCTCCTCAGGACAAATCGAAATTGATGGCCGGGACATCCGCGACGTGACACTGGGCTCTCTACGCGATGTCCTAGGCGTTGTTCCGCAAGAGCCACTCCTTTTCAACGCCTCTATCATTGAAAACCTCAGATACGCGCGACCATCGGCCACTGACGACGAAATATTCGCTGCGTGCCGCGCAGCTGCCATTCATGACAAGGTCCTTACTTTTGCCGACCGCTATGACACCAGCGTCGGAGAACAAGGTGTTAAACTCTCCAGGGGCGAGTTGCAACGATTAGCAATTGCGCGGGTCTTTTTGAAGGATCCACCCATCTTTATTCTGGACGAGGCTACAAGTGCCATTGATACAAACACCGAGTCAGAAATTCAGAATGCGTTGGATGTATTGAGAACCAGGCGGACGACGTTCGTGATTGCTCACCGTATATCAACGGTTGTTGGCGCGGATCAGATTCTGGTCGTGCATGAGGGAAGGATTGTGGAAAGTGGGACACACCAAGAGCTCCTGAGGAGGAACGGGAGGTATATGAACCTTTGGGCAAACCAGATTGGAAGAGGGTTAAAAGAGAAACAGCCTACGATAGAGGAAGTGGTGGGGATCGACGAGCAGTAGAGTCATTTTTAGCAAATTCGCGTTTTCGTTAATCTATTCATTTGTAAACTCTTGAATGCGAATTAGATAGGTAGTACGCTTGTTAACGGTGTTTTTCATTAGGTTGACGCCTACCAGATTGGTCGAGCCGTTGACGCCTTGCGAGCCGCCGTCAACCAGCCAGAAGCGCCAATCCGGCCCGATGCTTGCGACGTTGATACTGACGAATGCCGTCCGCGGGTCCGAGCCTGAGTTGCTCGCTTTGTACTCTAATGGGACGCTAGTGGAGCATCGCCCTCGTTGATATGTGCAGCAGAAAAATGTTTCTATGCATGAGGTCCTATCAGAGGCCAGCATGGAAAACTAGCCCGGGGCTAAAAAGTCTATGCTCTGTGCTTAGACTAAGCTGATCCGTCGATTTTTTATTACCCAAAAACTACCATATCGACGTGTTTTTGTTTTAAAAAAAAACGATCGATATCACAGTACAATGTGTTTATATAGGTACGATTGAAACGGCCGAAATTAGCAACACGCTAACTCCTTAGCTCGGCAATAAAGCCTTGACGGCGCTAAAGTGTGCCGTTTCAATTGTACCGGAATTTACTCGGTAGGTTGCAATGCCGCCTCAGGAACAGGCAAACCCGCAACGCCACCTTACGAAGCGCAGGAGCCACCTTAGGAAGTCCATTCTACTCTTTATGTTCACTCTTATCACAGCCATTTCCATAAGAGTATATCTGCCACACTGTAATTATACTTGACACGCTACTTACTTCCTTTTTTGCATATACCTGCCACCTCGCCACATGTTACTTACTCTGCCATATTGGGATCCCTCCTGCTGCCCGCAGGCTACACCACCAATTACACTAAAACATAAGCAATATTATTATTTGTAACCAATAAGTAATTATAGAACCCCTTCCAGCCAGATTCAAATGCTATTTTAAGATTTCGTCGATAGGAAACGTCGTTAGTCACTAAGCCTCCTATTGGCAAGTGAACATTAGTAGAGGGTTGAAGATTAACCTTTCTTTCGCTAGGAGTTGTGTTAATGAATTATAATTGCCTTCTTCTAGTGCAAAGACAATACCTTAATCTGATCCATCATGTCTTCGAGAGCTTTGAAAGCCTCAGCATGATGATATTTCCAGTTCCAGTATTGAAACCTCTCGTCAACGTAATTCCTGACATTCGGATACTTCGCCTTATTGTGGTCGCCGATCGAGATGTTCTTTAGGACCCTCTCCATGCCGAGTATAGATCTCAGGTTTTCGTACTTCTTGAATTTCTCCCCAGTCTGCTTAGAGAAACTCGTTCGAAGGGCTTGAGGGGAGCCAGGGTGCATGCGGGGTTTGATGGCGTTTTGATCGCTGTCGGGTTTTGTGGAAGTCCCATGATGAAAATAATCATTATCGAAAAATTCATCATTGAAAAAATCATCATTCCCGTTTTTAAACGTCTCTATGTCTCCGACCCCGGCTGACACCACAGCTTCAGTATCTGCCTTGGCGATCAGGGCATCACAAAAGAGTAGCACTCCAGCGAAGCCGGCAGCTATTGCAGTTGCAACAGAGCTACCAGACTCTAGCGAGTCAGGAATGTCATTTCCTCCGCGGAAAGGTATCTTCAGGCCAGGAAAGATAAACATGCGCGAACCCTCGTTTGCTGGAACCCAATCACACATAACTGCAGAGTTGTCTGCTGCCCCGATCAGAAAACACTTGTGCCACTGGCTCGGGTAGCAATTGGTGCTGGAGATTGCTCCTCTGTCGTCGGCTGAACAGAACATCAGGATATTTTTGCTTGCAGCAGTTTTAATTCCACTTTTGAGCAGCTGCATCTCATGGCTTTCCTCAGCTTTGGATTCTATTGTCCAACTCATGGAGATGATGTCGACTCCACACTCGATTGACCATTGTATTGCCTAGGACGTTATTAGAAGGTGAGCATGGACACACACACACAAAAGAGGGGGGCCGGAGGGGCGGAAATGGTACCTCAGCGGCAGACTTGGCCGTAAATTGCTGCTTTCCATGACTGGACGCGGTATTGTCAAAACGTGCAATATAGAGCCTCACCTTCGGAAACACCTGGCAAATGAAACATGCCATCTTCGTTCCGTGGCTGTCTGTAGGAACATAATACTGGCTCATACACTCACCTGAGTCCGGATAACGACAGACCGACTTCCCAAGAGCGATGCGGCCCTTGAACATGCCCAAGGTTGCGTCAATTCCACTGTCTATGACCGCGATTTTTATCTCTGGGAGATGATCGCCTTTGAGATTTCGAAGGAAGATTGCAAAGCCCTTCATACATTTCATCCAATCATTATCACTTATATACATTAGTAACCAAGATATGAGGAGGAGGGTTTAGAGCGTGATACCTTTCAAGAGTGATCTGCGTATCTCGAAATCCTGCGGCGAAGGGGTTGGCGTCATCCTCTCTGATATACTCAACCCGGATTCTGCCGTTGACTGAGGCCTCACTGCTGTATTGGCCAACACTCTTTTTGCAAGTATCACATATCAAAGTCTGCTGTGCTGAATAAATTGGCCAGTCCTCGATCTTCTTCTTGAACTGCTTCACGTAGTCAATTGAATCTTCCAGTCCCTTGCTCTTTGTCAGCTGCGTCACGTTTATTAAGTTCGGGCGATTCTTACAATCCTGTAACAAAGCCTTACTTTGCGAAGCTGAGGCATTCCGTTAGTTCCTTAGCTTATAGTGAATGGGAAACAAGGTGCTTCAATTACTTTAGGGAACTTCAAGAGGCCATCTGTGCTTCACCATCCTAGCAGAACAGAGTTATTTCCCGAAGAGTACAGGGTGATTTCTTCCACATTCCTTGCGGATTCGTAAATAACTTCACTGCAAATGTCGACCTTCTTCCAGTCCCAAATGAGGATATCAAACCCTTTGACAGCATCCCGAATGGCCATATCAGAATGTGCGATCTCTCCTTCGTCCACAACTATAACCTTTATTATTTTGTTGACGTGGTTCACCCTTAACCAATCGAAAATCTTCTTCAGATCACTAAGGCCCTTACCCTTCAACCTGGATGAGGATGAGTGGTGAGCAGCTTCAAGTACGCCAGCTATTAGCAGAACAATGTACTTGCTTTGTCTGTCTCTCTCCTTTAATAGATTTATCAGACGTAATCCTGAGTTTCGGCAAAGCAACGTGCTTCAAGACGCTCTCAAATTGGTGACGCATAGCCAATCCATTTAGATATGCCATGGAAGGGTAACGGATGTTTGATATACCTTGACCAGGATTGTATAATGCTTTCAGGGCTTTGTCTCTTGGCAATTCTCTGATGCAATACAGTCTGATATACTTCGCGAAGTCATCATTATCTACTTCCTGGCGTAGCATCGTGGATAACTCCTGCCCATATCGTCGACTCCTTTGACCGGGTTTATCCGCATACTCCTTATCCAATTGTCTCCGGGCTTTCTCTTCTAAAAAGTGGAGGCGATACTGATATGGAGTAAGTGGTGGCTTCATCCCATTTTTGCACTCTAATGTCTCTGGATCCACCCCAATTAAGATCCTCATTACTGCTAGCCTATCCTTGATAGAATTGCCGTCCTCAGCTCCAGGTTTCAAGATGAGATGTAATGGAGTATCACCACTGTTGCCTGAAGCGTCTTTCCCCGCAAATGTTTTCGCTTGTTGTCGAAATATTGTATTTGGGGCAGGTACCATGGCCCATATCTCGACAACCATATAGATACATGGGGAAGAATACTCGATGGCAAGGTGTAAGCAATTCTGCCCGCTAAAGGCTTTAGCACCGAGAATTTGGACTACCACTTGAGGATAATGATTCCCCCATCTGTTGGCAGCTTGCAGGATTGTGCGAACGAAAAAATCGATTCCACACTCAAAGGCTGAGTGGAGAGGCGTATACTTCGAAGATTTGTATCTTTAGTTCAGAAGTCTCTTGTGCCGATAAAGGTACAATTCTACGAAAGATTTGTAATCGTCTCCGGCTTCTTATTTCTGACAATGTGGTGAAGCAAACCTCCGTCGGTCGCTGATCCTTCAGTAGTTATCAAGTTAGCTCCGTACTTGTGGATATACTTCTTTCCATCGTCGGTTATGATTAGCTTTTCATTTGCGGAATGAGGGTGGCAAAGACTTTCGGCGCATTTTCCAGCAAACTCCGGATGCGAACAATTCTCATCTGACCGCAAAGGCTCGTATTGAAGACCTCATCTATGGAACATTATCAGATGGAAGCAACGCAACCCTTCTGATCATAAGATTTTGGTTTTACAGGAACAGGCAAAAATATCACTTCAAGAATGTACGCCTGCAATTTCAGTTCCAGGACGCCAAATTACCAGGGATGAACGATCCCAAGGTCGTCGGCATGTATCCAGAAGGCATCTGGTACTTGTACAAGAAGACACAAACCAACGATGTCACGACCAATAAAGGGGCTTCAGTAAATACCCAGCCTCCACTGCCAGTACCCATAAATGCTAGCGTGTCTTACAACATCGAAAGCTCGGAACGGGCGGACGAAGAGTATAGTAGCCTTCTCACTGGGATGTCTAAGATTTTGAAGGGGTTCGACGATGATGAGAATACGGCGGAGTGGGTTATAGAGAAGAGCCATCGGCCGAAAAAAAGCAAGGGAGTGCCGAGCCATCTACAAGTTGCAGTACTTTTGGGTCTGTCGTCAGCCAACCCTTTCTCAATTACTCTGGTGGTGTCGTGCGAGCCGGATATGCGCACATCCATGTGCACCAAGCTTGCCGGCAGAAAGCTGATTGGTGATATCGACCCTGTTATTGTACATAACGACAAGAATCAGCTGGGGCGAGACCAACGGCGCGTAGCGCGATTTAGCGATGACCAAATTAAAAACCTGGATGAGGTGCCACTGAAGCAATTCGGAAAGGTTGAAGAGGATACTGGCGACCCTGTTGCGAGCTAGGCAACTGCAGCTATTAATAAGGCATCAAATTCATGGCTTTCCACAATTATACATATTGCGAAGCTTATGCCTCATTTAATTCCGTTTCGAATGCGGGAAGTGCACAACATCGTATTAGCATATGCTGTAACAACAGTTTGGTTGACTTCCCAGTGGTCATATTCAACATCATGATGAACTATAAAAGCCACGTTTCTGCTGGCTCCTGCTAACAGACACTTTTTAGCGCCGAGCTGCTCCTGGTGGTGAATGGTTTGTTGAGCGGGCTACTGAGGAACTCTGAATGGCTAGTATCTTGCATAATTCGCTCTCATAACCTGAGCTTTGACGTACAGACACTTTGGAAGTTCCTTACTGATCTATACTTCCGCTCGAGTTCACTATTACTCCAATTACATAATAATTTCCATATCGCCAGTTCCTCCATTGCTAAATAGACTCAACAAACATGCCTCAGACTATCTCCAAGTAAGTTATCACTTGTGGGCTTCGATATATGAATCAATCGCTAACGATGTCTGGTATTGTGTTCGTGACCAGTATAACAGAACCAAGTCCAAATGAGAGGGTCCGGTTGCTCTTACAGGATACTGCGTCGGCCAAATTTCCGAGTGCATCTGTACATTTCTTTCATTTACTTACAGTTGGGGCATCGGGATGTGGTGTAAAGAGTAAAATTGAGTTATCAAAAATACTAAATGCGTTGTGATAATAAATGCTGAAACGGGCAAGCGGACTGCCACAGAGGTATCCGGTATACGGCAGCCGCAAAAAAAGGGCACAGAATCACAAGGCATTGGCTTTAGAAAATGAGCAAAATTTTCTAAAATTGGACAACAAAAAAGTCGGCTGGCACTTAATCTTTTGTAGAAACGCTTTTGAACCAAAATAGCCAAGAGAAAAATAGGATGTTAGAAAAGAGCACAAGCGTACAAAACAACAGAAATATAGAACTTATAATGGCTCTACTCTTTTCTTTAAATAGCAATGCAGTATCAAGCAAAAATGTACATTATGATACATTTAACTAAAATGAGGTATTTACAGGGCTTTGAGAACTTTACATAAAAAATTACTCAATAATTTTTTTAACGTTTTATTAAAATTGCAAAACCAGCTTGATAAAATAATAACTGAAACTTATATTACTAATTATATTAATTAAAACAAAGTTTGCATTTATTTCATTTTTAATCCAGATGCCAAAGTTGGTGTTTTAGTATTAATAAAAACCGATTTGTGCCACACTACTTTGTTCACCTTACATATTACAAAAGTCACATAAACATCGTTACGCTAGAAGGACTAGCTTCCGCTCAAAAGAATGCGCTGCCGAGGCCTCGTTTGTCTTCACTGCAATCAGTGGATGTACTCTTCTGGCGATCGGCCCATCCCATTCAACGCATAAGAAATTAAGATTATGGGTTGATATAAAATCCGCTGTTTCTGTCACAACGACAAAGTCTAGCCATTGTGGCTGGCGCCGGCGCCATACCCGGTGTAGAACGAGCCACCCAATAACAGGGCCGCATTCGGCAAACCGTACCTCAAATTGTACGTTGTCGGGAGCATCATCGCAGATCTCCTCTGTTGTCGTCTGAATGGGTTCAGTGTCTACCCACAATTTGCATGTCACTTCGCGGAAGGCGAGAAGGCGAGAAATTTGAGGGGTGCGGTTCTTGTCAAGAGCTAAGATATTCTTCCCTTGTGCTTCATGCTCCTTGTTCAGTCGTTCCGCCTCAGCGGCGCCATCTACAAGAATAATGCTCGGAATGTTCGCTTTCTTATCATCAATATCGTCGAACTCATCTTCCGATGGGCTGATACCGCTCTTGTACACTTGAACGCACTCAAGCATAATCGGCTTGCCCCCGTCATCGAACCGATAGAAAGGGACTCGTGGGGTCACTTCAGCTTGACTGATGTGCCGGTCAAGGATATCGTCCCCTGAGTCGAGTAGGCTAGTGCTCAGCCAAGACCAGGTAGGAAAGTGATCTTTGCGTTCAGACCAAGGATCTTCCGTAGCCCAACTCGAGAGGAGGAAAGCAGGCAGATAGATCTCTGGAAGCCCCCAGAAATACTTTCGCTTGGATGGGGACCACAGAACATCCCGCATGGTATCTCTTGTGCGATCTGTGCCTGTCTCTTTTACGTCTCTATCAATCAAGGCTGTGAAGACAGCCTTTATAGAATCCAAGCCGTCGGAATCGTATTTCAATTTACGCCGGACGTACGAGTTCGCAAGCATGTGGTATCTCTCCAGATCTGATTGATCCGGATCCCACTTCAGATGTTTCTTAGGGTCTTTCGTTGGGTCACCAGGATGTCGTAGATCCGATCTTAGATGTGGGAAAGAGTTATCAGGGAATTCAAGATTCGTGTCTTCGAACCATGTCGCACACGAACAGTGCCAGAAGCACTGGTCGTCGGTGAAGACGAGAAGCCGCTTGGAGAGATGCTTTTCTTGGAAAGTCCATCCTCTCGTCTCCCATGTTGACTCAGTTAAGGCTGTCAAGAACGACTGTTTGGTTGCTACAAAAGGGATGCCATCTATGTGCTCTACATGTTGCTGGACCTCGGGGATATCTTTGCCCACTCCTGACATTCCAGCACTTGCGCCGTCCCCAGAAGCAGCCTATAAGTGGTTAGAAATGTGTCAAGACTAGAAACGAGGGGAGCGCACCACTATTGTCTGCCATGCCCCCGAATACACTTTGTCCATCTGGTTGATATGATGCTGTTTGTCTACAGGATCATCTTGGACAATACACAGCGCGTCGATCCAAACGTATTCCCACGCCAGAAGTGAGAACGTGTCCATTTCTCCTTGACATCCACCACTCCTCAAATAATTAGAAACATTCTGACATAAATTCAAAACATCTCGGATAGTTTTTGAAATATCTTTACGGTCATCGGCTAAAGCTCCAGGAGTGTGCAATTCAGCATAATTTTCTTTAGTTAGTACTAGCTTCAGCTCTGTTCCCCAAACGTACGATAGTGCTGCATAGGTCTGGCTTTCCCGGTGGTCCACAATGCAACGCCGGCGGACGTCAACTAAGCGGAGGCTCGGATATTCATCTTGAAGGAAATTCGGGACACAGGATCCTCTGTGCTTTTCAATGCACTGGGTTGACCACATGAGCCAGCGTTTGATCCTATTCTCTCCTGACCCAATCAGTCTTCCCTGAAGACCACAGAATTGAAGATTCGGTGAGTCCATAGCAGGCTCTCCTAATCGCTGTATGCCGAATCTCCGTTTATGATCGAGGTTTGGCTGTTCTAAGGTACCGAGTGTGACCGAAAAGCGGTAGACCAACCTTTCCGGAAGAGCATCTGCTTTTGCTTCTCTCGATCGAGAATGAAGTTGGAGTATACCCATGGGGCTGGTCCAGAAGCCGGGAATGCCTGGTATTGGTTGCGGTTCTGCGTCTTTCCTGATCTTGTCATCGTCGTATAGAGCCGCAAACTCGAAGCGATCAACGGTAACCATGGTGTCGTCACCCCAAGGAGGATGTTCCAGCTCTTGACAACCTTCCAAGCTCTTCAGCAGCAGGTTGCAGAGTGGGCAGAAGCGTTGGAATATCCTGATCAGCGCAAGATTGTTGATATAGACGGGATTGCCATCGAAAGGATCCAAATCGTGATTTAATGCTGGCTCGATATATTGCAGCTCAAATGGATGCACTAATGAATCTTCCTTGCTTTTGCCCTTAGCAGTAGATTGGTTTGGGGGCTCATGGTGAATTACTCCGGATAGCTCCCCTTTTTTGTACTCCGCTTCCGCTTCCTTACTACTAGTGTCACAGGGTTCGTTGACAGCAGGTGTTGGGGATGTACCAATGTCCTCGCCTTTCTCTTGACGGTCACTGATTGCTATTCTCGAAAGCATACGAGAAAAATTGGTGAATCCTGGATCATAACGGAAATATAAAGGATCTTGAGGCTGAGATTTTGGTGAACGAGGTTTAGGCTTGTAATGGCGGGACTGCCCATCAATATCCCACAATGCACACGAAACACAATACACACCATCATTTCGAGACGTGGGCTTTGGCGCCGGCCCAACTAAGCCCTCCTCATAAGCATCAACCATCCATGGGAACTTTTTCCTTATCGACTCCGGAACCTCAGCTGGGTTAAAATAGGCTGGTCTTATGAAATCCATCTTAGAAGCTTGGGGGTGACAATCCACACGACTGGCTAAATATTTAAGACTCAATCTCCCTGGTATTTGCTGCCTTTCGCTTCAAGGTACACGGGCGATCACAACTTTATCAGTCGCGATCAAGATCCAACGCCTTTACAAAAGCAATAACATCCTTGAAAAGGGGATTGATGAACTTATTAGCCAGCATCCAAAAGTTCAGCGTATGCTTATCACGGGCGGCATCTGAAACATCAGCTGAAACTCTCGCCACTTTGTCCAATCGGAATATTTATATGACATATAGCTGAAAGATTGCTGAGCTTTGACAATCACTGCCGCTCCAACACTTGACGATCCGCTGTTTCTATGCGAGAGTGTGTGACACTGAGGCGTCGCTAGCCAAGATTTGGCAACCACAATTCGAGTCGACTTCAGACTTTGAAGCCTACGCCGAGTGCGGACTCCTCGGAATGACAGTGAGGCGGTGAAAGGATTACAGGGCATTGATACAGCAGGAGAGGTTATCGATTTTAAATCTGTTAACCTATCCAATTTCTTGTATTACAAGTGCAGATGTGATTATACTAAACTAAACGCCTAAGTATTCTAGTAAACGCTTATCAATAATTACGCTATACAAGGGGTTAAAGTGTGAACAGCAAACCCCTTTTATATTTTTGTTCCTACTTTGTAAAGAGCCTTTAAAGGAGCAGAATATAGATACCATTTATCCCTTGCAGAATCAAGATAGTGGTCTCTTATTCATTAAGTCGAGGTATGTAAGTAGTGATCTGGAACAGGCGTAAGTAAGTACCTTGCCATGCAGGCTCTATAGTGATCGAAATGTATGATCCATCTTTTAATATTGCCCCTGGCTTTTATCAAAGTCCGGCTCAGGAATAAGACTTTTGCTAGCTGCTTCTTGGGCTCTCGAACCCCCATACAGCAAGGGCCGTCTACGCTACAGTGCTCCGGAGGCAAAATATGACCGAGACCTTAGAATGGTTCTCTTCGTGTTCTATTCAAGTCGCAAAGACTTTCACCGTCTCGCCTTCCAACAACCAGAAGCCGGCAGTACACGGATTGAATAATTTCAGGTAAGCAAATATCATAGACCTTTCCAGGCTAAGTCTTGGCGCTTAACTAAATCTTGATCTCAGATATGTCTACGGACTGTGCAAAGGAGCCGGGAGGTCGTCGTTGACACAACCAATCGATTTTGCATTTTGCGGCATCTTTTCCGCCACAATTTCGGGTATTGTGCAACCGAGCCACGATAAGAAAATACCTCCCGGCTTCTCAGAGATGCATTTCGCTTAGTGACTGTTGGTAAATGCAAAATCTCGATTAAAGTCCTTGCGCGGCTCCTAAAATTCCGTACAGGTAACGGCTGTTATTCGCTACCTACACGCAAACACTCCCCTCGTGATCCAGTTCCATTGCTGGCCCACACAAGCCATGATTCCTTCTTAATCGCAATCTAATCACCTGTGATCCGCTTACGCACTGCGTCGGATGACGGTCGCGGTTGTTTCGTTTATTACCGTAACAGCTGCTATACCAGCAGAGTTGAGGATATCAACTACCACACCCCGGCCGAGGTTTATAGCCCCTGCTGTCGCCGCAGTTGACCCTGCACAATCCCTATTCTAGATGGTACCAAAGTTCAACGGCTTGTCTTCAGATGCATCTAGGTCATCGCGAATGCGCTCTATTATACACTCCATGTTCTGTCCAAGGGCAGCCTTGCACCAAGTGTTGAGAAAGCCTTGGTATACATGCCACTATTACCTAAATTAGTGAAAAGGGCTGCAGCTGTTGTGGCACCAGCTCTTGTTACTACCTGTGCTTGAATGTCTAAAGCGATGAATTAGTGTAGCTGATTAAAAAAAGGGATCTGTCTCCCGAAAATTCCGGGATTTATTAAGAATATTCAAGGCATAAAAATGCGAATATTCTAGCTATTTATTTATACCTTTTTTTTTTTATTGCGCAATTCATGTTCGACGTAATATGTTTATTACTGCAATCGCGGTTTTCAATCTTTTTTCTCTTACAGATCTAGATACTATTGATACACCTACGTAAGACCTCATAGAACTAGTCGTTCCAACAAGAAGAGGAAGCGGAAATGGGGATGTGTATGGAGAGGAGATGCGGAATGGAAGATCGACGAGATCGTGGTATTGTTATCGTGTGCGAGTGGTTTGGTGTAGGCTGGCCGAGTTAAAGAGAAGTATAGGAGCGAGGATCGTTTTTTATATTTGTAAGGTTTCGCTTCTGGGTTCACAGGATGGAAAATATCCTAAGTGAGCCTAGTTGTAGCAAGGGTTTCGCATACATCGAAATGTGCTTCTGGTTCAGACTGTGGATTGGGACAGTAATGAGGTGACAATGTGTTATTGGTGGACTGTTTATGGGTATTATGATGTTGTGCATGAGTTTACACACTGGTTTGTAAGATATTCAATGCTAGCTGTTAGATAACTATTAGACAAAATTGTCACTTAAGAATTTGGCAAGTACGGAGAAGGATAACCTAAAATTGGTGTGTCGAGGCAAAGACAAAAAATATTGGGACAAGCGTAGGGAAGAGCCGTCTACATTAATTGATGTTTAGTGGGCAGAAATACTCCACTGGTGTATCATAACTCGTGACTGGACGCCGAGCGTCCGGCGCTGCGATATAAAGCGCCTTGGGTGGCATAAGGCCTTGTAATCTATACCCTTTCGCTTTATCATTGCTCAAGGTGCAGGATTCGCATATGGTTCATCATCCCTGACGATGTAAATCTGTCCGACCAGTACGGCTAGGCCAACGGCCATAGCGATAGCGATAATGGGTAAATTGACCCTCGCAAACTCAAGCCTGCGAACGCGAATATGCTTTCGCGCAAGTATGTCTCGCCAGAGAAGACCAGCTAGAGATGCACTAAAAGCTGTGCTGAATGCGCCGTAGTTGACACCGATCGCCATGCTGTATATTGTCGCCCAGAAGGTGCGGTTGCTAATGGCTGTTTCACTCTGGCGGTGAATTTCCTGCCATGTTTGAATGATGCGGCAGAGAAGGATGGTAGTGCCGATGTTTGTGCCTGCGAACTGGAATATGTTAGCCATGTGATCCGATTTGAGTGTTTGAGAGTCAACCTACGTTGCATAGAATAACAGACAGAAAGCCCATGCCGCCAATAGCACCTACGGTTCCGGTCCTATTTACCCAATGGTCCCATCCATAAGCAAATACTTGCACCCATCCTTTAGTGACCAGTGCTTGAACAAGAACAAACATGGTGAATGCGAAAGGTATGAGAGCAAATGGCAAATGAGCTAACACTGCTGTGACAGTGGGGAACGTGTCTTGCGTCCAAATATAACTTTCTGCGATAAGCGATATGAGTGTTGGCCGATTCTTCCCATCTCGATGTGCAATTTTGACCTCCTGTGAAATGCGCTCAGAAATTGAAACCCTTTGCGCAAAAACCCCTTTCTTCTCGTCCACTTCTGCGCTTGATATTACACTGACTTTCTCATGATTTCGCTGACTGGCTCTAGAATGAGTCGACTCCCGTTTTTCGTTCACGGAACCTACTGGATTTGTCGGTCGATCACCGTGTTCTAATTTGTTGCCTTGTGGCAGAAGCATCGATATGGAGGATTCCAGAGGAGCCGCTCTGATGATATCGTCAGCATTAGTACTGTTATCCCGACTCGCTCCACTATCGTTTTGAATTGGATGTTCATCTTCAAAATGCGGTTCGGGAGATTGACTCTGCACAAGGCCAGGCTCGTATGGTTCGAAACTTTGCCTTTCTTGCTCTTCAGCAACCCTTCTTTGTTCCTCCTCCAGGAGACGCTGGGCTCGTGCTTCCTCGTACTCCTGCCGGCCTTTGCGCGCTATGCCGCGAGTTTCTTCTCGATGAATCCATCCAAATGCGACGTCCCAACAGAACATGACAAATGCAGCTGGTAGAGTGACGTAGAAAACTGGTTGTTCACCATGGGTTTGACTAGCACCATTGATTGCCAGAAGTGTAACGAGGGTTGCAGCCATGATCACGGCTCCAAAAGCCGCGCCTTTTTTATCGAGAAATGGGTTCATGATTTCTTCAAGTGAGAGAAGCTTGCCCTGCTCTTCATTCCCTGGCTCATTTGCTTCCTCTTCAGCATTACCTCTGGCATGTGGAATGTTCGGGTTCACGGGCTTCTTTGCCTTTGCTTCCTCCGAAAGTTCGTGCATCGTTATTGACATTGGGATCAAAGTTTCGTCCGCGAAAATGATATAAAGCAAAAAGGGAAACAATACTATTGCCGTTACAATAACCGGGACGATCATGTTAGCGGTATAATTGATGAACTTGATCTCAAAAGCACCCGCGAGGACAAGGTTGGTGGGATTTGACGAAACAAGGATGGCTGAGGCAATATTAGCGACCGCAAACTGGGTGTGAATCCATGCCCTTGGGTGCCTGATATTGTTTGAGACTCTGGTCATGTAGGCTAAAAATGCCGTCCCAGATAAGATGATGGGGTCATTCCCAATGAAGCTCCCTAGCCCGAAGAAAAAGGCGTAGAGATAGAAGAATAGCCTTCCGCCGACTTTTCCTCCCTTTTGAAGAACCTTGAAAGCCAAGTATCTGATCAAGCCTGAAGCGTCGATAGAAATGGCAATGTATGCCAGCGTGATGAAAAACACCATGATGTCAAGGGGGGAGATGTTGTTCGTCCCAATAGTCCCGTCATGCACTTCTTTTGAACCAATAGCTAAAATTGCAAGCAAAAATAGGTCCGCTATCAGAGGTGCCGTTACAAAATTGAGCGGAAAGTTCAGTTTTAGGAAAAACGGCTTGTTTTCGCCAGCTTGCTTGTCTTGATCATCGTGCTTAGGCCGGTCCTGCCTTGGTGATATTACCCGAAACGCGCTTAAAGAATCTAGAATAATGTTCGCGAATGGGCGAGGAATAAAGATCGGAATATGGAAGGGGAAAAGGACCACAAGGTCTATGTTCGCAGGACAGCGGTTAGTGTTCTCTTATAGGCATGGAAAGCATTATCTGTACTTACTAGTCAACACGAAAACAACCAAGGTGACAATCGAACGCCACTCTCTGATTTTGCTGGTATCTGTATCTATCTCCTGCACCGCCATTTTGTGCACAACCGGGCACCACGGCAAGGAGGGACTACTTAGTGATAGTCCCACGTGCTTCTCAGCAGACAGTTACCATAAAGACAAAGGCTGTTCTGTCTGCTAAGATACCTCTGCTAGTACAATATTGCAACGGCGTGATGGCGAAGCAGAGGAGAGGAACGGATTAAGATCCCTTCGAGGCCGTCAGAGAGGTGAGATTTTCAAGACTGCAGGTATCCTAGCTTACTCGAATTGACGTTGGTTGCTACGACCCGCTTTTTCACGTGTAGGCGAAACCGTTCCTGGAAGGATATATCTACTCCTCAGAATGACTATAAGGGAGATGTTGAAGGTAAATTGCGCCCAGGTAAAATTTTTATGTAGGCGACAGTCGTCATTCAGATTGCCATTTCGCCGGACACTTCCCAGGGCAGAAATTTTTTATTACGCAGACTGTAGCATTGGCTAACGTAATGAAGGCGAGGTAGTAGCAAAGAATGTTAGATGGATGTTCGCTTGACACGATGCATGTCGAGATTGAGGCTATGGCTAGTGTATTAAAGCTAATGACAAGACATCTGAGGCAATGCTAGATGATAGAGAGCAAACACAAGACGGACGCCAACGAGTTCAGAGCCACTGAAGTCCCCACGTGTACGGCGAGGCTGAGCTTGGCCTGACTCGGCCAAGGCAGCCCGGCCTCCGACATTTTCTCGAACACCCTAGCTCAAGTCGCTTGGCACAACCGACCGATGATTATTGGTTGTATAATAAGGGGCCCCATTGAACGAGAACTGAGAGTGATTTATTGGTCCGCTTATTCTCCCTAGAAGACATGCTACGTACCGTAGCACTAGCCTCTACTTAGTGGCTGTGCTGTCCGTGAGGGGGAAGCAGCCATTCCGCTGTGGTCATGATCATTATGACGCTGCTTACGGGAGCAGGACAGCCATTATTGGCCCGCCTCAACAGGTTCCCCCGATCGGGAAGGTGATCATGAGAGCAGTTGCTTCATTATTACTGCGTGGTGCTTGGCTGCCTAAAAATCTTTTGTATCGTGCAGAAGTCGAAACTTTGCGCTGGTGTTGCTGGTGTTGCTGGTGTTGCTGGTGTTGGTGCTGGTGCTAGTTTTGCCCCGCACCCCCCATAGGACTCCATCCTTCAACTACGCGGGTCGAGCTCCTACCATTAACCCTTCCCCTGCTCCAGCACCTTCTCCCCCGGTCTCAATAATTTCCAGAAGATAGATCCATCTGGTTGTAACTCTCTCTCGAGAGCCACAAAGAGCCGCATAGCGATTAGCCTTCCTACTGACACTGATAAATCCCTCACCAGCCTCACCCCTTGCGCTCCGCATACGCCAATCGACCCAGCTGAAGTACGCAAGGGGACACAGGAGTGGCTGATGCCTGCCGAATGACGGCGGGACGTTTCACAGCGTCAGCCCTATCTTTTTCCCTTGCACCTGAGCTTTTCGTCTTTCGCTTTCCTGTCCTGTCCTGTCTAGTCAGCGGGCCCACGAGCCTCAATTTTGGCGATTATCGGAAAACCAAATTCTCTCTCCTCAAATGCACATATATTGCAGACCTCTATCCCCTTGCCAAGCATAGCCACCTTATGAGTCTTTGAATCTTTGACTTGGTCTCGATTATTTTCATTTTTGCTCGAAAGAACAAAGGTGTCATGCCAGCGTTCTCTTCGCCATCCCTACACAACGCTCTTCTTCCTCGAAACGTATCCACTCCCAGAACGGATCTCCCTGATAACGCTCTCCAAGTCGTGTGTGCCTGGCCAGTCTCTGGACAATATGGTCCGGGTTCGAGGATCCTGTAAGATATCCACTCTCTGCACTGCGCAACTCACCATGGTCAAGCCTCATTCTAGCGCCAACTAACATAAAACATCGCAGATACTATGTTCTCGTAGCAGCATGCGTGTTCGCTCGAAGACAAGAATGGCTCAAGAAGCCGTGTCTGGCAGCAGCATTGCTTTTCCCAGCCGTTGCTGCTCTCCACGGAATTACCCTCTCGGTGCTACACATTCCAGGTAATGCCTTTTGCTTATCTGATCGGCTTTTTCATCGTACTTTTCTAACATCAATTCAGGTGCTGTCGATATGGATCTATATGGAGCCTTTCAGTTATGTTCCATCGGTATCCTAGCGGCTCCCGTGACCGTCAAACTGTCCACAACGTACTTCAAAGACCCTGGCCGGAATATCATATTCCTATGGACCGGCCTCATTCTTGGTGGTGAGAAATTGATTCTCTTCTAGTTATGGAATATTCTGCTTTTAAATATGTTCTAACCTTTTCTCTAAAGGTTTGGTAAGCTTGACAGTGGAATTTTTCCGTATGAATACTGTCGGCTGCAGCCACGATGACAGTGGCAATCCTATTTCCACCGATGTGGGTGGATTTCCATATGGAAGGGCCACTTGCAATCTAACTTGCTCCCCGGAATCTGGGCCTCGGTCTCCTATGCGTGGAGGTTCAGCGGACAATATTTATGTGATTCCTGCTCCTAATAGGTTGACTTTCAAAACAGCGACATTACTTTCTGCTGCATGTTGTATTCCGGCAATTCTTTCCATGATATCAATGTGGAACAAAATCCTTGAAATTAATTGGAAAAGCCGTTTTACGAGCGGCGATGAGGAGAAACCAAACAACGAGCTAATCTCGGGTACAAATGGAGCAACTCCGGGGATGATGGAAAAGGTTAATGGGTGGATTCGCGAAAAGTTGAGGACAGCAGTTGAGGTTCCTGTCTTTGGAGGTGCTGTGCTCGCTATTCTCATTATGGGCGAGATAAACTTCTTCAGTGGTCCAGTTCAATATCAGACTGAACCGATTGCTAGCATTGGTAAGCTACTTTTTCAGGCACCGTCCCAAAAAATGGCTAACATATTACTTGCCACAGGTCAATGGGCCCCCATGGTTGGTACTGGACTTGCTTTGCTAGGATCACTGTTCGTACTTTTGGCAAAGGGAGACCCTGACGAGCCCACCGAAAACGTTGTGGTCATACACCATCACTGCAATTGCTCCCATCAGAACTTCTCGGAGGATGGCCATTCCATCGCAACTCCCGCCACTGCTCATATACGTCATAGCTTTTCACCTGATCGCGGTGGTCCCTCAATAGAGGCTGTACGCACGATTTCGACGAGGCCCACCATTCCCAAATCCGAGTCAGGAAGTAGGACTGCAGTCGCGCATGCGTTGAAGGTTGTTGGAGACTATATTGGTACTGCAGCGCCTGATCGATTTGATGATTCCGAATTCAGGCGGGGTAGAGCCATGAACTTTCCAGAGATTCCAGGTGAAGAAGCCAGGAATGCCGATTTGAACAAGATTAAAAGGCAATACAATAAAGAGCGTGATGCGGATGGAAATGTCACGCCGGTGCTTCGTGGACAGCGTTCTAGAGCAGGTAGCTTCAACGGCAGCGTCGTCTCTGGGGCTGGACTTGGATTCGAGGAGAGTCTGAGCGAGTTGAAAGATGGATCTCCTGGATCTCCTACAACGCCACGCAGAAGACGCGATACGTCACCGGGTGCGACAATGCAAAGGTCGCCCTCAACCTCTTCCATGGTTATGACGGCAGAACGGCCGAGGACGCGAAGAGACACGCTTGAAGTACCTTCGCGCTCTCACCATAATCCAGCTTTTGCTTCCCGCGTCATCATCCCTCGAGATCAGAGCCCACCAGCTATTGTGGTTTCTCCAGATGAGCCCTCTTTCCCGCAAAGTCCGAGTTCAAACCCACCTTCGCCGACTCTACCCGCTGCCCCAACTCAATCACCGACGCCGACATCACCTTGACCCCTCTCACAACTACAATGACGTTTAAATCTGGAAGCAGAAGAAATGATTGATCGCCTCGGAGTCATGTTCGGATGATCAACGCCTTGTACAAAATGCATCTAAGCCGTTATAGCCACAGGATAGTTCGGATATGGCTGTAACATTGCCGTAGATTAGCGGCGCTACTCGCAGTGCAATCTTGTTATGAAGGTAGGGGGCCTTATTATATAGGTTTCGTGGTGGTAGCACGCGTCGGATGCAATCTGGGCATCGTCTCGGCGGGATATTGGTACGGATGCAACGGCTATTTAAAGGGACACGGCATCAGCCGCCACTCGACCAGAAGATCAGTTTGAAACCATGGAGCTTAAGGAGCAGCGTATCAAAACAGGCACAGCTAAGCATATCTTTTATATCGAGAGATAAGGCTGAGCATATGGCGTTGCTTGGCTATGAACATAACTAGAGAAGCTGAGATAATACTGTCGACGGCTTGCTCAAATGTAAGGCGCCAAATTTGTCTGTGTCTCAAACAGAGTAGAGATACTAAAACGGACGACAAGTGTGGCATGCAGAAGGAATGGAACAATTCGGGCTAGGTTAGGAACTGCACGTGACAGTTACATTATTGAATAACTGTAGATGATGCAAGCCGAGACAAACCAAGCACCGATCCGTAAATTTAGATAATAGATATGACAATTATGAACCTCACATTCGAAGACATGAGATAGATCGATTCGCTGTGAGATATCAAGTGTTCGTTCCACTTTTCCCTCCAATCCCTCTAAGGTGCTCCGTCCGTCCGCTCCTTTCCACATAGGTGCACATCGTTTCAGCGACTAACAAATCTCGATATCTCCAGTGATATCAGTGATATCAGCCTCAAATGTCCCATTCAAAACGACTTTGAAGTTTCATAGATGAAATACCTCAGCTTCCCGAACAATTCTCGTGTGAATCATCCCGCGAGCGCCACAAACGGCCACCTGCGCGTCAGGTGACACGGAGCTGGAACCTCAAATACTTCAAACATCTTCGCCCTTTTCAAAAGAGCAAATCCGAAAAACATCAATCATATCCCCTCGATACATTTTCCACAAGATGACAGACCGGCACAGGCTCTCCTGGTCCTACACGCCAGAGAACCAGCCCTCCGTCCCGCCCCTCCCCGAGGGCCTCACGAGGCGGTACATCCCCACGCCGAGCGGAAACCTGGAGCTGATCCGGGCGCAGCCGTCCGCAGCAGCAGAAGAAGAGGGGAAGCGGAAGAAGGCCATCATCTTCCAGCACGGCGGCTTCGGCTGCGCGTCCGTCTGGATCCCCTTCCTGCGGTACTTCGCGGACCGGGGGTACCCGTGCTACGCGGTGAGCCTGAGGGGCCACGGCGGGAGCTGGAAGCCGAGCTACTGGCGCATGGTATGGGGCACGGGGATCGGGGCCATGGCGCAGGATCTGTATTGCGCGGTGGAGTGGGTTAAGGCGTTCGAGTTCGTTTGGCGGGGCGGGAGGCTTGCGGATGGGGATCTGGTGCTCGTGGGTCATTCGGCTGGCGGTGGGCTGTTGCAATATTTCCTGGACAGGGGCAAGTACACTGTCGGCGGCCTGGTGATCGTTGCCGGGTTTCCTTGTTTTGGAGGGTAGGTGGCTCTTTCCTTGTTTGCTTTGCTTGCTCGCCTCGGAAGGTTTTGGGACCGGCGGGGTGTTTGGGTGCTGATGCTGATGCTGATCTGCTTGCGTAGGTATGGGGTGTACTGGAATTGGTTCAAGCATGACCCCTGGTTCGTTCCGAGGTATTATATCAGAGATCTGTGGCACCCTCGGTCCCCATTATCAAGCACGACACTCGTGCATGGGGCCTTCTTCTCGCCAGAATATCCGAGGGAACAGGTCTCGATCTTCGAGAAGATGCTACCAGCGTATGAGAGTATGCTCTGGCCGTTACAGATGATGTTCCCATTTGTCAATATCCGTAACGTTCTCACGAAAATTGTCGGATGGGGCAGTGAAAGCAGGCAAAGAAGGCTATTGATCATCGCTGGAGAGAAGGACAACCTCATGGGCGTCAGGTTGATGGAGAAAATGGCAGCGTTATACCGAATAACGTTGGGCAGGATATTCAGTGCGGCAGAAGGGAAAGAGAAAGATACAAAAGGTCATGAGACGGGCACTCAGGTGCAATTCGAGGTTATTGAGGGTTCGGGACATCATGTTCAAAATGATTTACAATGGGAGGTTGCTGCCGGAAAAGTTTTAGAGTTTGTGGAGCAGCTCTAGGTGGGATGAGCTGCTTGGTGTAATTATTGTGCGTGACATCTCCACTCTGCTGTATCTCCAAATTTCGTCGATAGTGGGCACAGTTCAGGCTTGATACCTCGGAACATCTGTGGGAGAAAAAGACGTAAGGTTATGTAAAAGAATGGGATGGTAAATTTCTCCTTAAACTACTCCCCATTGAAAGGAGCAGCAGACACATAAAACTCTCGTTGTGCAAGAAGTGCAAAAAAGACAACGGCTGGGTTACTTGTCGCGCTGTACACGTGAATTCAATAGAGGGTAGCAGAGAGTGTATTGTAGCTTGTAAAGCTGTAGACTAATTAACACCCCCACTTCGGTATTACAGTTACTTCTAGAGTTGAGGCTGCTCATCGATTCCTCAAACGATATATTTCCTATTCGCAAGGAGACCTTGATACTTGGAAATCGATTGAAATAGCTGTACGGAAGCAAATACGGGAGATTATCTTTTATGATGCTCGAGATCAAATTCGAACAGATTTATCTCTTGATCAGAAGACATTTGGTGCTTGTTTTTAGTACCGTTACTATACCAGCACTTAGAGGTTCGAGATCATATGAAAAAGATAAAAGAGCCCATAGAGCCTTGCTCAGGGGCTTTTACAAAGACTATGGGAGTACCATGCGCCCATGGTCAGAAATCGACAAGAAATAGGCCTTGGCCTAAACCCTGATGATTTTCACCCGCATTGGTGGTGGAACCGGCATCAAAGAGAATTATATCCCCCAATTCTCGAGCCTTTGCAATTGATAAGCAAAGGAGCATCACGTGAGAGTACAAAACATAGTACAGAACGTTTACATTCTGGATTCGAGATTACAGAGAGATCAAACCAAAGGAAGTGTAGGGCGTGTAGTTTTCCTGGTCGCAATCGAAGGAGTATGAAATGCATGCGCCGGTTTGCTCAGATAGGCCAGGGGCCAGTGTTAGGAAACTCTAGTCCGAGATCGAATGAGCCTGATTCACCAACGGAGTCCATTCCTTCACAAATAGTTTCACCAGCATTGAGTTCAAGCACAATTGTTGTGTGTACACAGTATACTTCGATTATGACAAAAGCCACCGCTAGTGGAACCTCAAATAGGGAGCCTGAGCCCCAGAGTACTACCGTACCTGAAGCCAGTGTGCGAGATAGTGTGAACCAATATATTGCCAAGCACTTTTTCTGACATCGTAGGGTTCTAAAAAGGAAATTTTGTTGTAAATAAACGTCGTGTTGCCAAGGCTATTATCTTGTTGCTGGGAAATTATCGTGCGCGTGCCCTTAACTGGCGCGTTCGCCATATGGTAATATATTGACCGTATACTATCTCACACACTGCCTGATGTTGAGACCGATTCCCGGTCGGTTTACCCAAATCGAATTGGGGTGGTATATGACAGGTACTTAACTAGGAAAAAGAGCGTATTTGCAAGCCCATCCTAAACGTAAAGAACCTCAATATCGGAAAGCAATTGGCTTGAAAACCTGGGGTGTATTCGACAGAAGGTATATCAAAGAGACCAAGTTAAAATACTTTCAAAGACTCAACATTTATACCGGAGAATATGTAGATGGAAGGCCAAATTGGACTAATGAGGAGCTAGATGCTTTTCTCGACTTTGAAGAAGAAGAAGATTGAAACATTGAGAGGCTAGAGAATGAGAGGTTTACAAGTATGGGTGAAAGGAATACTGAAACTCGCCTTGGAGCTATGTATATGAGAATTGTTGAAGATGGAAAGAGAGATGAGGAGTTATATTCATTCGTATATATATAGATTACTCTGTACACCTACACACATCAATCAATTGGAAATATCCGAATCAATCGTCTTACTCTGAATCCCCTTAATTGGACATCATTCCGCTACGTGTATCTCATGAACCTTGACATTTAGAAGAGCCTTATTGGCGACTTCTGCTCTTCAAACTCAGAAGATTTATAATAATGGAATCTAGCACCATCTTGGATTTCGTCGCTGGTGCGTGTAGCGTAGTCTATTTATATTCCATGAGTGGTCCGAATCCGGAAAAGTCAACAGCTACTAGTGAAGCTAAGGCCATCCTGAGTCCTGCGACGATTAAGCTGGACATGTCTAGCTGTCTACCCCCCAATCACGAAAACTTTTGGAAGTGCATACATGATGCACTTGGGGGCGGGCATACGTCCCATATGTAGAGTAGCTCATGAACTAGGTTTCATATTCAATGAATGCATTTTAATATGACCAAGAACTGTCCTTCCGATTAATTTTAATGATAAAGTCTCGATTGGTCTTAGATGTCTCAGTTGGCATGAAGTCTGAACTACATTCGCCTTTGAACAATCAATTGTTTCTACCTCTTTCTGTGTTCGAAATCCAAAAGTAAGGACCCGGGCTCGAAGACCATTCCAAAATGATCCTGACCGGAGTTTTCAAAGCCTTTCGGACTCCGATCTTCCGCAATTTTGAAATTAAATACATGGACCAGCTGCGCGATGACATATCGTATCTCAACAATTCCCAATGGACGACCGACACAACTGTATACACCTGTTGAGAAGGGAATAAAAGCTGAACCGTCCTTTACCAAACTCTTGTCTGTTTTCCACCTAGACGGGATCCATTCTTCCGGCCGCTCGAAATAACGTGAGTCGCGGAAAATTGTGTAAAGGGGTACTTTAATGACAGTATTGCCTGGAATGAAATGCTCTCCTATCGTCAGTCCTCCTGGAGGACTCACGCGTTCCCCGCCATTTGGCACCAGTGGCTGCATACGGAATGTCTCAAACAGAATAGAATCCAGGATGGGATAGCCCTTTTTGGGATCAAACTCTCCAGAAGAAATCAGTGGATCTACCTCCTCTTGAACTTGTTCCATGATCCCGGGATTCGTCGCGAGGTAGAAGGATGTCGAGAGGAGCGCAGAAGAGACGTTTCCGCTTCCCGCAACCATAGCAAGTCTTGCCTCCCAAGAAATTGGAAAGCCAGCAGAGTTCGGATCATCTATAGTTGGCAGAAGGTAAGTGAAGAGGTCGGGAGCGTCGGGTTTCCTATTTCTTCTCCGATCGAGCATCTGTTGCGCGAGCTTTGTGAAATTGTCATTGTCAGGAACCAGCCATGTGAACTTTGTCGCGATCGAGTAGTACCACGGGACGTGCCCATAAGTACCGATCGCCCGTTGGCTTAGACGGAGAGTGGCGTAGACATCTTCAGATTCGTTAGCCAGCCGTGCAGTCTCATCGATATCTTCAGAAAAGATAATGAATGCCACGAGTTTAAATGCAAATAACTCGAACTCATTGACGACATCAATTCCTTTTTTCAATTTTGCGAGTCGTGTGACAAGATGTGAAGTCTTGAGTTGTATTTTCGACAGGTGGTTAGACATTTCTAAAGCAGAGTCAAACCTCTAAGCTTAATGACTTTCATCGAGCAGTCGTACCTCGAAAGTCTCGTTCCCATAAAGGTCTTTGTTTTGCATGAAGCTGCGGATCTCTTGTGCGATGGAGATTGAAACCAGTGCCACCCATATCGTACCACGGCCCTTTGAGACAACCCGACTGGCCAGAATAGATAGCTCTAATCGCTTCCACACTGTTTATAGACAGCTCGCGTGGCCCTTTCAATCCACGTTAGCTTTGCACATGTCTGAGATTCAATGCACAAAAGCATACCAGTACGAACCAAATCGCCGTGCTTGCGATGGAGCAGAAACAGATATGCATGATACCTTTGCGTGGTGTCTGCGATATGCGCTGCATCCCATTTGGTCAAGGCGGCTAACAATGGGCCAGGAAACTTTCTGACGCGGTGAAAAGCAAGGCGGTAGGTGGCTATGCTTGTACCAAGTCCGACTTGGTAGGACAACACAAGGGTTGTTGCCACAAAGATCCCATTGACGAATGATTGACAGAGAACCGCGAAAAGTACAGCCGAAGCTGACCAGGCAGATAGAAAAAAGGTCGCAATAGAGCCTGCTTGCTTATTGAGCTCCCCGTGGATGAAGTAGAGCAGGTGAGAAACGACGCCCAGAACAAAGAATGCAACAGCACCTCCTGGCAGGGTGGCTTCGCAGAGCGCAAATCTACTCATGACAAAAAGCTGTGAGAGGGTTCTTGTTGGAAAAGAATATAGATGGGCCGTCCCAAGATAATTTCTAGACTCCAAACAAGGCGAAATTGAGGCGGGAAAGTAAGGTGAAGGACAAGGCTGTCGAGTACTTAAAGAAGAGCAGAAACGCAGAAACATGGATCTATGCCAAAACAGGCAATTGTAGCGGATTGCTAGTCGCATGCCGCTGAAACACATGATTGGCTAGGATAGTTGACCGCCGCGGCGCAGACATCTTTTGTACTGAAATCAATGTAGCAGCCTAGTGTCTTGTATTTTTGTCGAAGCTAATTTGTCAATACCAATAGCGAATGAAAACAGTGGCAATATTTTGGATAGCGAGACTGGACATGTGAACCCAGAACAAGAGTGGAACGATCCGACCCTGGCGCCTCCATTCTCGGACTACATCTCCTTCACAAAGCACACGCAAGACGAGCAAGTACGCACAACTTTGGCAGACCATGATATTCCTCCATCTGTGTCAAGCTTGCGATATCCTGATCTCGACCAATGGCTCTCATTTGATGACCCTTTCTTTAGCGGCCTAGGCTTAGATTGGGACCTTTCTCTAGCTGCGCCCGCACCAGATATCCACGAACAATTTCTTCTCACAAACGACTGCAGAGAGCTTGAACGCGACCCAGCATCAGTTAGACAACAGCCCACAACTTCGGAGGAGCGGGCTTCCGAATCCTCTTCCCATACGCTCGGATGCGGCTCTCCTACACCCGCAGCCAGCTCATCACATAGCGATGAACAAACAATTGCCCATGAAGATGTACCTCTGAGATCTTGGGTGCGTCTTGTCGGTGAACAAACGGAAATCCAAGAAGATGAGCCCTCAAAATCTATAGCCCATCATAGCCTGGTGCCTGTTGCTAGACGCAATGCTCTTCCGAACGACTACGCTGTTTTTACCTCCAAGCCGTCCAGAAAACAAAACTACGGCGACGGCGAAGTTGGTCACTATCATGCCCCTGCCAAACAAAGGCGGACGCGTTCGGGTGTAGTTTGCATCCGGTGCAAGGTGTACCGAGAAAAGGTCTGCATTCTTACCTCAAGAGAAAGGCTTTAGCTCATCACCAATCTAGTGTTCCGGTACTTCCCCATGTGACAGATGCGTGTCACTAAAGTTATGGTCTTCTGTTTGCATCAGAGCGAAGTTTTCTGACCAGGCAACCTTCAACAAAGGTCAGAATAGAGCTTGTTCCTATCCCATTGGTCATATTTTGCTAAGTTATATAGGACTTTATCGTGCTCGCACACTCATTCTCATCAAGAACGTGAAGCAATGGCACCCAGTGAAATACCGTCCTCTTGTTGAGATTGAAGTTGGAGTCGGTCTTTCAGCATCACCAGTCCTGAAAGTCAATTCTTTCGACGCTATCAATCCTCAGTTGCTGTATTTGGGAAAGCTAGGCCTCAAGGTTTCGTAAAATACAAGTATTGAAGTTCAATTGGAGAATGATTAACTTATCCCCAATAATCAACCGTATGAAGTGACTTAAGCATCCAAATAACGCTATTACTGCACTCATGGATCAGAAACCAATGCAGGCTTTAACATCCATATAGGCACTCTCATGCAA
Organism: Chalara sp. BL73; assembly: GCA_918026815.1. Lineage (NCBI taxonomy): Eukaryota > Fungi > Ascomycota > Leotiomycetes > Helotiales > Chalara > Chalara sp. BL73. The sequence continues at coordinate 85,446 of CAKJVC010000123.1, forward strand.
AGACAGAAACCCTTCATTGACGTCAGAAAGACTTCGGCTTGATTTTCCAAGGTGTACTAATGGATACTACGGTGGAGACTTACAGATCCAATCCACCACGGCAATCCTAGTCCCCATCCACCGAAAGCTATCCCCCCCAACCTAAGCGCCAGTCATTATTGGTATGCCAAGAAGCAAGGCTAAGGTCTCGACGAAGGCGACAGCTGCGTATGTGCGAGCCATGTGTGACTCTCCTAGAATGTCGACAGTGGTATTGCCGATGATAGATAGCGTAAAAAGATTTACACCATACCCAAAAGATAGAATTGCAAGTGCTAGCAAGGTCAGAATGTGTTGTTTCCCCGGAACACTTGACTACTTATAGATTCCAAGTATCCATAGCTCAGTACAGAAGGACACAAGGACAAGACCTAAAATGAGCAACATATTACTAATCTTAAGACCGGTCAGGTTGGCCGATGTGGCAGAAAGGTTCTTGCGAAGTGTGAGGTAAGAGAGTATGCCCAGGATGATAGCGATGAAGAGCACAAAATTGACAAGGGCTTTGAGTGACAAGACATAGCCAGCCTAGGAAGAACAAAGACAGCGACAAGGGCATGAAAGTAGGTAAAACGGAGGAAAAGAGGGCCATACAGTCGCAAAATTGGTGTTGTAGCGTTTCAAAATGTACAAAACAAGAATATTAATTGTGGCTCTTCGCAAGGTATTGAAAAAAAAAATATTGCTAGACAACAACCATAGTTCAGATTAGAAGCGAACAAAGTTTTGAAGTCTTTGAGTTGTCGGCAAAACTGTTTGAATGCTCCTTGCACGATTGATTCTTGAGGTAGATCCGCATTGCCGTTTTTCAAGGGCTGGGATATTGGTACTGATTCGTCCTCTTCAGCATGGAGTAATGGCTCGCTCTCTGCCGCAGACTGTGCCGGGGGACCAATGTCAGAAAAGTGTCTAGTCTCAGGAATTATGGCAATGTTGGGATAGATCAAGGCCAAACAGCCTATTCCGAGCCAGAGCGGTAGCCACAGACTGTGCTTCATCGCGGTGGAGCTCAGTGCTGGGCCGAGGAATTGAATGATCTGAGACGTTGACTGTGTGTAGGCAAATATTTTTGTGCTTGAAGCAGTCAGTTTCTCCTACTGTGAGTAAGAAAGTGCGAAAAAGTACCGCTGAGACTCTCCATCGGCAACATCGGCGCAGATCGCATTGAGATTGGCTCCGAGAACACCTACACAGCCAGCGAATAGGAAAAAGAATGGCCCGGCAATCACAGCGTCTAAAGGGAATACTTTGTAGAAGTATGCTAGCTATGGTGTAAGTGTGGTACCAAGCTGGGACGATTCGTTCTCTTACCAACTGAGATGTACCATGAAATCGCCAGAATAGCCACCGTGGTGTTGATGATTAGAACAAATTTACGCCCAATTATGTCTAAAATATAGCCCAAGGGAATACTGGAGAAGAGTTCTATTTGTCAATATTTGCTCCTAGACTTAGATTTAAAGTTCGTACCGCAAACTAGTTCGAGCGTTGATATCAAACCAATTATGAACGCTAGCTGCTCTTGAATATCGTTCTCTTTACAAAGTTCCTCAGGAACATCGCCACCCGGTCCAATGACCGAGGGATCGTGCTTCGAGTAGTACTGTAGGCAAATATTGAGTTCTAAGAGTCGATTAAGCGGTATGTTGTTAAGTCGGTGCCCAAGTGTTGCCAGTAAAGTAATAATGCCAGCTACCCATGGCACAAGACGAAAACGTAGCGAACCTATTCTTTTACCCTGACTGAGATCGTCAGACTGCATTGCGTTTGTTTCAGGTACAACTATGGGTTTTTGATGTGGTGGGAAGTTTATGACAAAAAACGTCGAGCGAAACCAAAGATAGCGCCGATTGAACATACTCTTTGGTATTTTGAAGACTATCTTGGCGAGAGGCTTCTGAGAATAATGGTTCCTGATTTGGAAGAATAGTAACTCCTAGAAGACACCGTTACGGCTGGCTCTTTTTGGAGGTTCAGACTCGGGAGTGAATGCGGGCATCCCCTGGTTAAACCAGGTGAAAAGCTCACGGATATTTTCGGGCGGATTCTGACGGGGCGGATGCAAATTTCTTAGTAGTAGTATTCGAGTTACTCACTAAATGTGGAGCATATTTTTTCCTCGGAAAATACAAATATGTTTTGCGGTTGAGACCTAGGAAATTCGAGCTGCTTGGTGTATTTATTGTGTGTGGCATCTCCACTCTGCCGGATCTCCCAATTTCGTCGATAGTGGGCACAGTTCAGACTTGATGCCTCGGAATATCTATGGGAGAAAGAGACGTAGGGTTATGTAAAAGTATGGGATCGCAAATTCCTCCTTAAACTGCTCAATGAAAAGAAGTATCAGACACATGAAGACTTCAATGTGGAAGAAGGGCAAAAAAGACAACGACTGGGTAACTGTTATTGAGATGGCTATATTCTGTTGAAATGCTCGGTTATCATTCTTGTATACGGCAAAAAGGACAGAATTGTGGCTCGCAAGTCAATGTGTCGGTGAGTGTCTTGGCAGCCTTGTCGCCCAAGGCTTTTGGTATGACAGCTACCCTTGATGGATCGGCCATGTATGCGCGCGTAGCGACCGAAACAGCAACATAAGCGCCCGCCAAATTCCCGTAACTACATCAAAGGGGATGTTGGTGTTTCGAGAAATGGTAAAGGAAATGTATAAAAAGTAAAAACATATAGGTAGCTCAATGGTTCTGTAGTCCACGCAATTTTACTTGGTTTTCTGATAATTGATTAATGAACTGTTTGAAGAGAAAGCAAAATAATATGCAGAATGGGTTGTGGCTCTTCTCGTCTATCGCGTCCGTCTCCTCTATCAACCTCACAACCTGGGACCGAGTTGAATAGAGTCAACTGGACACCACCTGGAACCGCAGTAGTCATCAATCCACGAGACCGTCCGCACTCTACAGAACGTGTCCCAATCCCACAATACGACAAACATGGCCGAGAGATTCGACAACCACAGCGCCAGCTCAACCGAGATATGATGCTTAGCGCACTGACTTCTGCTGCTGAATACATACGACAAAAAGGCGGCAATCTCACAATCATAACACTTGGTGGAGCGCTAAATGTAATATTACTGCAGAGTCGCGTAACATCCGAAAACGTGAACTTCTTTGCTCATCCTGTCACAAAAGAAGATGCGCGACTTCTCGAGGCCGCAGCCCAGCATGTTGCAGCGCAAAATCCGGGACAAATAGGATCAGACTGGCTTAACAATCGGGTCACGAACCTGATTCCCAGAGAGTTAAGGCCTACGCTTGCACAGAGGGCACTGCAACAAAACACCGTCGTGTTCCAACAACCGGGCCTCACAGTATTGGCGGCACCTTGGAGCTATTCAATTACGGCAAAGATAGATCGAATATTCCTCAGTCGAAGATCTGGACCCGATGCATATGACGAAAAAGATGTAGCGCATTATCTTCGTGCTTACATTCAGACACATGGTAATCGACCTGTCCCAGTGCGTATCATCCAACAATGGGCCATGGAGTATGGAATAGATGCTCCTGTCGACATCGTCCGTCAAATTAACGCCCAATACCGGCAACTATTTGGTACTGACGGAGTCACCATATGAAGAGTTTGTTAAGCATCTTCAACTCCAATTCGTTTGCAATCCGGAATGCCGTGAAAGATAACCTATCCAACTTGTTCTTTCTACTATCTTTTCTTCTTTCTTTCGGACAAAGCCACGACGCTTTTAGGGGCATCTTCTTTGTGTCGCATTAATGTATTTATACCGTCGGAATTTCGTGTCAAATAAAATGAATATGAGGATGCGGAAGTAAAATATTCTTTTCCTTGAATCCTGGGGAAGCTCGCTCGTCGTCAAACGTGGTAAGTACCTCGTTGTGTCTAGGGATAATGAGCATTTCGGGCAGTGCAGCAACTTCTAGTGCCCACAAAGGAAGTTCTTCAAATACCTCCTCTCTGCTATAAAGCTCGTCCCATTCCTCGTCTGCGATCACAGACGGGGCGTCCCGTGGCAGGCCCCTCCCAATATTCCTGTTAAACGCTTCGACTAGCAGGTGAGGAATACCCGCTAGAAAGGCATATCGTTCTGCGTCATCATCTCCCGGGTCTGGAATATCCTTCACTGCCCATTGGTGTCGATTCCAAAAGTATTCTATCTCATTGCGCAGATTAAATCGATTGTTCAGCATAAGCTCTTCGTAAAGTCTGTATAACGCGTACAGCGAATTATCATCTTCGCCTTCAGGCCATCGCTGCCGTCGCTGGTTAATAAGTCCTTGATAATTATCGGCCTGTTCAAGCATTTCCCGAGGAGAGAGAGGCGGCCAGACTGGAAACAGCGTTTGGGGAGGAGGCCGCGTTGCCTTTGATCCTGTGTCTGTATTTGAAGATGTTTGCTTCGTGTTTGGAGGCTCCCTCTTGATTATTGACCAAAAGCCTCTGCGTAATCGGCCAAACAATTTCATCGTAAGTGCGGTAATACGGTTTGAATCATGTTCATTATTAACTTTCGATTTCGTTGTTGGACTCACATTTAAGGCATCTAACCTTCCCCCCCCCCACCCACACCCGTCACTGTCTGTAGCTGCCCCAGGTCGTCTATCTACCCGAGAGCCTAGTGAACACCACAAATCTTCAACATGTTAAAATAAATTCTTATATTAACTAGATATTCACTTGAGAAAATATGTAGACTTGTTTCCGGTCGACTACATAATGATAAGTCATAGCATAAATGTGCTGGCAACACAATCAAACTGATGGTCTTGCTGAGAGTTGCTTACCTACGAATTATAAAATTTTCAGCAAGTATTTGTTGAGAAATCCAAGGCACAAGTAAGACAGTTTATGTCCATCTCAGTGGTTTTTCGACCTGTTAGCTTATTAATGGATCTGGTTGATTTCGCTTAAAAAGGGGTTGCAATGTGAAAACGAAAGGTGAATCACAAAATACAAAGTAATCCAGAAAATAATCCGCAGTTGATAGTATTATATAAAGACAAACTTAATTTAAAATAGATAGTAGGGCAGCTATTGTTATAAGGTTAGTTAGGTAGCTGCCTTGATTTTCAACTTTAACATTATCCATATTTCTCCATTTCTTCGATACAAAGAATGTTGTGAAGCAGAATTCAGGCGTGATGGTGAATTCTACTATGGGTTAACAATAAAACGCGAGGTCAATATTAAAGAAAGATTTATTCACTTACTTAGAATGTGGGTATTTAACAGATATTGCCATCCTGTGTCATAAATCCTTCAACAATAACACGGACTAATTGATTCAGCACGCGTAGAGACTTCTATAAAATCTTTCTGGCTCACTTATCTGCGACGCTAGATCACTTTATTCTCTCACACCGACTAGATCTCTACCTCGGACCAATCAAAAAAATATCACAAAAATTAAATCACATGCCATCTACGATACTGCAGTCTGCACTCGGGACTACTTCCAACACCATGGCTCGGGCTTGCGTACTCTTGATCGCCCTGGCAATTTGCCAAGCCCGCGCACACGTCATCCTCGAAACACCAACACCTTTCCTACTCGCAGCAGACGGTCACTACAACCCGATCCTGCCAGATGGATCTGATTTTCCATGTAAAGTCCCGCCGGGAGGGAAGCTCGTCGCAGCCGGTCCACCAACTGTAATGCCTATCGGCTCCGAACAGACCCTTGCCTTCTCCGGACAGGCGGTACATGGCGGAGGGTCTTGTCAAATCGCTCTCACGAAAGACCTACAACCTACGAAAGAGTCAACTTGGATGGTGATTCATAGTATTGAAGGTGGCTGTCCAGCACGGAATCAGAAGGGAAATCTTGACGGAAGACGAAATGACGATCTGTATAAATATAAGATCCCAGATGAGGGGATAAAACCGGGTTATTACGTTCTGTCTTGGACATGGCAGTCTCGCATCGGTGGCCTGCCAGAATTCTACCAGAACTGTGCACCGATACAGGTTACGAAATCAAAGAAGTGTAAAGGTCAGGCAAATACCTATCATAGGGGTGCGACACATAGGCGTCTCAAATTCCCTGAACTTTTCATGGCGAACATGGGAAACTTAACTGGAGGCTGTACGACGGAGGAGGCGCAGAACTTGCAGATGGCCATCGCGTATCCAGATCCGGGTGCGTTCTTGTATCATCCAGAGGGCACTGCGAGCTTGTTCAAGCAGGCTTGTGACGGGAATCGTCGCGCAAAAGCTGGTAGTTTAGCCACCGGCCAACCTACAGCTATATCCGATCCCATGCACGAACAAGCTCTACCAACAAACAATGCCGCACCTGAACATACCCCCCAACCACAGGCCGCTGATGGGCCAGTTGCTACCACAACTATCACGAGTAGTGTAACTGTGACCCGTTTTATATCCTTAGAAGGGTCAACGCGTACAGCGGCTGTTATGGAGTTCTCAATCTCGTAGCTGGGCAATCTGCCAAGGCTACTGCTATCGCAGGGTGATCCCTAGGCTCGCTGGTGTCGGTAAAGTGGTATCAAGCTATCGGGTCTTAAGATGCAAACTCTTAGTCATTGTTGTTGCTTGATTCTTAGCTATGAGCTGGGTTACTATCTAGGTGTACTAACTTCGCCAACACTGGTGAAGCTATTATAACCTCGATCTACGGGCTTCGTTGAAGAATATCTTGTAGTAAATGCAAGCAACTGAGAATATCCGCACGTTACATGCAGAAAGCAAACTAATATGATGCGAAATTGCTGCGAATGCCAATCTATCTAATAAGACAGCACGGTCAACTATTGTTACCACACAGCCTCACTACCAAGAATAATGCAAAGCCATATAATACAGAAACATTGTAGATGTCCATTCTAGGTTAGCTTCATCCAAGGGCAAATTTCAGCTAAAAATATTGTCTTTTCCCAAAACCCAACGATATAATATCTCAGCTCCAGACGTATCACTAGTGCTTCCTTTCAGTCCTCTCAAATGTGATTTATGTCTTCTCTTCGCAGACCCTTCTAGTCATTGGTTTTCTAGCCCCCTTTTATGCCCAAATTCAACCACGTCAACACAGCCTTCTGGGAATGTTGGATGGCAAGCTGGCCTACATCGAAGGAGCACTAGGGAGTTGGTGTGGAGCTGTATTGGAACGACAGCTTGTACCTGGTCCCTTTTACATCTGAACGTCCCGGCCGATGGTGAAAAGGCTTGGACTAAATGGCTTTGTAAGGCGAAATAGGTGTGTATCACGATATTGCTCCCAGAATTCATCTTTACAAAGGCTATTTGTGAACTTAAGGATGCGGTCGATGATCCGTCCTTGGCAAAGGAGCATGAGCAAGGGCTGTCGTGGGATGCTGAATTCGGCTTTGTCTGTAAATTTTTGTATCGAGATTTTCATCTGTTTGATCATGAAAAGCCACTCGTGGAGGAGGACGGAATGGTTATTCCCAAAAGGAAAGTAGAAGTTGCACAAATGCATGCAAAGGAAGAAGAAACTATCGTCATTATTGTGATGGACCCAGATATAATCCCACATAGTGTCGAAATGCAAATGCGCAGAGAGCAAAGACACCAGCAGAGAAGGCGCAATAGTAATTTGTCAGAGCCTGATAGCCCTCCGTGAAGGATATTAGAGATCTGGTAGTAGGATTAGATAGGAAAGAGGGAACCACGGCATCGCAATTCTCTCGATTCAACCAACAGCGATTTTAGAGCAATCTCAGGTCCAGCGAAGATGGGTACCAAGATCAGTAGATACCCTAAACCCTTGTTCACTCATACTTTGCAAATATGGGCGGTTTTCGGGAATATGTTCCTAAAAGCGAGGCTAGATTTCTTCATATCACAACTTCTGTCATGCTCATTTCGATGTCGGAATTATCATAACTATACCCATATACTCCCCACAGGGTCAGAAATTGAGGACAAAGTAAACCGACCTGTTAATCGAACTACCCTGTACAGAATTATGAGTATCACGCTTCGTCAAATATGTTTCGTAGACTGCCAGCCGCATCTCAGGTTGCACATCACGTGAAAGTCATCAGGCGCAATCCTTTTTGAGCAGTCGCGACTGATTGATACTGCCTGATGTGACCACCTACTCACCAGGGTGCCATCAACCACCCATCTAGTTGAGGTATAGCTCACAAATTCAGCTGTTATCTAGGTTCAAGGCTGTTTTCCGCTCGCGAAATCGCACCGCTGGTACCTCTTATCATCAGAGGACACGCATAATTCCTTTCCAACGGACCTGCATAGGCAGTTTAACCCGAGCCAAACACTCTTACCTACTCGCTATACATTTCGCATTAAAAACTGCAATACAATCTTTACCCGTCCCAATGATTTTTCGGTTTCGGTCAGTCGTGAAGAGTATTTTGCCACGCGGCTGCCAACTCACGGCATTCATGACGGAAATGGCATTAATCGCTACTTTCGTTTTCCTCGGCCTTATACAGAGTCTTAGTTCAGCACTGGTAGGCCCCTACGATTACCCAGCATAACATAAGCAGAAAGACCATCGCGCCGCCATTGCGTCTCCGAACAGCGTATACAGTCAAATTGGTATTAATATAATTAGATGAGGAGGAAATGCTGCCGACGCTGTAGGTCTGCCTCCATGTCTTTTCAGCATGCAAGTTCGCATCCTGTCCCAGCGATTAATTGCAAGTACAGATCATCGCAGGGCAGTTCTGCCTTGGTGTTGTCGGTATGTCAAACGCTGGCATTTTGCCTAAACATTCCTCTACCGAACGAAACTTCTAATACATCATTAGCACCACATGTGAGAGGCTTAGGGGGTGGAGGATTTGCTTTGGTTAGGTCGGCAAATGGAACATGTGAGGTTATTGATTTTCGAGAAGCTGTCCCATCTGCAGCCTTCGAAGATATGTTTAAAAATAATGGAGAAGCTTCCTTGACTGGCGGACTTGCTAGATACCTCTGTGTCATATTTCTTCGTGCAACGGCGCTGCCAACTTATAGTGGCCTATAGGGGTGTACCAGGCGAGGTCAGGGGTCTTGAATACTTTCACCCAAACTATGGCACACTCCCTTGGCAAGAACTCATCCGCCCGTCTATTAAGTTATCGCGGAAGGGTTTCAAAGTCACCATAGGCCTATCGCGTAACCTATCGCTTTATAATAGGAACGGTGTCTTTGTAATGATCCTAGCTGGGTTCTTGATTTTGCGCCTAACGGGACGCGAGTGGGTTTCGGAGATACAATAACACGAAAGAGGTACGCGGACCTCCTAGAGACTATTGCTGAAAATCTCCCGAATGCATTTTATACTGGACCTGTTACTGGGTCGATAATTCAAGCTCTTCGTCGTGCGAATGGCAGCATGGCTATCCAAGACCTTGAGAAGTATTCCGTTGTGATTCGATCATCGCCACAAACAAATTATCGTGACTTCAAACTGACCAGCTGTGGTGCGCCATCGAGCGGTACTGTTGGCTCTAAGTATTCAAAGTTATTGAAGGATATACAGGCTTTGGTGACCCTACGTCTCTCAATATTAGTACACATCGGCTTAATGAAACAATCAGATTTGGCTATGGAGCTGTGAGCTTTTCATTTTTGCTCTTTACATATACCTTGCACTAACTGTGCATTAAACGCAGCGGACTAAACTAGGTGATCCATTGTTCGGGGTTTACAGGAATATCAGGACAACGTGCTTGATGGCAGAACGGTTGCTAAGATGAGACAGAAGATTTCAGATGCGCATACCCTACCAGTTGCAGCTTATGATCCGGAGGGGCCTGAAAGTATTGAAACGTGAGTTGAGCCTCCTCCTGTTTACATCTTTACCAACAATAACTAATTGCAGAGTTCATAGAGGCCAGGAACATTGCGTATCATAGCCGCAGATGCCTCTGGCCTTGCTATCTGACTTACAAGCACAGTAGATCTGGAATTTGGCTCTCGGCTTATGGTTCCGGAGACAGGGCTCATTATGAACAATGAAATGAATAATTTTTCTATTCCTGGTAGTTCAGATGCATTTGGGTATATTGCATCACCATCAAACTACTTTCAATCAGGCAAAGGTCCTCAATCATCAACCACTCCTATCATTGCCGAGTTCCTCTCAAACAGCTCTCTATACTTTGTGGTTGGCGCAGCTGGTGGCTCGCAAATAATAACGTTGACTATCCAATCCATATAACAGGATTCGAAGACATGATCTGAGTTCGAAATACGCTAGTTGCGCAGACATGGCCTACACGCTAATTACAAAGGAATTTAAAACTCCTCATCTCATATTTCTTCACCGTTTCCTCGACACCTAATGGCAAACTTGTAACTATCCTGTGATTCTGTCGTACCTAATAAGTTCCGAAATATAGTGAACGCGGTTCGAGTTCCGTCATTTCTGCGTGAAACTCCATTTCCTTCCTCTTGGTCATAACATAGAAAGCAAATATCCGTTTGGTAAGAACATGCTCTATCTCCATAGGGCTTCTTTCTAAAGTACCAATAGCACCTTCCAACGTCTTGGGGAGCGGAGTTTGTATGTCCAACTTTTCCAACATTTGCTCATCGAGCATGTTTGCAGAAACCCTGCAGTCTCCCAAAGTCAGCTCTGTTGACTGTTCGACACACCGAAACCCGGCAGCGATGTAAGCTGCAATGACAAGAAAAACATCGCAGGTACTGTCGATGCATTTTAACTCCCAGTGCCCGGGCTTGATCTGCCGCACAGGGTTATTTCGATTCTCTGTTCCCCACGAGACCCGCTCTCCTAGACATATTTTATTCACTCGCCGGTGGCTAGCCTCGCTACCCATGCCAAAAGCGCAAAGCAGTGGAAGCCCTTGCATAACAACTGCAAGAAAATACCTCTCCACCCTGCGAATTTCTTCTTGAGGCTTATCTTGTTGGCTTGGTGCGGTTGAGAGATGGGTATGTAGGCCGGTTTGCAAGACCGTTCACAGTACGTAAATATTTTAATCTCCAAGGATATCTAGGACACATGGTTGATTGTGTCTTCAACTCTGAGGTTGGCGTTTAGTTACGACCGCTAAGGGAGGTTGCGGGTAGGCTGAGGAAGGTGTTGCTGGATGAGGAGAATATTAAGTTTCATGCGCAGGCGTATGTGACGATGATTCGGAGGTTGGATGACAAGGGTCAGTTAATTAATGGAGCGAATCTTGATTGGAATCGTGATATCTGCGTCTCGTTGTACGCTAATGTTAAATGCTGCGACTGGCCATTTGGGGATCTCTTGGGAAAACCAGTGGCGGGACGTAGGCCAAGGATGGGTGCGTGGCCGGGACTGGTGTATATTATGCCAAGAGACGAGGATGGCGGGATGGCGGTGATTGCTCTATCAGCGAGGTTGATATTGAGGCTTTGAGGAAGATGAGGTTTTCATATCTTACGCAGACTTGATTAACTGAAGAGCCATGGTGCATGTTCAGCTGTCTTGGTGCACTTATTTTATGATTATGGGTTACGGGGAAACATCAGAGGGCCGAAGCTGGGACCAATAATTAAATGACTACTCGATAGCACTTGACCAGGAAATGGCTCCAAGGAAGAAAGTGTGTTTCTGCCACAAGCAAAACATCGGTCTATTAAACCTCACGGTTTCGAATCCCAATGATTATATAGGCAGTTTGTATGTAGGCCCAACCAGCTCAACCTAAAAACACGTTTCTCTACTCTGTCCTCTCAACTCAATCAAACACTACATAAGCGCTACTAGAAGTCTAAACTTCCCATTGTCATTCTGGAACGGCCATCCAACAAGCCCAGTACTAAGTTGCGTACTAGCTTCAATCTCCTTAGCTCGGGCTTTGAGTTCATCTACATCCCAGTTCGCCCACAAATACTTACCCCATAAGAAGCGCGCTTCGGGGCTCGCGAGCTAAACATTAAAATTCGCTGGTTGAGAGACTTCCTCCGTTCAACTTACTGTCATCTTCGTAGCCATTAAATCCGATGCACCCTGCTTCCCTATTCATCGCAGTGTCCGCTACACCAGGGTGAACATGAAAAAGGCTTATTTCCGGATTCTCAAATGCAATGGGATCCCGAAGTCAAAATATCGCTAGCTTGGTGACGCTATGTGAAGCAAACCCAGGAACATAGTTCAGGTGTGCACCGGACGAAGAATCATTAATAGCGACTGCGTCCGTCGACGCGTAGCGAAGGAAAGCTTACGCTACAAACAGCGATTCTCTCAAATTTTGCTGAATCGCTTCGAGGAACTTGTCACCGTCCGCATCTCTCATGGGATCCTAAAGCCCAATTACCGCGGCATTGCTAACTAAAACGTGGAGTTTTCCGTCGCCAACAAACTTCGCGAAGGCCGTGTCGACCTCGCTCTACTTCGTGACATTAGTGGAGGCTACAAATGCATCGATGTCGTTGTGCTTGTGCTGGATTAAGGCTTTGGTATCGAGAAGTGGCTATTCTCTCTGGCCAAGGAGGGCGATCCAAGAGGCTCCTGCTTCGGAAAAGTAGTGAGCGGTCTCTGCGCCGATGCCAGTCCCCCCTCCTGTTACTACCCACTGTCTTGTCTTTGGCGGAAAGCTCAGGGCGTGTAGGAGATATGGATTGATGCGCTCTTGAGTGCCACTTTGAGGTTGAGGATGGGAAAGAAGCCATGGGGATTTGAGAGATGTCTGGATGACTAGGAAGAATGGATCAACTTTTCGATGGGAAACATTTCTTGGGCGGAAAATGCTCACCTTTGTATATTATTGAGTTTATGAATCCGTTTCACTGGCGGGGTCGTGCAATTTGTAGAGTCAAGCATCAACTTCGCGAGAAATGCTTCCGTGATGAACTACCGAGTGCGTCGCATTGACAAAATGTTCCGCCCCAACAACTATTTTGAATGGAGATATTTGTGCTGACACGTGCTGACATATACGGTAGATTTTTGTATTATGTATTCCTCTTCACAATTTCCATGACTTGCTGCGGTCCAATCCGAAATTTACGAAGGAGATATGCAACCTATTATTTAGATGCGGACAGTGCAATAAACCATTTGGTAAACGTGGGTTGTATTTCCACGATATTACTTTGTGACGCGGAGCCTATGCTAATAGTGTTGTAATTCAGTACACACATTAAAGAGACATAGATACTACTGTCGGGCTCGAAGACCTGGTAGTAGCTCCCGGTCTTGATCTTTCCACTTCCTCAATAATACATGGCGGTAAGAGTCCCAAATTATGCAGCCCATTATGACAAGTGTTATTGTGGAGGGGTGTCATTGCAGAGGGGTATGTGTGCACGTGAAAGCTGCGCCACGGCTTGATCGTGAGCGAATAACCTTGAGTGGCAGACTGCCAGGCAGAGAGCGGCTACAAATATATGTAAGTGATTTCTCATGGCCTCAAATCTCTTTATGTCAATAATATATTTATTTTTTCAGGTCAACAATCAGGTCCTCGCCGACATCGTGAATTGATGTGTTGGGCCAAGGTGATCTCTGAGACGACTTTGAACCAGCAGAGTGAGGCAGCCGCGAAATTGCAGTCTTGCCGTTCCATAGCCTTGGCATTCCACAGCTCCAGTTAAATCAAAACCCCAGCCTTACCTTTCATTTTACTCCTTGCCGTTACAATGGATCCTCTTTCAATCTCAGCAAGCATTGCTGGTTTGGTTACTATCACGGAGTACGTATTTTTTTCAAGTATAGTTAATTGTATCTGATATTGTGAGCCTTGGGTTGCTTCCATTGTTCCATAATTTACAGGACATGCCGCCTTTCTGAGGCTCCCAAATGAAAAAAAACTATTGACCATGAAATCTCGGCAGCATCATAGCTGGGAAAAGCTACAAATATATCAAGGAAGCTAGAGGTGCCTCAAAAGAAGCCAAAAAACTTCTAGGAGAAATTACAGATTTATTTGGCATTTTAAACAGCTTACGACTAGTTGCGGCCCGGTATGAAGACGAGGTGTTTAAGAGTACGATGCAAACTCAACATATCCATTCATGCCATGTACTTCTGGAGAAGATTAAAGATAGGCTGGATAGAGCAGATCCAAGTCAAGTGAATAATGAGCTAACTTCATTACGGCGGAAAACCTCCAGTTGGGGCCGATCACTTACCTGGCCCTTTACAGTATCCGAAACCAAATCTTTGATAGACGAGGTCGCGAATCATAAATCGACCATGACTCTTGCGCTTGCCGCTGACGGAATGTGAGTTTTGATTAGGTCAGCTGGTTGTTTTGTTGGTTAATTTTGTATGTTTATTAGGACCGCTTTGATCCAAGCTCTTGGTCAACAGAAAGCTCAGGGTGATGACATTACTGAAATTAGAGACAATCTTCGTGCACAAAGAGCTGAGCAGGCTCTCTCGCTATTGAGTACGTTTGCAAGATAATGAGCTTTTCTAGAGTTATAGCTGAATTGTGTCTGTTCAAGGCCGTAAAAGGAGAGTTATTCTTGACTCGCTTGGGACATATGATCACACCCGGGATCAAGAAAATTCTGTAAATCTTCGTCAACCTGGCACAGGGGTTTGGTTCACGGAAGGATTCCATTTCACTAAATGGCTAGCCACCAAAAATGCTAGGTTGTGGCTCTATGGCATTCGTGAGAAACTCTTCTGTTGATCGTAGCCTTCAATACTGATAAATATCTTCAGCTGGGGCTGGAAAGACTATTTTGACGTATGTATGTGTCTTCCTTAGAGAAAATTAATATCTAACGACAACAGGAGCTCCATCATTCAAGCAACTATTAATCAATCAGATCAGGGTAGCGGTAATTGCCTCTAATGAGCATGAAAATTAAAAGTCTAACATCTTAAGTAGGGATAGGATATTTTTACTGCGATTACAGAAACCCGAAAACCCATGATCCAAAGGTAATTCTAGGGTCATTGGCAAGGCAGCTTGCCATTCAAGATCCTCGGTGTATGACGGAACTAGAAGCATTCTACAAAAGAAATTGTCCCGATACTGGTGTACCACCATCATTTACTTCGGAAGCTCTCTGCCTGCTTCTCAAATCTTTCAGCCCCTTCTTCGAGGAAATCGTGATTATTATCGATGCGTTAGATGAATGTGGAACTGATCGCTCTCACGTAGTGGAGATTCTAGCGAGCCTCCACGATAACGGAGCATCTAACTTCAAAACCCTCTTTACGTCTAGGTGGGAGACTGACATAGAGGTACATTTGGTAGATTACGAGAAAGTCAGTATCGCAGCCACGAGCAGTGACCTTAAATTATATGTCGCAGCAGAGATCGAAAAAAGATCCCGTAAAAAGATCCTTCGAATGAGGGATCCAGAGTTAAAATTAGAGATCATGGAGCGCCTAGTTGAAGGTGCGGAAGGAATGTGTAAGTGAAGTCTCAGTTGAAGGTAATACAATCAGCATGCTGTTGGCTAATTTATCTAGTCCGATGGGTTGCATGCCAATTGGATTATCTGAGCGAACTGAACACAGATAAAGCACTGCGTCGAGCTTTGCATTCCCTTCCGCCCACTCTCCCTGAAACTTACGAGCGCATTCTGGACAGGGTCAACGCCAGTAATGAAGACACACAAGAGCTCGTTAAAAGAGTTCTTACTTGGATTGTCTGTTCAAGACGTCCATTGTCTACTAGAGAGCTGCTCGAGGCTGTGTCCATTAGCCAGGGTGATAACACGCTAGATCGAGAAGCTATGCCTGACGAACAAGGAATCCTGAGGTGGTGCAGCAGTCTGATCAGAAGAACTCCGGATGACGAAAGACTTGAACTAGCTCATTTCACAGTAGAGGAATTCCTTCGTAATATCAACGTCCGGGATCTAAACAGCAAGTATGCAAAATACGGGTTATCAGACTCGGACCATGAGCTTGTCTTGGCAAAACTTTGTCTGACTTATCTCAATTTTGATGATTTTGGGGGAGAGTTCTGGTCGGAAGAAGGTGAGCTCGACCAACTCGCAAAGGATCACCCCTTTTTTAGCTATGCCTGTTACCATTGGAACAGTCATGCATTGGGTTTCTATGACCATCCAGAGCTATTACAGTTGATGCACGTTCTCTTTGACCCTTCCAAGAACGGAAACTTCGTCCATTGGAGCCAGTATTGGACATGGCTTGACGTATATAACTATAGTATTACACTGACGTGTAACACGGAAACCCTACACTTTGCCGCAGGTCTTTCACTGTATTCAATTTGTGAATGGCTTATAAATGAGAAAGCTCGCAGGGATGACCTAGATAAACTTAGCAATCTTGGAACTCCCATCTATTGCGCTATAGCAGGGTCTACTTACTTTGCAGAGGAAAATATCCCATTCACGGAACCGGAGGATTTTGAAGATAAAGAAGAATATCACGACAAAGCTGAGGCTGATAGGCGACGGACTCTAGAGTGTTTGCTCGATGCCGGTGCGGCTATGGATCTTGTTAAAGTTCACCCGGATCATGATTTGACCCCTCTGGCCCTGGCACTTAGGCTCGATTTTGGTTGGGACATTCTTCTCAAAAGAGGAGCTAAATTAGATGAGACCTGCCTGGGTGTTGTAGAAAGTAGAATTTATTCAGGACCTAAACTCGCGGAGAGGTTTCTTCTGACAGTAACAGACCAAAATCTTTCTGAAAACATCAGACCAAGGTACGCATTAGCACATTGAATTTCCTTGCCACCTGCAGAAGTATGACACGCCAGTCTATGATGCTTAATTTTCTTTTGTTTGGTGGCCACCCAGTTTGGACTGGCTACACTGTACACCAAATTACTCCGGACGGTCTACTAACTTTTTTTTTGCTCAGATATGTCGAGGTAGCACTAAAGTTGGAGAATACTCGCGAGCAGGCAATGAAAATGATGTCTAAATCTTATGATGGGTCACAGAAGAGGCTGCCAATCAACGGTACTTCCACACTACGAAAAGCCGCGATGGTTGGCCAAATAAAAGTAGTCAAGGGACTTCTGGCTCAGCCAGATATCGATCTGGACTTTCGTGACATGAAAGCCGGGGGTAATACAGCCCTTCATGATGCCTGTAAAAATGGTCATCTCGATATCATCAAATTGTTGCTTGACCATGGAGCAACTATTAGCATTCCCAACAACAGCGATGAAACCCCTTTCCACCTTGCCGCCAGCGCAAAGGACTTGCAAGTCGTGAAGTTCTTGGAAAATCAAGGTGCCGATATAAACAGAACCACCTCGAGCCAGCTAACCTCACTGCATTTGGCCGCCCGGGGAAACAATGTAGCTATATTAGAGCATATTCTAGGCTCCCCCAGAAATACTCATACACTTTCACAGAAGGCTCGAAACGGACAAACAGCTCTGCTATGTGCGGTTGAGCAAGGGTCTATTGAGACCACCAAATTTATGCTTGAGAAGATGGATCCCTCGGAAATCCTGCTCAAAACAGTAGACGGCCATACCTGTCTACACTATGCTGCCAAAACTGGAAATCCTAAGATGATGTCTCTTTTTCGAAGCTCTGGCATTTCTCACCTTGCAAGAACTACAGAAGGGCTCACCGCCCTGCACTATGCTATCCAGGCCGATGATGAAGATTTGTTGGGTGAACTACTTTGCCATATAAATGAGTCTACTTCGAGGAAAGTGGATCCTTTCACACATGAAGTCGTTGTTCAAGATTCCGCTTGTTTCCAGAATTGGCAAGGGGCTTGGTGCGTCGATGGGTGGGATAGTCCAAGTGGTCTCAATATTGCGTCTCGGTCTGGGAAAACAGCCTTACAATATCTTATATCTGCCGAATATTTCACTAGTGAAACACTAGCTATGTTTCAAGTTTTAGCCGACAGTACTGGAATAGATCTTGAATACGGTGACTGGGAGAACAATACACCGTTGGTCGCGCTTGCAAGAAGACTTGCTGATGCTAATGAGGAGGACAACAAACATAATCTGAACACTGCCATTGAGCATTTGCTGAATAGAGGCGTTGATATAAATGCACACAATTCAGCAGGACACACAGCACTGCATTACCTGTGTGCGGCCCCAATATTCTCGCGTCACATCCTAGATGCTATTGCTAAAATCATTCATGTGAAGCCGAGAGGAACCTGTCTCAGCACGCAATTGCCTTTACTAGTGGCATCCCATCATGATTCACATACTTCCACACCCTTATTGGAGAACGGATTTGCTAGCATGGAAAATTTGGCAGTAGCGCGGGTTGATATTGAGGATAGATCAAAAAAGTCAGCTATTCAGACTTTCTTTAAAGGACTTTGGGGAATGCACTATGAGCTTCAGGATGAGGGGACGAATATTGCACTCCAACTCATAGGTCTGACTACAACGGATCACTTAAATAGCCAGCACGCAAATGGTGATCTAACACTAAATCTTGCAATTATTGCGGAGAACGATAAAGTCATTGAGGAACTTCATCGCCGTGGTGTCAACATGCAATGGCGAGACTGTACTTCCCAACGTCGCTCTCCGTTGGAGCTTTTTGCTATCCACGGTGCAAGAGACATGGGAATTCTACGAAGATTCATACATGAATGCAAAAGCATTTCAGAACTTGATATCGACGGTTTAAGGTACGTAGTCCACAATTTCTGAGATTCCATTCAAGGTCCATCAATACTTTTAAGAAGTTTAAACCTACCTAGAGTCTCTTTAACTCTCGATTACTACCTATGATAATTTGCTAATTCTGGATTTTCTATAGTGTACTTCATCTGGCTTGTCAAAACGGGCACCTGAACGTAGTTCAGGAATTGCTTGGCGCTGGTATCAATGTCAATATTGAGGATAGAAATTTCACAACACCGTTGTATGAAGCAGTAGCTAAAGGCCACACAGCCATTGTCGAATTGCTCTTTGAACATGGCGCATCTATGAAGCCTAGACATTCTGTAAAAGGAAGACGGGAATCTTGTCTGCTCAATTGCGCTACTAACATTGATATGTGTAGATTGCTGGATGGCCGTGGTGTAAATGACTGGACCGAAAGAACTTCGTGCATCTTATATTCGAAATTTATACCAGGTGTTAGCAAGGAAGTCTTTGATGCAAGATATGGGGCCTGGAGATCTGTCGAGATCCATCAGCTCACACCTCTACACCATCAGGCTATCGCAGGACGCCTTGAAGTATTCAAATACGTCTTTGAATATATTCCAAATGTAGACTTCAATGTGGAAGCAAATTTTGGGCTGACGCCCCTCTTCTTTGCTACAATGTCACAGAATATAGATTTGGTGAAGTTTTTGTGTTCTCACGGGGGACGAACCGATGCAGTATGCACACTTAACGGTTGGACGATGCTCCATGCCGCTGTATTCTTAGGTGATCCTTCGATGGTTAGCCAGCTTCTTTCCCATGGCGCCGATGCCTGCGCAACGGATTTATCTAATCTCACCCCAGCACTGCTCGCTCACCAGAACCAGAATATTGAGGTTGCAAAGATTTTGGAGGAGGGTGAAAAGTCTCAATTTAAGTCAAGCTCTGCAATTGGTAATATCGCCTAACCTTTCTATATAGCTTTTGTTGATACCTTTAGTGGCCAAAACAATTAGTCCAGGGCTAGAAGGAAGTGAGAATAAATATATCTCACCAGCTCTGATTGATGCAATCGAAAGGGGAGATGTTGAACTCTGCAAAAAGCTTGTTGACCGAGGCTTCGACATTATTGGAGTGTGTAGATGTAGCTGCAGCCCCCTTATTGCTGCCTGCGTGTGCCAGCAGTGGGAAGTTGCAAAATATCTTCTGAGTATTGGAGCCTTGACTGAGGGCGTCACTTGTGCCAAAAACCATGGAGTATCGGGGCTTTCAGCGGTTCAATACGCTGCATGTTCTGGAGATGCTGCACTCCTAAGAGCCATTTTGGACAAGAACAGTTCCCTTGAAGACAAGCAAAGCTCATTACAAGCCATTCACCTTGCAGCATACAACGGAGACGTGAAGATTGTCAAAATGCTTCTAGATAGCGCCAAAGATCACAAAGTATTGTTGCAAGCACGAGCGGGCGGAAATGGCAACGGTTCGGTCAATCTCGTTGTACAAGAGAAGGACTCATGGAGGTTAGGCAGATCCGTTAAAGGAGCGCTTCCCTTAATGATAGCTGCTATGAAGGGACACATTGATGTTGTGGAGTTATTTATTCGAGCCGGAACTGATTTGGAAGCTCAAGATGAAACCGGTGTGACTGCCCTTCAATATTCTATACAAGATCAGCTATCTACAGATACTTTCGAGCTTTTGATTAGCGCAGGCGCAAATATCAACACCAGAGACGATACTGGAATTACACCATTCATGCGAGCTGCCGGGCTAGGTTTGACGAACTTTCTTAAGAAGATGGTTACCTATAATCAGATGGATAGATTCGCACAAGATCAAGTTGGCGATACTGCACTTCGTCATTCTTTCGATGCAGCGGGTGTAAATACGCCGCATATACTGGTTGATATGGGTCTGGATGTGAGTTCCTTAAATTATTACGGCGTATCAGCAATGCAATTCGCCTTGGTTTCAAATAAGCCATCTTTCGCTCAAGAGAAACTCCCAATGGTTGATACCATCCGCGGCCCCATAAATGGCAGTATTCTCACTACGGCATTGTTTCACGGCTACGACGAAATAGTCAAAGAACTATTAGAACGAGCTCCAACCACCGATTTGCAGAACTATCTCAACTTCCAATGTCTCAGAGGCACCCCGCTATACATTTCAGCTACAAGAGGAAATGCTCAGATCACAAGGAGATTGTTGGATAAAGGTGCTGAGATTAATCTTGTCGGCGGTCATTTAGGAACTCCTTTGATAGGTGCCTGTACGATGGGTCGTCTGGAAGTCGCACGGATGCTGCTACTAGAAGGGGCAGAACTCCAGTGTGAACGCCGCGACGGAACCACGATCACAGCAGAGGAGGCCGCGAAGCAACATTACCAAGTCCTTTTGCTGTTGGAAATGTACAAGGCTAATGGAAAACATGCTCTGAGCCATGAACTACCCGTAAAGAAAGCAAATATTCAGGGGATGGAGGAAGTACTTAGTGCTCTCAGGGCACGCAAATCTTCTTCAGCTGAGTCGACGCACGAATCAGTCGAAGATTCCGCAACTGAGGAATCCTCTTCTGAAAACGCAGAGGATTAGGAGGACCTGTACGCTAAATGATGATGCCTCTAAGGTGGGTTTGAATAGTTCTGTACGAAACTATCCCTCGCATCTTGAACTCAAAGTCTGCCTTCTGACAAAGCCCTTCCGTATACAAATTTTGTGGGGAAATGGGCGTGGCTATCGATCAAGCGTTAGAAACATGTGAACATAAGAGCGGAAGGGGTTTGAGGTTGTAGTTTAATGTATATAAAAACTTTCTTTATATGGAGGCATTTCGCTCAGCCGGAGACAATATATAGCAAGTTCAACTTAGTCAGATATTTATGAAATCACAATACATATCCCATGAATTCACTTTATCCAAGCGCCTCTTTCTACAAACCCCATCCCCACCAGCAAGTCCCAAGCTACCAACACGCCATAAAACCCCCCAACAAGCATCAAGCGATCACCAATTCCGTACAGTACAGCGTCCTGACAAAGCGCGGGGAAATACACCTGCATGGACGGAACGACAAAAGTTTGGCAAATGGTACGGTAACTAGAAAATAAAGCATCGGACGGGATGGATGAGGTAAATCTTCTCTAGCTGAGGGGTGGGTTCGGCGGGGACTGCTTGCCGCGCTGAGATTAGTGATACAGCTGTAAATAAATATCAAAACGCAATATATGTCTTTAAAAACCATAAAGATCAAACCAGGTACGCGGAAGTCAAAGTTCTGTTAAAAATAAATACCGCAGCTTCAAAACTTCATGGGTTATCATATTATTATCACACCAACACAATACCAGGCCCTACAAAACCGCCGCCTTACGGATATCTACGTATATACAAGGCATATGTGAATGTCGCCAAAGTGAGGTCGGGAACGTGACTAGATGTTTTTAAAATCTCTATATTTCTTTTTTATACACAATTAAAAAAAAAGAGGGAAAAAAAGATAGGCTGTAGGCAAGCCATGTCCTCTGTGGGGTATCATACAGAACGCCGCCCTCGAAACTCCGCTTTTTTCCTGGAAACCACCCTGACACCACCCCATAAACACCAAACCCAATGAGTAAAAAAAATACAAAAGAAATCTTCTTCCGTCCCCTTATTCATCACTAACTATATTCGATGCTGCCCCGACCGTTGAGGAGCTCCTCGCTGGTCATCCTCCGCTTCTTCTTTCCGCCGCTCCCTAGCGCCATCCCTTTGCGGATGCCCTCGCCCCACCGACTCGTCAGGCTCAAGGGAGGTACGCTCAGATCACCGTAATACTCCTCGCGCTCGCGCTCTCTCTCCCACAAGCTCTGCTGCGATGGTGTCTTCGCGCCTCTAAGCTGGCTCGGTGTTCGGCCGCCATATAGACCAGTGACTTTGGTTTCTCTGCCGCTGTCCACATTCGGCGTGTGGCTGCCGACCGTCATGGGCGAGACCACGCTTCCCATATGTGCACCTTGTGGGCTGAACATCGGCGAGATCTCCGAATTTTGGCCTGGGCTCATCGGGTGCGCGCCATTCGCGTAGTCCTGCCAGCTCAGTACATGAGCCGTCTCGCTATGCGCGCTCACCTCGCCGATCTTTGGCGCGACGTTGCTCCCGCTCGGTACCACGCTCATGGCGCTAACGGCGCTGGCATTCTGCAGGTCGCGGATCGCGCTTAGAGCGCTGATGCCGGAGCTTTGGTTGCGCAGATGGTGCGCGTCCGAGGTCACGGGGTGGTTGTTGAGCGGCCAGTTGGTGAGCGAGTGTTGGCGGGTTAAGGTCGATGCGAGACCGATCGGGATGCTGTATGTGCTGTTTGTGCCAATGGACTCGTTGCGCCGCACGCCGAGGTCTTGGTCTGGTGAGCTGGCTGCTGGGCTTGGCATCGAGATGTGGTTGAATGCCGGCATGGGCTTGGTTTTTATTGTTGGGAAAGAAGCGGGAAGTTCTTGACGTCCCCCTGCGGTAGGTGAAGGATAGGTTTGCTGCCTTGGCCGTCCGGATGGTCGAGGGGTTGGTTTTCGGCTGAGATTTGTGGTGGTGAGAAGCCCGGAGATTTTGAGTCCGGATTTGGTCATGGATTTCTGAGGGACGGATTGGTTAGTTGGTGTTGGCAGAACTGCATCGGATTGAGGTGGCGGCGTGAGCCTGTCTAAAGGCGCAGAATGTCGTGGTGGTGTGCTTTGTCGTCGGGGACGCATGGGGCGGGTCTTCTTGGGAGGGGTCATCGATCGGCGGAGTTGCGCGATTGTGGAACGGTGGATGCCGGATGGGATCGTCTGAGGTGGTGAAGGGAAAGCCGCTAACTCAGCTTGTGGTGTAATGGGAATGACATCTAATTGCTCATTTCCTTGAACCAGGTCGATGGGAGAAAACACTAGATCAGGAATCTCGGGTGAACATTCAGGAACTTGTCCGGGCAGTGATATGGAGGTAGGATGAGGATCTCTTTGAGATGGGAGGTTGCGCAGGGTATATGGCTCAGCTGACTCCTCCATTCGTGATTGTATGGTTTGCGCCGGGTGTGCGGTTCCTGCCGGATAGTATACTGGGACATCGGCTGATTGACCTGGTAGTCGATGATATGCTGGGTGCATTTCTACTGGCGGGGCCTCTAATGATCCTTTCTCATTGTTTGGGATAGGCGCATCCTCTATTGGGTCGTCTGCAATGTCCATTTCTCTCTCCTCCTCTCTCGCTGCCATAGCTGAAGGCGTTCTGTGGTACCCTGCTGCAAGTTAGTTGGCAACTAGGTATCACTTGCGTCATCACTAACCACCAAAGGGTCCAAACACTCCTCCACTGACACCAGTTCGTCTCTCCTCTCCTGGAAAGTCTGGCGAATGGTCCATGGCGAACTTTTCGGTGCCATTCGATCCAAGCATAGGTGTAATATCGCGAGCCAAGTCATCCAACTTCCTTCGTTTTTGCTTTCTCGTCCTTAAGCAGAACCAGAATCCAATACCGATCAACGCCAGGAATATCACTACGCCAATCACTCCACCGGCAATGGCTCCCTTATTTACTCCCTTTCCTCCATCATCGGCAGCCCTGACTGATGCACCTTCCGTAGAGCTGGCTTGAGATGATGGAGAAACAAAGGTGTGATCGAATACTGTTGGCAAAGTTGTCGAGGCTGACGATGTTGCTGTCGCACTGCTGCTTGACGACGACGATGTGGTCGTCGCGGTTGGCCCAGGTAAGGTTATGCCGCCCGCCCTACGTTCATGACTGAGATACATCTTGCGTGTGTTGAATCTGTTTCCCTCTGTGGTCGCGGATTCAGGAACAGGATGTAGGAATTCGGGAGGAACTCATACGGATTTCAACGCAGCTTGGGGAAGAAAGAACAAGGGAAAGAGGAAGAGAGAGGATGGGGGTAAAGGCGCATATGAATGGGTGTTGAGCATGGCCGGGATTATGTCATGGATAGATCGACATGCATCAGCCTCAACTCACGGCCATTCTAAGGAAGGAGGATGAATGGGGCTTTTTTTTTTCGTTCGATTACCACACATATCACACGGTATGGGGTGGGTAAAGGACCAGGGAGGTAAGAACCAAAGCAGTGTACCGTGCAGTGCTTGTGCTTGGAACTTACCGAGGGACGTCCCCATGCGACCTAACCTACCGTGTACTTTTCTTGCGGTGCACTGCCAACGTTGGAGGTACCCTGGCCTGACCTGATGATAGTGAGGGAAGGTTGAGTTGGAAGAAATAGTGGGGACGAAGACATGTCAAAAAATAGAAATCTCCTTGAGCCAGGGTGACGGGAGCTAATGCATCTCTAAGCCCTGAAGCGGTTAAGCAATGGCCAGAAGAGGCCTAGTACGCCTTTCTTTCAGCGACGAAGATGGACCGTGCTGTCTTCTGTGCCCCGTCTGCGCCTCATCCTGCTGTAACATTAGCCATCTGAAAAAAAAATAACCACTGGACGGAGCAGAGCAAAGTCCTTCAGTTCATAGCAGAGTTGATGAGCAAGTAAAATTATACATAGACCACCCCGCTCGCCTCCTTAGATCTAGAATTTTAGGTCAGATTTTTCGTCACTCTCCGCTCACTTACTCGACCAATCAATCAATCCACTGTGATGGAAATTTCAATGATCATGAGTGCTCGTTGACTCTTATTCCGCATCGCCAGGTCTGGAGTTCCACTCGGGAATTTCTACCAACGGGCGCCGGTACAGTGGTTCTGACCTTTGGCTTAGGCACCCCATCGGTGATTAGTTAGGGCCTCTGGGGGCCAACAAACGCCAACACCAACATTTAATAATCAATAATCAATTCCGCAATCACCAGCAGTTGTGGAGGAGAGTGGCAATCCAAGCTGTTAGAAAGCTTCACGATGCTCACTCATCAACCTCATCTCAGCATATCGTGAACTCCCCCATTTTTGTCTCTTTTCCTTCTAAAAATAATCCTCGTTTTTGCGTCCCGAGAATTACTTAATGATCACGATCACCCAAAAGGTGGTGACAAGGATAAGCACGAGGCTTGGCGTCCACTGCGGATCCTCCCAGCCATCCGAAAAAGCTACATTTAGAAACGGGCTTGGCCCCTCCCCACATCATCAATACCCCGATCAAAATACTATATTGTATTTGTGGCTCCCTCTAGATCCTTCCTGGTGAGGCTCATGAGGATCCTTCTTTGTTACGATATTGGTATATATAAGGATACCAACATCTCCTGTGCCGCCGGGACGGTTTGCTGCGAAGGCTATGCGTTTGTTCTGGAGCCTCCCTCCCTTGAGTCATCACCATCACAAGAAGCCTGCCAAAGGTTGCCTCAAGGCTGGCTTCCTTCCGATGCGTCCGGCATATGTGCGATAGGTCTGTTTCAGCGATTATGGTCAGGCTTCCCCTCATTTTTTTTGACTGCTAAAACGCCATCCTGCAAGACATTGCTCCGCGCGGTCATCATTCTAAAACGTTGCGCCGTGTCCCTGCGTTATCAGTCTTTCAAGGCACTCTTCTTATCTTATTACAATGACCTTATTGTCTTTAATCGCTTGTACTAATTTTCACCCACCAAAAATATTTGAAGGTCTCTATTTGGTGGTGCCTTGTCACTCGGATGAATGATTGGGGAAAGAAAGTTGGCACTAGCTTGTGGTCCTGTTCAGCTGATCTTGTTTTCAGCTGAAGCGTGTGAACTTCCAACACGCTCAAGATCCCTTCTCTTCTAGGATAGTGCCTGTTAGTAACATTCCTTAAGAAATATACGCACGCAGCATCTGCTGCGCGAAACTCGGCTTCGGATAGTGTTCATCACAGTCAATGTAGCGTTGCAGGTTCACAAACCGAAGCAGTATCACTGACAGCGGCACAGTTATGCCCTTAACGTACACCTCCTTCGCCTTTAGGCAACACCTTCCCTTTTCCCATTTGTTCTTTCAACCCTTAACATGTACATTGCATATCACCTGTGTCGCAAATGCCTCCCAGACGCACGCACATGGGTGTAAGTAAATGGGTGTACAATGCATTCGGGTATAGCGGGCATTGTTACCTGCGGCCCGTAAGTAGCGATTAAGCGTGTTTACTTGCACTAAAGTTTTCATATTAAGGTTAGATACAATATAATGCGAAATCCAATCTATTAAGCTAGAACGTTACACCGTTTCAGTTTTTTTTGCTACTTCGCAGGCCGAATAGAGGATGAGTTAAAAGCCGCGTATACAAAGTAGACACTCTACCAGCTAGAGCCACGTAGTCATGCAGTCTCAAGCCTTGCATTTGAAGCCAAAAAAGTCCGAAATGCAGCAGATAAATTAAACTCCCTGACGAAATACCCGGATAATTCTCGTACGCTACCAGCCCCTTCCTAATGTCTGAACACTCCACACATAACAGCAGAATACAATACTGAACGAGGCCTTAGCGATATATATCACATGACTCAGGGGCAATCGTCCCAACGTAGAGCCCAGCCAACCATCGAGTGAGATAATCGTCACTCGCGTACTTACATCCTACCAGCAGTGGGGATAATATACACCCCGTGATGCACACCATAGCAGGAAACCTCCCCTTCCCACTATCTGCTAGACTACGAGCCAGACTCGCGCAGAACTGCACGGTTTCCATCCCGATTCGTGAAATCCGCAATGCTTCAAGTATGAATCCCTCTCAAGGGCATATATGAGACCGAGAGCCTTCGTTATAAACCTTTGGATATCATGCGCCCGAACCTCCCTTCCCTCATCCGAACGCCCCTTCCCTTCACAACCGCCGCGCGACACGATCCGCCGCACGCTCCGAGGCGACCGATATTTGCATGCCCAGCGTTGGGCGCATTTCCAACGGGAAGCGGGTGCATGCCTCTGCTCAGGTCGTATATCACAATCTTGAAAAGACGAATGCGGGACGAATTCTGTAGCGACGACCTTTGACCTAGCGCAGTGTTCTAAACCGCTGTAGCGCTCACATCCTCTCGCACCTCCACCGTCGCTCCGTCCACCCCATCTGCGACGTCACGATATCTCGCTGTCCAGATGTTACGTCGCTGTATGGAATCAGCGCTGATCTAGGGGATGTAATGCGCATTATTAGCGCGGGCGGCCTGGATGAACCGGGTGGCTTTAAGCAGGGAATGCATATTTATACCAGCGCCAAAAGCCTCGGGGCCAAGTTCCATAGGAGCGCCCTGACTGTGTGCGTGTTTTTTGAGCCTTAGGAATACTTCCCACACGAGTGGCCGGGAGGCTGGGAGATGGTTTTGTAGGGGGAGAAGGTGGGTGGACGAGGAGAAAGGATCATGTTTGTGGCGCCTTCGTCGGGTTGTGATGGATGTTTTTAATTACTGAAGTCAGCATTATGGAGGAACATGCGGCTTGACGAGGAAGTGAAGATGATAGGGAATTTTGAAGCATGGTCCCATGTAAACGAAGTCCTCTTGGCTCAATACGTCAACCAGCTTCAGAATATCTATCTTCTCAGCCCTGGAGAGCTTGATTCGTCTTCTTTTTGCAAATCAATTCTTGACTTGATTTTTTTTATCCTGAAATATTAAGAAGGGACGTCGGTAATACAGATCCCTCGCCAAGAAGTACTCTAAAATCTTACATACAGTGTCTCTTTCATCGCTTATAGAATATTGATATGTTATTTATGTAACATCTTGATTCTATCAAGCAAATTCCTCATTTGAAGTCCTCTGGATATTAAGATGACGCATTCTCTTCTTTATTTGGATCCATTTTTGTTAATCGGGCATTATTTATGGTTGAAACGCTTGCTGCTCTAGCTTAGGCGCTAATTATTCTCGGCTTACTATTAATTTACCTCACGCTTAGTTAACCTGTTCGAGCAATTTAAACAACATTAAACAGGTTATTATAACCAGATCTAGACACTACATTTAAATGTGGACAATAAAAATATCTGGTAACATAAAAGCCACCAGGACTTGAGAGTTCTAAAAGCGGCGCGGCGCTAAACAGAATGTCTCACTTCAGCTCTACAGCCTCACCATAGATCATGAACTATTATCTTTCAGAAACATCAAACAAGCTCATCTAAACTTTGGAAAAATCTAGACCCCTCAGGCTTAATCTTAGGCTCCCTTCATAATGTCCGACAGTCAACTGAGCGAGCCAAAGAGAAAAGGCAGGAGCCTATTCGCAGAGGCTCTTGGACTTGACGAGGATGCGCCGTTATGGGGGAGACCATTGCCAGCCAAAGGACCAGATGGACGGTACAATCACGTCCCCGGACCTCTCCATAGTTCTTTCGACCCGGACTTAACCATCGGGCGATTTCTGAAAGGCATTGTCGAAAACAACCCTGACAGTGACAAGCCACTTTTCCCAGGACTTCGGATGCTGGGTGGAGTTCAAGAGTATTCCGACCAGTTTCTGATGACTTATGGTCCTGGGACGATGGTAGATGGCGATCTCCTTCCTGAGAAGAGCACGATGACTTTCAAGGAGCTTTCCGAAAGGGAAAAGACGTTTGAACGCGAAAGCGTTGAAGCAGAGCTTGCCGACGGAAAGGTTCCGCATCCGGAACTCTGTCGAAAGTGCCGGAGGCATGACCTTGATCAGCTTGATGACAGAGAGGGGAAGAGAGAGGTGACATTGGGGCTCTTCGGCGGCTACGCCGAGATTTTGTTGAGACAGCACTGCTCGATACATCGACATATCTTGCGGATTATCACCCATAACACTGGTGGCGGCCGAGAACGGAAGCTTTATCCCCGCCTGGAGTCTGTAGACCAGGAGATCCAGGGCACGCAACTTGACGTAAAATCCCTGAAGTCTGGTGAGCGGTACATTGCTGTGCGGTTTGGCCTTAAGTGGGTGGGTGCTATTCGGAAGCTCGACACCACGAATTGGCCGTGGATATTAAGACAATCATATGAATTTTCTAAATCTGGTTCAGCTGCTTTGAAAAATCCTTGCTTGACGGGGACTCAAGAGGTCTCCTACGGCCTTATTAAATGCTGGCTTGAGGATTGCGACTCATCCCACGGACCAAAGTGCAATCCTGCGGTGGTAACCCCGAATTTGATACCGCCTGTGAAGCTCATGTTGATGGATGTAGTCGATGAGCGGCTTGTGAATGGTTCGTCGGATATGAAATATTTCGCTCTTAGTTACGTCTGGGGGAAGGTGTCTATGTATGAGACACTCCAGGCGAACAAGGCTGCCCGCGGTGTCCAAGGCTCACTTGGATTAAGCAACCAGCAAATCCCACAAACGGTTCGAGACGCCATGGCTTTTGTTCAGAAGTTAGGAGAGCGATATCTATGGGTAGACGCTTTTTGTATTATCCAGGATGACGCGGAGAGTAAGCATGAGGACATAAGGCACATGGATCAAATCTACAGTCAAGCATATGCCACGATTGTTGCTCTCACAGGAGTCGACGCAAACTCGGGACTATCTGGCATACGTCCTGGCAGTAGACACCGTCAAGAGTATGAGCGCGTTGGTGAATCAGCCATTTTTACTACGCCTCCTATGCTGCCTTATGTTCTGGATATTTCCCCATGGATGACGCGAGGGTGGACTTTCCAGGAGAAACTCCTTTCCCGGCGATGCATATACTTCTCTGATGAATACGTCTACTTCCAATGCGGTACCATTGTTTCCAGTGAGGCTGGAGTTGACTTGCCAGCTGAATGGGAAGAGAACTCTACGGGTGACTTCAGTTCACTTGTCGATCTAATACCAAATGCCCCATCATGGAACTTTGAGGCTTATTCAAATCTGGTGATGCGGTACACTGAACGAAAGTTAACATTTCCGGGAGATATATTAAATGCGTTTTCCGGGAGTCTTGCCGTAATACAAAAACACTTCCGATGCAAAATGCTGAGTGGCCTGCCTGCTGCAGCACTAGATCTTGCTCTTCTCTGGTTCTCAGCAGAACCGCTCTACCGCCGCGAGGTGATCGAAAAAGATGGTAATAGTAAGCAGGTATTCCCAAGCTGGTCTTGGGCAGGCTGGGAAGGGCCCGTAGTATATACCATCGATTTGGTGCGCATCCGTGACAAAATTGGTCATCCTACACCAAAAGTGGATGCTTTTGAAATTTTCCACAACGGAATTCTTTATATTGCGCACAAAAGAGGAAGCACCGGATACGAATGCCTCGAGACCACCAAGGAAGGAATATCTGGTCCTAACCTAGGGCCAGAAGTCCTACACTTCTGGGCTCACACAATCGATGCCGCCAGATTTCGGATCGATAATCGGCAGGTAACATATCTTACGGGGTCACACGGAGAAGCAGTCGGCAAACAAGGTGTCTTCGGGATACAGACGATGGAAGGTATACACTGTGGTCTCATGTACCTTGAAAAACAAACCACGCCATTGATAGATGGACCCATCGAATTCGTGCTGATATCTGAATACGGGGACACAGACAAGCGGAGGCGCGGGCCTAGCAGCGCGGAAGGGCCGGTACATTATTTTAATGAGAAGTATTTCCCGTGGCGGGGTGATAATAGTGGGATCGTGAATTTGCTTCTCGTGCAGTGGGACAACGAGGTCGCCCAGAGAATGGCCGTGGCTCAACTCCACATTCAGGCTTGGATGGCCGCCATGCCTCAGTTGAAGCGTGTTAGGTTAGGATAACAGTAGGAAGATACCCAGAGAAGTCAAATCCTGAAGAGCTTACAATATCAATTGAAGGATGCATTTTAAGGACATTCTCCGTAGCGCGCATTTCAATATGCATTTAAACTATCTCCCTGGGTTCTAATCAAGGCGGCGGCGATCCTCCATTAACAGTCATTGGTTGACTGTGGAATACGGCACATGGATCGGGTATTTGACCTTTGGACTTAACCTAATAGAGCGCTAGTTCTGGCGTTGCGTTTTTTTTATATTTAAAACTCAATTTAGTTGGGTTTTCAACTATGTAATAAAGATTTAATATCTCTAGCAGTGCATTCACGATAGGTACGTTCCCTCCTGGTTCCTTATAGTCTAGAGCTTCCAAGAACTCCTCCCCAGCGGTTAGTCAAATGTAGTCAATGATCGCCTCGTCTTAGTCCACCTCGCCATTGTGAGCGATGCGAAATGCTCTCTTACGCAAGTCTCGAAGCTTGAGCAGGATTTCATTTTGGAGTTTTGGCGATCCCAGCCAACCAAACTATCATTTCGGTCTACGAGAATCCTAAAGAATGATGTTCAAAATTGCTTCGATTTCAGAATATCAAATCTTTTAATCACTAGATTAATTATAAAATGAAGCTCCAAGAGACCTGAAATAATCCTGTTTGCCGGACCTTTCGTGGTATAATATAGACGGCACTCTCTAGATTAACGGTAAAACTCCGATGAATTTACAATTATTTGCTCAAGTAAGTCCAGCGTTGCGTAGTGCACATACGGATTCATGATACGAGTATCCACATCGAGATTTCCTTGACCCACTAGAGATTTCTATTGGTATATCCTCTGAAACGCTTTCTGCTCCGTTGGGAAGGTAGTTGTACCTGGGATATTGCTCACGAGCGTATGAGGTCTAGGTTTCAACAGCAGGATAAGGTATAGAGTGCTCCTACCTGGAATACTGTAGGGCACCAACTAGCGACCTAATGCTATTTGCTTTCCATCGTAGAAGTAACGCTGCTCGGATACAGGAATGCTAAGGCACATTTTCAGCCATACTAGTACTATTACAGCTAGCCGAGTTTTAGACCTACAGCAAATTTTTAATGAAGCAACCTGTTCCATTTTCAAATTCTATAATCTATAGGACAACAGGTTTAGCCTCGACGATAAAGAGAATGGTCTAGTTCTCAATAAAACTTCCTGAAGCTATAAAGATCTTTTTTATGCCGAGTGTCGAAGCAGATTGGCGCCTAGAGGAGCGGGCTAAGTTGTTAAGCCTTAAATGTAAGGAATAATACCGCCTAGGGCCATTCACGCAGGCTCTCCTAAATATTTGGTCATAGCGCCCTGCAGATGCAATGCGTCTGTCCCACATAGCAAAATGAATATCTTCTTCTCTTATTTCATCCTCGCTTTGCTAGACTTTGCGCGACAATGTCTCTCACTGCGAATAAATCCAGCTACTAGAACAGTGCCGCCTGCGTCTGCCACCGCCCTCGCCGTGGTGCCAACAACCACCACTATGGCGATCACTCAGCTGCCATTGCACCACCGAGATGCTAGTGCCTCTCTTGAAATATACGGCTACTCTTCGGGGGATCCAGGCATGTGATGCCCATAGATGTTGATGCATCTCAGAGGAGCACGTACTTTCAATGCTGACTGCTATCCTTATGCTTCTTAGGCCAGCCCCAGCGTTGTTACATCAGCTCCTCGCTTACATTCACAATGGCCGTTTCCGGTCGCTACTTTGGTTGCACGGCCTCTAATGACTACCGCTCTGTCGTACCTACAACGTGCTACGTGACGGCGCACGGCTGTGATAATGTCAATATTGCATTCTGCAAGCGTTGTAGTAAGAAGAAAAGCTAGTTGCTCGCCTTGGCCAAGAGGCTAACAGTGTTTGCTCAGGACTCCTCGATATTGACGCCGACTTTGCTTGTATGCCAATCTACGTGTACGCTAACACAGAACATACGCAAGTAGGGCTGACGGGGTGGGGGTGCAACTCGGTGGGGACAAATATGACAGTATATGTGACTCCTACTTCAGCATTTGGTAGGTTGTAGCAACCACCTCCAAATATGGAATTTCCTCGCAGAATGCTTACTCATTGAGACAAGGTGTGGACCCTTCAGCTATCCACATCTGGTCTTCTGCGGACCGCGCTCTCGCTGTTCTATCTTCTCAGCTGTCCCTTAGTCCTGCCACAACATCTACTACCCCCTCTATAATAACAGGCCCACCACTATCAGGCACTACCACAAGGTCTTCATCTACGACTAGTACATCCATCACTGACTCACAGGGGAATAGTAATAAACTTGACGCCAGCGCCATCAGCGGCATTGTGGGAGCAATAGTCGGCTTCGTGGCGGTTGTAGTCGCTGTGTTAATGTGGCGCTTTCCTCTATGGTTGCGTCAGCGCAAGAGTGTCGAGGCTGGACACCACAATCCATATGGTCAAGAACTACAAGAGTGGAGACGACCACAGTAGGCAATCAGGTCACAGTTCATAACGTCTACAAAATTCTATGGACCTAAAAATCAATGCCGGCGGACAATAAAACGATATGCTAAGTGCCTAGAACTCTGATGGAAGAATCGTTGGGTAAATTATATAAGCTGAGGAAAGCCAAGAAGACAGTTGATAAGAACAAGTATGAAGAGAACGCCGCTTACAGCTTCATATACTACGGTAATGTCTACAATGAGCACACTCTGGTTGATTAGCAGCGGTATGTCCGAACTGATACGGCACCAGAAGTGGCACTTTCTCTGTTAGGAGCACATTACAAGGGCGACCTTTCCAGAAAGGAATTCCCCTACATTTGCTCGTTTCTCTTGATAAGGCCCTTCTTGTAGTGTCAGAGAGCTGTTGGCACGTTCTAGATTTTATTTAACTCTTAGGCAGAAATTCAAATTCTAAACTTGCTGATGAAATGTGATGTTAATTTTAGCCCATGTCAGCTATATCCTAAGGCAGGGGTGGTTAAGTAATGCAGGGTCTAAAATTTAGCTTGGCTATAATAGTACTAGGGCCTTGGCAAAATGTAGGTGAATATTAAATTTCTAAATGTTTAAGTGCAAAACTGATTTCGCAGTTTACTGTATGCCTTGTCTTTTTTTAGGATCTAATCTTAAATAACTTGCAGACAAATCTGGTTTCCATTTCATGTAACATTTCTTAAACATGGGAAGTAAGTTAATACAAAGTCTAAAAAGCAGCTAACAATAACAACATTACTGTGTTTGGAATAGCAGGTCAAGGTAAATTCATTAATTGTTCGGAGCTAAAGCCGAATCTCAAGTTTTACTGTATATAAAATCATCTATAGTTATTTAATCAGTTTTTTACACTAGCTCGTTTTTAGGGCTAGCTTACTATATTTAATGTCACAAATCCAATTCCAGGCATCGAGGTACCGACTAATTAAAGGTGTCACAAAGCCAATACTAACGCTTTTGCAAGCTACAGTAAAGTTTTATTGCAAGAATACTAAACTATCATATGACAAAATACCACGTGTCGAGTCGGTGGGTCCTCAGAGACGGGTTGTAGAGTATTAGTAAGGGGTACAGGGGAAAAGTGAGAAGTAAAGATTAGTTTGTAGACCAGCGCCTGTAGCGGAACGCCTGCTAATTGTATCACACTACTTACAATCTCTACAATCTCTACAATAAAAAACTTTTAAAAGTTTATTAGAACCCCCCAAAAATATTATAAATACAATTCAAAAATATTTTAAAAATACGCTAAATTTAATAATTGAATAAATTTTATTTTAAAAAAGTTCCTATCATTTATTCATACCTACTAACTTGCGAGTAACTGGGACTTTCAAACTATTGAATTGGCAGTTCGTGATACTATATCTGAAGCTACTTCCGCGGCACCAACGGCGCGATAGGTGAGAGCACTGAGCCGAGAGAGGTATGACTGGTTATTGGAGTATATACCAGCAAGACACGGCTCCTCGCCGGCCGGTGCTTTTAAATTAACCTCGTATGATGCCACATTGAGTGGCCAGTTTTGGAGCCGCGGAGACGATCGTCCCAAATTGGTTGCAAAAGAAAAGTCAACGATCTCATCCAGCCCAACCATATCCAAAATCTTCTCGTAGAAGACAGTACAACTAATTAGCTCCTCTCCTCTCTGATGATCTAGGTCGAATGCGAGAATGTGGTTTGTGTTTGTTGAATTTGTGAGAGAACCGTAGGACTCATATATAGGAAGTTGACATGATCTATCAAAATTGCTAAGAAACTCTATCATCAGGGGGGCAGGCTTGACAGGGCCATCTCCTGGGCGTATGTGTATTCTAATTGAGCGGATCGGATCGAATCTATCAAAGAAAACAAAACTGGCTGGCAAGATCTCAGCCCGTTTCATCTCAAGGCCCTGGCTTTTCTGGGCTCGGACAGACTCATTTGGAAAGTCCCGAGGCCAGCATAGTCTGAGTAGAGGAGAAGAATCGCGGAAAGCTGCGTCGATATCACTTTTCGATTTTGGTGTACGGCTAGGATTAAATTCCAAGAGCATAATATCTGAGATTTCAAATACCTGCAAATGTTGATCACTTGGATTAGCTTTCACTAGAATCTTCCATAGGGTTAGACTTGATCTTTAGTGAAGTAAGTTAATTTTAAATGTAGTAGAAATTCGAATGGGAACCATAACATTTTGCGTGGTTTAATTTGAGTCGACGCCTTCAATTTGCACGTATTCATCAACTGCAGCCATTACAGGAGGAGAAGTTAATGAGATACATTCGGCGAGACCGACAAAAGAGACAGAGAAGTTAACCTCTTGGTGCTAGATTCGTAAATTTCTTTAGTTCTATTAAGAAAGAGAGAAGGAGAGATTCGAGGTATGAGGAGCTTTTAAGTGACAAGCTTGGCTCCAGACGATCTTAGGACCAACTGCCAACAATTAGTCCTTTTATCGCAATCAATGCCTTGATATTAAACATTTTTTAATAAAACCAGAAGTTACTTTAATTCGTTGAAATTAGGTCTAAGAAATTGCCTCACAATTAAATAAACATTGGCGAACATACAATAAACTGAAAGAGTAATAGGCGGTTCACATATCAGCCCTCTATCTCTCAACCGTAGAGTTTGGCGCTAAGCGTCTGGAATGCATCAAGCATGGGTCTTCCAGTGAGCCGTGCATCATCAAAGTTGTGGCGCATTTAGTTTTGATTCAGCGCTACAGATTCGCAAAGCCTAAAATATGATAGAAATTTTTTATATTCTTATTAGCCTTCATGTATTGCTACACTGGAACTTCCCGTTGCAAAATAGTCTGTCTACTATCAAATTGTTTCCGGATCCAGGTTGTGAAATGAGACTAGTGCCCAGATTTAACCATCGATACAGCGTATGTGGCGCATTTCTTCAAACCTTCAAAATTCAACAGAGTAGGGATCAGCTCCTGTTACCTTTTTGAAGTAGAATTCAATACTCACTAGCCTCCAGAATTCAGAATACGTTTACGAACCTTTCCAGAGCTGAAGCAGGATGTAGAAATCTAATGGGCCGCACATCCAGAGCCCTCCATCCCCAATATCGAATCCTCAGTACTATTACTTTCCCTCATTTCTTATTCAATATCGCGCATACCTTCGGCTCGCTCAAGTGGCATTCCTACTTAATAGGTCTGCGACTACTTCTTCCCTCCTCGGCAAACCCAATGTAGCCACAAGACAAATCTCTCAAAGTTTCCTGGCTGACGCGGGAGCTGGTGTAACTTCAAAATTAGACTATCTGGCTTTTGAAATCAGCCACCTGGCTGAAGCATCATAACACTAGGCTTGCTTCTGAAAGCGGGAGCTGAATTGGTGCGAGTAACTGAGATGAAAACGGAGAAGCTGATATGAATTCCTTCTGAAGCCAAAAATGTCAGTCATAGGAGGTTGATAAATGAATACATGACCGTGAACCCCTATTTAAATCGTCTCTCCTCCCCAACAATCAGAGGAGCTATCACTGATCTCTGCCAAATCGAATCCCTACCAACCTTTAAGCTGCTCACATAGTGCGTGCTTCACCCTTGAATTTGAGTTCGAAAATGATTAATTTCGGAGAAATTTGGAATAATACAAGAGCGGGTCTTACTAATGTAGGTGGGGGAATTTTGGGCTTTTTGGGCCATGCGAGTACGATTATCGTACAGGCGACTGGTATATTGAAAGATGCCGATGATCCGTCAGTGCGCGGGTTCGTCGCGCAAGTCTTGCAACGCTTCCCTGGGCTGATCAGTGCAAATCTACTTCTAGAGACTCTTTCGAAGCTCATAGACATCATATATCAGGCTGCTCAGGAGAGCACGGAATCAGTCAAAGACCATATTGAAAATATCTTGGACCGCATTTCAGACCTGATCACACTCATAGGTCCAGACTTACTTCTAAATATTGTTATGAAGCTCATAAAGGCCATCTTAAAGGCAATAATCGGGAGAGTTGGAAGTCTTCCAGCAATAAGGAGAGGCATATTCAGCAACGCCATCAATGCGGCCACTCTAATTTTTATCAGGGACCAAGCCACCCAGTTTTCGAACTTTCTATTAGACTTGGTTGAGGCTGCAAAGTGCTATGTATCGGCAGATTCATTGGGCGAAGGAGTGGGAACCAATAACCGACGTGGGCAATACAACGAATTCGACTTTTCAAAATCCATGAACCGACATGCTCTAATATCTCAAATCCAGAGACTAGCAAAATCCGTGATCTTTATCCTGCGAAAAGTGGCTAAACCACAGAGTTTCCAGGATATCAACTTAACCGAAATAACCAAACTGCAGAGCGACTCTGGTACACTATTGGGAGGCACCATCATGACCGAACCAGCTGGCGAGCAATCACAGCCCCCAGAACGAGGACAAGAGACGCTGTCAAACCAAGCTCCGAGGGTGCAAAATGAGAAATGGTTGTTCGTCAACGGTATTGCTGGAGAGCAGTACTGGCTGCGTCTCGCTTGCGACAAATTGAGAGCAAAGTTTTCCAGAGAAATAACGGGAATTTTCAACAGGGGCGATGGAATTCTCTGGGATATCATCGAGTGCGCTGGCGAGAGGAGCACATATGTGAGCCCTGGCGAGGAAAGCTTGAATGACAGGCCCAGCGCGGAGGATATTGTAGAAAGCCAGCAGAATCTTATCCAGAGGACGGATAGCAGCAGGAAGGCCCAAAAAACGTTGTTAAAAGAACTGGACGAGGCATTGAGAGCGGGTGGTTGGACAGCACACAAGTACATCATAATCATTGCCCACTCTCAAGGTTGTCTCATTCTCCGTCACGTTCTAGAAGAATTGGTGGCCGATGCTGTGGACGATATCCAGCTCCGGCACGCAATGCTAGATCGGCTTTGCGTGTTCACTTTTGGGAATCCGAGCCTACATTGGAAGACTCAGGACAAACATCCCAATCAGTGGCTGAACGAGGATTGGAGGTCCAAAGACCCTACACATCTCAGCTCATACGTCTACTGCACCGAGCATTTCGCAAACAGCCGGGACTTTGTTGCAAAACTCGGCGTATTGAGCGAAAACAGACCGTCAAATAGTGGCTATGCGGAGGAAGAAGTCTTCACCAACGAAAGGGAGGACTGGGTCGGCCATCTCTTCGGGAGCCAGTACAGTCTCGACCCTGCCCACTACACAGATCGGGGTCACCAGCCAAATGGCCATAATTCCCTCTTACTCGCTTGTGGGAATGCAGAGCGCATGGAAGATGCACAACGTAAGTTCATCTGCACAGTTCGTCCATGTTTTGTGAGAAGATGTTAACTTTTCTTTGCGCAGAAAACATTCGTAGGCAGTCTGTTATTTCAGCAACCGCAACAAACCCTTCGACGGGATAGATATCCCGAAGTAGTTGGAAGAAACCGATCGGTGTTCGCAATAGTCTTCCGTGTTTTTGTATACGACCCTTTAGTACGCATAGTATTGATTTTTTTTGGAATTTTTTATCATTATTTTTTTTAATTAATCCCACGCTAGTATTAGCATAGGAAGTGTAAAAAAAAAGCAATGTTGATTTAAAAATTTAATACTATACTATACAGTTGTCACGATCCCAATACAGGCGCCAGTGATAGCTGTTTGTAAGGTATCAAATACGAAGATTCTAAACTAAAGAGAAAAGGTGTAACTACTGCTGGAACTGCCCTTATAACCATGACCAGTTCCAGGGGTCCTAGCTAGGTGAACCAATGAGCGTTCGCGATTGTGGTGCGACATTGTCAATGAATGACAATGTGGCGTGCACGTGACCTCTAGGACCGTGACAATAGTAATAATACTATTTCTCGCTAAAGATCGCTGTGCAAAAGCCTACCGCATTATATTTGTATTATTAATACAAAAATAGTTGTAAAACAAAAGTGTTAAAACGTACAATAGAAAAGTTTTATAACAGTGCACAGTAGGTAGTAATACTACGGTATAGTACAATACAATATAAGATTAACAACTTAAACTGACGTATGTATCCGAAATAATATAATATTACGCTATATACATACTCCAAGGAGTTAGGGGTCGATATGTGCTCATAGCTAGTGTGCAATATCAGTGCACATCCAGATCTTATTATTCGATTAGTCGAATCAAGACAAAGATCCCCATGTTTTCTTCAAGTCCTGTTTAAGTCTTGGATGTGAAGTGACGTCTTGCCTTGGAGATAAATATAAGCCCCTGAAATGTCAAAGCTTAGGAGGTCGTTTGCTTACGACTTGGTGACCGTAGCAAAATGGCAAGAGGTATGTGGACCGGGTTGAGCCTTGTATATATAAGGAATAAGTAGGTTAATACGACATGATAAAGATTCTAGATGAACTGGAATGATATGCATAATTTGGGTCTTTATAGTAGGCGAGATATTCGCTCTATTACTAACATGGTATTGCACTAGTGAATGGCATTGAGTCTATACCTCGAATACAATTTTACTTAAATCAGTTATTTTACTCCTTATCTGAGAAATTTTTTTATCTTCAACCCTGTCACTATTGAGCCGAAGATGCTAAAGTAACTGCGCTGTTGTCTTCCTCTCTTCTAGGCGCCATTGAATCATTTCCCCCACAGAATTAACAAATTCCTTTTTTTCCTTGCCTCATAGAAGCTGTCATAGCTCCTTCGCGTTTTGATCTTCTATCGATAAATCATCATTAACTATAAGTTTTCCTGTGATAAGAGGGTTTAGTAGAGCACTGTAAGTTGGAAATAAACATGTTGGATATTTCTTGCCATCTTTGGAGATAAAATTATGACTATATTTCTCTCTTTTGAGAAGATCTAGTGGAGGCAGCGCGAATCTTCCAATAACCTGAGCTAGATGTGTTCTAGTCGTATGATATTCACAGTAAGGATCCGTACCGCAAAAATGACCTCCCCAGAGCAACTCACAGGCCAGGTTTATTCTTAACATATGTCTGCTGATAGAAATGATCAGACGACTAAACCTACTACGCAACCAAGATTCCATATGTCGATTGGATAGCTCCATTCTGTTCCCAGTATTACTTCTGGGAACTTATAATGTAAAGGCAGAGCACCACGGCTTTGAGGCTGGTCTCCACGCACTGCCTCTCCAAACTCGCTGATAAAAAATATCACCATCTCTGCCTGGAAATTCTAACCATCGTGAAACGTACACCGGCATCCCATCAACAAATTTCCGAGGCGAGGGCTGCGCCATTTCATTTTCAAGAAACTTTTCAAAGATCTCATTATCTATAATATAAATTATAAGATTACTGGCACTAATATCTAGAAATCGGCGCTTCAGCATGAGTTTTGTGATGTTGGGGTAGATTTGATACTTGTGTAGACTACTTTGCATTCTGTGTGCAGGTTATCAAGGCCTATAAACATACCTCTGATTACTAGCCTCAGAGGATAGTCTAGGAACTTTTTAGCTTTGACTCTATCCAAAAACCGTTTGAAGCTGTCAACCACAGGTCCTTGAACCAGGCACTTATAACTACCACCAGACCGAGGTATCTCAAATGTTTCCAATAATCTCCTTACTAAAGGGGATCCAGAATGCGCTGGGTCGCCCTTGGGAATATGCTGTAAGATCTCAATTTCTTTATGGCCACAATCGCGTGCGTATAGTTTTAGTGAGAAATTTCAATGGGTTCTGATTAATTTAGCCGTGCGGAACTTAATCACAGATCAAATGCATACTGCATATCCAGTGCGAGTCATACCGTAGATGTTCTTCCAAACCCGGACTTGCAACTGCTTCCAAGTTTAGAAATTATATCCATAGCGATTCCTGGTAGTATTTTAAACTTTTCCAGGCCGTCTTTCTCGGAGCGGCTGTGGAGCATCTGAAAGGGAGCCTGGAATATCTGACCGCTGTCTTTCAAAATCAGACGACTATATGAACTAGGCTTTCTAGCAGCGACGATCCTCGTCTTTCGCGGATTTCAGAATCTAAGCGTGGAACGCTATTTCTTAACAGACCATCACTGGCCTTTACTGGCACCCTCATCAGACTATTTAATACAACAATGAATAACCAATTCGCTACCAGATAACATCGACTAAATTCGGTTAGATAATTGTAATCTGGATATGTCTCTAACCGCAGGTAGCTTGACGATATGGCATAAAAGCCACGCTTTCCACCACTACATACGGTGAAGTTGAGCATGGTTAATAGCTTTACAGAAACACAGGATGCTGAACTTATGGTCGCATGTGAGGTTTCGAGCGTGCAACTATTACAAACAGGGTGGTACTCTGAAAATCTATGAGAGGCTGAAGATTCGGAAGATTTATGGAATGAGGATGCATCACGTATGATGGACATATTCGCCAGGCGTATTAATATGTTAGGCTATTATATATTATGTATTAGTAGTTGCAATTATTCAATAGAACCCAACACTCTGTAAAAGAGCAATATGTAAGTAAAGCCAAAATGCAGCAGTGCAGCCGCTGTCATATGCAAGTATTTTGCACAAAATATAGAATAAGCTAATATTGCTAACAAGACACTTGACAAATAGAATCACTAAAACTCCAAGAAGAGCATGTGTTGGGAATTAGTGTTTCCAAACCATGAATAAGTACTGTAGGGCCTCTATCATTCTTTCCCCAAGGTAGTAATGTTCTCTAGAACCTATGTTGTGCTTGACATGGCCAAATTCGTCTACTTCTCTTTTGAAAGAGACATATCAACAGAGAATGGTCTCCTAAGGACACGAAAATAAGCAAATTCGAACTTGTGGCAAACTCCATGAAGGGGTTTTTACAAATATGGAACATAAAATTCCTTTGAATACGAAATAAACAACCAAAATTAATGAACTTAAATGAAAGAATGAGTCTGTAGAATAAATTTTGTCTTCCTTACTCTATGCATGAGCCCGGGCTATCCAAGCTTCTATGCACTTTCCCTCCATCAATTTATCCCTTGAGGGTGTTCTTTTGAAAGAA
Organism: Chalara sp. BL73; assembly: GCA_918026815.1. Lineage (NCBI taxonomy): Eukaryota > Fungi > Ascomycota > Leotiomycetes > Helotiales > Chalara > Chalara sp. BL73. The sequence continues at coordinate 127,993 of CAKJVC010000123.1, forward strand.
ATACAGAGATGACGCCGCGATTCTCCCATCTAGACCACGCCATGTTCTTTCCCATACCAACGCCTATATACTTTCACATCCTTTGTTTTGGTCTCCTCCTTGGTCTAGTTTCGTCTCAATGGTCCAGGTATCGTTGTGTAAAACCAATTTCCCGCTCTGCGAGCTTTGAGAAATAAAGCAAAGCTTCCCATGTCTCTAAATAGGGGCGAGATGCGACACTCAATTTCCATAACCCATCAATTTCGTAATTTCGTCAAGCAGCTCCTGTAGATCGTCGTCGCTGATCTTGTCTGTGAGACTAGGGATGAGGGTTTTGGCTTCTTCGGCAGAGTCACAACATAACGATCCTATTTCTTGTCAATACTCTACTCGCAGAGAGCGTGGCCGCGGGCAAGTACCGAGTTGAGCACGCTCAAACTTAGCAAGTTCCTTATGCGCAGCAAGCAGACGTTCGACGGCCTCAATATTCTCTTTACGCTTGAATCGTGCAAAGTGATCTAGGTACTCGGTCGTCTTGTGGTAGATCCTGTACCGTTATCAGCAATTACCCTTTCTCTTACACTCCACTTCAACTACTCCTCTCCTGCTGCGCAAAAAAACCAACATCTCTCAGACTCCATGATCACATGCCATAGCTCCTTTGATACCATTGAGTGCTGCTATGAGCAGACTAAGGTCACATACTCAGTCTCGTTGTAACCCTTCCTACTCTCCCTACGCTTCTGCATTAAAGTATTTATGACCAGCGCAGCCTCGCTATGCGTCAACGTATCCACATCTTGAAACTCTCCCAACTTCAACACCGATGAAGCTTCCTCATCTCCAGCTGGCGCCTCTCGTGATCGCGATGTGGGTGGTGGTAAGGCTGCCATATTCGATTCCCTTGTCTTTGTCTGGAATCGCCTTTTCTCTTTCTTTCCCTTAATTTACCCTTCTTAATGTGATCGTACGACTCCGGCAGTCGAGGTGGGTAAGATCGAAGTACCCAAAGCAAGTATGCGCAGTTTGTGGATTGGTGGAAAGAACCTCGAAGCTTTGATCGCTTGAAAGCAAATTCTAGGTTCACGTTCTGGGGCGATTCGCGAAATCTGGGGTCGAGTTGAGCCTCATTAATCACAACGTCGAGTGAACGCTCACATGCGCCAACTCAACTGAATTCGCCAGTATTTATCTGGCTTTTGAATAATTAATCGATAGAGCCACACAGGAGGATACTGTAGCTATACAAATTCTGAGGGACAGCTAGCGAGTGGCTAAAGCGGTCAGAATTAGCACGATGTATGCATACCTACCCTCCGTTCAATCTCGAATACAAGGGCTAATAAGTGAAGGGTTGTGTTTGCCTTAATGATAATAAACAAAGCTGGTGGTCTGATATACCAACGAGATTTTGCAGAAGGACTCAATAAGCTCTCCTCAAATGACTACCTCGTCTTCGCCGGCACATTTCATGGGTATGCTCATGTTTCTCTCTCTCCACTTTCCACTAACATCGTGGCAGAGTCCATGCAATAACCACTCGACTTCATCCCCTCTCACACAACCTCCCCGCGCTCTCTTCGCAACCCACGACTCGTCCTGAGCCACCGTCTGGCATCGAAGTCCTCGAAACCGAGAATTTTCGTCTTCAATGTTTCAGCACGCTCACAGGGACAAAGTTTTTGTTGTTTACAGAGCCGCAGCAGGCAAACGTGGAGACTATACTGAGGAGGATATATGAGTTGTATGCGGATTATGTGATGAAGAACCCATTTTATCAAAGTGAGATGCCGATTAGGTGTGAGGGGTTTGACAGGAGGTTAGTGGGGTACCTGAGACCTTTGAATTCAAGGTGAGATCTTGGGATGAGGTAGCTTTAATATAAGATTATAGTGATCATGGGAGGACCATTAGGGAGGGAGGAGGAGAGTTGCAGTGGGCTACAGCTAACCTGAATGATATGAGCCCATACGAACCGAGGGACTAGCACAGCTTGGAGGCATCATGAAATCGGCCATTGGTTCTGACACAATGTATCCGGGCTATAAGCACAATTATGGCTCTAAGAGGAATGTACGGATGCTTCATTGTCTGTGAAGCACTAAGGAATAACGGAATTAGAGATAAAAGTCTAATTTGCCCGGATTTATCATCTTATAGTACACACATGCTCAACGCTATGCAATGCTAATAATTCCTTCTACGCCGTATCCATGGCATCATCATCCTTTCCATCTTTCTCACCACGAGGCTTTCCATCCTTGTCTAACAGACTCTGCTTCGATTCATCTTGCTCCTTTGACTCATTCTCTTCCTTGATATCGGGTAATGGTTCTGCTGCCGCCGCTGCTGCCGCCGCCTCTTTGTTCTGCTTCTCAACTCGTGCTTTCTCTTCCTCCATACTCATGCGCAACGCCAATGCCAGCTCTGGATCAACGGAAGGATCGATACCGAACTCAAAGTTGTCGGCTGCTCCACCAAAGTCGCCATCTCCTGGGCCTCCTGAAGCAGCTCCATCTCCACTCAGTATTGGGGACGATAGCAGTTGGTCGCTGAGTAGATGTGGCCCGGGTGGGATGATCGCTAAATGTGATCCGTCGCCTCCCTTAACATTCTCGTTGAAAGCCTCTAGCTTCTTTGATACATCATCGTCCAACTCGCCGAATGAAATGAAATCGATAGATACGTTGTTCTTCTTCATCTTTTTGGCAAGCTTCACTAGGGATTTCTCGTCTTCTGCAATGGGACTGCAGTTGAAGATGACTACTCGTTGTCGCTGCGACTTATTTTGACGGTGTTTCAATGCTAACTGCGGCCTCACAGTAAGTAGGGAGTCTCTCTAGACTTGAGTACAGCAAGTGAATGACCTACACCTGCAACCTGAATGGATGTGGCCAAATGGCTTCCGCCTCGAATCCTATCTTTTGTGCGGTGAAGACCTTCCAGAATCTTGCCGTGATCTGTTGTCAATGTAACAAGCACTTCTGGTTGCTTTCCACCCATACTCATCAGTCCAACAGAGGACTCCGGATTGCTTTGTGTGATGTGGGAGAAGATGAGGGAAACAGCATCGGCTTGAGCCTCGTATCTCGTTGGTGTGTAGTCTCCATTTCTGCTGCTTTCGGAGTTGTCCACCACTATCATAACAGCCTCGAGAACCATGATTGTGATATTTTTTGGTGTCGAAAATGGGAGGTTGTGAAGCTAGAAGTTTTAGATATTGTCGAAGTTGGAGCTCTGTCAACATTCAGGTAGCTCTCAGGTTGCGCGTCCGCTAGCGCATAACCTTAAATTCTCTTGGCGTGGAAGCCAATCCTTGTCAGTGCTCCCGTGAAATGCGGCTCTTGCTTTGTTTACTTTCCGCTTGAAGAACAATCCAACCTCCATTACAAGAGTCAGAAGCACACAATTCTTAATTATTGCTATTTGCATTGCTGGAACACAATCCTGGTCTACATATAAAACGCGGAAGAAATAATCAGAAAACTTGCAATGGCACCTACGCGACAGAGGAAACGCAAGTCGACTGAATCAACAAGTTCAGTAGATGTACAGAACTTCCCAGCGCCTCCGAAACTCGTTCCTACAAAGATGCAAAGCCCTTCACGAACACCAAATAGCAGAAGTCCTATCCGTAAAGCTCCAATTGGAATCACAATTAGTCAGAAGCAGGCACTAATCGATAACTTGCAACTTGAAAGTACAGAATCCCAGAGCCTATACATGTCCGCAACGCGTCGAAGTCTTGCTAATACGATTCTCCCATAGTTACCGAGAGAGCCAGGAAGCTTCGTGCGCAGTATATGCTTCAAGCTCAAGGATTACGGACGCGTATCGAGATTCGAGTGAACCGTATCCCTATGGCACTCCGGAAAGCGAATATAGGAGATTTGTTATTGAAGCACAGCGAGAACAAGTCAAAACTTGTTCCAGCAATTGCGCCTAGTTCTCCGGCAAAGCCTTCAAATGCAGGGAAGAATCTGATTCAAAGAGAACAGAGTCGAGCGAGCCCTTCTCCACGACGACCAACGAAACGCCACAGGTAAAACTCATAAATTGTTGTGTGATCATGAACTAAAACATGCCTAGTGATGAAATAACTACCGATAAAGAGAATGAGGATATTGAGAACCCAAAGAAGAGAACTCGTGGCCCTCCACAGCCACCTGACCGCACGACGTCTCGAGTCAACCTGCAACCAGACCAAGTCCTCTCCCCTAGATCAGCGAACTCACGCACACTTCCTAAATCACCGATCCGACCTACTGTACTGCCTAAGACCGGACTATCGCGTCCCCTCTCTCCACTCAAGCCTGCTATTCAGGCTCCATCAGGTGGAGCGGCAAGTATTCTGACAAACATGGTTGAGAAGGCCAAGACTACTCGTGGCATGGCGACAAGAAAGGCAGCAGAGCCTACCACCGCATCAGGCGCTGGAAGAGGGAAGAGGGCAGTCGCGGCAGCCCCCGCGCCGAAAGTAGGACGTGGACGAGCGGCTAGCGATTCAAGTAATGGTAGTGGCTCGACAGTCATTAGGAAAAGCGCACCTGCACCGAAGAAAGCTGCCCCTGCCACAAAGCGAACCGTGATGAGTACGATCAAGGGGATCGGGGCTGGAGCTTCAACAAAGAAGGCACCAGGTCCAAAAGCTGCCCCGGCTGCTGCTCCAGCTGGCGGGAGAGTGTTACGAAAAAGAACTTGATTCTGGATTTGTTATGATCATAAACAGATCCTTGGGTGTGCAGGAAGTGTTGAGGAACAGCAGGAAAGTTTGCGTGGGGAATATCTTACGCTTGTGCTTACCTGATTATTGTTGATTTTTCTTGATGTTAGCATGGAGTTGGGTTATTTGGGCACAATGCACCAATTTGAGAATTCATTTCGCATTGCTGGCTTTTGTTTCCTAAATTCGTGACTTCATGATGAGACGTCTAACATCATCCACCTGCACCAGTATCCTTTTTCTTTTTCTTATCCTCCACCAACTCTATATTATCCTCCGGAATAACCTTATACTTCTCCAGCAGGAACTCCTCGATCTCATCGCTTACATCACCCTGAACCACAATCTCCTCTCCTCCACTAGGAACCTTGGTAACACTCGCGCCCGTCGCGAACTTCTTCCCAAACTCCTTCGCCATCTTCTTGTTTTCCAGCCCAAACGCTTCTAATCCACTAACCGCCGTAACAAATTTCCTCTTATTTCGCTCCACCCGCTTAATTGTCACCATGCTATTCGCAATCGTGGCGGCGGCTTTGGCTTCTTGCGCTTCGGCTTTGAGGGCTTTCTTGTGGGCATCCTTTTCGGCGCGCTTGCGGGCATCGACAGACAGGGTGGCGGTAGAGGCTTCAAGCGCATCTGCAGCCCAAGAGTCAGACTCGTGGTTTTCGGGGGATTGAGGATGAGGTGGGCAAATGACATACCAGCGGACCAGAGACGTTCATACATGGTGGGGTTCTCATTTTGGAGCCAGTCCTGGCACTTCTTGACTGTGCCGCCGAATTCGCAGTACTACTTCCTCATCTCGTAAGCGCATTCCCTTCTTGTAAGCTCATATCACGGTAAATAGATCGTACCTCCGGAGGTAATGTGCAAACTAGATGGTTTATGTGAGACATGCGAGCAGATGGCGGGGTAATTCGAGGTTAGAAAACTTACCACCGCAGTAGATTACATTTCGAGATTGGGGCTCTGATGGAGCAGCAGGTGTGTCTGGGGTATCCGCATCTGTCATTGTGATATGACTTGCTTATTGACTTTTATGGTTGGATGATAGTAGGTAACTCCTTGTTTGAGAGAGACTGCAAAACAAACTTCGGAGGAGGGGCAGTTTTGGGGTCTCCACTAATTTTAGCGGCCGCTCCAATCTGCGGTGCCTCCCTGCGGCTGAACCTGGTTAACCTCAATCCCTAACCTTATTAATGTGCAAGCTTCCGTGCTCATCAATTCGATGCCGATATACTACAATACTAGTACAATATTTATGTGATTAAACTCTAGATTCCATTAGTCTGCCAGATTATGTCACAGAGAGCTCGTGCCAGTATTCCATCCCCCCATGGGCGAGGTTGGTAACGTTCTAGCGCGCTTCGAGAAGGTTTGCTAGTCGTACAATGCTGTGTGTTAGAGCCGCTATTTGAAAGTGCAAGGATGCCTAGGTATATAGCAGGAAAAAGAGCTGTTATGTTAATTTGGGGTTTTGTTATGTGCTTTAGCCCTTTGCCATATCCGTCAGGCTGCCATATTGAAATTAATGGACAACAGCTGAAATGCCATAACCTTCTCCTTGATCACAGTTCCTTGGCTATCGTTCCTTCATCATCGTTGCGTTCAAGAAAGAACCATTAGCATATATTCTGGTTCGACACACTTTCCATAGTACTTTGGTAATCATTGGGTATAGAGATCCCAGGTAGTGCTCATTCCTTTCAAGGACTAGTTTCTAAACAATTTCACCCGGCAGGAAATTTGATATATCTCCTTCGAGCCTATTCATGGCGTACAGAACGCAGCTCGCGTTTGGTTTTGAGTTTATATTGTCGCTCATGAGACGCTTTAACTGTCGATGTTCTACTACCACAAGAAAAATGGGTGTATCTGATACATTTGTAGCTCTCTATATCCCTAACAAAGCCACTATACGTGACCTTGCGAATAACCCTGAATATTTCAAACAGCAGTCAGCGTCACCGACATCGAAATGCCGCTCATGACACTCACTCGGTCACGTCGGAAACGCTCAAGCAGATGAAAACTGAGCCAAAAATCCCCGCTCTGGTTGTGAGTGACCATTGAAGCGATCTGGGGAGGCTTATAAATTACCTGCTATCCTACTTCTTGGCGGGTGACTCTATTCCTGACAGGAAATGACGGTATACCTGCCATTTCATGCCACCAACATATACTCTAGGAATGATGATATTTCGTAATCGAGACTCAGCCATGCTGGAAAACAAGCTTAAGCTGGTATATCTGGCCATTAAAATGACCGTCGTTAAACTTGCGCGGTAACTCTTGGGACTGGACACTTAGTTGCAGCCAAGTTGCCTACTCAATAATTGACACCTGGGATAAGAGTTTAGGATACGGGCCATACCTTGATAGATTTTATGCTAACGAAACTTGGCGAAAAGTGAGATACCATTGTATAGCAGGATGAACAATATGAACTAACTACATTACAAGTATGGAAACAAAACTACACCTGGATAAGGTTAGGCTTGTAAGTAAGGTTCTTTACTCTGAATATACTCCACTCACAAGCTTGGAGATAATTGCATTTTGTACTTATCCTCCTCCCCGCCCATCTCCAGATAGCTAGGGTTGCATCCCCCCTACCCCGCTAATCGAAGATAATCCTCAAATCTCTTCCTCCGTCGATACATCGTTATCAAGATCCCAGATTTTCTGGCGAATCTGGAAGCAGCAGCTTTTAAAAACACTCATCTTTTTCGTCTTCCACCACCACCATGACGTTCACTGAAGTCGACCAGTCTATTTTCGAAAAGCTGCCGATCGAGTTGATGCTGGAAATTCTAGGCTCGATTGCTGACGTTCGGGGCCTAGTTGCAATTACCTGTTCATGTACCACCATCCACAAGATTTCTATAGAAGCCCAGTGTCAAGTTGTTCCTCAAGTTCTATTTCGAGAGATAGATATCGAGATCCTTCCTGAGGCAACTACGGTACTTCAGTCTTCCAGATCAACCTGGACAAAGACAGCTATGCTTAAGTTCTTGAATGAGGCTCTCGACGAACGAAAGATATCAACACAGTGCTGGAATATTGCCGACGCAGTTGCGGTTACTCGACTGTATCACCAAGTCAAACAGCTTGCGACTGACTTCGCCTCAGAATCATCTCATCGCATAGACTCCACAATTTCAAAATCCGAGTTGAATCGATTCCAACGTGCATTCTACAGATTCGAAATGTACTGCAACCTCTTTGGGGATCTGAAACACCGTGTATTATCTCCCCAAGAACAAAGAGATGCCTTCTTCTCCAAGTTTTCTCCGTGGGAAAATGAACAGCTTGCCTGCGTTCATGACTACTTATCTCGGCTTCTAATTCCAGGTAAGTAATTATCATCCATCTGTCGCCATTTTGAGGTGATAATTGATTACGATAGAATTCAATGAAATAGCCGAGCATGACATAGTATGGGCTGAAATGTCTATCGACTATGCAGAACCCTCACAGCCTAACTATTATCTTGAGCGAATTCTAGCTCGTGGGATTAACAATATATGTTCTATCATCAAAGCGAAAGGATACGAGGAGAAATACAATTTACTTTATCCAGACGTCCCTCAAGGTGCCGGTCGTTTCCTGTCGGAGGCATTGGAAGCCGCAAATGCCCCCGACGATCAGCGCTACCTAGAAGAATATACCGACGATGAAGTCGCCAATCTTTCAATCCCTTATTTTCGAGATCCCGATACGGGCCCTTTTGACGCATGGTATTGGGCACATCAGTGGACAACTCGAGAATATTTTGTAAATAGCGAACCACGATTGTCGCTGCGCGAGTGGGGATACGCTATGTGGGATCGTAGCAGCCTTGACAAGATAGGAGTTCTCCGAGAAGACTGGGAAGAAGAACCTGGTGCGGCTGTCCGGACAAGTGATGAGGTTCGAAGATATCAGCAGCGGGAAGCTTCCCTTCAGCGTCGTAGAGAAATTTTCCGGAATGGGGGAAGAGGTTGGTGGTCTTTCGGAGATGAGAGCAGGGTAATTTGGGGGGTTCCTGAGAGCCCGCCCGGAAAAGCTGCGGAGAAAGAGAAAGAGTATAGAAACTTTGACTCGCTCGAGGAGGCAAAAGAATTTCTGTTGGGCCTGCGAATTTCAAGAAGCTGAGAAGAAACACATTACGCTTTATAATTTAGCTTGGTATAGGTTGGCTTACAACGATCGTTATCAAGCGCTATTAGAGGGGATTATGCCAGTATGCCATGATAGAGATTGTGGCAAACGATCTATACGCGAAAGCTGGAAACTCGTAGAATTGTTGGCACGCTCTCCTGATTAGAACCTCGCAGAGTGAGATCCTTTTGATCTTCATAACAATTCCAGCATACCGCATCCACAGGTTATGGCCTTTCGGTTGCGTATTCCACTGCACTGAAGAGTCCCCCGACACTCATTATCCGATATTTTATAGAGAAAAAGTTCCAAGTTACGCCTAGAATCATCACCGGCGCGAGGAGGCTTGTATCTCGAGCCTCACCGCCGTCGGCATAACGAAATACCGGAAACGTACTAGATGGCTTTGATACTTTCACCGGAGGGAAGGTTGATATTGACTTAGACTTCGAGAGATAGAAAGCGATGCGAATTGTCACAGGAGATGTATTTGATCGTGTTGAGCTGACGATGGCTCAGGTTCACGACCCATCCATGATTATTGCTGTCGACGATAAGAATAGCCTTGATACCTAGGTGCCAACCTTTGAGCGGGAAACTACCTTTCAATTTCCTCTGCGAAATGATGCACGTATTGTATAAGACTTGCTGCATGGGGAATTAATTGAAATTCCAGAACCAGATGCTAGAATGTGCATGAGCCATTGTTAGTAACGGAAGAAATAGAAATAGGACAGAAACAAACTCAAAGTTTGAGTCAGTGCCTGAAGGGATAGCTAGCTGAAGGGATATCAGTGTTCACACCTCCGCAACTACGCATATCAGCAGCAGCGCTCGGCTAAGGTTTTAGTATATATCGCTGCCTGAGCTGACATGATAATAAATATCACTAATTCATCCTGTTACCTCACCCCAATACCGATGAGAAGATCTTTCCAGTAACAGGGTAAATTGATTAAGCTACTTTTAATAATAGGCGGCATCATAAGATACCATTAAATAGTCCTTGCCCAGATTAATCCTCCTTCGTTCTATACCCAAATCAAGCCTCAACTTTTGCCCTGTTCTTCAACTTACTCGAGATGTCCTTGAACTGGTTTCTCAAGTCATTTGGTCTATGAATTGATTGATATTAACTACGAAGCTTGATCATCCGGTCTGGCGAATTCTGTTACATCAGGTTTATATGTCCTCGGGGGGAACATGGCATACTGATTTATAACGTGTCCATGGTCACAGCTTCCAGACCTCCAGGTTGCGGTATCTAGCAACCAGCGGGGTCATTCCACGGAAAGCAATACGGCCCTCACGCACAACCGGGCCGGTTGATTTGTCATCGTCGAAGGAGAAGATGGGGAGGTCGTTGATGAAGAAGTGCACCTCGCGCTTGTCCTTCACGACGGTGATGCGGTAGAAAGCACCTTGGGCATCGGCGACGGGCGGCAGCGGATCAGCTCCCTGGGCGACGAGATTGAAACCGGGTGACTTGCGCAGATTGGCGAGGAGGAATGCGCGCTCCTCAGGCCAGCGCCGACGGAAGTACGATGCGTGCAGGACTCGGATGTCACCTGAGTGGTACTGGGGATAGGAGCCGTTCCGCGGGGCCAGAGAGGGGTCAAAGATGCTACCACCGGCCACGGCCTGGGCGCCAAAGAAGAACATGGCGAGGCCCGGCTCGTTGCGCGGTGAGAACTCCCAACTGATTCGAATGCCGTCGGGAAACACCTCCGGAGCCCAGAAGACGAAGTGGTCGTTGATGCCACCGGCTCCGGATAGTTCCAACGCGCCGTCGACGGCAGTGACGTTCACCGGGCCTTCTGCCACCCATCCGGCGACGTCCGTAGTGGAGTTGAGGGGATTGCGGTAGAGGAGCTTCTCCTTCGCCGCCGCCATGGCCGACGACATAGACGCTGCAAGGCACAACGCTAAGAAGAGTCGCCGCATTATGTCCAAGCCTAATGAGTGCTTCCCGGCCCTTGAAGTCGGCGGTCGTGTCGGTTATGATCTGTTTGCTGCGCACGACAGGATTCGTCTTGCCTAGAGTCGCAATGAGAGCTAGACAGCGAACCTGACATCTTTTCGACGGCAGGGCAACCTTTCATACTTGTATACCCTGATATGTGCAAACGACATCAAATACTCCACGGGTTGATATCCCACCGAGACAGCGAGATTCCCGAGTCTTGGTTGCAGGGCTGTGGGGCCTCAATTTTGACAGGTGCCTGAACTATGCTCATATAGGAAGGAGCTCTACCACGGTAGGGTTGCTGCAATACAATCCCAAAAAGGTGTGATTAATATATAAAACCCTGCACCAGGAACCCCATTAGAATCTTGGACGAAAGAAATCCCGCCTCTCCCTCATGGGCCGTAACGAATGAGAAGTGCACACCGCCGGGTTACAATAGGACATGCAACATTTTCGCACGAATGAGAACGCCTTACTTGCTTTACATTAGTGAAATAGTAATAGTAAAGTATTCAGTAATACTTGCGATTATATTGGTGTTCTTAAAACGTTAATTAGCCAGTAAAAATGTTTGTACTTAATTTCGAACAAACATTTGGAGAACAATTTTGTTTTTGTATCTTTAGCATACTGAACAAAATATCTTACAATTTATAAGCAGGCGTTTAAAAGTTAGGACATAGTATGTCGCCTTTATAATAATTCCTTGAAAATAAAGTGCAATAGCAAAACGTGTAGCATTACATACTCATCTAGAGTAAGTTAGTGAATCTTCACATCCTGCTGCAAGCTCACGTGTGTAACCGCAAAGACAGTTGGGCCTAATTCGTGCTCGATTTCTTTTGCACCACCATCTCACAATGGTTGGGTTCACTCTCCCTCCTCGGAATTGTTTTTATGCTGTATTTTACCTTCCAGGGGGGTTAAAAAGTTAGGTTTATGAAGGGTATACAAACGCAATCATAGAGTATTGGGCAGCCATAACCTAGAGCGTACGTCGGATTGCAAAAATATATGAAAGGATTGAAGTGGTCAATTGCCTTATTCTCTTTCTTCTTCTTTCTATTTCTCTCCTTGTCGTTTTGCTTGATGTTTGTGGTATCCATTGATACTGAACAGTTGCAAAGGCCGAGGTGATCTTCCTTGTTAGGTTGAGACTAAGTGATGCAAAAATTTCAATGATTAGGAACATTGATGGGAGGATTCGGTTTAATAACCCAAGTGAAGATTGGGCTGTCAAGCTTCATCATGGTTTAGACGGTGTTTGAGTTCACCTTCATGTTCAAAGTGACAATAAGATCATATATAGTGCTGTGCTGCTGTTTTAGAGACAAAGGTATCTGAAGGGCCTTATTTAAATATATCAATCATATGCCCAGTTCTTGTTCAAATGCTGCTGCATTTGGTGGCCTTCCGAGATACCGTGTAAGTATTTCCATCGCCTCCTGACTCCCCCCTTTTTCAAGAATACTATGTCGGTAATGTTTTCCGGCTTCGGCATTCATGGGGTTATTGTAAAACGCATGGTGGAATATGTCCGTGGCAAAGACTTTTGAGCTGTTTAACGATTAGTCGCGCTTCTCTTGGAACTCCTATCCTAGACGAAGGAGACCTACTATAGATACGAGTAGTAATTCGCATCTTGTCCCCACATGAAGTGCTGAGTTTTCGTATATCCATGCCCCCAAGCCAACCCCTTCCCCAAAACTTCAGGTCCCTCAAGCAACCCAAAATCCCGTCTTGCGCCATTATAAATACTCGAAATCTGCAATTTCAAAGCTTCCTCTCGTGTGGGGGGTGAGTGAATAGTCATATCGAAAATACTCAGTCCAACCTGGCGCAAAGTGAGTAGTGCTTGATTAACTTCTTTTGCGCTGCAGAGCTGTTGCACAGTCTCCAGCGGGATTTGCTTTGGCGGTTGCCGAGCTTCTGGACTTGGATGTCTTAATTGCCAGTTCCTAAGATGGGAAGGGGAAAGAAAAGATACGTGATAACTGATTGCCTGGAGAATGTGAGGTTGCCAACACCAGAACTCGAGGGCCTGGCTTGGTGCTTCGATGAAATCAGAAGCTGTGTTCGTCCCATGAAAGCAAGCGTATCTTGTTTTACTCAACAGACAGTGCATGCCTCGATCAATCAGTTTCTTGGCTCATCTCGGGAAGGGAATTTCTTACTGTGGCCGAGCTCGTGAAATAAGGTGACGACTTCTGACTGCTTTAAAAGACTTGGGCTGTCAAGCGTGGGCTTCGTTATATTACATACTAAGGCCGTTGCGATAAACTGATCGATACCGTCTTCGTTTACACATCCCTTCATTTTGTTAGAGCCTCTTCAAATATCTCTTGGCTGATTATGGACTCACAGGAAGAATGCTAAAATTAGCGTTATGTGTATACTTGCCTTCCCGAGGATACAGATCCACGTAAAGATATCCCAAAAAATGCCCTATTGAACGATGACCGCTCCATACACCAAAGATTCTAACATCTGGGTGCCAGACACAATCTGAGCCTTCACCAGTTTTAACTAGCAATTTTCGTTCCGAATCCGTAAACTCCTCGATAGTTAGCCCGAAAATGACCTGGAAAACGTCTAGCATTGCTCGCACAACGATCTGGGAAGGAAAATACTCTGAGACTATATAGGGTATAAGGTTAGTTTAAAGAAATAATATTGCCAAATGACCACTTGCCTTCCTCAGAGTCAATGATATATTTCTGTTTTAGAAGCTGTTCATGGTAAAATGGAAAGTCCCAATGAAATAGGCGGTCCGATTCAGGTCCGTTGACCTCAGCATTCTTGTCGTTTCGCTTCATTGCGAGTAGAACTTCCAGTTCTTGCTCTGCTTTAGGCATTAATCGCGTAGCTAATTCTTTGAGGAACCTCTGAACATTTTCAGGAGATTTGGCCATTCTATAAAAATTTAGAAAATTAACGGCCATCTAGCGTAGGAAGGAAATAACACATGGTATCTCTCGAAAGAGAGTGGGTTACCTACAGAGACCCTAATCGTAGTGCAGCATAGTTAGGATACCCTAATAAACGTGCGGACTCATCTCGTAACATAATCCTCTCCTTAAATATAGTTATATTTGTTGTATGTTGGTTTTCAAAAGCTTCAAATACTTTTCGCCTGGTCGCAGGAACCTGGCATGTGTTCAAAATCATTGTTACATCGGGCCTTTTGAGTGGTAGCAAAAGATGGCCCTTAGCTTTGCTCTCTAATCCTCGAATATACCAGCCAGGTACCCCGCGTACTTCTGATCTGAGAATTAATAAACTTTCTTGGTTCTCCGTAAGATTCTGCATAAACGAAGAGCGAAGCTGCAAAAGCCTTTGGCTAATATGCTTAAACCTTTGACGTGACTCGCCCGGGAGGATTTGGAGACCTCTTTGAATCCCATCTCTTCTGCGTTTCTCTAACCACATTTGGTCCTCGGGGTCTAGCCCATCTGTATTTTCCCACACCTTCTGAACCAGTTGAAAAATGTCCTCTCGCATAAGAGATTTCAGCTCAGCCTGCTCTATATGTGCTATCGCTTCTGTTGCTGCTTTACGTACGCTTAGATCTGGGGACAAGTGTACAAACGCTGCGATGCGTTGTATCTCTCTTCTCGCACGGTTCTCGGCGTAGGCAAGTGGTTGTAGGAGATCCGCAAAGGTTGGAATCTTAGCTGGATATGAGCATGACTGAACGATTAGGTGATCTTCGACTTTGCTCAGTTCCAGGACTACTGAATATGCTTGATCAATTAATATCTGTGGAGTGACGTTGAGTTGCGGCGGTTTAGGCAAATTAAGCACTGAGAACACGGGGCTGCGAGGCATAGTGCCAACAAAGATCCACCTGATCTACCTGAATAATAGAATAGTGGAATATAATAATATCGAAGGCAAAATTGGTTGTCCACTTGTGGAGCTGGTGACAGTCGCAGATTTCGGGAGTTGGCATCAGCCAGAGATGCTAAACATGGATACACGATAATGAATAGCCAACTTAACTACCTGTAAATCCCGAATACTTAAGTAAATTATGACCCATAATTTAACCGTCTGCTATTGTGCTGCAAGGATGTTCTGCGCAGACAGGGTCTAAAGCGTAGGGGTATAGTTGGGAGCAAAGGCAGGGGTCGATATGTGGACAGTATTACTACTGCAACGATTGACTGCCTGTTCCAATCTCGCTAAAGGTAGCTGGTAGCGTACCCTACCTGGATGCCCAAGGCAAGAAAACATAGTACCTATATGGATACTTTGCATTCGTCATTAACGTCGCTTGAATCTTGTCTAGTATCTTCTTGTCCGAAAATTATTATCTCCTACTGACTTCTCCAAGAGTTTAATCTGATTTTCTCGTCCGCATAGATCATGGTGGTTGGTATATTTACCTTTTACATGCCTACCCCTTGCAATAATTCATACAAATATGAATCACAGACACAGAAAAATTCTATTCTGTTCTCGCAGTAGTTCTTATACCTACCTAAATCTTGATCCCTCGATTCCTCCAATTAGCCCCAAGCCAAGTAATGCAGCGTGTGCCCCGAAGCAATTCTCGACGCTCTCATAATGTACATTCAACAACTTCGTAAGTGAAGACGAGATCAGCTACTTGTTGAAATTTGTGCAGTGTGCTCGAGGTATTCGAACATAGCCTGGGCGTGCAGCTTATGTGTAACCGCGCAGCCAATGAGGGAGCCACATATGCATTTCTGGCATAGCCACCACCTGCGGCTCTCTGCAAGGCTGTTGCGAAAAATGATCATAAATGACCATCTATCGCTCTTCTCTGTAGCCATCACATCTATCCGGATCCTAACAAAGGTGATCACCAGCTTTGTGACCATGGCCGAAGTGGTAGGAATAATCGCAAGCAGCGTCGGCATCGTAACTCTCGCAGGCCAGGTTGTGAAGAGTGTTCTCAAACTGAAAGAACTATGGAACGGTATCAAGGAAGCACCGGATGATGTATCTGACCTTATTGAGGAGGCTGAAATCCTTAGTGGAATACTCCTTGGTCTAAGGGACAATTCTCAGCTTAATAATCTTCCGTGCCTGGGCGAGGAACAGAAGAAACTCAGAGACGACAGTCTGAAATACTGCCAAGCTGGAAGCCAAAAACTATTATCCCTAGTAGAGGAAATCGCATCGGACTTAGAAAGGTCTTCGGGGTTCAGAAAAAAAGTGGTCTTAGCGAAGGTTGTATTGAAAAAGGATCAATTTAAGCGGTATAAGTCGAGGCTCAAAAGCGCTGTGCGGCTTCTATCTTTGTCGGAACAGTGTTTGTCAAGGTGAGAAGTCTCTTCAGCTATCTTATGAGAATATATGAGACCACCTGGGTTAAATCTTCCACAGAGCATATCAGCAACATATATACACTCTCCTTATGGTAGGACCGAAGTTTGGCTCGAATGCAAATGAAGTGCCCGTAAAAAATCACACAAGTCCTTGTAGGAACCAGTCTCCGACAAAAAAAAAGCAAGCTAGAATTCACTCTACAGCGCAACAGACTTGCGGGCCGACAAGCTGGGTCAAATACCTCTGTGGAGAGGTAACTGGTACTAACTACTATACAATATCAAACACTGGTGCTAAATGCCACAATCGACGGAGATCGAATGATGTTTCTCAGAGGCATTTCAACTTTCGGTACCTTCTCCCAAGGTGGCTTGCTAACCAAGTGTGGGAGTTCTGTAATATCACAGCGCAGGGCAATTGGACAACAAATCTGCGAGTTTACAATATCATCCCTAACGATGCGCTTATTTTTGATTTTGTTCTACAAGGAAATGTCGAAGGTGTTCAAACCTTAATTTCGAGAAATGAAGCATCTCCATATGATCGGGATGAGGGAGGCTGGACTCTTCTTCACGTAACACCTCTTTTTTTGACTCCCGGCCGTCAACCATATTGCATATACTAATAAATAACAGTACGCAGTCTCGACAGGGGATCTGGCTATGTGCAAACTTCTCATTAATGAAGGTACTGACATCAATGTTGGAAATTTTGAACAAAATATGTTGGTTTAGTCATGTATCCGAAGCACTCGAGAGTATATAATGTTAACAGAATAAGCACCCCCCTACACCGCCTCGCACTGGACGCCGAAAGCCTGGCATTCCAACACGGAAAGCCGATTCCGGAGCTCTTTCGACTGTTCGTATTAGAGAACGATGGAGATTTTTACGCGCAAGGCTTCTATGGTGTAACGCCACTGCAATTTTTTAGAGGTCCTGCAGAGGTGCTTTCCTCGCTCCTAATGCATTATCAAGTTGAATCTAGCCGTTCACTTCTAGAGGATCGACTACATATTGCAACACATATAGCTCATCGAAGTAGCCCCTTCAAAGAGGTGCCAAAAATAGTCAGGGAGACTCTTGGAGATGGATGGATAGGTTCATCAGCGTTAAATAATTCCCACGAGAGTTTGAGCCTTCTGGGTGCAGTTTTTAACCAGCTCGTGGATAGCCTTTCTGGTTATAGTCGTCATTTAAGACTACCGCGAATGAAATTCCATAATGCCACTCTGAAGATAGAAGAAAATGAGTGGGCTAACCTTCTCAAAGACTTAATAAGAGGCAGCGCAGAAATATCCAACTATGTAAGCAAGGGGCGACGTACCAACAGGGGACGACGCACGTTCCTCTTCAATACATGGGAAAAAATTAACCGTTATCCGCTCTATGGTTCCATGTCTCCTCATAATAAAATGAGAATGTGGCTCCAGGTTCTTTGTGAGGCGGGAATTGACCTACTGGAATATGGCCGGATCGAGGCGGAGTTGTTACAGTCTCACCAAACCAGCAGAAACTTCCCCAAATTCCACATCAGACGTTATGGCAAAAACCTTAGCTGGCGTCTTATCAAATTTGAATACGGTTCACTCCCGAGTGACTGGTACTTCTGGATGTCAGAACCGTCAGATAAGTTTGCGGGTGATTTCTGGTCTACGATCGAGAATCCGCCTCGGAATATGCCTGGTGCTTGGATTGACGAGAGGCCAAATGAAGACTTATTGGAAAGTGATTACTATTCTACAAGCGAGGGTAGTTACTATTCCACAAGTGACGATGATTCCTAAGCGTTACAAAGCAAGTCATCTCAAGAGCGTGATAACTTAGCGTGCGGTCGCCTCGCAATCTAGTGCCAGATGAACCCTTGCGGAGGAGTATGAAAAGCTATGCGAACAAGACCTTCGATGAATGCTGATGTGATACAAAATGATGTGATGGTAGATGCTCCGTAGGGCAGCACTATCGTCTGTTCGTGCAATTTCCCGCTCTTATGTAAATCTTTTAGAGATCAACGATGCTTAAGGACTAGGCTCTTCAAGTACTTGATCAATGGAGTCTCTGTCATAGCCCGAAGTCCTAGCTAGGAGTTGCAAAGTCGAAATATCTACAGAAACAGTAACTAGGCGGTCTTGTACATCAAATGTGCCTCTAGTGTATCCCGCTCTTGGAGGAGTGTGTCTTTCAAATGGCTCCTGCCTACTTCCAGAACTTAATAATGGTGTAGCACGCCCAACAACCTGATAATTCCTTCCGGCTGGCCTTAGAATGGCAACAATATCTGAGCCTTCAAACTGGCAGACAACATCGCCAAGTCTTGTATTGGTAGGAGCAAGTCCAATCATCGCCTTTTCTTCTACGAAAAGAACACAATCGGTGGAGGAAGGATGGTTTATGACTAGCCTGGAAGCAGTGTGGATGACCTGGGTGAGGTTCCATGAGCCTTTGATATATGACTCAGATGCAGCATCGCTTCGAGGCCCTGCTGGCACTCCTTGGTATGAAAATGCCTGAACTATGTCCAGACATTGTACCAAAGGCGCATTAGGCACAGCGATTCGAGCATTAAGAGCAATAAGCTCTCGATGTATTCTTCTATGCACAGCCCTCCCGTTGTATGAGAATCCCTGATCCTCGAGGCCTTTGTTCTTTAGAGAAGGGCTAAGATATGTCACTGTGCCTCTGATGTTACCTGCGATTTGGATCATCCCGGGAACCTCTAAATGTAGCGGATCTTCTTCAACTTCCCAGGCTGGAATAGCGGAAGGTTTACACGAAGACGTCGTTCTGGGCCTCAAAACACCTCCGAGGACATGATGAAGCTGCTGAACGTTGGAAATGACTGTCGGTGGATCCCCCAAACCACCGTGCTCGAGCATTTGATGATGCAACAATCGACCACACAAATTATATGCCGATTGTGCATATGCAACTGGAACAGCTTGTCTGCAGCATAGTGGCGCAAAGCTATGCAGACCAAAGACTTTGTCACGGCGATCAACGCATTTGGCGCTTCCGTAAGTTTGGATGAGTGACAGCAATGAGGTGTTTGGACTGAATACTGGAGATCTTTCTTCTCTAAGTTGTCTCTCACGACATAATCGAGCAGGAACACTTTCTAATATAGCCTGACGAATCTGGATATAGCTATCTGCAATTGACGCCTGTTCATCCTTGGCGTTATGAGCCTCATTGGCAAATGGATGTGTATCCTGTTCCTTGATCCACTTTGAAAACCCTCGCTCATCCGTGGTCAAGAACTCTAGATAGTCAATTAGGAAATTCCAAGTAACGGTAACGGACCATTCGCAAATCAATTTAATATCAGTGGCTAGGACGACCTCTTGAATGATCCACAATCTTGACCAGTACTCTGCCAGACAGACACTCCTCACATCTAAAAGCTGAGAATATACCATACTGCTTCTTAGTGCAGAGTCTTGCCGTTTTGGTCTAGCCGCATGAAACTCAGCTAGCTCATGCTCCAGTCTCTGGAATCCTGTCTTCCGTGCAACGTTTGATAAATCTGGCTTTCCAAGCCAGACCAAGACTCTAGTCGCTTGGCGATATATTACCCCCATCTGGGAAACTTGATGGTTGCGCTCTTGATTGTCATTCTGGTTGATACATAGCGCATCAACCCACAGTATCCTTGATGTAGTGGGTTCTTGTAGATGCACGAGCGCTTCCCACAAGTTTCTCCGGACTATACAGTCTCTACCATCGATTGTGATAGTCTTTAGATCACCTTGCGGGCCCCACATATACGACAAAGCCTCGTAGTTGGGCTTGTCTCGTAGATTGGAGCAGATGAGAGAACATTGTATGGATGGGGATTGCTCCTTCGAATGAAGTTGCAGTAGCCGGATATCGTCATCGCGTGCGAGGCTTGTATACGAAATATTCGATAATGACATTGGCAACCTTCATATGATATGTGGACATAGGTACCACCGCCATTTGCGTTACATGAATTGAAAATGATGACTGTTGTCAAAGTCAAGATTCTCTCCACAATCACTAAAAATCATGTGATGCCCTACTCCTTGGCAGCAACATCCTCCACCTTGGGGGTTTGTGGGCGAGCTTTTTTTTATGGGGGGGGGGGGGGGGCGGCGGATAAGTGAGGTCCATAAATCGATTATGTTCATTCGCCCCGAAAGGCCATATGAGCGCCGAATATGACCCACCATAATTACACATTCCAATTATTTGGGTTTACAAAGAATATAAAGTCCGCCACCCCGCCCTCAATAACACCTTTTAACGTCATCTTTGACCGAAGCAGGCTATCTGCTAACCAGAAACAATAACGTCTATTATGTTGTCAATCAGACTTACTAGATATCCAATTGTACTGGAGTAACCTCACTTTCGTTACAGGTTTGGATCAATACAGGCAATCTATCCATATCAAGGGCGGACGACCCACACCCAAAAACGACCAACGAAAATGCTGGCAAGCAACGATTCACCAAGCCCTATTGGGATGCTTATATAAGCACGAAAAGGTTTTCAAGAGATTCCAGTGACTTTGCCAGATACAAATCTATCAAAATAAGGATGCTTGACCCATTGTGCGCTGCACCGGCAACTTTGTCGCAAGCCGTGCAACCGATAGCAGATTCTTTAAGCTTATCAACACTTCCGCCCCACATATTGTCTTCGCCTAGCTTTGCTATCACTTCATCTTCGCGATTGTCTACCCGTTGTATCCACCTGGCTCTTTCCTTCTGTCTACCCTACCCTATCAGCACGAACGAAGATAAAGTGGAATGTGCATTTCACATCATTTGTGCAATTATAATTCATAAGGTTTTCACCCTGTTCATCATTTTGAATGACGCAGAGAGGAGGAAAATGGGCTCGGCCGGGAGGATCTTGGGATATATAGGAGCAGAAGGGGCTTTCCAGGGGTTTGCTGCTGGCTATTCTTGTAGGAGCTTACCATCACCGTAGTCCACTTTAACATACTTGGATACGGATCCTTATTCCACGCCATAAGCGCGTTGCTTATCACCAGCTGGTTTCGGTTTTGTATGGTCGTATTCTGCATCATACCGATAACGTGCGGCAATCTATTGAGCGCAGTCAACCAATTCTCATTGTAGCGTGCATTCGCAAGTTATTATGACCTTAATTTTATTCTCTATGAGTTTTTTCGATAAACTTAATATGACTGGCTCCTCTGTCCAATTTTATAACGATATTGCCTCCCTTGTGTCTTTCTGCGTGGGACGAGTTCTCTAGGGAAACTATCAACCCGTCCGCACCTACACATATTTTGGGACTGTGCTGAGCCATACTCTTAGTTTCGAAGTTGCTAGTGATTAATCTATCTTCGTATATGGAAAAGACGCATCCGGACCAGTCCTTGGAATTAGTTCTGTGAAATTTGGCTTACCTTGGAGGCAACAGTGTACTTAATTTCTTGAACATATACTGGTTGATGGAGGTGATTCAGGCACCGAGGAAGAGTTTTAAACTCCAGCCACCACAAACAATCCATAAAGGGCTACAGGAGAGCCTCGGAGACGCGGAGGGAAGACATGTAGAATAGGGCCAAGTCGCAATGTTAGCACTCAATGCATGTGGCTAACATGGCAGACTAACAATAATATATCGTTTTGGGTAATGCCTGGTAGGTTGTACTATTTGGTGTTGGTAACATGAATATGTTCTTTGCTTACAAAAATACTGCAAAGTGGTGATCCACCTCCTCCCACATTTTTAGTGCTAATCGGCTAGATCCTTTTTGCCTGCACAAACTCGAAAGCTGTTATGTATTCTGATTATAGATGAGGGATAACTTGCTTCCGGTCTGGCGCCTGATATGCTTCAGTGGGAAGTTTTCTAATACTCATAAATGCCTCGGCAATCAAATATGCTCTTGCAAACCTGTAGGTTATTCCACAAATGGAGCAGCGCGATCCCAGAATGAGGTAGCTAGCCCAGTGTACTTTCAGGGCGAGCACCATTTCCCAATAAGCATCAAGGGATTTCGATAGGTGAGCAAGTAGATTGATGACGAGCCACAATAGTGCTGAAAATGTGATGTAAATGGCTGAAGAGCGCCATAGCCCAGCTTCCGCTACGGATGGAAGGTAATCGTGTCATGTGGCGGTATGCAAGCCTCCATAAATTATGCTGCCAAACCATCACACCATGCCCATTGCTAGACTGCCAGTCCCTCGAGGAAAATTTTCACTTGGCCGATTAGGTGCACGTCGAGTTGCAAGCTCCTCCATCAACAGGTCAGACCAGTCATAACCACCTCTTCCTTCGCCACTGGAATTAGTAACGAAACAATTTTGAATTACTGAGTATGTATATTCAGCCTCTGTAGCTGAACGCATAGACTAGACATAGAGACCCTAAGAAAAAGGCAGGCGGAGACGAACGAACAATTGGCCATTCCGCCAGGACCCCCGCGACCTTCTATTTTGATAATCTTGCCCATGTCAAACTAGATTATACTGTTCGCATCTCTGTCATTACTTGTTGAAGCACTTACTATATACACGAATGCTGCTACAGATAGCCGTTAAAATCTTTCTGGGTGACTGGTTGCAAGGCTGCGCTTATATCTGGATCAAGGGTGCGAACCTATAACATTGGCTGATGAGACCTATATGCAATGGTGGATGAGTTATAGACTGAAAGTTGTGGACCAGCTGAAATTATACCTCCAGTCTTAAGTTATCTACACTCTCCTTCAATACGCCCTTTAGCATTTTGAACAAAGGAGGCTCCTTTCGAATTTATAAATACAAAAGGCTGATAACCTTTGTAGATACAATTAGACCTTTTTCGTGATATAGCACTAGAAGCGCAATGTCAAAATCTTTAATCTTATCAGGGCTTCTGCCTATTTCCCTCTATTTCTTCATAAAATTCTTAATTGCAATTTACTAATACTGAGATAGAGCGCATAGTTATGTCTCCTATATCTACAGTATCTTCATATCTACTTTCAGACGAATTACCAGTCCGGAGGGCCAGGAGGAAAAAAAGATGCATAGTGCCCGAAACCATTCCGTCCTGCGTTACAAGTTATCGCCTCAGGATATCACCTCCAGTCATTCACCTTTCCCCGCCTGAAGCGCATGGAGCAGTCTGCATGTGCAGAAAATCAAATGCGTTGAGTAAGCCAAACATGTGGGTTAATCCAGCGAAAATTACCATAAAATGGAGTATCTGATGACTGCTACCGAATATGTCGTGTCTCAAAGGATACCATCGTTCAGGAATCTGATACCTATCAGTTCAAGTCATTCATATATATGGGAAACCAACCCGCGCCGCATATGCGCCAGCACCGGTGAGATTTAAAGAGCCCATTAGTCCCATCCATCTCAAACTCATTCTATTATTTTGGATTTCCCAGCCATGAATTGCAAGCCCGTGTGTGATAAAAATGATTGCAGAAAGGCCTAGTCCAGCATATATAGCAGCCCGATATGGCCGTAGTTTTGGATGGCGGAACCTCGATTTGAGAGTGATGATGATGCAAGCTGCGGATAGAGCAGTGGCCTGTGCAGTGGTGTAATGTGAGCTTCAGTGTTCATTTGTGAATGTTGAAAAAAAGATATGAGTAAAGCAGCAAACATCAAAACTGACCACCAACCAGTAGAGTTTCTGAAGCTTCGGATCACAATAGAAACCATAGTAGACGGAAGGTATCGTGGACCCCCACATCAGGATTACGATGCCTATGTAATCGAGCTGATTTCCTAGTGCTGCAACTCTTTTACTATGGTTCGCGACGATATGGAAGCTGCATCAAATCATGTTAGCTCCAGATATCGGGGTCGAGGCCTGGAGGTGAGATACCTGGCTGAGAGGAAGAAGCAGATTGCCACGCCGAAAAAAAAGGCCGAGAAGACGATAATATCCCCTAGATGGGCACTGGAATAGCGTGGATACACAGTGTAGTACACATAAGCAGGGAGGATGAGGAATAGGGCTGTTCCAAAGAGATGGGAATAGATATTCACTACACCGCATTCCTAATGTCAGCTACGAAGCTAAGAATAAAAGAGGCACATACCAGTTTCATTATGAACATGTTGCAAGCTCTCTAGAGACTTGCGGAAAGACCCAGAGGCAGGGCTGGGAGTCTTGTTAATTATAGCATACTTCGACTAATACGGTCCTGGATCACGCACCGGTAGCTGGACAGTATAAAGTTATTATCTCTACCATAGTTAGAACTAGCTGGTAAAAATTGTATATTTATGAGAGGGAGAAATACTCACTGCTGCCAGCTTGCTGATTCCAACCATGGTGAGTTGCTCAAAGTTTCACAAGAGTAAAGCCTATGGGTAATACTCACGCAATTCATTCCATGACAGGAGCGGAGATCGCTCGATATGATGCATTTTGTTTAAACTTCTTGTGCCAGTTGGTTGTGTCAAAGACGAAAAGCAACCGCTTTTTGGTCCCGGTGCTATTGTGCCTTATATTTTTGCTTTCACGCACTCTCTTAGAAAGCTAAGCTAGGTAAACAACTAAGTTTTGAAGACTAGGTGTTTATTTAAATTTTAAAATGCCCGTCTTCTAACCATGCGCTGCATTGTAAACAAAGAGTGGTTTGTGCTTTTGACAAGGTCGGTTTGCTTAAACAAGCCAGCTAAAAGCCCCACACAAAGAAAAGCTGTTGCAATGAAGCGTGGTTTATAATTTTTATTACTGGTCTAAACGGAATCTAAGGCTTATAACTATCAAAGACCGAAAAGTAACCGTTTTTAGTCTAAGCGCTATTGTGTCTGATATTCTTGCTTCAACAGAATGCGCCTCAAAGGTCGGTTAACTATTGTGTAGATTGCTGGGTATGGCTGAGATCTGGATAAGCTGAGGCACGTTCTGTGCATAGACTTTATCCTGGATGATAATTTCTGTAATGTTATATTACAGTTGAGTTGGGTGTTCCGGTCACAGATAGATGCTGAGCAGCGACCGGGACCGAGTATCAGAATTCCTGGAGTCTTGGCATACCTCTCTGCATAAAGCCGCCAAGCATGGCCACCACCCATTTCAGACGAGAGTTTCCTTGACCAGTCACTCCTAATTATATGGCACTGTAGATAGGCTCTATTCTAGTTCCTCAATCAAATGGATATATCATATTCAAACCTATTACACCTAAAAATTAGACCTACAAAAGGCTCAACACTCTTTTTCGCCCAGCCATGCAGGCCCCTGTTCCAGCTCTCGTAAGCGATGTAACAACTCACCAGGCTTTATATACCAACATCCCCTATTCTGGTCCTTAGAAAACCGCTCCGTCAACACTAGCAATCATCTCATCTTCTTAGCTCGTTGATTCCCTGAAGACAGTCGGAAGGCATGACGCGCCCCAAAGCTCCTCGACGCCCTTCTGCGCCTCATCGTTCCTCCCTCTCCCAACAAAACAGCTACCACTACTCGCGAGACGCGAGCGAGGTCACACCACTGGTAAGCCATAAATCCCAAACCATAACCTTTTCATCCCAAATTCCCTCTCTGCTTTCCTGTTAATCCTAGCCCCGAGTCTGTATAAGCGAACTCTGGTACCCGTAAATCAGGTAGTAAGAGAGCGATTAGCTGACCTCGAGACTGTAATGTGAAGGTTAGGAGAAAGAGCGAGCATGAGAACCATCTGGCGTGGCGGAGAACAAAGATCGCCGGTGCGGCATTCGGCGCGCTGTTTATGGTCTTAATCGCTCTGGGCATTGTGATCTTTGGCCAGAAGTGGTGGGAGCGTGGCGATCCAGTTGGTGATGGTGGTTCAGAGAAGTCAGGCTTGGGAAGAAGTAGTTTGGCTGACAAGAATTATAAAGGCGGTGTTGAAGCATTTGTTGGGTGAGTGAAATTCTGGACAGACTTTAGCAGTTTGAAGAGGCTGACTTGGGGGCGAAAAGGAGCTTGGCTAGCAGGGGACTGACGGAGTTGAGGGATGTTATTGCGATAGTTAGACGGACTGAAGATGGGGGCGGGAGTCGGAAGTGAGTGATGTGACAGGACTTACAGGATGCAAGCCTTAGAAGTAACCACTGGACATGGAGAGTTCTGGCTAATCGGGGAGTTAGCTTGGCAAGGATTTGAAATTCGGACCCTATTCATCTAGATATTAGATCCATTGTCAAAAGATGCCGTTTAGGAAGCTTATTGGAATTGGCTCTACTACTTACGAGAAACACAAAAGTTTTCGCCGGTGAATTGGTGACTATTGCATGTGATCAAAAGAGCATAAATACTAAATACTTGCCTATCTATTTGCCCTTTCCGCAATTCATCTCATTCCAGCCATACTACGCACTTTCCTATTTTCCAGCACCTCTTTTCAACCCCGAGTCATTCTTCTCATCTTCCTCACCCACCTTCCTCTTCACAACAAACACAAAGGCCCAAACCAATCCGCCAACCAAATCGCCACTCAACCACCAAATCCTCAACCAACCACTAACAAATAACCACCGTCCAACTCAGCTCGCAAACTATCTTCCCACACGATACTGTGTATACTACAATGCGCGAGTAGAAACCGAGCGCACATAAAACGGTGCGAAAATCGGGAGGGGCCGTTCTGCATATACACAGATGCGCATAGTGGATGGAGGGGGATATTGGACTGGGGATTGACCGTGGAGAGGAAGCGAGGTGGAGGATGAGAGGCAATAGCCAGGAAAGGTCTAGATGGGGTGCCCGAGGTTATGAAATGGGATGGGGATGCGTGATGTTTACAAATGATGGAGCCTGAAAGTCTGAGAAGGTGCACATAGTCTGCGTACTACAGCTTTTTAAAGAATACTTGTATCACTCTGTGACAGGCTTGATATAGAGAAGTTCAACGTGTCTGAGATCATGAGATAATGAGAGACTTAGACTAGTAAGCTTGGCTGGGAACATCAAAGCCTTTGGAGAATATTTTGTCTATTTTGGTCGTTCTTCACTTTGGGAGAAAGATAGCTATGCACTGTAACACAATTACAAATTTCATGCACCGACAAGCACATGGATCTAATCATCCTCAACTTCAACCTCCTCCACGATATCCCCGTCGCCATCATCCTCAAAACTGCCAGCTGGAACCTCATACAATCGCAGGATCTGCTTGTTGGGATCTTTAACCAACACATACTTTCCTTCTTCACGCTGCAAGCACATATCTGCAATCGTACGGACGATACCCCAACCGTTGGAGAGCGACAAGTTCATCTGGGAGGCGAAGTCGCGAGGCTTCCAGCCGACAACACCAAGAATAACATGGCGATCATTAGTCTTAGGATTGGCACGGGAGACAAAACTGTTTCTTTGTTAGAGTCTTAGCAATAATGAAAGTGTGAGGGGAGCATACCCAAGTTTCATGACATCAGCGTTAGCCATAATGCTTTGTACGGTCCATCTCGCGAGCTTGCAGCTGTTGTTCTTCATCTCGGTTGCAACAACTGCACCTCTCTGTCCAGCCAACTTTGTTCTCCAATCCAACGCACCACCGCTTCCTTGAGCCTTGTGGTCGAACTCATTCAGTGCCTTGATTGTGAGGAATTGATCTTCACCACTAATAGCATTCTTCTGGACAGCATCAAGCTCGGTTCGAACAATAAGGTGTACTGGATCCTCGTCATTCAGTGATAAATCGAAACGGCGATACTTGTAAGCTTTAGAGGCAGGAGGCTCGGTTTCTTCGGTTGGGTTATAGAATGGATTGTCATGCGTCATCTCGACCTTAGCAGTCTCGCTTTCGACCATGACCTGGTTTGCGAAGTTGTGGTTAATATATGTAGCTTCCTCAGCAAGAGCACTGGGTTGATTGATGGCGTCCTTGCTTCCGTCCGAAGCGTCCATAGGAGCATCTGCGGCATTCTCATTGACTGTGACCATGTCAAGGGTAGCATTATCGCGCTTATCCAGATAGACCTTGTTGCCTTGACGTACAATGACAATGTCCCACGGGTAAACAGACCGAGGAGAGCACATGAGCATAGATAAAATGCTATCAGTTGCAAAAATGGTAGCTTCATCCTTCTCAGCCAGTTCTTGGATGATAGGATCTGAGGATGTGGTAACGTTATATGCAGCTCGATCAACAACATTCAACCTCCGTTCAGCACTCTTGACAGGTTGCTTATCGAACGACCGGTCGTAGTAGTATAAGAACCCATAGCTATCGATATCCTCTCCATCATCCGTGTCCAGGTTGAGCTTCGCAAGGCGGTTAAAGTCGATCTCCTCCAGTAGCTTCCAGTCAGGCTTGATGTTGACTGAGGCATCACGATTCCGTTGTGGTTTGTCATAATCCTTCCAGCCAAATCGTCTCCCTCCACGAGCACCACCACGGCCTCCACGACTATCATACTGGTTGCCATAGCCTTGTTGCCCACCTCGGCCACCAACTCTTTGAAATTGGCCCCGTCCTCCTCTGGCATCACCTCGTCCGCCGCGTTGTCCTCTACCACGAGTGAAGGTTCCTCCACGCCCAAACCGAGTCTTCGCTGAGTCGCGCGTATTGCTGACAACGGAGAATGTGGATTCGTCTTGAGCTAGGGTATCGACAGCGAAGAGGGACGATGTGCCAGCGCCATAGACTTGCTGATCTAGTCTAAGTTAGCAGATGCTTCTATTCCTGTATAAAATGCCTATAAGAGAGATAGAAGACGGTATATCGGACCTCTGTAGTTTCTACTGTATTGTTGTCTACCTCCTCTGCCATCTCGCCCATCCTTTCCCTCAGCGGTCCAGTCTGCCATCCGCCCTAATTTGTCGCCTTTCGAAAATGGAGCGTAGGGCACTCCATTTAGAGTCGTTTCTGTTGAAACTGGGGGTCCCCATGAGTCTTCTGATGGGAGCGCCGAGACAATATCTGAAAGAGATATTGGTGCCATGATTGCGACATATAATTCTGTTTTCGGGCTCTTTTCTCAAATTTCGCGATGCCTTTCTGGAAATATCGTTAGTGGGCTCGCGGGGTCGATTAATCCCTGCAGAAATTGATGTGGTATATCACGTGACTACCCAGTCTTTCTTGTGGGAACTTCAAGAAGAGCACAGCTAGAAACGAAAAGTCAACTACTCTTGACTAAAAGTGCCATCTTACCAATTTGGTGTGATGAGAAAGGCCCGCACGGTTTTCCTAAGGTTTCGCGCGTGGGATAAGGCTCTGTTAAAAAGTTTGATAGCTTATACAATCATAATACAATTGATTTCTTCAAAAGTTGCTATTTTACTCGTAATTCATTACAGATTGCCATACCCGCATCGGTAAGGTTAATAAATCATATAGCCTTCAGGCTTCGTGGATAACACACTTTCCAAGGCATCGCGAACCTCGAACTCCTCCAATACAGCACCAAATCTGTTCTGATTAGCACAGTACACTTCTGTGAGGAACAGCAAAGACCCACCCATAACAACGGATCTTTCCTCCCAGATCCTGACATATTGTTTGAAAGTCGGTCGTCGTCAGGTCTGTAAATCGAGGATGTCCCAAAAGCATTCCCCATGCCATGACAGGAGTGATCTCGCCATCAAGATTCAGACGCTTGCTCAAATCGAGGAGGTTTGCAAGATCGCCTTTTGATAGATCCCACGTCTTTTGCGCTGTTCCATTTTGATGCGCTGGGTAGTGCCCGAAAGGTACAGTTAGAGCCGGATCAGGATCTGGAGGACAAGATGCCATCAAAGCATGGCCACAGGGATCACCGTCTGGTCCAGCAGACCGCTCGACCAGAAACTGCATGTGATCCATACACGGTCTCTCTAGCCTATCGAGCGTAAATTGCGCCGTTAGCTACTGTGGAGGAGGCGACATGTACGCTCTCGAAGGATTGCGTTGAGGAGGAGCGTACGTTAATACGAAATCAATGCCCGCTTGATCATAGTCCACCCCTGGCTGGAGTTGTCGCTGATTCAAACTCCTTCCATTCATACCACCAGGATTCGAAGGGGAGGCGCTGTTAAAGTTTGATTGCTGTGGAGGGGGACTATATCCGGTTGAGCCAGGAGCATAGCTGCCAGATATGCTACCGCTAGAAGTGTATCCGGTACTCCCGTGACGTGCAAGCTCGTCCACTCCTCCACTACCAGTCCACGGTATCCCATGCTGAGCAAGTAGTTGCCTTAATTGCCGATTTTCTTCAGCTAGGGATTCTTTGTCTCGTGTCACTGTGCTAAAGTTTTCCTTCAGTCGCAATACTTCTTGCTCGAGAGCTTTAATATATAACTCCTTTCTTTCTCGATGTGTTCTGTTGCCATTAGTCTTACCCACAACCACAGCAAATGTATGGAATTTCACCTTTGAGCTTGGCGATTTAGCTCCTGTCTCCTAGTCAATGCTGGTTTGCTGTCTGGTTTCGGTCCTCTCCTTTTCGGCTCTTGTCCATCAACTACCCATTGGTTAGCGATTGTTGCTCCTCGCTCCCAACCATCACTTACCTCTTGTGTTCTTTTTCTCCGTCAAGCTCTTCAAAAACCCTAAGCTCATCGTCAGGGGACTCTTTGCATTATCTGATTGCCCGCTTCCATATTCATTTCCGTTTTCATTATGCCTATTGCCATATTGATTCACTGGCGATGCCGACGACATGACTGCGAACCGGCGGGACCTCGCAGTCCCTTATTAACTCGGGCTCTGCGGCACAACTGTCTAAGCACTCACGTCAGCCATGATGTTTCAATCAACTTAGATGCAACAGGTCGTCGGCGACGCGACTGCACGTAGCGTTGAACTTGTGTTGTGCAGCACTTACCAGTTTGTGGGTCCCTCCAATGTTGGCCTATTCACGGATTATTCCTTCTAGACAATGCCAGTATGTCCTAGCCTCTCCGATAGCAGCCTGCAGAATTGATTTAGAAGAGAAGTCGGACGAGTTAGGCACTGTAGTACTGTGTGACCTGTAATCTTCGCCCAGGTGGCATGCCGATGACACCGTCCGGGCTTGATGGAGATACTGGCAGTCAAGAGTGCGACTACTGATAGAGAGGTTGTGATGGTGCAATGGTTTGGTGGACTGGAGGTTGTCGCAATTCAGTTTTGGAGACGTCCTTAGTTATGTGCAGGGAGGATGCCGTAAGCTGCAAATACACATCGGCTGTTGTTAGGCTGGGGCAGTGCAAGATGTGTTGTATGTTCCGACTGGGCAGGAGATATTCGTGTAACAGAAGATCTGCGGAACGGATCAAAAAAGTTTATGCAAGCGCAATTGGAGGGTGGTGGATGTGTTTTGAGTGGCTTGTTGTGGGCTGGATCTGGGGAAGATTATGCCTGAACAGAGTTACAGATCATTGATCAAAACTGGGATAGTGCCGGAGTGCCTGTTACCAGCGATGGCGGCTGTTCTGGTTCTTGGACCTGCTAGATAGAACCGTTACCACATGAAAGGGTCCGGATTTTCCCCAGTATCGATGAGGGGTGGGGAGGGCATGCGTCGATGATAAAGTATGGTATGGAATGGATCAAGAGCTTAAAGGCTTACTAACGCATAGCCTAATGAGTCGCAGGATAATGAAGGGTTCTGGGCACAGCTGCGGCAGACCCTACAGGACAAGGACAAGAATTCTTACAAGTTACTGATTGTCCCCAGGATATTAGTTGGCAGGTCGGAGGAAAGAGGGATATCCTATGATATCTGCTTGGGATGAACATGTATTTCCTTGTTGCTCTGCGCCACTGTCTTTAATGACTACGTAATTGGGAGATGTACGATTACTGTAATTATTTGTTACTGTTCACGTTCCTGTTCATGGGGAAAACCCGCACGCTTCCATCATTAGGGAACATTGCTTCTGTCCAGTAGTGCTGCCAAGGCCCTGAAACATACCCTGAACAGCCACTCTTGGCTCACCTGGGCTCGGCCCGGCGGTGATGGGTGGGTTTTGTTGGAGCGGGCACATGCAAAACATTTTCTGTTGGGTGAGGTGGGAAAAGCGTTCGACTGACCGCTTGGACAAAATAGTCTGAAGGAAGTATCCTTCTCTTCTCGACATCGCTCATTGTTGCTATATCTCTGTGAATGTATTGATGTGTTTCTTCCCTCCAGCTTGCATTCCCCTTTGCCATTATCATGGCGGACATTATCACCCACCTGCGCGGAATCCTCATCATCATCCCATGGCTCTTCGAGCTAGTTCTCATGGACTTAATCATATCTGCCTTACTACCAGTGGGCTATTTCTTCCCTAATTGGACTTATGATGCATGTTCCTTGATCGCCTTCACCTGCTGGTATTGGATTCAGACAATTTTCGAGGTCTTCAATGGTGGAAAGATCACGTTCTCCGGGGACGACCTCCCTCACGGCGAATCTGCCATTGTGATTTCAAACCATGTTAGCTGGACCGATTTTTACATGATCCAGGCTCTTGCCATCAAAGCCAAGATGTTGTCCAGGTGTCGCTGGTTCTCGAAGGTCGAATTGAAGTGGGTTCCATTGCTTGGTTGGGGGATTTGGGGAATGGGCATGCCAATGGTTAGTAGGAACTGGTTGAGGGATAAATCCGAGCTGGATCGTGTATTTTATGGGATTGTAGAGCAAAAGTGGCCTACATGTGAGCCAGCAAAGACCCGTTTCTTCTACAACCAAACTAATGCTATACAGGGCTTATTAGCTTTAGCGAGGCCACGAGGTATACGCCAAAGAAATATGAGCAGGGAAAGCAGTGGTGCAAAGAGAACAATAGACCTATGCCAAAGCATCTTCTATATCCAAGGACCAAAGGATTTGTGACCACCGTCCAACATCTGCGACAAGCACCACATGTGAAGGCTGTATATGATATCACAATTGCGTACGGGCATCACGGTAAATTTCTTTCAGCACCAACAATTTGGGAGTCTCTAAGCACCAGTAATTTAAGCGGGAAATGGGGATACAAGTTTCATGTAGACGTAAGTGATCAAAAATATAGATAATGGAAGAGCAGCAAACAGTGCAAAAGAACTAATTAAGCTTTGCAGGTCAAGAGAATTCCTCTGACGAAACTACCTCAAACTGACGCAGAGTTAGCAAAGTGGTTAGAAACGCGTTGGATAGCGAAGGGAGAGTAAGTGTCAACAAGTTCTAATGACTTTTTTTTTTATAAAAAAAAAAAAAATTAAAGCTCCCTCATGACGCTTCCATACATATCATTCACTAAAACTCCACAGTTTTTTGGAAGCCAAACGAGAGGAATGGGCACGAACGCAGACTTCGGTTTCTGTGCCCAGCTAATCAGAACTGACAACCAACGGCTCATGCCATACGGATCCACCACCTCATATGAGAATTCATGCCCCAAAGAAGCTGTCAAACGGATAGATTGTAGGTGATCTTATCACAGAATAGGTTGTAGAATAGGGCATACGAATTTGATTATAGAGCTAATAGAATCAACTATCTAGAGTGATCAAAATAGGAGTCCTGATGCCAAGAACGACGAAGCCAAATCTGGCCAATATGCTTGGCCGTTTCACAGAAGCACTAAAAATCACATGACATAGGACTGCTTCGAAGGAAGCCAGGAACTAGCAAGAAACCAACCAATAAAGCTATTGATGCCCCAAATGGCCATCATTTCCTAATCCTTTGTCCTGTTTGCACAACAAAGACAAAGACCTTTCTACCCTACGCGCCAAAACAAGGAATTACTTACGACCTACTAATGAGTTGTTAATGTTGTTTATAACCTCTAGGTCAAGAATGAAGCGATCAGTCGACTCTGACTATGGTATGTCTTCATTTGAGGATCCATGGTTGTCAAGAGATACAACCAATATCTAGTCTATAGGGGCATAAAAGTAATTTTTGGTCTTCTCACCGCGCAAATCCAATCTGGCCTTTTCACATCAATTGAAGACTTCCATTCCTGTCTAGCCCAAAGAGCCCTCACAATCTTATCCCTTTGACAGCAAGTCTCAGAGAGTCCTTATAGAACAAATTAAGGAACTATAAAGGAAAAGAAGCAGGAATGCCTTTCCGCTCTAGTGAGATCCAGTCCAGAGTTATGGATACCGAAATACCATCCTTCAGCTCCAGGAAGCAGAATCATACGCAGGGGAGAAGCCCCTGTTTGTATAACCATTCACCTTACCTTCCTGTCGAACTAATACCTTTTAGACCCCAATACAAATCCGTTTATTTACCCATGAATCCTCCGAAGCACACGTCCAAGTCCCCACGCTTCCTCCCCTCGTTCCACTACGGCTACCAAAATCTTCCCACCTCGTCTGATCGTCCGCCCTCAGATATCGCAGATCACACTGCGGATGGCCCATCGAAGGTTGATGTAGCACGCAGTATAGGAAGAAACGGAAGTGATGCTCAATCAATTCGAGAAAACTTCACGCTTGAAGATGGTTCATTAGCTCAACGCACAACTGGCAAAGGAAGGTTTCAGGGTATGGGAGTTGGCGATGTGAGGTATGTATGCGTCTTTCAGAGCATGTGGCCAAGATAGAAAGCTGATCAGTGTTTCTAACGCCGTAGGCATCGAAGAATAAAAATCAACCGCTGCATTGGCATCGCACTGGCTGTATTTTTGATGAGTTTAATGGTAATATTCTTTGTCTTGGCGGGCATGAGCCTCGGGGGAGATGGGGTTCTGACTTGGCCACCTGCTTAACTGGTTGGGCTTTTGCGAAAGAGGGATCTAAACACTTTGTGGCTTGACAAAGTGATAGGGGAGAACTTGAGCCTGTTGGCATGTGGCTCTCTTGCAAAGAGAGACCGCGAGACATGGGACTATCTACAGAGGATCCCTTAGACTTGATATAGATTTATGAAAAATGCAACAGCGTTTCCTGAAGGTGCCACCTCTAGGCACAATATGTTTTTCTTGGCTCGGAAGTTCTTATTACTGTATGTGCCAGTTCTGGTTGATTTTCTTCTCCTACGCCCCCTACAAGTGGACATAGGTAGGTTAGGGTTACGGGGATATCTTCTTTTTCACGACGATAAGAGCGTTCATCGCCTACTGACAATCATTCTTGATAGCCCAGAGTAAAAGGCAACTTAAGGCGGTTGTCGTGATTTGATAACAACGATTTCGCCTTTCAGCCGCGCTACTATTCACCAGTTTAAATAAGCAAGACTTGTTCTTCGCTTTTACAGTCTCGCTACCGTATCCACGTTCGATATCCCTTCACTCTCACCTTAGCATGTTACTTTCCGTGACCCTCGACCGCATTCTTCACCCTGCATAGCCTCCATATTAACATGGCCAAGAAACCTATCAAATACCGCGGTCCAGGAGGAACGATAAAATACCTTCGCTACAGGGCTGCATCGAACATCACCAACGAATATCCACGCTGCCCTAACCTCAAGCTTCCTATCCCCTCCAAGTTGCTAAGATATGAAGTTATGCCTACTTCGTGGTTTGACTTCTTGCCGCGAGGCTTGAGGAGGAGAGGTGAGGAGGTAGGAAAGCCAGAGCAAGATAAGGTGGGAATCGCGAGGACGTTAATGGGAGAGAAGAGGAGTTGGAGGGCTGAGCGGGATAGACCGAAGCAGAGGGTTAATTTGGAATCTATTGAAGAGGAGGATGAAGCTGAGGATGGTAAGTTCTATGTGTTACTATCTGGAAATTGAGTTGACGCGTCCGTAGCATCGAACTCATATCTAGGGAGAACGAACCAGCCACAGATTGACATGAACGCTCTTACGCTTCATCCACTAATTGAGACGTCTGTTGAATCAGCCTCAGGTTCTTCGTGCCACGAAGCTGATGGAGGTATCAATATGTCACAAATTGAGAAGCGTGCCTTCGTGCTTACACAGCTAGGAGCTGGGTTTCTACCAGATTCTTCCAATTATAAGATAAGCGGCGACCTGGAGGAAATGCACATAGAGTCTGAAGCTCTCGCAAAGCCGTTATTTGGATCATCTTCGAGCCTTTCACGTGATGATATTGATATAAATGGCAGGAGACCTCAAATTGACACGAAGACTCTAGAGCCTATAATAGACAGGCTGGCTAAGTCTTCATCAATTCCCTTGCTCCACGAGAATAATGAGCATAAATTGAAGTCCCAGGCGGAGATGAGAGCCTCCCCATCAATTACGGAGCCACTATCGAAAACATCTTTGAGCACTTCTCGTAAGAATCCCCAGAAAACCAACAAGTCACAATTTCAACTAGAACCTCCGGAATCAGCGGTGGAGTCTCCACTGGAATCATACCCAGGAAATTCTCATCGCAGCGCTACCGAGAAGGATATGATGCTGCCTATGGGTACAGATAGCCACGAAACATTCACTGAAATAGCAGCTGGAACATCAGGAGATACGTCACGCCAAAAAGCCGAAAATCCTATGGACCTGAATAATAAGAATCTCAGCACTCGTGAAAAGAAAGCAGCCGCGGAAAGAGAGATGGCGAACTTCCAGTTCCCAACCACACTTGAGGCAGATCTCAATATGATCCCAGTCTTTGGAAGACCTCGATTCCCGAAGCTACGCACCAGAGCAACCTCCATACGACAGCCAGCAGCCACACGCATCGATGCACAGTCGAACCATCCTGTACTCCACGACGAGGCCCACATCAATCTAGATAATAACACAGTGACAGTGTACACCAAGGACGGCAAACGCATTGTGAAAAATGTTCAGGAGTGGCAGAAAGAAACTGGCATTGCCATACCAGTGCCAGACTCAGAACTTCTACGCCAGCTAGCAAGGGAAGGTGAAAAAAGTCTCCAAAAAACCCAAATTCTCGTGGGATTAAGTAAGGCTCTATGCCCTTGCTCGCATTGCCGTACCGAGATCGACACAGCGCGGCCACATGTAGCAAGTCGTGTACATTTGGACATAATGAAAGACGAGTGGGAGTTCCTGCGGCTTGGTGATGCTGTCGATATTATGGATAATATTCTTAAGGTGGAAGGATATTTTTGGGAGAAGCCGTGGAGCGCATTCGAGGAGATACAGAAGAAACTAGATGAGGTGGCGAAGGTGGAATTTGCTAGGGTGGAGGCAGAGAGGGGACAAAAACTAACACAGGCAACACTGCTCTATGCGTTCTCGTATGATCCGAGATTAAAGGCCGACTTTGATGGTCTTTCTTGTGAGTCTTACCTTCCAAAGCAAGCTTTGTTACTTGTGACATGTTGCTTGGAGCTTATAATGTGTTCTTTCACACTCTCGTACAAAAAGCTAATCATATCACTAATTACAGGGAACTCAAAACACACTCGAGAGGACGGTAGTTGGCGTGTCCCACAGACCATGGCTTTCAAGATTGACCGGTTGGCTAACGTAGTCGATATTTTTGATACCTCGACCACCGAAGCATTTGAGTTCGACCTTTTGTTATCAAGTCGTTATCGCGAATATTTGGTAGAGCCAGGAATAATCCTTGGGACCATCCCGACTTCCTTGACGCCGCCTAACAAAATCCAGTGCATGCGGTATGGC
Source organism: Chalara sp. BL73 (assembly GCA_918026815.1). Lineage (NCBI taxonomy): Eukaryota > Fungi > Ascomycota > Leotiomycetes > Helotiales > Chalara > Chalara sp. BL73. The sequence goes on from CAKJVC010000123.1 coordinate 165,475, forward strand.
ACACGGGTCCCAGTCAGGTCTTTTGAGAGCAAGAAGATTCCAGCTCCAGCTAGAGCAAAGACTGCTCTAACAGCTCAGCCACAAATAAAGGTATATATTTCTCAAAGAAATATATACGCACTGAAAACTGTTCTAACAGTAGTTTTGACAGATCTCTCCACGGACTGATAGCTCAAACCAAGACCTCAAACCACCACATGTCCACCCGAAAGGCCGCAGCCACCCCCCTAGAACGAGATGCCCAACCCACTTCCCCCCAGCTTCCACCGTAGCTCCATCCGCCTCCACCAAATCGACAAATGTACCCTCCCCAAGCAACCCCTCCACGTATCCCTTCCCATCTTACCATCCGGATCCCCTCGCCTACTCTCCCAATGTCTCATTCTCCACCCGCATCGCGCGCCTCCCGCAAAAAGAAGATCTCTCCCCCACCGACTGGCGCGACTACATCAACGACTGCTTCGGCAACATGGATTTCGATGGCCTCGAAGAAGAGCTCACGAAGGTCGGCTTGACGGATGAGGAGAGCCAGCAGCTCGATAAGTGTTTCGAGGAGCGGAAACGCACGGGTGCCTTCAAGCCGATGCCGCGGAGTGTCGACAGGAAGTTTCAGCGCGCGCTGAAGAATTATATGATGAGGGAGAGGGATGGGGAGGAGTTCATGAGGAAGTTTGGGAAGTGGTATCGGTAGGTGTGTCGTAAGAGGAAGGCGAGCCGTGGTAGGGTGATTAATCTGAGTGTGTCAGCGGTATTCAAGATTTTGTATGGTCAATCCGGCAAAGGATATATAGTTGCTTGTGGAGTAAGGGTATCGTATTCTCGTGGTATTACCTCCATTTCTTTTCATACAGAGTGATGGAGTTAGTATCAACATTACACATATGCCAATAGAACTTTTCTTATGAATCACGGCTAGATTCTTTACATGCTGGTCATTGGCTGTGACTTGGTACTCAATATTTTGATCGTGGAGGTGAGCGTAAGTTCTACGTTCACCAATATGCATTGCAAAAACCTCAGTCAAAGACTTACCACGAAGTATCTGCGGCTTCTGCCACGGAGCTTTGCCTACATTTTCATTGTATCTCTTCCAAAGTACAAGAATACTCAATGAAGGGTCTGAGCCAGACGGTGAGGCGAGCCAGGCAACGGTTTAGCATTAAAAATGTAACTGTTAAATAAAATAGTATTACAGTTTAATAAAAGCGGTAGTAAAGAGCAATGAAGAGCAGCGAACTAATCAAAAAGTAAAGGGTGACGATTCGCTTGCCACGAAATATTATATTAATAACGAATATTAATACATAGTTCTTAACCTTTCATCGTTTTTAAATAGCTTTTATACAAAGAAGCAAACCGAGGAGCACCACCTTAGGTGTGATATGTAAAGTTTAAAGATGTCTTAAAGAATTAATTTGCAATAAGCACTGCAATTTGCAACCAATTTCAGTTCGTTTTGCTAACTTTGAGACTTTTTAAGTGGTGTGCTTGTTTCCCTTCCCTTCCCAGGGCTAGGCTCTCCTGTGGATCTCCTAGATAAGGAAGGCGGGCCTGCTTGCCTTGGGGAAGAGAGAGGAGTGGCTGATTTAAAGATATATAAGACTAGGGACATGCTCTTTAATTACTCCCAAGCTAGGATTCTACTTAATCAGCTACTTACCTTCAAGCTCCGAGAGCAACATAGAGTCAAGTGAGATTCTCATTTGATCTTCGGTACAGTTTATATCGTAATATTAATAGACATGTAGTATATTAGCACTCGGTAAGTGTTGCGCGCCTCAATGTTATAGTAGAGGCAAGCTAGTATGAGATTAGTAGCGCGGTGTATATTATACTATACTATTGAGAACATAGCAGCCGACTAACTCGAAGATCCATGCTTTAGACCAAAGAGTAAATCCTCGCTAACGCTACGTACACTTAAAATAGCCTCCACCAAGGCTGTCTATCTTTCAATGCACCCGGCTCCTCCGCATCCGGCAGGCTCTGCTCATCGCCTAATTTGGGGTTGTCAATCAGCAAGCTGAACATAATCAACGGCACACATAGGCAAATGCCTGTGATAGTCAGGAGTTTTTGAGTATGTCTGTAGCTCGCTACCATTCCATCTCGTAGTGGGGTGCCGATGGTATAGTTTGCGGCGTACTCAAATGGTGATCCGTAAATACCCTGGGCGGTAGTCATATTATTGTATGGTGGAGGCAGGTTTTTGAGCAGCGTTGGGATTAGAGTTTGTGTCCATATGGCACCTGATACCGTATTTCCAAAAGCACTGCCGATGTTGTATGTTGCAAGATAAAGACCTGTAATAACGGCAACGTGTTCGTGCTTAGTGGCAGCTTGTATCGAGGCTTGAGCAGGATACGAGAATAGACCGCCGGCGATGCCAAGAAGTATCTGGGAGCCGATAATACCAGAGTGACTTGCCATTCCCAACCCGCCACGGTAGTGGATGAGGAGCCCGAATGCAGCTAGAAAGAGTGTGGTTCCGAAGACGATGAACGGCTTTAGATAGCGAACTTTCAGCACAACGAGACCAAGAATAGCACCAGAGAGCACGGAGCAGAAGCTTCAAAAGGTCAGCAGCGTACCTCGTTGGAATCGGATAAGACAGTACTCGCCTATAGAGAGAAGAAATTCGAGTGGCACTCTTAATCGATAGGTTGAATGAGACGATAAGGACAGTGTACAGAAAGTTACCTTGTAAGTACCAGCAGAAAGTAAGCATCCACGCAATTCCAAGAGCACCCCAGACTGCGCGATCCTTGAGAAGCTGTGGCAAGCGTTAGCGAACACAATCTACTCTTCGTAAGGGAGAGATTACCGGGAATGGGACCATTGCATATTGGGTTCTCCTCTCCCACAATATCCAGACGGGAATGGAAACGATGCCAATAGTCAAAGGCGCAATAACCTTTGCCTTGCCCCACTGGTCTGATGCCCCACCAGCAATGGTGAACGGGACGAGAATGAGTGCAAACACAACGATCAGCAAGATAACGCCGACCACGTCTAATTGTCTAAAGATAGCTGCGGCTAGACGTCGAGTTCCTAGCATTTTCCAAGGGCTTCTATAGTTCCTCAATACACCAGCCTTCTCTGCTCGACGGTAGGGTAACCAGAGAGCAACAATCAGCGGGATAGCGATAACTGGTAGGGTTTGAGCTTTCTACGGATACAAAGTTGGCTTGAAAGAAGGACTTACAAGAGTATATGACTGCAAACATGCCGATGCCCCAACGCCAGGTCGTAACCCCGAGGACAGCCTCGCTGATATCGCCGCTGACCCAAGTATTGATCTAAGATTATCAATACTGTTATCTCTCTTTAGTTACAGGAAACACATACCAAGAAGGGCAAGGCTGGAACAAATGAATATGCCAAGCGGGACTTTAGAGAGGTGATATCTGCGATGACAACTTCAACAAGGACGAGAATGGAAGTGTACCCAATCTATAACAAGGTCAAAACGCATTCAGGTCTGCGTATGTGGGCATTCCGAACCTGATATATTACAGCCCCAGCAGCGAAACCTTCCACATTATTGCACTTGGATTCAACGATAGTACCTGGAAATCATTAGTGCAACTCAAGGACAGAATAATATGATGCACCAATAACATAAAACACGACGCTCACGATGATGACTTCACATCTTCCAAAGACATCAGCAATCTTGGCAGCAGTGGGCTAGCTATATTAGTTGAAATTTTGTGGAACGTTCGAGAGATCATTTACCTGGGATGCCGCAGCAATCACATTGCGGAGGACGTTAACGGTCGCGAGAGTGGAGTGGGTCTTAAATCCGGCCGTTGCATAAGGCTGTTTGCTTTCTTAGAGGAGGTCTACGGCAATGTCAAAACATTGAGCTACCCTCACCTGGTAAATATATCGGAGTGTTCCATCCAGGCCGTAGACGTAAGCGAGAAGAAATATACTGATGAATATAATCACGCGGTCCAAAGGTTTGAGATTATCGGCGAGAATTCTCGCACGCCTAACGCCAGGGCTGGCCTCCCCTGTGATGTCGATTTCGTCTATGGAACGCTCCTCGATGCTCTCCCTAGCCACAGGGGTGGCTATCTTTTCAGCCATGACTGGATTTATTTCTATGGACGTAGATGCAGCGGCGAGGAATCATATACAATGGCAAGGACTCGGCCGCCTCAGAGCCTTCCTGTTTAATCTCCGCCTTGCGACGCCTTACTATACGTGTCTTCGCATAGGGGCACGGTAATATTGATCTTGTGCTACTCCATATCCTGGGCTACGTCCATGATTGGATCGGCATGTGTTGGGTTCCGAAGAATTTCGATGCATGCCACTCACGCCGTCTCTTTGTAATCTAATTCGTCATCACGGTCGGTCGCTGAGCGAAATCTATTGAGAGGTTTTGAGGCTGAGGCGCCTGCACCTTGCATTGGCAGCCTTGCCCGAATGCGCTCACCGGTCTGGGCTTTCAAGCCTCTTCAGACTTAAGAAATAGCTTGCTGCTGGTAAAGTTCTCAGTTTCTCACTACCCAGCATTGTTTCACCGACCCACTTTAACAAGCGATCTAGCCAAGATGGTCGAAGAACTGATTGACGCCCGGTACATGGTAGTGCAAAGTGTACTCGAGGATCAGCTTGAGGCATGGTTTGGCGCAGAAAACTTCAAGATCATTGTAGGGCTCACAGAATAAGTTGCATTCTTTTGTTTAATAATAGATGGCAGGAGCCGCCAGACGACTATGCTAAATGGAAGGTCGAGATACCACGGAAACTGGAGCATGTAAGTACTTTTCGAACGCCACTAGTGAATTAACTTGACGAGCAAATGGGTTAGAACCAAAAGGTAGAGCTTCATCGACGCTTTATCAACTATCGCAGACGTGGAAAGAAGCATGCCAATACAGAAAGCTCAGTGACGAGGGATGAGAAAAGGGAAGCGTAGCTGAGTTGTAGCTGAGTTATGATCTAGTGGAAGGGGTTCAAGATCATACTTGAAATGACAAGTAATAAAAATATGTCCATTGACTATAAAAATCAATCTTGAAGGCGTCTGATCGCTATTAGAGTATTATTGTAATGTATTTGTTTCACTCGACGGCGTCATTTTGCCCAGGCACTCTCTGGGAACGCCTTGCAGCGGCTTTAGATTGGGGGCTAAGCCATCAAATCATCTTTGTGACATGCGCACTCATCAACTATTTATCGTTCCCTCACGTTTGTCAGTTTATCAGAAACAACTCTCAGCGCAAGCTATTCCTTCTCTATTATGGCGGTCGAAGCACCCAAAAGTTTTGCCGACTGGGAAATATACCCCTGTAATCTCCCGTTCTCAGCCTTGGAAACAGATACAGCTTGTTGTCACGAAAAACTCAGTAAAGATGCGCAAAGATTATTCATACCGAATGAGGAAGAAAGTGAATTGCAGATCCTCCAGCTGGATAAGACATCTCAAGAAGGTTTGTAATATTCCGGCACGAACCGCGACTTATTCTATCTGCTGACGTACTATGCCTCGCCTTACCAGTGGGGGCCGGCAATCCACAGCAGGTGACGATTGGATCACCAGAGCAGCTTTTATCGTGTCTAGGAAGGCCAGCAAACACCATGTTTTTGTATGTTGTGTTTCGGTCACAAATGTATATCATCATCGCTCATTTCAACCCTAGCCAAGTCGCCCAAGAACATTCTTGGAGCCAGCTACTAATAACCGAAGAACTCTTCCGAAAGCTTTTGACCGTTTTGAACGTGCATCCAGGCTTCCTGGACGTGGTACATGTATTTGGCGAGAAAATAACGGCATTTGAGGAAAGCTTCACGGCATTCTTCACGAGGCTATCCCCGGAGCCATCAAGCTGTCGATGGTGTGATTATGGTGCCATTTATGCCAAGCTCAGACGTAAGGGCGTTGCTAATTTTTGCAGAGGTTGCATATAATGTAAAATATGTCGCCCGACACGGGCGAAACACTCCTCTGAAGGACCCATTCTCAATCCGAGAAACTGGAGTGTATCATAAACTTCAGACAGGCTCAGCCAAATGCACTTGGATTCTGCTCAATCCATCAGAGACTTTAAGTGAGCGCCTAGCTAAAGCTTCTATAGAGCCTGAGGCCTCTGAACTACTTGGGCAATTTCGGTGGCACGCACTCATCTTGCTTTGTCTTTCCGAAAGTTGGCGTGACTACGTGAATCACCTGGAGGAAAACTTATCTAATCTGGTATGTGGAAGATATCATACTTTAACATGGCTGACTTGTGAAGATCGACCGTGGCTTTTCCTCAAATCTTCAGAAGCCTTGCCGAGATGGGAAAATCACAGTGGACTTTAGAGATATACGCAGTCTGCAAATAATGACAGATAAGTTGAAACGGCTCATACACTTGCTCAATCTAAATAGGAATCTATGTGAGCATTTAAACGTGTTTTTTGGTCGTGTGAAGTCTCTTTCGCCACCACAGATAGCAGGATCATTTTGCCAGTACGAGATCATGACAGAGAATTATATTTTTCAAAATGAGACTCATATCTCGCGGCTTGAATCTATTGTTAGCAGAGCGCAAGGGGTTGGATCCTTAGTGAGTCTCGTTTTCAATTCGCGGCAGCTAAGCACAGAACTATTTGGGAAAAGCATTGTGTGTATAGGAGCTTTGTCCTAGGAGTACCTCGTCTATTGACTTAATCAGGCTTTTACATCCCAAGAGTAGTGCTTGGAATTCCTGGCAAGATATGACAAATTAAAGCCCAAAAGTTTTGACTGTTTGCAAGCTGGATCACAATAGCAAACATAGGTACAAACGCTCAACACTGCAACCCGAATCTTCGAGATGATTCTATCCTACAAATCTCGTTCTTGTTCAAAGCCTTAACGGGCGTGCTGATATAATCTATCTAGATTGAGCATATACTAGACCTACGGACTGCTGAACAAGGCGCGGAGGAGAATAGTCTCGTTAGACAGCTTACTTTACAATCTACTCAGGACACCGGGGCAATGCGAACTATTGCATTGATATCTGCTATTTTTCTGCCTGCGACTTTCTTGGCAGTAAGTCATCCAACGCCGAGTAATTCTCCGAGGGAGTCATTCCTACACACGCTAATATTCCACAATAGACTTTCTTCGGGTCCAATTTTTTCGGGTTCGAGGATACCAAAGATGGACACAGTCTCACCGTAGCGTCAAATATCTGGATCTATGTTGTAACAGCACTGGCTTTTTCTGCAATCACTGTGGCAGTTTGGTGTTGGTGGAGTTCACGAAGCTGGCCTGAGTCGGACAAAGGGAATGATGCTGAGTACATGGCCTAGAATCCGGACAGCATATGAACTGTTCCGATAAAGGCTTGAATTAACGTGACTATGTATGACCTACTGGCAAGGTAGTAACTATGCTCCCCCGATGACTAACTGTGCCTCTCCGAGGCCCATTTGAGTCTTGAGATTGAGCTGTTTCTTGAGATCCTACCGTATTTCTTCGTGTCATGATCGTGTCATTGGGGGGTTCAACCGTCCAACGTGATGTCTCAGGGAAGTATTCATCTTGTAATTCAATAAGATTTCGCCAAAAGCACCTTACATCTATTCAATGGCTCTGTTAGCAGAGAAAATATTAGATGTTATAAAAAATGGCACGTACCATTCTCATTTTCGAAGTCGAGTCTTACTTCATCATACTTCTCGTATTTTCGTAGATCCAAAATTAAGGGAATGCCCTTCGTAATATCGATAGAATGAGTCTCTGCGACAGCTAATCGAGCCACAGTCGGAGGCAGGTCTTTTTTTGTCAGTCCCTTTGCGTTCGGAGCAAATTGACCCGTAACTGCATTAGGTGATTAACTAAAAAGAAACGCTGTTTTTATGCTTGACTTACCATTGACGACATGGAGCGTTTCCCCTGCAAGTATTGCGATCCTTATGTCACGACCTGCTATGGAGTCGGGCTTTTCCTGGGTCCACATTTGAAGATGAGCTCGTTCCCCTCTAACAATCTGCTCCTTTTCTTTGGACTTCTTCTTCCAGGAGAGGATGGAAGTTGAAGAAGATTTGTGATAATCCCGTAGCCAGAATTGCGTAAGCGTCAAGCTCATACTAAGAAGCATAGTAAGATGATTAGGCTCATTCGGTTTCAGAATGACTAACTCACCCTTTATAGACATGTTCACCTGTCATTATACCCTGGAAACGGAGCGCATCTGTCTTAGAGTTAGTAGTTCCCGGTCATATTGAGGACAATAATCAGAACAAGAACCGACCAGAGAGACGACGGAATGTGTAGACCAAATATTGTTGCGATTTCATCAATCCCACCGCATTCCCTTTCGTATTATCAAGATAAACTGGCTTAACTCCTGTAGATGGAATCTTTTGCTTGCGCCCGACTACATTCGTAAGTACAAATGAATTGGGATCCCCCGCTATTAACTTACCATCGAATTCTGACTCTCTTACGAGAGATGGACCGTGCTCGTCAAAGGTGTATTCAAATCGTGAGATTTCGATCCACTCATTGTCAGTACTAGGATAGAGCCAAAGTGCACACCTCCTCTTTTCTTCCGCAAAATGGGCGATACTATTGTGTCGAATCAGCTTTCCATGTCTAGTCAAGATCCCACGCTTGTTACCTACAATCTGTTTTTCAGAGGTGCTGGCCGCGAAGGATTAGCGATTTCCGTCTCTAGCCATTTATTTACTTTATAAATTTCAGTCCTATCATCAACATTCTGCGCAACATAATGGTCAGCTCGCTGGGAAAATTCACGAAGCTCGTGGGCGGCGTCTTCGGCTTTGGGCCTTCTTGCTTTAGATTTGTAAAGCATTTTCTCGATCATCTTAAAAAGCGCTTCCTGGAAGAAGAACTCCTGCCAAGGATGGAGGCTCGTATGTGGGTTTCTACTCTCTTCCGCCACTACCTCAAGTAGTCGCGAGTGCTCCTTAGCGACAGATGTTTTCATATCATATGTCTCGTAATGGTAAAATCTCCGCGAGCGGGTTCGCTGCCCTCCTGCTGCATCATCTAATCTGTTCTGCCTGTATTGGGCTACTCCTGACTCCTTTTCAATATCGAAACAAGCGATCTCAGATATTATTGCTCCTAGGGAGTACACATCATCTTTCTGGCAAGCCGCGTCACTTGGTGGAGAAGAATAATTGTTGATACCCTCATGAATTGAGCTTTCGGTGAGCCTTGAGCCTGTTGTTGTCGGCCATGATCTGTCATAGCTTGCTAATCCAAAATCCGCGATCTTCATAACGCCTTTGACAATCAAAACATTGGCTGGCTTAAGATCGCGATGGATCATCATACCATTATTCTGTTCATCGCCTTCTACTAATATGCCATGCAAGTAAGCCAGTCCGCTTGCCAAGCCTTGGACTTGTTTCCACAGCTCTTGCGTCGTGAAGCCTGGTCCATCGCCAGCTAGAAGTTTATAAAGAGTGCTCTCCGCGAGTTCGAATAGAATAAAAAAGTAGTCTCTACCATGCTCAAAGGCAGCCAGCGCCGGCATCAGATGAGGATGTTGGAATTGATTCGACTTTAGTTGCTGAAGAACAAATTCTTTTACAGGTTCGCTTTCGGTAGGGAGTTGCTTGAATATTTTTCTGGCAAATCGATTCGTCTATTGGTGCAAGAGGTCAGCTAACTGCTCGCGGGATGTGACATAGACCTAGGCTGACCTGAAGGAATTTCAAACTATCGTCCACATACTCAGAACGAACGTTGAAGGGATAGACTTCCCCAAAACCGCCTTTCCCAGCGGGATGCTGGTCTTCGATGATTGGCAGAGTCTCTTTTTCATTGACAATGGTTATTTCATTCCTTTTGGCGAACTTTCGTACACGAAACTGATACTGCGTGCGCAGGATCTCATTGCGGATGTTTGTTGCTTGAAGCAAGTCCAGTACATTGCACTGTTCAAGAAACACTAGCTGTTGGTCGGACAAATAGCCTTTGTCAAGAGATAGTTCGTTTTGACGGAAGATAGAAATAAGGCCAGGGCATCTGAGATAGATGAGCAGCGCGTATATAGTTGCAAAGCCTCCAAGAAGCTCTCCCTCGTTCCAGCGACTCTCGCGATTAGCGATGCCGCCTTGGAGACCTGCTTGCTTCCGACACTTCAAACATTTACAAAGAAAGACTTTCTTGCCCCGGGATTCCTCCTTTAGAAAATTGATAATATCGCTATAGGGATAGTAGGGATTTGGGCCCCGGGGTAGGTGTAGTGAGCGTGGAGTCTGCTCGTATTGCATGAGAATGTCGCGAGCCTGTTCACAGACAGGGTAGGCAGGATTGTCCGGGCCAGAATCCCTGCGACTCATCGTACGGCGCAGCAAGTAGTATTTGGCGTCTTAACAACATGAACAGAAAGTAGAGACAGTTTTGCTGCATAAGGAATTATGATCGTGGACTGTGCGAAGGTGAAAATGAATTGGGTAAGAATAGCTTGTTCAGCGGAGGCATGGAACAGGAACACAGCCAGCAGTGTTTATTTTTGTATGAGGCTCGAGTCCCTGCAGCTGTCAGCCACGATATCGGTGATCAGGGAAGAGCGGTGGGTGGGTGCGGCCCGGGCACGTGCGTGGGATGATAAATCAAAGCTCCCCCTCAGGAACAAATAAGAGGTCGGTGGAGGTCCAGCTCAGTACTGTAGGACCTCCACCCCATCTAACGTCTCAAAATAAGCGGCACCACAAATGGTCTTGGCACACATTCCCCGCCTATTTTTAATATCAGAAAATATGCTCTTAAACTGTCACGCGGGCACTTCTGTAGAACCAATACAGTACAGTACTCTGTTGACTAGCAGATCAAGCAAGAAGGAAACTCTAATCAAATGTTGGGGTTCAGGACGTCACATGATCAAACGACCAGAGCCATGGTGTTGGGAAGACGAAATTGATAGAGGGTTGGAGGTGCTTGTATTGTATGATATCTACATTGTAGACCTCGGCCTATTACGTAAGCCGGTTCCTGACACTTTATTTCTAGCGGAAAACAATAAAAATCAGTTTTCCGATTTCGGTTCTGTGTTTCTTTCGCTAACTTTTAGAAAAGCGCATTACCACCAGCAGACTTACCGCATTTTTAGCTTGAAAAACATTTTAATATGCTAAATGCAGTGTTTTAGGGATTAAAACTGAAAGCTATATAGGATCCTTGCACAACAAACGTGTATTATAAATGAGCCTTTAGCTTTCAACTGATAAACTGCAAGGCTACGTCGAGCTCCTCTCCTGCAGCCCCAAGTCTCCCAGAATGAATGGCTGTGTTAAGAAACGGGTTTCTCCGCCGAATCAGCCACAGAGACTATGGCTTTCTTTGTGATCATGAGGTGTTGGCGTGGCGTTAACAGTATTCAGCTCTAAAAAAGCAGACCCATTCTTCCAATGTTGCGAGGTTTTGCAAGGTGGGAACAGATTATCCACCTAGTCAAAGCGGTAGCAGCAGTTGTAGCACCGCCAAATAGAATGCCTCAATTCAAGTACGGAGCTTTGGAAGCTCCTGACAAGCAGATCCGTCTCATTCAGCTCCTGCCTCGTCGTCATGTAGGTGCTAAGACCTTGGAAGATGAGGAAGCCTCGACGCTATCCCTCGGACCCACTCGTCTGGAACACAGCAATTCTGATTCTGAACCCATGGAATGTACTATGCATCACATTTGGCTCAATGATAAGGAGAAGCCAATCCCAGAATTTGTAGCCATGTCGTATACCTGGGGCAAGCCCACACGTACCAAGCCCATCATAATCGACGGGGCAACTTTGCTAGTCACTGAAAGTCTAGACATTATGCTCCGACATGTACAGAATGACACGGATATATTAACACTCTGGATCGATCAATTGTGTATTGACCAAGACAACATCGAGGAAAAGAATGTGCAAGTTCCGCTGATGGAGGAGATATATCCGGCAGCTGTCAAAACTATCGTCTGGCTAGGACCAGCCGATCAAAACAGCGATGTCATCATGGATTTTTTGACCAGTGTTGGCAAAGAGACGTTCGAATTCGGTTTGATGGACATCCAGCTGGCAGATGTCCCAACCTTTTTGGACGAAAGCGAAGAAAACGACCCACTCAATGACATTAAGCGGAAGCTGCACCTGCTGCTTAAAAGAGTTAGCTCAGCCTTTCCACTAGAAGAATTAGCTGCTTTGATCGCACGTCCTTGGTTCTACCGAGTATGGGTCGTGCAAGAGGTGGCGCTAGGCCGCGAGGTTGAATTCCGATGTGGAGAAAAGGTCATAAGCTATGAGCACTTGAGGGCAGCGCTCTTTTTCCATGTTTTTTACAACACGTATATGACCAATGGTCTTCAGGTATCGTCGATTTCTGAGGGGGCTGTGGAGTTGCAAACCGCAAAGTTGTTGGAGGATCTCAATTCGATTGATACAGCACCCATATTTTCTATGTTGCGTGCCCGTCGCAAGCACCAAACCAAAACTGGCGACAAGGCCGAGACCCTTTTCACACTGTTAAGGAACAATGGGATTTGCTCGGCGGATTTAAATAGGCTGGAAGCCACTGACCCTAGAGATATGATATTCGGATTTTTCGGCCTTGCTAGTGATGTCGATGAATTGGGTATCAAAGTCGACTATGGGAAATCATGCGTAGACTTATTTGCTGAAGTGGGGCGGGAGTTGATCAAGCAAGGACATGTTGACATTCTAGCCCTGTCACAAGAACCTAAGGTACTGGGCTCGGAAGATGGACGCCGCTTGCCTTCATGGGCACCGGACTGGACCGGAATAATCATGAAGCCAAAGGGAGAAGTTTCTGAGTTTAGTAGATCTTTCAGTGTGTCGGGGTCTACTCAGGCTTCTGTCGTTGAGAAAGCCTGCCCACCGGTTATTCTTGGAGTGCTTGATCTGAAAGGGGCACGGGTCGATTATATTGATAAGGTAGGCTCCGTATTGCCAAAAGACACCAGCACAACTCCTGCAGCAGAGCGCCTCCTTTTTCTCCAAGAGATTGAAAATTACTGCCAGTTGTCTGCACAGAGAGGACCGGACATTTACATCAACTCCCAACGCCAAACAGAGGCGGCATGGCGTGTCCCGATTGGCGATACTGAGTGGAGCGATGGAGCACAGCCTTTCACTTCTCGAGCTACAGCGAAAAGCAGGCAAGGTCGCGAGCTCGTATTCAGTCTATTTACGATGATTGAACAAGTGCGAAAACAGGAAGACATGTTAACACAAATGATTAACGCGCGGTCGACTGCCGGGAGCCTGGATATTTCAAACGATCCCGATATTGTTTCAGCGAGGAACGAACTCCTGATTTCTTCGATCCCTTTAAGAGAGATGGTCAAAAATATAGACAATCCTGCTGCGCTGTCATACATTGCCATGATGGATACTCAAAAGAACCGGCGACCATTTATTTCGTCCAAGGGGTATGTTGGACTTGGACCCGCTGACATGCAAGCCAAAGATATAATTTGCGTGTTTCTTGGTGCTAAGTTCCCTTATATTCTTAGAAGTCGTAGGGATGGCGGTTTCTTGTTCGTAGGGGAGGCATATTGTGACGGGATAATGGATGGGGAGTTCATGGACCAGAATCTTGTGATGGAAACATTCAAACTCTTCTAGACCCTGCTTTTGCCTGGCAGCGTGGGCATAGTGATCGAGGCAAGGAACTTAACAAGGGTATCCAAAATTACTCAATACAACTCTTCCCCACCTGAGCTAACCAAGCATCTTAAGTCAGCAGTAAATGATACCACATAGAACTATAAAAGAGCACCACAAATGATCTACGGGCGATATTAACTACCATACAGCATTTATTTAGGTGTTTCCTAACCTTGACCACGAGATCACTTGATGAGCTTCGATTTAGCCAATACCAGAGACGTCGGCTCTTACAACAACCCGACCTCTAAAGTCATAAGTTTACGCCTTTAAGCTTGCCACAAAGGAACTTTCCAGAAGTCTATCTTAGCGAATTCCAGTGCCTGGGCTAAACAATATTGATCATTCCGAGCGGCAGTGGGAACAAGCAACCCAACTGGTAAATAGCCTTCCTAACTATCACCCAAGCCCTCCACGACCCGCAAAGGCCTCTCTTATCCAGGTCGTTCACAGCTTTCAGCGCGAATGTATATTCGCGTCATCGTCAGGTTTTGGAAACCTGTATGTGATCAGACGTCCCAGTGAGCTGCGAGAAGTCTAGCCAAAGTTTCCCTTCGGGTCACGAGATTGCGTATGCAAGACTGATTTGCCCCGAGAACCGAATGGCTTTGAAGTAGATACCTATAAATTCACCTGGATTCTACTCTGCGTAGTAGGTAGATTAGGCTACTTGTAATACACAAAAGTTTCCGATTCGGATTAGCACTAAGCTTAAAATGCTGCAGCTATAGCACAAATTTCAGCTTAGATTTTTATACTTCTTTTGACACACAAGAATGTTTAATAAGTGAACAGAGGTAAAAAGTGCATCTAGCTAGGCAACGCTTTAGCGCTTAAGATTTCGAGCTTCCGTGCTCCGGGAAACCATCATGTTACGTCTCCTCATGTAAAATTTCCCACGTCCTCTTCGGACCTTGCAAGGAGCCACCCGCTACATCCTCTATCTGGCCACGTTCCCTAAAAGCCAACATGCTAAGCTTGGCTTCCGTATCACGACCGCGCATGGCGTTCTCAAAGCACTCCCTCGCGGTCTCTGCCTTCTCTTCCCAAAGATAAAGTTCCGCATCTGTCGAAGGGGTCACTAATACGTAATCCTCGCCCCATACCTCTGGAGTAGCGCCGACGATCACGATAACTTCGTCGAGACGATGCGCAGCGGCGATTCTTTGCTTGATGGGGTTCCCGAAGGATGGCGAGTAGTTGGCTGCAAATAAGGCAGTTTCTAATGCGAGACGGCGCGCTCCTCCGCCTGATGGATCGAAGGCTCGGATGTCCTCGAGCAGGATCTCTAACATATCTGTCCATTTGTCTATGAATGGGAAGATGATATCAAACTCTGGGTTGATGTAGATGATCTGTGACCCGAACGGCTGGAGTTCAAAGGCGATATTGTAGACCTTCAGCGCCTCTTCTCGCGATTCTTGGCATACAAGCAGGGCTGGTGGTGGCGGAGACTTGGTCTCCCAGCATATATCACTGCATTCGGTTCCATGCCCGGTCGGAAGATACTCGATGTTGGCGGGATAGTCATCCGTGCGGATCTCGATCACTCGAGGTGTGAAAGAGAGAACCCATATTTTAAGACGTAGCTCGGCTGGGAGTTCGCAAAAGTGTGGGAATGATTGTGTGGTGCTCATGGAGGCAATGAGTATGACGGTGGTATTCTTTAGATTATCAGGGTTTGGGCAAGAGATGCAAGTTTATCTCTGCTAACATAAGGATGGTCTGATCGCTATGTAGGATTAATCATATGGCTGAGTCGGTTGGTAAAGGAGGCGGTGGAATAATCTAGGCGACCAAGCTGGGGTCAGTCAGTGCAGGGATAATGTTGCTTGCATACCTGTGTCATCCTACGCAAAAAAGCATCGCTGCCATGCACAGAATCCCATAACCTGCTAGATTCAGGTACAGGAAATTTTGCGACGGTCGTTAATCCTCTCAGATAAGTAAAGTGCTGACCCTTGTAAATCCTATATAAACTTAATAATCCCCCTCCCCCGCGCCGCCCACTCCCCAAGCTGAAACTAGCAAGCAAATCATCGCTTAGTGTGTGCGATGATAGAACAGGGTAATATTCTAATCACCATGTGAATAAGAAGGCCGAGATCGATCCACATCTGCATTTTAAATCCTATTACCACTCATGGAAATAGGAGGCTCTACTCCAATGCCGCAGCAGACACGCGAGCATCTTTATAAACGCTTGGGCACATGATCCTGTATGGCTATGGCCGTAGTAATTATATCTGTAGCCAATACATATGAAATCAAAATTAGTTTTTATCTCATATATGTAGTGCCAGAATAAAAGCATGAAAGATTGAGGCATACTTGTATTATATCTCACACAGTAGTGTGTTCGGTGTGTGCTTTAACACTTCCTGCTGACCTGCTTTATGCAGTTTCCTGAATACACCTTTTCTTCCTCAAATCAATCCTTGCAAAAACCACTTAATACATTTTCAATGTTCCTAAATTGGAAGACATCATTATTTTATATGCAAGTTTATCCATACAGAAAAGGAACAGCTTGGAGTTCCTCCTGAGGTGGGAGACAGGGGTTTGCATGTCACCCACCTTCGGAACCCCCAGATCAAAGTCATTGCGGCTACATAGGAAGAAGGATGTGGCGACACACTAGTTTCCGAAGTTGCAAAGCCGCTTCTTTTCACAGGGATGATAGAATTAAATAAGAATGCAGAAGTTCATTTCAGGTAGGTTCAGGGGCGCTTTTAGCAGTATTTGTAGTCGGTTTTGCGAGATTTCCATATTATGCTTCTTTCTCATCTTCAACTTCACAATACAAATCTGTTTACAACATTCAGCTCTGTTCTCAATATTTCCCACATGTATATCAAGCACTTCATCATGCAAACCGCTCCCTTGTTTTTCCTTGCCTCCCTTCTATTTGGGTCTGTTGTCGCAACCTCGCTCCCAGATCCAGCGATTATTAGCCAACGTAATCTGTCAGGATGCGTACGTCTCACAACACCAAGACATCTATTGACCCTCTAATGTATAAACATAAACTAACCTGACGCAGAAAAAATGCATGACCGACCAGCTTAAAACCTTAGGCATTACCTTTAGAGTGGCTTTCATTGCGCTAAAAGATATGGGGAAATGGTTGACGTAAGTCGTCGCTGTTATCCCCCTCCACTTCCTGTCCTGAGATATGCACAACATAGCTAATGAATGATAGTGCGGGGGCAACTTGCTCTCTTGAGGGTAAGTGGCAACAAGGCGCTCTCACCCGCCAGGACTCTGGATCTTCAAGCGATGGAAACCATAAGCCCCTAAACAAACCATCGGAAGTCATGCAGTTAGCTGCACAATTGCGCAAAGCTAAGAAAATGGTCAAGCAGGACGGAGGGGCCTCCGATGAGAGTTCTTAAAAAGCTTATCTCTAGTTTTTGATTCTTAGCTCTTTAGTGCTTAAATAGCGGGTTGTGTGCATTTCGAATGGAGTTCTTCTAGGTATATAATGGGAAGGAAAAGAAAGGTGTGATTAGATATACTGGGAGGATTTAGATTGTATGTACTAAGTGCGACCTAATACAAAATTGAATATAGTCCTTGCCTTTCTCTCCCAGGACACTACGATACTAATGTATAATTTTCTAACAATTCAAAAACTTTACCGCAACCTACTTGCGGCTACAACATACCACTCGCTAAAAATACATTTCTACTTCACCGACCTAAGTGACTCTATGACACGAGTACACTTTTGCATCCACAAACGGATCGGCGCTAGTACTTAGAATGTGTAGCACATCTCCAAAGATATCATTCTTCTCGAAATGGCCAACTTAAATTCGGGATGTTGGATCCGTATTTTTAACATCTACAATGAAGTAAGAACGAGCACTGTCTTTGACTTGGAGGAAACTATTGTTAAGTCACCCTTTTACATGGAGCTCTTCGTGTTTGATGATTTCAACTTACACCACCCTTTCTAGTCGAAAACGCACCGCTATGCAAACAACGGAATGTCAGCTGCCCAGCTCCTACCTACACTCATCAAAGAATTCCAGCTGCATCTGTTTACAGCCCCTAGCACTACAACGATAAGTAGAATTAAGGAAAATCGGCAATTGACTTATTCTTCGGCTTAGAAGATGTAGCATCACGTACCATACACTGTAAGACTGACGCAAGCCTAAATAACGACTTTGATTAACTACCGATTGTTATAGCTATTGACTGGAGCTGGAAACCCGCCACTTCACTAAAGAAACGGCTATGGACAAAAACAAACTTACCACAGCTTCGGCAAGCAGTCAGAGAACAGCTTTTTGGAACACCCGATTTTACAAAGCCAATAAATAAAAGAAGCTTCGGTGAATACGTAAGCTTTATAATCACAGCCTTTCACGCCGGGATCAGCATAGCGACGTTCTGCTTTAATCCCCATTTCAGGACTCAACTGAGAGTGCAAGGAAATCTGTATAGAGGTTCAACAACCACGCTGAAGGTGGCAACGAACACGGCACGAAAACGATTATGAGGTATACTGAGCAGCACGCAATCAGAAGGGTCGATATATTCAAAAGACTTTTCACAGCGTTCATAGCTAAAGAGTAGAGGATGCATCATTATTGATATCTGGCCACCGGAACTTAGTGCCGACCTTGATAAAATCAGATGGAGAGGTAGCTCACTAGCCAGAGGGAAAGGCAGAGGTTTTATGGCGATCTTTCTTTCCACCCCAATTACGGCCGATCTTACAGATACAGAGTGATACAAATACCTGTCACCTATTGACAGCACAGGGGCTACTTTACTAGAGATTGAAAAAGCAGTGCGAGAGAATTTCCGAACAAAGCCTTAGGCTCTGACGGCATACTAGATACTGCAAGGTGATATAAGGTGTAGAATTTGAATTGCCTTGATGATTCATACTAGAGGCCGCCACCCAATCTCTTCCATCGGCCAACGAATCCACAATCTATGTGGCTCCCCTAACAAGTCCCATATTTCGCGAATGAGATGTGACGGCCAGCCTTGCATCCACCAGCATCCGTCTAGGGACTTGAGGAGAACGCAGTAGTAGGCAAATATGACTAGTGCCTCTGGTTGGCCTTGGATCAGTAGCTCGATATACTCACTGCAAGCCTGGTATGGCCATGACAAGACGTTGGACGTCTCCGGAACTAATAACGACTCAGGGGAACTGGCTCCGTTGCGTATACTGGTGTCGGCTGATCGCGAATTCGGACTGTGCCTGCAAAAGCAGGCCTCAAGCGTTTCAATATTCTGCATATATATGGCTAGACTGCGGGGGTTAATAACAGTGGTGCTAACCAGTTCGCGCAGTCCGGTCAGCTGTTGATGCTCGGTAGTCGAGAGCCACATGGTCGAGCGTAGTGTAGACAAATCACTCTGCCGTTCAATTCGGGATTGGCCCCTTATCAATAATCCGCCGAACGGCCCGGTCAATAACTCGTCGATGGCGGCATCGGAGATGTGACGCATGCCGCGAAATATGCGGAGCCAGTCCGCCATGCCGTTGTTGTTGGTGAGCACCATGTCACCTGACTTCTTTGGAGACGCTACAGTATAGAAGAATGTCATGAGTGAAAAAATATAAAGTGCGGAGCAATTCTGTGCTGTTACATTCCGAAGGAGTGGGGTAGCCGTCTGGAGAGCTGATTCGTGCTCGGATATCGCGATACACAGATAGAAGTCGTGTTTGTGCGGGCATAGACGAGACATGTGTAGTGCAGATAGTGCGAGCACACCACGCAATACGTAGCCAACCGAGAAGCCCAGCTGGGGCACATTCAAACGCCACATATTCCTCAATGCCATATCGTTAGAGAGTGAATAGCTAGTCAGAGTCGTGTAGTTGTGCAGCAGTTCCAAATGAACATGATTGAGTGTCATGGGCAAGGCGAGTGGCATTGAAAAGTCTGTCTGGGGTGGACCATGTTGGTCTTGGTCTTGGTCACCATCTTGGCTTCCTGGTGCTGAGGGATTGACCGGAAAGTCGCACTTGATTGAGTACTTGATGCAATTGCGACATGATGGCTTCTGCTCGTCGCACTGAAATGGCCGTAAGTGAGGAGATGAACCTGCGTGGCGAGGCTGCAGCAACAGGGAGCAGTGGTAGGGGCAGCTTGGCAGCGTCACGTACCTTAATCTTCCTCTTCTTGCAGATGCCACAACCGGTCCGGACTTTGGTGTGTCGTCGACGGGTCGATGGAGCATATTGTATCGACGCGGGGGTATGAGCCTCATTCATGTCATAAGCCCCACCACTGGAATTGGATATACTACGCTGTAGGATATTTCACGTACAAGCACGAGGCGGACTCGTCCTGTCTGGTCGGTAATACCAGCGGCTGTGTATGGCACTACGCGAATAAGTGTGATAAAAAGCAATGGGTAGCGGACGATTTTTGAGGTTAAAGCGTAACCGACCTCGGATTCGTACGCATTCGGTAGCGGGTGCGAAAACTGCGAAGTAAAACTGTTATACATAGAGTAGCAAGCAACCAATAAATTCTATTAATGACTCCCCAGTTCGGATATAAGTCCGAAAAGCCCGAATCCGAATCCACCACGGGTGATAGCTTAATGCTTTCTTTCTTGTGTACATGATCAAGAAATCGTTTATTCCAGTAAGTGGACTAGAGAGAGCAAGGTCTTGCCCCACCCTCACATGGCACAATCCTTTTCATTGTCTCAACAACGCGATGAACCATGGCTCCTGGTATATCTCCCCTAGGATGTAGGCATGCACTCGCATGGCGGGGGCATATAACTACCGGACCGCTTCAGCCTCAATCTCCGCATGTGCCCATGTATGCTCACAGGGTACACATGGGATGTATTGGTAATTGCTAAACACTTGGAAATAAACCCCCTCGTTGCTATACCGCACAGAGGGTATACGAATATGCATTGGCAGGGTAATTTGACTCGCCTGTAAACTAGATCCTACAAAGCACAGTAATTAAGGGGTGGCAATATGACGCGTATCTGTATATACTCAGAGGAAATTGAACCGGAATGTCCCATAAAATCCGAGTATAAAGGAGGTGCACCTCTAGCCATATGTCTGTCTTGGAGCATAGAACTAGTCTTGCCACAAAGAGGACATAAAATATCTTCGAAATGCGTCCTTTCATCCCCCTTCTATCACTGTTAGTTGCAGCTACTGGCCTGGAAATTCCTAGCTTTGCGCCACCAAGTTTCGAACCCAGCACAATCGAGAACGATGGAGTAAGCCACTTCCCATTTCTAGCAGCATATCAGCTAACTTAAGCTCCTGACTGGCGTTGGACGCTACGATGTGCGCAAAACAATGGCCTGGCTTGATCCAGGTTCGCAGAATCTGAACAGGTTTGTAATCCAGCGTCCATTGGACAAAGCCATCACTAATCCGGTCATATCAAAGTTATTTCTTTCTCCTATGGTTGACACTTGTTGATGGGCGCAAATACCATGTGACACTCGCTCCCAACTTTTTTCGCGACGAAACTACAGGAATTTTCGTGTTAAATGACCTCCAAAATCTCTCGGCACCAGCACTAGCAGGAACTGCATTTGCTCCAGGTGTAGGACGTAGCGATAGCGTTTATCTCGAATCGGCAATCCAAAACCTTACAAGCCCAGCTGGCGGGGACAACTACACCGACATCTATTATACGTCTGACTTCGCTGGAGTCAAAGTGGATGTGCATTTTTCACCGACAGGAAAGAATTTGTATGTTGGTGGAAGCGGCGGAGTCACCATCGCACCCTCTCCAGCTAGTGGGGACGACTATCGTCGCCTCATCCCGGGTTATTCTTGGTATTGGGTATGTATGGTACTCGACTTGAGAGCACATGTTGCTGATATCCTTTTGTACAGGGAAATCCTACTATGCGTGTAGATGGCACAATCAATGTTGAGGGAGAAGATGTAGCAATAGACTATAATCAATCCTTCGCCTTTTTTGAGCGGCAGTCGGGTACATTTTCCATCCCTGGAGGGCATGTAGGTTTCTGGCTTTATCTCTCTAACGGCGTTATGGTACACTGCTGGACCCTGGCTCCTACTCTGGAAGGTACCTTGGGCAAGCCTGCTTGGGCAACCTTATGGCATCCTAATGGTCTCCACGAAGTTGTCGAAGTGGACGCCAATTCTACAGTGTCGGATACCTGGGTCAGTCCATATAGTGGTTTGACTTATTTCAGCAAGTTCTTTCTCAGCCTCTCTACGCGCAATGCAAGTTTCAACATTGAGCAGTCAGCTCGCTTTTCGGAGGCGACGCCATCTGGAGGATATTTTGGATATAACATTACAGAGGCATATGGTCAGGGCACAGGAACATGGGAAGGAGAAGACATCACGTTTTTTGGACACGTCGAACAATTGTCCTTTTTGTAGGAGGTCGCGCCTGAATGAGACCTGCTCCAATCGAGCAACCAACTTCTGTTGGCCGTTCTGATTGTACTTTTCGTCACTCCATCCTTGTATGGTTTAATCATTTCCGTTCTTCAAATCATGTATCATATAGACATCATGGCGAACCTTTGGCCCCCATCTCCAATAGTTTCTTTAGTGCTGTATAGCTACATTTCGATGGCCTCAGGGCGGTATTATATGGCGCGCCTTCCCCTCTTAAGACGATCAATTTTCGAGAACGGGTTCCCTGATTTGTTAGGAGAAGCTACTTATTATTACGATCTAACCATTAGATAAACATACTGCCTGACCATTGTGATCTGAATTTGAGGAACGTATGGCGTCATCTGAATGAGACGTAACCTGTATGTTGGCCTGAATAGGGTACAGAGCTTCTACTTAAGAGTGTATATGGAATACTATTAGGGACAAGTATATAGCGCTATCTACGGGTTGAATAATACGCCCACGTATTGCATCAATGTTATGACTGTTGTATATAATGTAGCTAAGTAAACATTGTGATAAAAAGAGTGTTAATATTCTCGACCAAAGCTCATCTCTATAGGAGGGTCCCATGACCAACCGGCGCACAGGAGGATTAAAGTGACCACCTTGTGAATCCTAGGGGCGCCTAAGCAGCCTTGCCAAGGGGTTGCATCTGCTCCGACATTTTGGGTACCGGCTACCCTTTGCCGGCGCCCTCCGACGGCAATACACGGCAATTCAAATTGGAAGTGATTGCTTTCACACCCGTGGCAGATCCGGGCACGGCATCGGAGGCAGCCAGTCCGGAAGATTGAGCAACCCAAGGGGCGGCGGACGGTAATAATGCTACCGAGGATTATTTCCTATTATTGCTCATGATGGCAATGATGATATTGACGATATTGAAGGGAAGTGGGAGTGGAGCTGAGATAAAATGGAGAGATGTGGCGGGAAAGAGTTGGGAAGGAAGGGGTGAAGGCAGGCGGGGGGGGGTCGCCACCTGCCAGAGCAATAACGGCCAATAAACATATCCAGGAAATTATTGTAATCGGCACCCGGCAGTAAATATATTTTAGACCCGTTGTATTAAATACAGCCCGTTACCTCCTGGCTATAGCCATATGGCGTATTTCGTTCAAATTAAGTACCGTACCTATTGGATCAAAATACCATGACATGCACAGTACAGCGCAGTACGGCAACCATAAAAATACCATACAATACCCTACGCTACTAACCTCGGTCACTTGCCCACACGTCTATCACTACATCCTCCCGCCCCGCGATACTCGAATCAACTACTAGCAACCGATCAAGTTGCTGCAGCAATACATGCGTGGTTCGGATAGATCCGAACCTTCTGCCCGATATCTGGCCGTGGTGTATCGATGTGGGGGTATGAGCCTCATTCATGTCATAAGCCCACCACTAGAATTAGATATACTACACTATAGAATCTTTCACATACAAACACGAGGCGGACTTGTCCTGTTTGTTCGGTGGTACTAGCGGCTGTGTACAACACGACGCGAGTAAGTGTAGTAGAAAGCAATAAGTAGTAAGTAAATGATTTTTAAAACCAAAGCGTAACTAACATCGAGTTTGTACGCATTCGGTAGCAAATGCGAAAACTGCGAAATAAAATTGCTATGCATAAAGTACAAGCAACTAATAAATGCAATTCAAATGAATTTCCAGTTTGTATATAAATCTGAAAAGCCCGAATCTGAATTTATTTTCTTTTTTGTGCATATGATCAAGAAATCGTTTATTCCAGTAAGTGGACTAAAGAAAGCAAGGTCTTACCTCCGTATGTCTCGGTCCTTTTCAATGCCGCGACGCCATGCCCATGGCCATTAGTATCTCCCCTAGGATGTAGGCATGCACTCCCGTGGCATGGTTTCAAGCATCCAAGAGCGCCATAACGTCTATTTCAGAGCCGGTATATGGCTCACCTTCCCTCTCAAAACCCTACTTTGGGCCCGAAGAAAAATTGGTCACATGAGGAGACTGGCTGTTTTTGATTTCCTGTCGTGGACATGGGTCGGGTACCATGGCGAAGTAGAATTTTTGTCTAGCCATAAAGGCTTCAACGGTCGTCACGACCTAGAAATATCGATAATGAGAGACGATGGCAGACCGACGCCATTTGCATCGCCCATGACACTAATCGGACCAGTTACACCGCTCAATCTGGACGTGCGTATCGACAGAACGCAGGGGAAGAATTCGACTTAGACAGCTACACAATGACACAGGCAATAAAAGACCCTGCGGGGAGAGGCCATTGGCTGCTCTCTGTTTGGCAACCCTAATGACAATGGTGAGGCGACTGAATGTCTCATTGTTGAGTCACGAGCTGACGATCATGGGTAACAGAACCTTCACCCACGGACAGCGCCAGGCAAGGATAGTGTTACCGCTATCAAAGCAAAAAGAGGGTATTTGACGCAACCCATTAGAGGCTCAGGCAATATTGACATAAATTCCAGTCTCTAATTTGATTTCGCCGAAACCGGCGCAGCATTTACTTCTGCTGTTGACCACAACGATGCCAGCTTCGAATCTATTAATGATGAAAGCGACACCCATCGAGAATTGCAACTACCTGGAAGGGCTGGTACCGGCCCAGGTGAAGATACTGACGCTTCCGCCGTTTCCGCTACTGTCAAAACCACAGAAATACAAGGCCTGGACAGTGGTAAACTCGATGACGAGCTAGCCACTGCCCCATATAGAAATGCCTGGGTCTTCACCTGTGAATACATTTGGATTAAGAGTTACACCATTGTGTTTGTAAGAGCAACAGATTCTTTAAGGACAAAATTTGCGAGAGTCGGTATGGAACGCTTGGATAATAGATAGGTTGTAGAACAGCAGGTGCAGCTAGCGGAGGTTGTACAGTAGTTTCGTACAGAGACATCGACGAGGAATAATAGCCCTTCTAAAATCAGTATTGTAATTTTACATGGGTTCACTAGACATGTAAAGTATCTGCCAAATGACCTTTCCAAATCATAAATGCTAGCAGCAAAGGATACAAGAAACCAGAATCTGGCCCGCAATATAGGAGCCTCTATGTTAAGTGTATGAATGTCACGTGCTAAGGGGTAATAAAGGGGTTCCGTAGAAGCTTCAACTCAGGCACTCACCACCTACCTCTTCGGAAAGGCGGAAAGAGCGTGGCGCGTATATTATTCCTCCTCCTAGGGCGGTCTACTCGGTCGTCTTAGCGTGGATCCGGGTTGTTCTTCATGGCCATTTCCGTGACAATAGCTGACCAGGCTTCTTCTATTCTGTTGCAGCACTCGGGCCTCAACACAGCCTTCTTACAGCCACTGTGCGTGCCCAAAATGTTGTAGAGTACCTTTTTTTTGGCATGAGAACAAGAGCCTTCATAGAGAGAACACGGCGCCTGATCTCTCGCCAGCAGGCGATACACAAACCTCTACGACTCCATACACAGATCTTCACTATGGCTTCGACTGTGAAATTGAAGCAATCCGATGTCATAATTAGTACGGTTGTTTGTGCTTGTATCAGCTGTAGTTCGATAACCTGGGTAGATTGTCCACTGGTGTGACATTAATCATTGTCGACTTCGATGATTATGATGTATCAGAAAGCTTGCCTCATCATATAAAGATTAGGTGGGCAGGATAGTGAGTCACTTATGTTGCTGTTATCAACTCCACTACATCTTATCGGTGTATTCAAATGTTAATGGATGGCCCTGGTCAATATATAGCTGCGGAGGTGAAGCTGAGCTGGAAGTCGGACCTCCGATGTCAACAGTCATAAATCACAGTACTTTCAATGCCTTTGTAGACTGGCGTCATAATCTTGTAAAGAGATTTTTCTTAACTAAGCTGCCGCCCTGGTGTATTCAAGAGTCCGACTTCTCTCCTTTCCCTGCACGCCTAGAGGAGTGCTCAACTAGCTCATCATACCACATATGCCAAAGCACGTGACCTAACATTGCCTTTGGTGAGGTTTGAGGGATTAAAAGGTCTGAGAGAAGGGGGCTTTCAGGCTGAAGTGAAAAGAAAAACTTCATAAAATATATCACGAAGAGAATCTTGACTATGGAGGACGTGGAGAGGTTAGGAATGGAGAGCATAGATTTGGAGAGCTGTGGGAGCCAATAACCCTGGCACTGAATCCACCTTCATGCTAGGTTCTCGAAGAATCTCCAACCTCACTACGGCTCTCTAAGCTGTTTTTAGGCTGAGGGAGGAAGGCATGAACGTCAGTTTCGATACACATCTCCTCATGTCTGTCAGTATAGCCATCTTCTCAGAACGGCACAAATCTAGTAGATTGCCTTTGAGCCTCCCTCTTGAACTTCGGGTCCTGAAATATTCCGTACGTTCTTCTACAATGAGGTCCGATATTGAAATCCGTTCTCATCGGCCCCACCTTGCGAACGAGACAGGGCGCGCAAAGTTGACGACATTCGATTACTCGATCTTGGTCCTGATCTGCCTGTAGCATAATAAGATCCCCCCTTACCATGTGGTCTGCAGTGGCCGAAAGCTCGCAATTGCAACTTGCGCAGTAAATCTGAGTTTTGGGGCCAGAGTGTTTCTGATTATGAGGTAGCCTTGCCACGGTGGATGCAAGGTTACTCGCTTTCAGTTGTGGCCCCCCGACAAGCTCCAACAGAAAACCGAGCCCAAATTTCTCCAAGAAGTATTGGGGTGATTGCCACGTGCCACAATGGCATTCAGAATCCCAGCAGAAATATGCATGGACTTCTTGCCAGCTCTTGAAGCGGGGATCTTTCTCGTCTAGAAACCAATCTAGGAGCTTGGCCAGGCTGTTCTGCGCCCACCCCTGATCTCCTGCCCGCTGAACATGAATATACCAATTGATTGATGAGTATTCCAGACCGGGAAAGGCTTTCAGACGTTTCTGCATTGGCCCAATCCACTTATATGTATCAGGGTTAAGAGGAATGCCCAGCCCACCGGGGATGCACTTGAAGTGATTTATCTCACTATATTTGCCGTCCGCTTCGTCCGGTTCAGATAATGGCGCGTTGAAGTCAAACATACGCAAAAATCGCACGCATTTTTCAGCCAACGCTTTTTGGCTCTCAAATTCGGATACATATAGAGTCCCCAGCGTCTGATCGTCCTTGATTGCCGGGTCCTGGAGATATTTCTCTATAGTATAGTGGGGAAGATTGATTTCGCCAGTTCCAAGGTGGATGTTAAGGAAAGGGCCAAGGCGTTGGCAGTAACCCTCAGGGTCCCAAGGGGCGCTCTTCTTATCCATGCTGGCAGTTGTGAACTTTACAGTCACCATTGCCACAAACTCAGATACTGTCAGGCAGTAGTTCGCCTGGCAGAGCCACATGAACATCTCGCGGAACACTCCACAATTCGCGTCCCCTGAATAGCACTTTAAAATTTCGCGGAGAATTTCGCGGTAAGTATCGTCAATCTTGCAGGGAAGAGTTCTTATGGCATCCTCAATTTCTTTTACCGTGAACAGATTCGTTATTTTCTCAACATGGAGAGTTGCTTGGACAAATCTGAATCAAATGTTAGCACCCGTATAGCGTTTACAGGAGGGGGCGGGGTTCAAAGAATGTGTCATACAGCCCATCACTCTTATCCACGATGGTTTTAACCACTGTTCTTTTTACCTCCTCGCCCATCGCTTCGCTAGCTGCCTCACCCATACTATCTACCTTGCCTTGGGCGTATGCTTCAATGTTTTCCCGAACGCCCTGTGTTGGTAAATGTACAGAAACCTGGTGATCGGATAGCTTCATCACCTCGCAGCCTGTCAGAAATATCCTGATGTCTATTTCCTCGGTACCCTCAGGCCCGTCTTTTTTTGGCGGCTCTGAGCAGAATTGCGGCTTGTTGGCAATCTCGTCGGAGGAAATACTTCCTTTATGGGCGTCCTTTCCGCGTGACCATGAAACAAGATCTTTAAGGAACACTTTGAGCTCTGCGAAATCGATGCACTGTCGAGGCTCACATGCGTCCAGAACGAGATAGACTGTTGATACTGTCGCCGTACGCTGCAGAAGCTTTTCTAGAAGATGATCGTACTCCTCACTTGTGGGGTGTTCCCGGCCAATGTCTGTGGCCAAGTGCAGCACATCGGCATATCCAGAGGGATCATACTGGAGTAACTGCCGGATCAGGCTGTCATGAAGACTTGCTTTGGTGTTCTTGGCTGCGTCGCGCATATCGAAGTGGTAATAGAGAACACAACTCATGGGTTTCTCTAGAGACCTCGCTCGTCGCTGGAGGTCTTCAATCACGACGGCTGAAAGAACAGACTTGCCAGAGCCCGAGGATCCTTGAAGAGAGAAACATCCGCCATATCTGGTCCATTCTTGGTATTCTGTGGATTCAAGGAGCCAACTACCTGTCTGCTCGAATCTCTGTCCCAAGAACTTAGCGAAAGATTCTCGATAAGACACGTTCAGCGGCGCGATCCATTGGAGAAGGTCTTCCAGAAAGTTAATATTCAATCTGTCTTTGATCTCGGACAGACCCCCCTCGACACGACGGATACTGAAGTAGGTGTCATGATGGTCATACCTAGATCTTACTGTCAGGCATCATGTACGACTTCATCCAGCCCCGATATCTAGAAGACAGTTGACTTACTTCAGTTCACACAGCAGCGTAAAAGACATTAGCTTCATAACCCTCTGTATATTCTCTAAGAGCTTCTTAGCCTTTGTAGCCTTAAGAGGCCAGCGGAGGGTATCTAAAGACATATTTCGACGGATTCCGAGAAATTTCAGAGGCCAAATAAGTGCCCTATCCATTTTCCAACATTTTCCGTCCTCGGCGTCAGGACTTAGAAGGATTTCTAGCTCAGTGAGATATCCCTGGCACTGCTCAACCAATCCATTCCGACCTTGTAGTTTCTCAATACTGTGCGGCTGGATACTACCGCAATTGCTCAAGGAACTCAGGCTCTCAAGAATGCCTGTGAGAGATGAAATTTCGATATGAATGAGCTGAAGTTCTCGTGGGGCATCTTTGACTGTCTCGATCCATGCTCGGGTAAGGGAAATGACCTTATTAGATATTTGAATAACTGCAATAATACTAGCCGTGAGGGAAATTGGATCCATGTTAGCGATGTGGCATGTTGTTTGCGGTTCTTGACTGCCTGATCCAGTGAGTCACATCTTTTTTATTGAAATACCAGCCCGGCCTTTTATATTTCTGAGAATTGACATCCGTAATGAGCCTTCAAGGCTATGTGGCTGAATTTCTTGCTTCCATCTAAAGGGCGAGGAGCCAAATACTATGGTGCAGGCTCCTGTGAGCCTAAATGGCGGTGGCAGTGCTCGGTGTCGAAGTGGTGGCTTTAAATCTACCTAGAAAGGCTGAAACCGTGGCTGTTTAATGAGGTGTTTCTGGAACGGCACATCCAGCGTAGCAAAATAACAGAGCCTGTCATTATTGTTCCCCTACAGCCGCGACTGGCTACACCGGCGGTATGCCCTTTTTTAGGCGAAATTATTCTATCTAGCTAACATTGAGTACGTCCGTGGTGGATGGTGATTGTTACGATTAGTATAACACTTGTGCCGCTTTCCCAACAATATAGTCGCCCTAAGAATATCGACGTGGGCTAGTTTAAAAGCTCTGAGTTAGAGTTTTAATTATACAAAGACCGTACGATTACAGAGTTGTTTGGCAAAAAGCTACTAATATATATGGTTTATATAGCCCTGGATCCAATGCTGAATTGAGCCTGGGATTGAGGCTCAATAATACCCTTGTGCATACAGGCGTATACAAACTGTATTACGTCGACGCGGCTGGATTATACTGCATCTGTAATTTTCCCACGTATGTGCGGAATACAGTCACTGTATTGTGGTAAACTGTAACTGTATTGTATTACAGAGCCCGTATTGTACATGGCCACACTATTCCCCACACTGCCTTCCCCCCCTACCTTAGCCCGAGAAGTCCTAGAAGATCATTTCAAACTTAAGCGGTGGTGGTAAAATATTGAGTAGTTTGGATCTGGCCTTCGTGCTTCATTATTACAAGCCTACACCTTTTGTATGTGGTGGGTGAAATAGATGCTGCCTTAGATTTCAGAATGGCAAGTTAAGCACTTTCTGGTATAATTGTCCGTCTAACGAGATTAGGTGTCTATTACCGCTAGGTACATCAACGAAAAAACTAAGAACGCACAATGTATTGTTACATCCTTGCGAGACAACATGTTCGAGTTGGCATCACGACTTGTTGGAGTGTATAAAGTTAATCACATGACGGAGAGCGTGATGACTAAAAATAGGGATTATATTAATGGCTGTAATTAGCAGTTATCACGACTGGATTGTTTTTACGATGTTTAGGTTATTAGGTTATATTTGTATGTATTATGAATACCTAATGACCTTTGATGGCAGGTTCATAATTTTCGTTGAGTGTCATTGTCAAGTGCAGGAATATCACATGTTAAAGGGTTATAAGGGGTCCAGTAGAAGCTGTAGGTTTCAGCATATAAGAGACCGCCAGGAGCACGGAGGGTATAAGCAAGAGGTTCGGGGCGTGGTAGAAAGAGTAAAAAATAGTTTTTGTATCAATAGGAGTTGATTTGTGCCACACTATTCTATCCACCTTACAGATAGTGTTACAAAAATTAAAGGGCCGGGAATGTAAAATTAAGTGGTCCTAGTATGGACAGTGGTTGATCCGTTTAATCTGGTGGGTATGCGTAAAAGGCGGAATATCAATCGGCGGTTCTGGGAGACGCACAATAAGGGGAGGGGGGATGGCGAAGAAGAGGCTAAGAGTGTGGGCGAGGTGGAGAAGCATGGTAAGAAGAGATGGCCTGAAGTGGCAGGCTATTTAGAAACTCTGTGAGGCAGCTGTAGTGAGCTGCACTATTTGCTGGAGACTTTGTAGAAGTCACATGCATTGTACCTGAGTCTTTCATAGATATGAGCGTAGTGTTCGATAAATTTTGGGAATGAGTTATCTTGTTCCACCGCTCACCTTCGGGCTGCCAGTAAGTGTCCCATATTTGAGAGCCTCTCCTGGCTGGTATCCAGGCAGAACCCTGCATTTGAAATAGTGCATCACGCAGTGTTTGAATGCCATTGCTGTGACGCATTGCAAAATTCTCGAAGGCTGTCCATATATGAGATGGCATCAATTACTGAGTAAGCTGCATTGTAGCGAAGGCTGAATTTTTACTAGTCGAAATCGAGACTATTTGAGATTTGTTTTATTTTCAGGGTCCGGTGGGAATGTGAGGAAGTTTGTTGTGGGAACCCTGACAAGTTCTCTGCGGAATTTTGTAGGAAATTGCGCCAATGAAGGGGATTCATTATTCTGACTCAAAGTACCAACCTAATATCATCTCAAATATACATCTTCAGAGAGAATGCACTGACCTGAAGCTGACAGACAAAATGTGTAACGCAGTTCTACTACTTTTTTAAACGAGATATTGCTGTCCAGATTAAAAATGTGTCCGATCAAATAATTCTGCCACCAACCCCACCGCTAAGACCCGTGAATTTCGCCCGAAGTATCCAACTCAGTCTGCTTTCCATAGTATCAGGCTTTGCGCTGTTCTTGCATCCAGGCGTACAAGAGTATCTCCCCACTCCCTAGCATTTTAGCGACCCTGACCCACACCCCCGTGTTGGTCCGTGATCCCCGTGGTCCTAGCATATTCACGGTAGTCTGTGCGCCATTGTTAATGTTTCTCGATTGGGATATCTGTTGATTGACGGTTTGAAAGTATACTTAGAGGTGTCCGGTCTGTCGGATCGCTGCCAATATTGCTGGATCGCTCATTCGATAGATTCGCAAAGTCGCTGTGAGCCTCTGCCTGGACCGTTGCTTTGTCTATGTTGTGGTCTTTTTTTTGGTGCTGTGGTTCCTCCTGCTGCTCTAGTACTCGCGCCTTGCGCCAAGCTTCTTTCTCTTACCTTTATAACTCTCGCCTGTATGATTTGCACATTCTTCGGTAGGGCGAGCCAGCCGTTGAATAACTCCAAGGACAGGGCCTCCATAGGTTTTGCCTTCCTCCTTTTGGACTCAGTCAATTCAAGATTTCAAATTTTTACTGCTTATTCATAAAGAAGGCTTCGCTTCGCGTTTTGTTTTCGGGTGTTGGAGCTTTAAATGTTGCGATCAACTGCTGAACTTCGGTCTTGAGATAGTAGTGTATTTGTTGTTCCTGATTTCCTCCCTGCTGCTAACAATAGGCTATTTCACCTAGAGCTGGTGAATTTTTCCGAAGCCACAGCATCATTTTGTAAACTTGAGCTGCCCACACATTGTTGCCTGCAAGGCTCGCTTCGTCAAAACGCCTGGCGGCATAAGCCACCGCCACCCTCTCTAATCCATCACATGGACAAGCCACAGCTTATCATTACTGCCTTATTTAAAAGTCTAACTAGCGTACAGCGAGAAGCTTACTATATCATTATGTCATCCAATGCTTCCCATATGCTTTCAAAAGAGAGGAATCTATATTCCAGATGCATTTGCTTCTTATTCTTTAAGTTCTCTTGAACATTATCATGGAAAAAGGCCTCCAAAGTAGTGGGACGATTCCATCGCCATCCAAACTTTTTCCGAATCTTGTTATTGGGGAAAAGTCTTCATACGTTCCTCCATTATTCCGATGGAAAAAATTGGAAAAACTTCCAACTGCGGGTCGTATCCCAGAAGAAGAAGTCATCAATTTCATGGCGATATTCACTCTGGTTGGAGGGTGTATTAGTCCTTTCATCGATTGGCTCCTGGATACCCCCAAGAGATCGTATCTTGTCGTCACCTATGCTATTCTGAATCTTGCTCAGGCGGGAATTCAGGCTGTGTTTGACAAGGAAGACTTCATGGACATCGGGCCTCGCGGATATCTCACAATTATTGTCGCTCTCCTACAGTTTCGTTTACCTCTTCCAGGTTATGGAATAATAAAACCTGTCTCGAGCTTCTATCAGTACTGGGCAGTGTCTTACATTCTGGCTTTCGCACATCCAATGGCAGAACAACTCCGTGGAATGATGACAGATGATGACAGCTACCTCTTACTCGAAGAAATGGCATTGAAGGCATATCTCTGGTTTGCGCCGAGTATTTCCTATCGTTTACTACTTTTCACTTGGCGTTCAACATGGCAATCCCTCACGTATTATTCTCTTTACGGAGTTGTCCCTGGGCTGATTCTATTATGGGCAATACTGCACTTTTCACCAATGCCTGAACGCTTCTTCGAAATCTTCGGGACTTCTTTTTTCCCACCGCATACTATATTCATGGTATTCCATGAAATTTTAACATATGGTTTCCATGGCTGGGAAATCGGTATATCAGAACGGCTAGAGCAAACTTCTTTCCCAAGTTACCGGTACGAAAAGTTGGCTAGCTCTAAAAGCATCAGACTGTTGAAAATTAAGAGGAAATGCCTCTTTTCTAGACCCGTGTGTCAAATCATTCATGTCAACCTTCATGAGGCTCCTCCATATGAAGCGTTATCCTACACCTGGGGCGGACAAGTACCGAAGCTTCCCTTGCACGTAAACGAGAGTCAATTGCTCATCACGCGAAATGTTCACGACTTTCTTTTCCACCAAAGATCTCTTCTCGGCGCTAGGCTTTTCTGGATCGACTCTATTTGCATCAATCAGAATGACCTGGACGAGAAGTCGGCTCAACTAGAACTCATGACAGACATCTATCGTCAGGCATCTCGTGTCCTAGTCTGGCTTGGCCCACCCATCGATGTTTTACAGGCGCGGTCTTTGCGACAAGCAGTGACACGTTGGTTCAATCGAACTCTGGATGCCCAAGGTGTGAAGGAAGGATTCAATGCCATGCGAAACTGTCTCGAACACCCTTACTTTGAACGTAGTTGGATCATACAAGAAATCACTGTTGCCCGGACGGTCCATGTGCTATACAACGGCACCTGTCTGAACTTGGACGCTCTCATCCATGCTTCATCGGAGATCAGACGTGATTTCAGATCCCAGCTCCAATTTGATCGCGGCTGGTTTCATGCCCGCCGGTACGCCGAACAAATCTTACTCAGCAGTAAGTGGAATGATACATTGCCGAAACATTTTCATGAAGTTGAGATACTCAGAGCCATTCGATCTGCAATCGAGAGTAAGAAGGACCTTCCTCTACTTAGCCTTCTCTGGTATACTCACTCGTTTCAATGTACCAACGCGAGGGATAAAATATTCGCACTTTACGGAATAGCAAGCGACGCGAAGAGGTTCTCTTACCGACTCAAGTACAACGATACGGTTGAGGACGTTTACACCAAGGTTTCCGCCATCCTTCTACAGTCTGACCACTTGTTCTTCGCTCTAACAACAGCGGGCCGAGGCTATATCTCTGAGAGAGGTTCTCCTCCCAACGCAATAAAGAATCGCCTGCCGTCTTGGGTGCCAGACTACAGTCACGACGACTACTGGGGTATCAGAGTGTCTCAAAGCGCCGTCCTCAGTCAAGACCATCAAAGCAAGCCAGTTATTATGGAACAACAACGACTGCTGAAACTGCAAGCAGAGCAATTTGATTCCATCTCAGCGCTGTGTAGTGAAATTTTCGCTCTCCCTGGGCCGACATTCACCTATTACTTGTCTGAGGTGCTAGCTCATCACACAAAAGATCCATTGCTACATTGGCTAGTCTCATCCAGAGCATTTCTTGACGAAGTTATCCCTCACTCCCAAATCTCCCCCGAATCACTTGACCAGCGCTTATGGGAAACAATACTAGCGGACGAAGATCCCAATACTAGGAATCCATTTTCTGAAATGAAAATCCCACACAGTCCGCTTTCAACAGCAGCCCGAAAGTTCGCAGAGCATCGTGGGTTGTTTGGAGATGACGTCCGCCTAGCCAGTTCACCACAACAGGTCCTGGGCATTTCTACAACGACGGAGGAAGATAGAGGAATCCTGCAATATCTGCGGACTAGAGTTGCATTCAATGCGCTTGGGAAGAGGCTGTGCGTTACTTCGGAAGGATCGCTAGCGCTTGTCCCTCCTCTGTCCAAAGCTGAGGATGTCTTTGTCCATGTTGATGGTGGCGACATGCCTCTGCTGCTGAGATTGAGGAGTGGTAAAACTCGTGTCGCCAAGCTCATTGGATCTGCATATGTCCACGGCTGCGATGATGTGAACCAAAGACGGAAGCTCGCCGAGTGGACTTTGCAATAAGGCCGATTTTTAGTTGAAAAATATCAAGTTGGCAAGGATGGAAGAAGCCTGCCTTTCTGGGCTTGGTTGCGAAGGTACAGACGATGGTACCTGCTGCTGCCCCTTTTGATTACAGCAGGATGCTTTATGCACGAAGTCTGCCACAATTTATCTACCTTTGTAGGAAGGCCCTCCTTTGGCGAAAGAGTAGCATACGCTTCGCTGGCTGGTTGGCTCGGTTCGGCCTGGCTACCCCAGGCTAACGCATTTTTACGATGAAAGAGGAACCCTAAAAGGGGACTTTTCCCCGCAATCACGCTGCCTGCACTACCACACTTTAAGAGGGGCAAATAGTACTTTCAGAGATTTATTACTATGGCTGTGAATATTGTATACAATGCAATACACAAAATTGCTATTTGTTGCGATCGTAAGACTTTCCTGATTCCTGACGCCGCTAGTCTTGAAGCACATTTACGTGCGAAACCACATCAATTATTTAGATATAACCTTAAAAACGCTGTACAGTTAGTGCTAGAGCAGTAGCTGAACTCAGTAAATGAACTTTGGTTTCAGCGGCCTCAAAGTAAAGACAAGTGCACAAATCCCGTATCTTGCAGCGTACAGTGGCATTACTTGCTTAGACTCGCGCTGTAGCTACGGCGATGGCAACTATCTCCTATTCACGAGCCGTTAACACAAGCCCCATTGCTCCACGGTAGCCCGGAAGCATGCCATGGGAATAACGAGTTTGGTTCATCAGTGGATGACGATTGTCCAAGTCTATCGCTCGTCACGACCGCCTTAATGCTTTAGACTGGCAATGTTCTCTTTCTTTTGTACCTGGTATCTCTACCGGTGACATATCAGGCCTTTGTCCCGGTCTCTGCCGCCCTATTTGCTGTGGTGCTTATTCCTTTTGCTGGTTTCATTTCGATGCGTTCACTTGGAGAGACCGAAAATGGTGCATCCCTTCTAATCGGTATGTTTACCTGAATCTTCAAACATTACACTTGATTTGTAGCAACTTATGATCTAGCACAGGGAGGTTACCGCAGTTTGCTATTACAATGCCAGTTACCCCATCAAGCCGAAAATATACGTCAGCGAATATTCTCCTTGGGGGTGCCGTCGAATCCGGCGCCTGACAAGCTTCACAACAAATGAGTTCAAGACGGCATATATTATGAGGACTGCTCCGAGAGCAGTACTTTATGGTGAGATGATTGGGCCATACGTTGGAGTTCTCATTGCGACTGCGCTCTACAAATTTTACTCTTCTGTTAAGAAGATACCCAGCGAAGAACTTATTGTACCAGATGCATATACCCCGGATGCCGCCAGAGGCAAAAAAGGGTCACATCACGATTGATCCTACCAAGGCTGCTCTTGTTATAGCAGATATGCGAAATTACTTCTTATCCTCTCTTCTTAGCCGCCCGTCGAATAGTGCAGGCCGGAGGGTCGTCGACGAGCTTCTACAACATGCTATTCCAACCTACTGGAAGGCCAACGTTTCAATTGTATGACTTGGCTGGGGCCTAACAGAGCAGGATTTCGATGAGATGCCGCCAAGTATAGTACGAAGGTTCGAGCTTGATACAAATTTTGAGGGCGGAGAACCTAAAATGCTTAAGGCGCTAGGTGAGGACATGGGACAAATGAAACTCAAAAATGGAACCGCAATAGCTGCCGGTCGGGTCGCGATGCGCGACGAATGGAATACAGCATTTTATCCCAGTTTAGCGGAGGCTGTTATGCCTCAATATATCTAGATCTACAAAAACCGCCTGTCCGGCTTCTGAGGAGGCACGAAGATAGAAGAGGCTTTGGAGAGTCGCGGGATCAAGATGTTATTGTTTGTGGGGGAGAACACGGATCAATGTGCTTTCAACTATGGTTGCTCGATACTATAAGTCTAAGAGCTGTTAAATCAGCTCTCATAATGCTATATAATAACACTATGACACTAACGCTCTACTTTTATAACTAATTCTTAAGCTACTTAAGTTCCGGATAGTTTTAACAATAAAAATACTACTATAAATATTAGTAACAACACAAAGGTATATATTACAAACATATAACAAAGCTTTAGGAAGTCACGTACGAGTTTACTTCAGCCGATTAGAGCCTAGGGAAAGATGTAGAGACGGTACGCGCACTTTATTCGGAATTAGGGTTATTAATAAGAGCAAGTGTTGATCTACTAATCGCTAGGTTTCCAGCTATAACATAGATGAATATTTATAGCTAGGGAAGCCTGAGAAATATCTGTTGAATATGTATAAGCAAGAGAGCCTGTAAGTACAGTGAGCCTAGCCTTCGTGCCTATGAAACATGTGTTGCGGGATTCAATTTCCCGAAGACGAGTGTATGGCGAAAGTAATGTAAAGAGGTTAACACATCAGGATCCTTCGGGATTCCTAGACAATGGGTACACTCATAGGTCATACACATGTCACTAATGTTCAAGCTGTCTTATTCTCACGGTATGTAGCTAGTATTCTGTCATATATTCTAAACCAGTGAACTAACAATTTTCGATATTTTATCTCAAGAAAGGCCGCGGAGCAAAGGGCTTGGCTAAAGTTTTAGGAGGCTTTCGAAACGGATGAATGTTTATAATTGATGGCTACATTAAGTTTACTTCAAGGATGTCAAGTCTCCTGAAGTCAAGTCGCCAAGAATAAGCATATATTGTTACGGAAGAAGCTCAACAAATCTATCATACTGTAAACCACGTTCTCCAGTTTATTATTCTACCGGCCAGCCTGCTATTACATGTCAGCGATGAGGAGCTTTCAACATACGTATAGAACTACCTACACATTAACCTCTTCAAGACGCGGGAAGCAATGCCTCGTCTGAATATCAGGTTGACACAATGAAATATAGTGCATTAAACCCAGTTAGGTCGGAAATAAGGAGCATAGAATTGAGGACGCTCATCAAGTCCTGTGTTTTCCATAACCACATTCTTTACTTCTGCAGCTGTTGAGAATGGCGCAATTTGACCTCGCTCTTGTGCGCTTGCCAGTCGCTCTTCTCCCCATTCGAACGCCTCTCTCCTCCATTTCATGTTCGGATGGCCCGCCTCCTTTGATACGTGTGATCCGCTCACAACCGATTCTGGGAATGCAGCTTCTTCACGCAGCAGAAGATTCGCCACAAAGCGGACGCCAACTTGCAATGGAATTCTGATGATATCGATGCCCTCCAGGTCCTCCCTTCTTGCAAGAGGTAGTACTTCATTTTTCAGAGAGTCGAAGGTGATTGGCGCGCTGAGGTCATTCCCATAGCCTGTTCTGACCAAGATAATGGTTTGGGCTCGGGCGACATCGCCATAATGACGATATCCATCCGCATGTGTTTTAGCAGCTACAAATAGGCATTCGTCAAATACTGTTATAAGCGCTCTGCAAAGGGGCTGGAATTTGAAATATCTAGGATCATACCGATCCTGGACCTGATCCGAGATAAGCTTAGACACGCCATGCTCGTCTTCCGACGTGCCTTGGACTTGCACACATATAGACTCGTGCGCTCGCAGTATTTCTTGGATTTTTCTCGAATATTTTGTTGAAATATTTACTGGAACAGCGAAAAAGTCGTCGAGGTGTATTTTCGGATCTCTTCCGATTGCATCATGCCAGGTATTCCAAATGCCTCCCAGAATCGTAGGTCCGACGAATGGACTGTAGTTTGCTGCCTCTGTCCAGTAGAATACCGTGGCTTTATTATAAAACAGGTGCGTCATCCATCTATTAACGTAGAAGATGTTCTTACCTTCCTCCCCAAGCTTGGCATAAAGTTGGAGCATTTCTTGATATAGTTCGGGGTATGGAGGTGTCCATGTTTTTTCGAGTTCCATGTGATATTCGAGGCGCTTCATGGTGAGCCAGTCCCGCTCGAGGGCGTCTCTCACTTCTGAAATGACTTCCGGTGTAATTAGTTTCTCGATAGGGACTCCGGGCATCTTAATATTTGAGCCTCCGGAGAACGGCGGTTCTGATATCTGTGGCCTCGAGATTTGAGGTCTAACAATTAGAGGAACCGATCTGTGGAGAAGTCGCTCTTGGCGGAGTTTAAATTATGGATTTGGTGGGGGTTAAGAATACTTTTGCTTTCCTATATGGCTTCATTTCACGAAATGCTAGTTCTTTCTCATGTTCATCCTTCAATTCCTTCAAACAATCGATTACCATTATGCACAAGCTCGCACCTAGCTTCCATGGCATTTTGAAGAAGCTATCTACTCGTTGGGTCATCTCATTCTCTTTCAGCAGGCACTCTATCCACCATCACGCGCGGGCGGCTCAAGACTCTGTGTAGGACAATAGAATGAATACGCTAATAATGCCATCTGAGAGAATCTTAATGGATTTAAACTTCGGTCAGCGGCTAAAGGCGCAAGGCTAAGGACTCTTAGAGAATACCCACATTACTCTTTTGTAATCTGCTCAACTTGCTTCAAGTTAGTCGTTAGACTATAGATACAGTATTGATACAGTATTTTGCGAAGTTGCGCTTGTCGCAAGAAGTGGTTCTAATGCTCTTTTCAGTGTACTCATTGTACTGAAGAGCTTTTTCGTGCCGCTCTTGCCTATAGCAAGTATTCCCCATCCAAATATGAATATATCTGCTTTGG
The DNA here is from genome assembly GCA_918026815.1 of Chalara sp. BL73. Lineage (NCBI taxonomy): Eukaryota > Fungi > Ascomycota > Leotiomycetes > Helotiales > Chalara > Chalara sp. BL73. The sequence goes on from CAKJVC010000123.1 coordinate 205,321, forward strand.
CACTAGGTAATGAGGCAGCTTGAACTCTTGGTGCCACTTGTGATCATCTCTTCGGGTGTCCTGTCTAAATTCAGCATAACAACACATTCGGGATGGCAGGAGCAAATCACTGAGTTGTTAGATGGCTGAAGTAGTTCAAATTCTGTGCTGGTAAGGTTTCCACATCGCATTAGCCCGTAGATAGTGAAGTTCTTAGTCTCATTCTGTAAATAATCGCCATGAAATATCGACAACGATCAATATATTGAAGAGTGCGTCAATCAGGCTTGAGTATCGGCACCCTGTAGGCGATTGGCATTTTTTGCTCTTGCGGCTCAAGAGAAAGAATACTAATGTGGTTGAAAAAGAGGAACCATCTATTCATCTCGAGCGCAGCCAGTTTACTTAAGTCAGAGGTAAAACCTCGCCGAGCAGTACTCGTGCCTCTTCCGTGAGTAAACATCCTCGTTAGAACATAGCAGGGTTATATTGAGGCAGAGCGGCGAGAAGGAAAGATGTGGCGTTGTCCTATAATGACCTAGGAACCGCTGCTTTGGAATTGGATATTGAGCTTGGTGTGAATGACAATTGAGACCCCTAAAGATATAGGAAGTACTAGAATTATCATACTGACTAACGTCAAATGGTAGGGAAATTATATGCGACGATATAATTTATCCAATGCTATGATGGTTCAAGTTTGTTGCCATGAACTCTCCTGCCGTAGACAATATTCTGCCATATCTGTGCGCCGCCAAAGAAACTGCGTAGCTGAAGTGTATTCTGCTGTGAGGTATCGAAGTTCATAAATTATCTAGACAATCTGTCAACTCAAACGATTCCTGACTTTGAATTCCTCTTGGGGTAGCATGTTGCGGGAACAAATCCACGTGGCAACCTTGCTCTTATGTGATGTGAAAGTTATAGTTATATCACATGTTCAATAATAGGCTTTATATGAAGTAAACTCCTACAATCCAGGAAACCGAACTCTGCCTGAAGAGAGCACAGCAAGGCATGACATGTTCCATAGTCGAATCGACGCTAACCAGCGCTCAAGAGTCATACAAAGATAATCTTTGTGTAAAATCTACCCTATAGCCTAGAAGAAGAATATCAATCTCCCAAATAGCGTAAGTGATATTGAGGAAGCCACCTCATCATCTCTGAAAAAGTAGATTAGAAATCTCTCCCCACCCCGGCCCTCTCAAAACAAAAAATATAATTTCTTAAACTTAACGAAAATATGCATCTTGATCAAATATCCCAATTACTCCAGACCACTGAAGATAATTGGTACTCAAGTAGTAAAGATCCTTCTTTTCCTCCCCAATTCCCCATCTGGCAACATCTCGGAAATGCCGACACTTCACTCTGTCCTTGTTCTTAGAGTACTTCTGAGGCTCCACAGCGTTATATTGGTGTCCGATATCGGCCCGTATGCCGACTAATGCGGGACCGTTACTGCTATGGACTTTGATAAAGAAACACCCTCCGGCCATCATTGATCGCGTCGTAAGGGGCAGATCAATTGAGAAGCCGTCAGCTTCCTTCCGCATGAAGATTGTCTGAAATGGGCCTGATTTTTCCATGACAATCATGGGCTCTTGGCGGAGAAGGATGGAGAGAAAAACCTGGGGGTTAATCCCAGAGACGGTTTTTACCTCGGAGACAGACCGGCAAACAACTCTGCCTAGGAAGAAGTCTCTCCAAGGCCAGTTTTCTACACGGAGAGATTTCGTGACTAGGACAATAAACGCCGCCAGAGTCCAGCAAAAAATAGATAGGTTGAAAGGATCCACTCCGTTAATTCGCTCGTTTACCGTGAGCCCAATTGCGAGACCTCCCAAAATGAGAAGGGTACAGAATGCAAGTGTTCCCCAGCAGTACCAAGGAGATTGAATGATGATAGATTCCCTATCAATAGTCCATTTCTCCATCAACTCTAAGCCTCGACGGATCGATTGGTTCTCCCTCGCGAGCTCCTTGCGCATCTTTGCCTCTACTTCCTTTTCCTTGTTTTGTGGAATGGCTGGACCGGGGTCTAGGGCTCGGAGTTTTGCAAACTTGCTCTCAGAAACAGACCTAACACTCTCATCAAAACCAAAATTATCTGTTTTGAATTGATCATATTCTTTCATCCGGACCATGAATGATGCCAAGAAACGAGTTCCTGCGCACTCGCGTACCGGGTCGCCAGAGTCGGAGATTGATGTGACGAGCTGTGTCAGACGCGCTAACTGACTAGAAAATGGGCCGCAAACCATAAGGTATGGTATAAAGGCTGTTATTACATCGTGCATTGAAGTCAGCGATATCTGGCCTCTCCTGGAGTCACCAAAGATATCACGATCTAGCTCTGAATCCTCTTTCGATGTTGAGAGCATTGGAGTCCATTTCCAGTAAATCGTAGTAGCGTGATCAGTGCCTCCAGGTATTATGGGGCCTAAGCGTTTTTTAAGATCTTCAAATATTGCCAGACACACATCAAATGCAAAGCTAGCACAGTGGACTTCGTCACGCGAGCTAGAGATACCAATTCCCCCATTTCGCTCTTGACAGAGGAGAGAACGGTGTCCTGGAAATCCGGTGTCGAAAACGATTGAGCTAGACTCGAAAACGTTAGGGGGGATAGCTGCACCCGGGACAGAACTCATTGCTTCGGTAACCTTCATTAGTATATCCAGGATGCCTCCGCTAAATGTCGACATTACTTTGAAATATTTTTTTGCTCTGATCACAACTTGCCTGGCCATAGCTTCATTCTGGTTTCCGATCGCAGTCGGTTCTTTCTCTTCATCTTCCACTGGTGGATCAGGCTTGTGCTTAGTGATTCTCTGCATGCGAGTCATCCATTCTCTCTTGCAAGCAAGGGTTACTCCAGCTGCATGAGCCAAATCCAACGCAACGACCTTGATCTTTGCGGCAGTTTTTGCCATGGAGATGATACAGTTATCGTCCCAAAATTCCCCACTCATTGTTCGCAGCAGAACTTGAGCCATGCTGCTAGTAAGGTAGTTGGTAAGGCAATGGAATGCCACATCATTTGCTCTATCGAGCCTCATCCCATCACAGACCTCTGCTGGGTCTTCCATAGAATCATCGCCAAAATCCTGCAAAAGCGTTTCCCGTGCCACTTTGAACTTCCCTGGTCGAGAACTTGCAGGGTCATATTCCAACATGAGGAGTTCGAGGTCATGGAAGCAGGTGGCAATTGCAATCTTCATCTGTCGCGCCAACTTGTCAAATTTCAAGTAGCCATTCTTGTCAGCCTTGCCAAACCAATCGCTTTCGCCTTCAAGTGGCACTGGCTTAGCAGAATTGATATCATTGACTAAACGTTCTATCTCTAAGGAAAATAGCTCTTGCTGTTTCTCTTCCGATACGCCATATCGCGTCAGGTCCCCGAAACTTGGGAGGCCTGCGACGTCAAAATCTCCCCCAACTTTGAATGTAAGGTTCTTCTTCAGCTTGTGGATGATTTCCCCCGCGTTGAGCTTCCATTGGGTTCTCCGCTGCGCATATTCATTATCGTGATTATGAGTGGAGCTATTTGTATGTTGCAGAGCTTTTTCTGAGTCTGAGGGAGTATTTCGCCGAGCTGGTCGTCTGAATATGGCCATCGTATCCGAGAGCTAATTATGAACAGAATAACTCTTCTTTAAGGCATTCTCTCTAATTACAACGCTTTATAAGTAATTGGTGTATGTTGAGGTCAAAGACAAAGAGAGAAGGCGAATTCCATCAATGAATCCCATAGAATTGGCAGCTTGCGTGATCGAAAATCATGGCACATGTCAAGTTAAACACCCAGTTCAACTATCAATCTGCTGTGCTACATGAAAGAGGCGCTGCCTGATGCGAACTATTCAGGCTGCCAGTCGGAATCTGCCTGCTGCCAAGGAAGTCTACGTGCACCATAAAGTGCAAGCTATTGAACATAGCCGAACGTCTCCTTAGAACCTGCTACGATGCTCGTAGGTAACCAGTCAAAAAGTTATGTTTCTATTCGGCTGCACCCAGAGTCATAGTAATCAACTTCCTGCATTGTTTTCACGGCAAGTAAGGCAGAAATGAGGTATTTTCATGATTGGTGCAAACAGAGAATGTAGGTGGCTGCTCATTTTTTTTTTATCTTAATCAAGATGCCTTACAGAATGCCCTACTTAACTCCAACTGACCTCGTCTCAAGAATTTATGCTCTTGTCAGCTGTCTTGGCGGAGAGTAACTTGTTAGTCAATTAAGGCTTTATCTCCTCGAGGATTAGGGAATGAGTTTACAGATTTACACCACAATTTTGAGTTCAAACGATGGATATGTCACCAGCTCTTTTCCGTGCGTACACTGCTTCCGCATCTGGTAATGAAAATCGAGACGAGGACGGCGGAAAAAACAGAACGAGCGGAGAAGAAGTCTTTAATGGAAGATTCTGCGACATTACCCAAAACTGGCTGTCAGATAACGAGCGTGGGGAGTGCCATTTGAGTGGCCAGATTGCTACCCCAGAGGAATTCAGCAGCAAGCGATTCGGAATGAACTCAATCATTCTTCGTCGGAATGTGTACCCTGATGCCTCTCGTAGGAAGCCTGAGTTACAACTGGAAATCCAGTCCAATCTTCTTTGCGAGGTCTTCCGTAATATTGCACCCCACCTTAGCACTGTTGATGTACACACAAGGCCAATTATTATCAAAGCTCCTTTTCATGAACTGTACTATTTCCGAGAAGAAATTGTGGCTTCAAATCTAGCATCAAAACCCTGCCCGGCGCGGGACCTTCTCAGGCAGGAGCTTAAGGAACTAACAAAATTCATTGACGAAACCTTTAGTCAGGGCATGTCTGCGGAAATTAATGCGCTAAAGGCTTCCCGGAAAGTCTCCATGGAGTACTTGTGGTCCATCTTCAAGCCTGGCGATATGGCGCTTCTCCGGCAGGATGGGCAAGGCGGACAGATAGAGACGTGTTGTGGGGTCCTCCAGTACTACCATACAATGACTTCAAATGATGGAACTAAATTCTGGTGCCTAAAAATCCGACATATGTCCTTTGAAGGTGGAAAATTTGGTGTGGTGGAGAACAACCACCAATTCCAGCTGTTTTCTGGCCAAATGGAAATCTCAAATCTTCCAGCATTTCCACTGGCTTACTGCCCAACCTTCGAGAACATTAAGGAGGGTCTTTTAAACCAAGGAAAGAAGTACATTCAGCTTTGTGTAGACAGTGGTGGAAAGTATTTCCCAGTCCACATGGCGTATTCCGGTCCAGTATGGGTTCAACAAGAGCGGTGGAAAATCGATGGCTGTGGCTTCTTTGATGCCCCTGAGAGAACTGTATGTCATTTTCTATGTTTAAACTCTGCAAAGATCTCTGAGTTCAGTAAACTCGCTGCGAGAAAGTCTAAGAAAATTGAACCCTAAGACTGGTCAGTGGCTGACTATGGCAGGTAGCTGGTCGTGTTATGGTCGACCCAATTGGTTACGTTGACGAACATGCAATATTCCGGAAGCACATTGTTGCTAAGTCGCTCTTTAGGTTCTCCAAATCTCAAGGAGGAAGTCCCGAAGGTGCAAAGCAGCCTATAGGTGATCTTGAAGAGATAGACCCAAATAACCTTAGCGTCGAAGAACTAATGACCTTCCCGTCGAGAATCGCAGGGTATTCGCTTTTGACTAAAGATGCAGGGTATTTCCAGGTCAATGGATTCAGACAGATTGTCTGGGACATGGCCAGCGCTGAAAATTATCGAAAATCATCTCAGAAGATGCAAACTATTGTCAAAATTGTTTCTGGTTTCTCCTTTCAAAATAGTCAGTTCGGCTATGAGAACAAGGGTGCGGGACTTACATTCCTCTTTTACGGGAATCCTGGAGTAGGCAAAACTCTGACGGCTGGTAAGTCGGACATGTTTCAAGTTCTTTAAATCCCTAACACCATCAACCGTAGAATGTGTCGCAGAAGTCCTAAATCTTCCTCTCTATCGTGTGAGTGGAAGTGACATAGGAGAACAGACTTGGAGCGCTGAGCATCGCCTAATGCAGGCATTCAGCAGGTCTACCCGCTGGAAAGCCGTTTTACTTTTCGATGAAGCAGATGCGTTCATGGCTAAGAGAAGTGAGGATAGCTTAGAGAGGAATGCTATAGTCTCAGGTGCGGTCCCGACCTGCAATTCATACGGCTCTCAGGCTCTTTGGCTTCTTTGCCTAGGCAGCCAACGAATTGGGAAGCTGACTTTCAGCCATTATAGCCCTCCTTAGACTTATAGAATACCAGTCCGGGATCGTGATTCTCACTACGAATCGCATATCTGACTTCGACACAGCATTCCATTCCCGAATTCATGTAACAATCGAGTACGGGCCGCTAACACTTAAGGAGAAAATGGAGATATGGCGCGGTGCGATAGGGGAGAGAGCACATGTCATTTCTGAGGCAGATTTTGAAATGCTAGGCCAACTTGATCTCGATGGAAGGACGATACGGAACGTAGTTCACGTGTTGAAGCTCTTTGCAGGAGCAGAAAATAAAAATCCGTTTTCATTGTCGGATGTCAAACAGGTCTTAGCGATTACCACTGGCAATGCACAAGGTGAGGCCAAGAAGCAGGTGGAAGCGTTCTGTCGCACATGACAGTTGCAATGTGGCGCCTCATAGTAGTGTGCTGAATGGGTAGTTCTTCCGTGTACTGGTAGACTTGAATTGCAACAACCTTTCAATTTCTTTCTTCGTGAATAGCCTAGCCTCGTTCTAATCTCCTGTAAGGGCGATTGGACACCACGGACGCTTTTAAACCACTTCTTGGTCAGAAAAATATCCGGGTCACTTATTTATCTTAAACATATACGATATCCGGTGAATCAAGAAAGAGGTATTTCAGCCCTATCACCTTTCCGCCTAAGCACCTACTGACCTACATCTAGCTACAATAGCCATCCGGGCAATACATCTCGCCCAACCGAAACATCTTCTTCGGCCGCACCCACCACCCGCCGAAACACATGAAATCCTCGTTCTTCCGCTCGAACTGCGCCCACTCCTGCGCCAGCGTCCACCACCTGCCGTGCCAATACTTCCTCAGGTACTTGCCGTGCATGAACGGCGCGTGGCCGTACTTGTAGTGGCAGTCCTTGGCCGCCTTGTCGGAGCAGAACCGCGCCATGCCGAGGGGGTCGTTGATGTTGATGCCGTCACGGATCACGTAGTGGTCGTCGCAGACGTTCTTCCACCACGTCTTGTCCGTCCAGGCGATGATTTTCCATGGCCCCTTGTCGTCGTGCCGGTCGCCGTATGAGTTGTCGTTGGGGTACAATTCGCCTATGTAGAGGTCTTTCCATGTCGGCTGGGGGCCTTTTGGGCTGAGGGCCATGCTGGCGAGCGAGGTGCTGTAGATTGCCGAAGTTTCGTTGTCGAAAGAGGTGGCATTTGTTATAGGTGCCGCGCTGATAAGCGGAGATGCAAATGCCATAAAGGCGAGTACCAGAGATGTGAATTGCATTTCGATGCTAGAAGTGATAAAATAATGTGAGTCGTAGCTGAATCTCTCTCGATGGATAATCTGGCCTTGTAAGTTGTGCAGAGGAGGAAAGGCATGATTTATATGAACGTGGCAAGATTTGTTGAGGAGACCATTTTAGTAGTTAGATACGCCGGCATTTAGGATGATGCTAGGTGGGTTAAAAAACACCGAAAACTTTTGTTGGTCCCAAGCGAGTGTACAGTTCTTCTAGTTCTATTGCTAACTAAAGCCGGCTTAAAGATAAATCCAGATCGTTCAAATAAGCCCCTCACCGTAGAAACTCGCCCAATCAGTAATCCCCACCACGAGTCTGAATAGTTGGACGAAATTACAAAAGTATAAAATACTTAATATACTAGTTATAGCAAATCTGGGATTCGGTACTCGTAGCTGTTAAATCAGTTCAGGCTGGAACAATGAAAGTTTTTTAAGCTTAGTGTTGCTTACTATATATTTGGGAGTTCCGCCGTTAAGTTCCTTTGTCTGACCTAAGCAACTAAAGTGTTTTTTAATCGTATTCAACCAGGAAAGTAAAGTATGATATTCGAGGGTGATTTGAATATTATTCCTAGAACTTCCTCGGTATCATGAATCAATTTTCCCATTCTTGTGTTCAGTATAGGGTTAGTAAGCTTGCTGCTCTTGCTCAGGCGCTAATCACCTTCGGCTCACCCTCGGCTCAGTCGACTCGCCTGAGGAACCTGAGCACCCTGAGCAGCACACCTGAGCAAGATTTACCATATCATCACGTGTTTCGGTTTCCTCGCTTTTAGCCAATCATACTTGATCTAGCCTCTGTTCTCTCGCATTAGTTTTGTCAAGTTTTGACGACAATGCTCAAGGAGCCCAAACCAGTTCCCAAGGAATCCAAAGTGGACACTTTCCAAAAATACACCCAGTGCTTTGCCTATAGTGTAAGTTGGACCAATATGGATCCCCTTAAGGATAGTACTTCTTGTCAAACGGATAGATTGTAGGTGATATTATCACAGAATAGGTTGTAGAATAGGGCATATGATATTGATTGTAGAGCTAATAGAATCAACTATCTAGAGTGAAGAAAATAGGACCTGATGCCAAGAACGACTAGGCCAAATCTGGCCAATAGGCTTGGCCGTTTCACACTTCTCTTCCCTCTATAATGTGAGAGTCAGCTCTCTCAGGGTAGCATGTTCAGGTACAGGCACGAAGTAGTTACAAATGGACTTCGGAGTGTTACTTGGGTTGTTTCAGACTGGACTTGATGGAGTCGCGCAGCGAATATGAGTAGCTAGAGGAAGACCTTCTGTCTTCTTTTCCTTCTTGTGCTTTTTGTATTCTTCGTACTAGACCTATAAGTCCAGTCGCCGAATAGTATCCGAACGTACTTTGTGCTCGCATCACTGGTGACCATTTGTGTCGTTACATATAAGTCCGTTCCTGCTCTCAGTAGAAACTCGTGAACGCTTTGCCATATTTGTGGTGCAGGGACCCTGTAAGCCCACCTGTCCGCTGCCTCTTTCCACGATTGTGTTGAACCCCGCTGCGGTAACGCAATTCTGGAACGTATCCCGAAAAAAAAAAAAACGCCGCTTATAGCTCACGAATAATCAGCCCGAGGAGGCCTAGGGTTTGAAAGCCTAGTACACACCCTATTTTCTACTGGTTTTGCTTTATCACTGCTTAGTCTTCGTTAGCGCGTTTGCGTTTTGGGCTTGGTGGCTCTCTATGTATCCCGATAACTTGTAGAATGCTTCGGTCCCGTTCATGGCAGCGGTAGCGATTGTTTCAATGTTTTGGAGCTCGGTGGCTACACTGAAAGCTCTGCGATAATGGTCTCGTTAAACGCTAATTTAGACAACTGTCGGTCGACTGCATCTCACGGGTCGCCGGGCAGACTAGTGATTTCACTTAGTATGCTCGTTGGCGTCAGGTGTAAGATGTGTGTCGATTATTGTGTTCTAAGCTACGTGTCGCGAAGAGGTTGTAGGTCACGAATGTCAGGGGTAGCAATACACTGACACCATGGTGTCAGTTTAGAGCTGACGTAAGCACGACACCACACCACCTACACAAGGCACCCAGCCTGCAAACTCAGGGCAACCAGCCTGTACGCTCAGGGCATCCAGCTTGTAAACTCAGGGCATCCAGCCTGTAAACTCAGGGCAACCAGCCTGTAAACACAACGCGACCAGCCTGTAAAAACGCGATTATAAACTTGAAATAATTCTGTTTGTGTATAACGCTATTTATCACTTTAAAAAAGGAATTTTTTTTAATGTTAAACTTTTTAATATGCTTTATTTAACTTTTTAGCTATAATAAAAATTGTACAAATTGTTTTACAAATTGTAGTTTTTTTTTTACAAGTTCGTGACTGATTTTGCGAAGTTTTCAAGCGAAAATTAATCGCTATAGTCGCATTTAAAAAACACTTTTTTCAGTATATTAACCCGAAAAACATAATAATACTGTTTTGCTTAAGCTTGAATTAGTTTGCAAAACTAGTTTTAAAAGCAATATGCAGTTTTAGCAATAGTAACATTTAAAAAAAAAAGCCACATTTCAAGTTTGTAATCGCGTTTTTACAGGCTGGTCGCGTTGTGTTTTACATGCTGGTTGCCCTGAGTTTACAGGCTGGGTGCCTTGTGTAGGTGGTGTGGGGGTAGCAATACACTGACACTATGGTGTCAGTTTAGAGCTGACGTAAGCACGACACCACACCACCAAAATGATCTCGCGTCGCGTTCTACACTTATTTGCACTGTAATTTTACCTGCAATTAATGCACGCTAAACTTAATTGTATCGTAATAATGAATTTATAGAATGTATCGCTTAAAATCTCGTGTATTGTGGCGGGGAACATGCTGAGAGCAAGAACAGCAACAGGATCTAGCACAAAACTCATAGGCGTGATAGCGGTGGCTGTAGCATACTGGAGAGAGCACCGGCGAGCCTAAGCTCTATATAATAGATAAACGTCAATAGCTTATAAGGGTGTAAAATATAGAAGGGTGGAAAAGTGTGTTGTATTGATGATGATGCGCCTCTCTACCGGAAGCGCAGGTTATATACAACTCATGCTCCTCAGGTCACATGACTGACCACTCATGAGTATCACGTGACAGAGTGTGAAAGGAAAGAAAATCGTCCCTACCACATCCGTCCCTTCTCTTATACGTGCTCGCCCCGAGCACTAGTCAGTAGAGGTTTGCGTTCAGTTAGATCGAGTTTCCTTCCTTTGATATTGCCTTATAAATTGTCGTCGCATCACGTGATTCACTTTCTACTTTCGAGGGTGAATATCAATTTGCTTGGCCAGCGATAAAATATCGACCTTTCTATATCACCCCTTTTTATCCTTTTTCAACCTACAACTCTACAACAACAACAACAACTCGATTTCCAATAATTATAATCTTTTTCGAGCAATATTATGAGAATTTAATCTATTATTTGTATAATATTCAGCTGCCTGATCTTTTGCGAGAATCAATTGCTAACTGTTCATTTTTTAATAGACTTCCTTTTACAACTACTTTTTATTCGAGCTTTTTATACAACCCTTTATCTGATCTTTTTATACTCGACTGTATCGAGCATACAATTGAATTAAATAAGCTATTAGTATAAGAAAATCGAAAAGTATTTTTTCATTGCAACGCTTTCAATACGTTGTCGTTGCGCAGATCGATTTTCTGATCGGTTTTTGCTTTTACTATTGACTTACAACTCTATTACAATTCTTTTTTTTTTTCACACTCAATTTTTTACTTTACACTCAATTCTTTACTTTATGCTTGCTGTCGATACAAATCAGAGCTAAGTCGTTCTTTTTTTTGACTTGTTTCTATTACTGACTAGTATTAGAAACAGGAATTATCGAGCAAAGTGAACTTCGCGACTACACAATTGGAAATAAAGTGAAGCGCTAGCAAAGCTGCGCTAGCGAAGCTGCAACGCAGAAACTATAAGTATGCCGGATTTTTTTTCTCAATTTTTATTGCTAACTGCTGTTTGTAGCTTTTTAACTACTTTCAACAACTATACAATTAGGAATAAAGTCAAAACTCGAATAAAACAACAAACACAATTATTCTTCTTTTCTTTTCGAACAATTTTCCGGATTTTATAATAAAGTATCAAAGTGTAATATTAAAGTAAACGGCCTTTGTATTTATCGACGTTACACTTCTAACGTCGCTGTAATACTTCTAAGTTGTAGTAAATAAAGCAAAACTGAAATACCAGCAAGGCTATAAATAAGTCGGATCGTTTTTTATAATCTTTATTGCTAACTGTTACTTATAGCTTCTTTTCAACTTCAACAACTATACAATTGAAAACAAAGTCAAAGCTCGAGCAGAACAACAAATGCAGTCACTTTTTTTTCACTTTCGAACTATACTCCGAATTAAAATGTTATTCAGAAATAAAGCAAAGCAACAAAGTAACAAGTTTTTACCGTTCAACAATATTATAGTTCTGACGTCGCTGTAGCACTGCAAGTCATAGCGTTAAAAGCGTAAGCTTAAAAAAACTTGACGGATCTGATTCTAGCGCAACTACCTGCAATTAAACTGTACCGGTTGGCTTTAAAAACGTGTACGCTTTCGCCTGTACTGACTTTCTTTCTTTCGAATACAGTCACTATACAGTTTTCGGGTTTTTTCGCTGTTCTTTCAGGTCGAGAAACACTGCCAGCATAAGTTTCAATCTTCGAGAAGCAGTGTTTGCTATTTTCATTACACTTTTTCGTTGAGCTATTTGTTTTTTTGTTGCAGCGATCTTTTACTTGTATTTTCACTGATTGACTATAGAAGAACTTCACTCGAAACGGCCCGACGCGTTATTATTGATAGCAGCGTTGAAGTTGTTCGGCTCAAACGTCGCGCAATTGTTCTTTAGTTAATAAAATTTCTTACTCGTAGCTTACTTTGTCTGTTGAGCTTCGGTTGTTCTTAGCGGCGAAAGCGGAAATCCACCTACTAGAAAGCTTGCTTTCATAAGCGAGCTTTAAAATGTTTAATATATTGCGTTCTTTATCGCTACAGAGTTGAATTTCAGGCTTTTGCATTTTGTGCATCGTTTGCTTGTTAGTACTCGGGATTGCTTGTCCGTGGATCTTTGATTCTATTTCCGGAAAGCAACAAGCTAAGTCCGGTTCAAGCTTATTGTAGCTAAGTATTCTTGAACGCTATCGAATCCTTTTGTCGTTTTCTTTTGGCTAATAGCGTTACAGAATAAAAACCTTTAAGATCGAGATAAGCTTTTTTGAACTAGAACTAGACCTACTGGAACTGCTGGATCTGAAGCCGGATCGTGAGCTATAAAAGCATTTTCGGGTTATTAGAGCATATTAGGCTTGCTAGGAGCTTGTAAAGTTGTTCTAAGGCTTGAAGTCTTTTTTAAGCTATCAATCTCTACGGGCTTGAAGTTAAATTGAGTGCTAGGAGTAGCTGCTTTAGCGTTCTTTTTTCAGGCTTTAAGAAGTTTGCTGAAAAGCTGCACTTCGTCTAAGTTTCTTTTAATAATTTTTTGTTTTTCTTCTCGAAGTAGCTAAAGATCCTTTTATTTCTCTGGCCGCTCTGATCTTTTTCACTGTGCTTTTAAAGGCTTTTTATAAAGCTTTTTGTGGTTTTAGGGCATATGCGGCTTTAGAAGCTGTTTGACTTGATTGGCCTATCTAGAGATAGCTTGCTGTTTTTTTTACTATTTTTGTAGGCTTTTAAAAGTTGCGTTCTGCTTGCCGGTGCAATAGTTACTGAAGCTTTTTTTTTCTGCACTTATAAGTGTCTAGGCCACAACTACGACTTCTACCTATATAACGGGGTGCTAAATTGTGCGCGTTTTGGCCCACGAAAAGCAAAGATAAAAGCACTGTCGGAAGGATCGTCGCTGAGCTAGTAAGTAGAACGTGTAGTAGCTAGTAACAGCTGCTGTCGGCGACTCGGTTTAAGACTCGTTGTAGTGCCGGCCAAAACTTTCTTCTTACTATAAGAAAGTTTCTAAGCTGGTAGCGCTTTGAACTTTTAGTAGTCCGAAAGTTTTTCAGAATTATTTACTCAGGCATATAAGCTTTTTTGTGCGTTCGTTAAATAGAGTAATTAAACAACGAATTGTCGGCTGCTTTTTTCTTTTTCCTTAATATCTCCAGGCTTTTTAAAGTCAGGCTCGAAGCTTGAATCACTTGTTACTCCATCGTCCGGCGCATAGAAATAACCCTCTCGTTGGAAAAATAGCTTAAGCCTACTTCTTAAAAAAGTTTCTTTTAAGGCCACTCTGTCAGGCCCAAGCTTTTTAAGCTTGTAGTACCTTTTGTCGTTGTTAGCGCTAAATATTTGATATAGCTTTAGCTACCTGAAGTCAAGCTTTCTATTAAAAAACATGTCGATTTTTCTGACAGAGTTATAACGAAGTATAATGTCGTTTTTCTGCAGCGGTCTAGCTTTGATTTTATGCCTGGCATTAAAAACTTCTTTCTTTTTTTGCCGTCGACGAGTTTTTCTGTACTTGGCTTTTTCGACATTTTCTTTTCTTATTTGGAATTGTTTCGCCTTTAGCTTAATAAGCTTAAAACGGTCCGTAATCTTTTTTGTAAAAAGAGTTTTCCAAATAAGGAACTTCGATTTTATTGGCAGAATAAGCTTTCGTCCGTATACTATATAAAACGGTGTGTACTCTGTAAGTCCGTGAACTGTAGTGCGTTCCGCAAATAAAACAGCTGCTAAATTGTCAATTTAGCTTTCTCTTAGTTTAAACAAAGCGTTTTTTAAAGTTTTGTGACTACGTTCGATTATTTTATTTGCTGCAGTATAGTATACGGAGACTTGAATCCTGTTTACTTTTTATTTCGAAAGTAATTTTAGCACTTTTCTTTTAAATTCTTTTCCGCTATTTACAACTATTTTTCCGAAAATACTATAGCGGCAAATAACGTTTTCTTAAATAAATCGTGCAACTGTAAAAGTATTTTTACTCGCAATAGTCTTTGCTTCGGGCCAGCTACTTATGTCGTTTTTAGCTACAACTAAGTATTTCTTTCTTTTCTAAGCCGGTATGTAAGTAATATTAATCGCCCATTTTTCTATTAGCTCGTTCGACGCCGTAAAGTACATAGCTTCTTTTTTTTTTCCGGCTGCCCTAAATTGACATTTTTCGCACGTTTTAACGTAGTTTTTTACATTTTTATAGCAGCCGTGCCAGAAGTATCGTTAAAAAATTCTATAATAAATGCTTTTTTTTTTTTTATAGCCGTTTTGGTAGTGTACATCCCGAAAAATTCTGTTTCGGATTCGCTTACTATCGACTATAAGCTTAATAAGCATTCCTTTCGTTAGTAAGCGCTACAATTTCCGTCTGTGAACGCTATATTTCAGTACTTCTTTTTTAAACTTGCGGAATTCTGGAACACTTATATCTTTAAACTTTCTGAGCGTTGTTAAATAGCGCGCTATTCTGATAGATTCTTTACTGTACTCAAAACTGGAAATAAGTGTTTCGTATTCAGGTTTTTCCGAGCTTAACTCGATTCCGATTTTTTCGCTACGTAAAAAAGCTACTTTATTTTTTATTTTTTAAAGTATTAGCTTTTTACTTCGCAACTCAGGATCTGTTTTATGCTCGGAGTCAGTGTTTTGTTCTAAGTCGACAATTTGTTCGGAGCTTATGTCTTGTTCGGTTTTTACAGGGCATATTTCGTACGCTCCTAGTTCCGCCAGTATCCAATCGTTAATATCTTCGCTCTTTGAGTCGGTATTTTCAGAGTAAAGAAGTCTTTTTGACAGCGCATTAGCGGCTGTATGCTGTTTTCCGGGCATATGCTGTACTTTAAAATTAAATAGTCGTATTCAAGCAAGCTACCGAGTAATCAAAGCTTCTGAGTGATCCGTAGCGGCTTTATTCAGCTGTGCTACAAGCACATTCGCATCTGTTTTTAATACAAAGTAGATTGCAATAATTTAAACTTGCAATTTCTTCAAAATCTTGAAAACGCTTCTGTACTCCCGTTTTGTAGCGTCGTAGTTGCGCTCGGCTTTCGACCAAGTTCCGCTTTTATATTTAGCAGGCTTAACTCTGCCTGATACGAGATTTTTTTGGCCTAAGTAACTACTATAGCTATTTAAGCTGGCATTTATTTCTACAACAATTTTTCCGGCATCCGGCCTATAATCGATCCGGATAAGCACCGGCGTTGTAACTATAGCGTTTTGTAGCGTTTTTATAGCTACTTCCTGGATTTCAGGATTTTAATGTTATGTAACACTTTTTTTCATTAAGTCGTAAATAAATGCTGCAATAGTGCCGAAATCCTTTACTCAAATCCGGAAATACACGCACAAGTCTATAAAAGCTTTAGCTTCCGTAACGTTTTCAAGTGTTTTCTAGTTTATAATTTTAACGACTTTGTCCGCAGAAGGCTTTTTTCCTTTTGAGTTGTATACAAAGCTTACAATATTCAGCCCGTTTTTGCAGAATTGAGACTTAGGGCCTATAAAGCTTTTTGCACGCTTAATTCGTTTCAGCGTTTTGTCGAAGTTTTGAATATGCTCAAAAATATACCGTCGTATTCCGGGCAACACTTTTTTTCCGTTATAATCCGTATAGGGTCTTTTAACGTTTATGTCGTCTAGAAAAAGTACAGTTATTTCAGGACAGATTGCGGCTAAAACAAGCATTATGATTCTTACGCATTCTGCAACTGAATTCGTAGCGCTTTGAAGTAATGTTGTGTATTTTAGCAATTCGAGTAGTGTAAAAAATGCTGTTATATTTTTGCAAATAGAATGTAACGTTATTTGATTATATCCGGAATATAAGTCAACTAAGCTTGCAATATAACACTCTGCAAACTTATTAGCAAATTCGTCGACAGAAAGAAGTAAATTCGCGTTTTTCAATGTAACAGCATTTATAAACGTTGCCGAGTTAATCAGCCTGTAATCACCGGGCTTTTTTTTAGCAACCAAAAACTATAAGTTTCGATATAGCCTATTACAGTACTTCAGCACGTCGCGATCCAGTCTTTCTTTAAACATTTTTACTACTAAAAGTTTTAATGCTTTTAGAATAAGAAAACTCGCTGCTTGCTATACTGTGTGTTCTATTGTTTTAATCACAATAAGTAGTGATATATTCTTATGAAATCGTCCGTATTTAGACTAGTCGAACGCAAAAACTTTTTCTTTGTTAATTAGGACTTTTTCCAAAAACTTTTTTTCCGCAAGCTGCAGCATATTCCCGATATTTAGATCTTTTAGTTTTTCAGGTGTAAGTCTTGACTTTCTAAGAATGTCCGAAAACCTGGGAATAATATGTTTTTGATATATTCCAACTTGTTCTTAAAAAACGTTTCTTGCTTTAGATTTTTTATACTAGTCTTTTCTGCTTCCGGGAGCATTGCTTACTTCGTCAGCTTTATTAATTGGATAAATTTTTTTGTTCTTTGTTTTGTATACAGTATTCACGCTAAAGTACCGCGTTGCTTTTTTTCTGTAAAGAAAAAGCGTGTAATTGGAGTCAAACTCTGTCTCTACAAAATCTAAAACTAAATAAGTGTCTGTGTTCCACGAATTGCTTATAAGCCCGTCTTTTCTTTCAAAAAAGTAGAACTTGTCCTTAAGTTCTTTAAGCACTAAAACAAGCTGAAAGCTTTTTTGAAACATTTTTGCGTTTATTGTACAAAAGCTATCTATAGCTACGCAGTTAGCTACAAATGTTGCTAGTTTTCCGAATTTGTCGTATATCCGTTATTACTATCGGACTCAATTATTCCGATAGTGTTTTAAGCTCGACGTATTACAGCGTTTTTTGCGAATTCCGTTTCGGTATTTGTCTTTACTGTAGTAATCAAGCTAGTTTTTGGGTTTCGAATAAAAGCAAAAACAAAGCCGTTAAAAAAATTTCTAAAATAGCGGAACACTACTTTGGCTTTGCGTATAAATAGAAAGCCTAGAATCAGCTTGAAACCAGAAGAGTCTATAATATAAAATCGGGTTTTTATAGCTGCATTGCTAATAGTAACCGGCAAATTGTTTACGAACTCTACAAATTTCGACGTACTTTCTGTAATAGTTTTTAGAGCTATATTGTCGTTCCGAATAATAAAAATGTTTACTTTTGTCGCAACTTTTAGCGTTATTAAGCTAATCTCGGCGCTCGTGTTAAGCGTAGCTCTAATGTCTACAAGCTTTAAGTGTTTTGCTAGTGTAATAACAACTTTTGGCGTAGGGGAATAAACTTCCGAATATTTCGAATAAGACTCTACTAAGCCGAAACTAACGTTAGCCGTGCTTTTGCTGCAATTTACCAGCTTCTTTAAGCTTATGATGCTTTTTTTAGGCGCTTGCTCAGCAGCTGTATTAGAGTTAATACTAGAGCAAATTACTAGTGTGGTGGGGACGATTTTCTTTCCTTTCACACTCTGTCACGTGATACTCATGAGTGGTCAGTCATGTGACCTGAGGAGCATGAGTTGTATATAACCTGCGCTTCCGGTAGGGAGGCGCATCATCATCAATACAACACACTTTTCCACCCTTCTATATTTTACACCCTTATAAGCTATTGACGTTTATCTATTATATAGAGCTTAGGCTCGCCGGTGCTCTCTCCAGTATGCTACAGCCACCGCTATCACGCCTATGAGTTTTGTGCTAGATCCTGTTGCTGTTCTTGCTCTCAGCATGTTCTCCGCCACATGTATTTTGGTGACCTACGCAAAGGATCAAGCACTCTCTGTAGCAACAGCGAAGCCTATAGACGCGATATGCGGTGCGAGAAAGCAGAAAAAGGAGCACCGGCACACCCCCCAAATACGCTTTACTGACGGGCTACTCGATAGAAAGCACTACAGCGATGCTTCTGTAATACAGGGAAGAACGCTACAGGCTTCTAAGAAAGCAGCGCGAAGTTTGAAAGGCGTCACAACAGCCTACAGGGACCTATTCAGTTAGTGATCTCTGCCAGCAAGCGACCCTTCTGGACGACATCCTAAGAATAAGAGTCAGCGTGCAAACGCTAAGGCCGAGCGCCTGTACAACGCTCAGGAAGTAGAAGGCCCAGGAGTACCGGAATTCAGTACAGTAATCAAAGTCACACCAGAAAGCAAAAAGCCACAGAGCTTCGGCATAAACCGGGCTATACGCTAATCAACGGCATAAAAAGGTTCCGTTGAGAGAGTTTCAGCATAGAAGTTTCGCTAAAGAAGCCTCAAACTCTCGGGCAAAACAATAGACGTTATTAAAGTTTGAGCGTTACAGGAACTTACTACAAAAAGGCTTTTTGTACCGCTATTCTTACGTGCTATCAAGTATATAAATTGCTTTGACAGCAACGACTGGTTACATCAACTTTTTTCTCCACGCTTAGAAGCTTTTCAACAAAACAATCTTTTGCCTATTACTACTGTTACAGCACCTACACTACATACAATATCTTCTACATTTACAGTTGAGAAGCCTGAGGCAACGCCTGAGGATCTTACTTCAGGCTTATCCTCCGACAAATCACACAAGCATAAAAAGCCTAAAAAGCAATCGGTTGCTTCTACAAGCTCGAGCCGAGCATATGACCGTGCTTACTTTCAACCTATGCCGGTACTTGGAGAATATAGCAGTCCCTTTTTCAGCGGTAAAAAGGTTACTGCGTACTTCAAGTTTCTTAACAGGAGCTTCAAGAATCATGGAATCCAGGATAACAAGGAAAAGAAAGAAAGGGCGGCAGAGTACGCTTCGGTGCAGCTGAAGAAAAAGATTGAACAGCTAGGCGAGTACAGTGACTCAACTGTAACGTAGGAAGCTTTTCAACAGGAACTGTTGAAAAAGTATCGGTACAAAGACTCGGAGCAACTTTTATATACTATCGCATACCTCGACAAATACGTCAAAGATTTCAAAACTATCGGTGATCAAAGTCACGTGACACAGGGGCAGATATACTCCTATTGCAAAAAGTTCAACCAAGCGGGATCAAAATGCTTAGAAAGAAAAGTTATCACGAACAAAATGCTGACGTTTAAGTTTCTATATAGGCTGCTTCATAGTCTGCGAGCAAGAGCTCTTAAATATGCGGCAGAGCCTAGGAAACTAAGTACTGAAAGCATTAGACTTTACAAAGAAATCTATAAGTACGTTGAGAACGGATGTACAGTATTGAAGGAAATAAATGATTTGGTACAAAAACAAGGAATAAGAGAGCTGCTTACAAGGTTTGATAGCCTGGAAATGAGCACTCCATTTGTGTTTGAAAGAACTCGCTCAGCAACTTCGGCATTTTCGACGTTAAGACTAAAAGAACGCAACAAAGCTGTTTTGCTTTTTGTCAAAGAAAAATCTCTAGAAAACCGTTCAGTCACGGACCAGGAAATAGACAACATTACAGAAAGCTTGGAACGCTTGCGAATTTTGCAGGTTGTTGCAGAGCGAGCTCAGCAAAAAGCTCGAATAGCTAACCTCAACTATTTGGAAAAGGATTATGCTGAAAAATATGAAGTCGGCTACGAAGGATTCGCAAAGAAAAAAGAGTTCCGAAATGACGATACTTGCAAATAGTGCAGGAATCAGCAATCAAGTAATATAAGACTTCAAGAGCCTCATAAATATATAAACCAGTGCCACGACTACAAAAAGTTTATTGGCCTAAGCGTTATTCATAAGTCTGATAAAGATCACTATATTTGCTTAGAACTTTGGGAAGCCGGAAAGACTTCAATACCTGTACAGTTCAGCAACGACTTTCCGCGCCGGGACCAAGTTATAGCGCGAACTATCAATACCAAATTTAGCCACATTCCTGAAAATAGAAAACGAGCCTTGGAGAAAGAAGCCCGGTTTAATAGAGAAGGAGCTCAAGCCAAGAAAGAAAGCGTAGTTAACAACATTGAAACTTACGTTTGTAAGACTAGCGACATACTGACAAAAACGGAGCTAAGTAATGAAACGAGTGCTTAGGTGCAAAACTTCATTGCAAAAGAAGCCGGGATAAAGCCTGTAGAAGTCAGGCCATCCACCAGAAAAGCAAAGCGTCAAGCACCATATAATTCTAAGCTTACACTACAGCAAAAGCTTCAAGAGCAGGCGAAGCACGGTGTAGTTAAAACACCGCAGCTGAGAACGGTACGTTTTCAGGAAGATTCTCCTGAAAACAAGCCTAAAAAGCCGGAAAAAGCTAGCTTGGAGCGAAAAGCTACGAAAGCTCAAAAATTGAAGCCCACTGTAGCGAGTGCGCTGGCCAGGCTTGGCTACAGTCATGAGAGTTCGCTGGCAAAACTTATGACCCAGAAATCGATTCCCGAAGGATTTACTTTAGGGGAACTGCTGTCGCTAGCAGATCCGGCCTTGCTCTCTAAAAGACGGCCTAGAACCCTAGAAGGAACCCTGGATGCGGAAATGGAGCATGCACCTATTGAGGAAAGCATGATAGGCCTGGGAGAACTAGTAATTTGCTCTAGTATTGACTCTAATACAGCTGCTGAGCAAGCGCCTAAAGAAAGCATCATAGGCTTAGGGGAGCTGGTAGATTGCAGCAAAAGCACGGCTGACGTTGGTTTCGGCTTAGTGGAGTCTTATTCGGGATATTCGGAAGTTCATTCCCCTACGCCAAAAGTTGTTATTACACTAGCAGGGCACTTAAAGCTTGTAGACATTAAAGCTACGCTTGACACGGGCGCCGAGGTTAGCTTGATGACGCTAGAAGTTGCGACAAGAGTGGACATTCTTATTACTCGGAACGACAATATGGCTCTAAAGACTATTACAGGAAGTACGTCGAAATTTGTAGGGTTCGTAAACAATTTGCCGGTTACTATTAGCAATGCAGCTATAAAGACCCGATTCTATATTATGGACTCTCCTGGTTTCAAGCTAATTCTAGGCTTTCTATTTATACGCAAAGCCAAAGTAGTGTTCCGCTATTCTAGAGATTCTCCTGACGGCCCTGTTTTTGCTTCTATTCGAGACCTAAGGACTGGCTTAATCACTACAGTAAAGACAAATACCGAAACGGAATCCGCAAAGAACGCTGTAATGCGTCGGGCTCAAAACACTATCGGAATGATTGAGTCCGATAGTAATGACGGATATACGACAGATTCGGAAAACTAGCAACATCTGTAGCTGACTGCGTAGCTATAAATGGCTTTTGTACAACAAACGCAGAGATGTTTCAAGAAAGCTTTCAGCTTGTTTCAGTGCTTAAAAAACTTGGGGACAAGTTCTACTCTTTTGAAAGAGAGGACGGGCTTATAGGCAATTCGTGGAACACAGACACTCATTTAGTTTTGGATTTTGTGAGGACAGAGTTTGACTCTAATTACACGCCTTTTCTTTACAGAAGGAGAGCAACGCGGTACTTTAGCGTGAATACTGCATACAAAACAAAAGACAAAAAGATCCATCTAGTTGATAAAGCTGACGGAGTAAGCAATGTTCCCGGAGGCAGAAAAGACTAGTATAAAAGATTTAAAGCAAAAGACGTTTTTTAAGAACAAGTTGGAATATATCAAAAACATATTATTCCCAGGTTTTCGGACATTTCTAAAAAGTCAAGACTTACACCTGAAAAACTAAAAGATCTAAATATCGGGAATATGCTGCAGCTTGCGGAAAGGAAGTTTTTGGAAGAAGTCCTGATTAACAGAGAAAAAGTTTTTGCGTTCGACTGGTCTGAATGCGGACGATTTCATGAGGATATATTACTACTTATTGTGATTAAAACAATAGAACACACAGTATAGCAAGCAGCGAGTTTTCTTATTCTAAAAGCATTAAAACTTTTAGTAGTAAAAATGTTTAAAGAAAGACTGGATCGCGACGTGCTGGAGTACTGTAATAGGCTATATCGAAACTTATAGTTTTTGGTTGCTAAAAAAAAGCCCGGTGATTACAGGCTGATTAACTCGGCAACGTTTATAAATGCTGTTACATTGAAAAACGCGAATTTACTTTTTTCTGTCGACGAATTTGCTGATAAGTTTGCAAAGTGTTATATTGCAAGCTTAGTTGACTTATATTCCGGATATAATCAAATAACGTTACATTCTATTTGCAAAAATATAACAGCATTCTTTACACTACTCGAATTGCTAAAATACACAACATTACTTCAAAGCGCTACGAATTCAGTTGCAGAATGCGTAAGGATTATAATGCTTGTTTTAGCCGCAATCTGTCCTGAAATAGCTGTACTTTTCCTAGACGACATAAGCGTTAAAGGACTCTATACGGATTATAACGGGAAAAAAGTGTTGCCCGGAATACGACGGTATATTTTTAAGCATATTCAAAACTTCGACAAAACGCTGAAACGAATTAAGCGTGCAAAAAGCTTTATAGGCCCTAAGTCTCAATTCTGCAGAAACGGGCTGAATATTGTAGGCTTCGTATGCAACTCAAAAGGAAAAAAGCTTTCTGCGGACAAAGTCGTTAAAATTATAAACTGGAAAACACTTGAAAACGTTACGGAAGCTAAAGCTTTTATAGACTTGTGCGTGTATTTCCGGATTTGAGTAAAGAATTTCGGCACTATTGCAGCATTTATTTACGACTTGATGAAAAAGAGTGTTACATAGCATTAGAATCCTGAAATCCAGGAAGTAGCTATAAAAACGCTACAAAACGCTATAGTTACAGCGCCGGTGCTTATCCGGATCGATTATAGGCCGAATGCCGGAAAAATTGTTGTAGAAATAGATGCCAGCTTAAATGGCTATAGTAGTTACTTAGGCCAAAAAGATCTCGCATCAGGCAGAGTTAAGCCTGCTAAATATGAAAGCGGGACTTGGTCGAAAGCCGAGCGCAACTACGACGCTACAAAACGGGAGTACAGAAGCGTTTTCAAGATTTTGAAGAAATTGCAAGTTTAGATTATTGCAATCTACTTTGTATTGGAAACAGATGCGAATGTGCTTGTAGCACAGCTGAATAAAGCCGCTACAGATCACTCAGAAGCTTTGATTACTCGGTAGCTTGCTTGAATACGACTATTTAATTTTAAAGTACGGCATGTGCCCGGAAAACAGCATACAGCCGCTGATGCGCTGTCAAAAAGACTTTTTTACTCTGAAAATACCGACTCAAAGAGCGAAGATATTAACGATTGGATACTGGCGGAACTAGGAGCGTACGAAATATGCCCTGTAAAAACCGAACAAGACATAAGCTCCGAACAAATTGTCGACTCAGAACAAAACACTGACTCCGAGCATAAAACAGATCCTGAGTTGCGAAGTAAAAAGCTAATACTTTAAGAAATAAAAAATAAAGTAGCTTTTTTACGTAGCGAAAAAATCGGAATCGAGTCAAGCTCGGAAAAACCTGAATACGAAACACTTATTTCCAGTTTTGAGTACAGTAAAGAATCTATCAGGATAGCGCGCTATTTAACAACGCTCAGAAAGCTTAAAAACATAAGTGTTCCAGAATTCCGCAAGTTCAAAAAAGAAGTACTGAAATATAGCGTTCACAGACGGAAATTGTAGCGCTTGCTAACGAAAGGAATGCTTATTAAGCTTATAGTCGATAGTAAGCGAATCCGAAACAGAATTTTTCGGGATGTACACTACCAAAACGGCTATAAAAAAAAAGAAAGCATTTATTATAGAATTTCTCAACGATACTTCTGGCACGGCTGCTATAAAAATGTAAAAAACTACGTCAAAACGTGCGAAGAATGTCAATTTAGGGCAGCCGGAAAAAAAAAAGAAGCTATGTACTTTACGGCGTCGAACGGGCTAATAGAAAAATGGGCGATTGATATTATTTACATACCGGCTTAGAAAAGAAAGAAGTACTTAGTTGTAGCTAAAAACGACATGAGTAGCTGGCCCGAAGCAAAGGCTATTGCGAGTAAAGATACTTTTACAGTTGCACGATTTATTTAGGAAAACGTTATTTGCCGCTATAGTATTTTCGGAAAGATAGTTGTAAATAGCGGAAAAGAATTCAAAGGAAAAGTGCTAGAATTACTTTCGAAATAAAGAGTAAACAGGATTCAAGTCTCCGTATACTATACTGCAGCAAATGGAATAATCGAACGTGGTCACAAAATTTTAAAAAACGCTTTGTTTAAACTAAAAGAAAGCTGGATTGACAATTTAGCAGCTGTTTTATTTGCGGAACGCACTACAGTTCACGGACTTACAGAGTACACACCGTTTTATATAGTATACGGACGAAAGCCTATTCTGCCAATAAAATCGAAGTTCCTTATTTAGAGGACTCTTTTTACAAAAGAGATTACGGACCGTTCTAAGCTTATTGAGCTAAAAGCGAAGCAATTCCAAATGAAAAGAAAGGATATCGAAAAAGCCAGGTACAGAAAAACTCGTCGACGGCAAGAAAAGAAAGAAGTTTTTGATGCTAGGCATAGGATCAGAGCTAGACCGCTGCAGAAAAACGACATTGTACTTCGTCATGACTCTGTCAAAGAAATCGACATGTTTTCTAATAAAAAGCTTGACTTCAGGTGGCTAAGGCCATATTAAATACTCAGCGCTAACAACGACAAAGGGTACTACAAGCTTAAGGAGCTTGGGCCTAACGAAGTGGCCTTGAAAAGAACTTTCTCAGAAAGTAGGCTTAAGCTATTTTTCCAACGAGAGAGTCATTTCTATACGCCGGACGATAGGGTAACAAGTGATTCAAGCTCCGAGCCTGACCTTGAAGAGCCTGGAGATATTAAGGAAAGAGAAGGAAGCAGCCGACAATTCGTTGTTCAACTACTTTATTTAACGAACGCACAAAGAAGCCTATATGCCCGGGTAAATGATTCTGAAGAACTTTCGGACTACTAAAAGTTCAAAGCGCTACCAGCTTAGAAGCTCCCCTATAGTAGAAAGAAAGTCTTGGCCGGCACTACAACGGGTTCTAAACCGGGTCGCCGACAGCAGCTGTCACCAGCTACTACACGTTCCATTTACTAGCTCAGCGACGATCCTTCCGACAGTGCCCTTATCTCTGCCTTTCGTGGGCCAGGACGCGCACAATTCAGCACCCCGTTACATGGGTAAGGGTCGTAGTTGTGGCCTAGACACCTATAGGTGCAGGGAAGAAAAGCTTCAGTAACTATCGTACCGGCAAGCGGAACGCAACTTCCAGAAGCCTACGAAAATAGTAAAAGGAACAGCAAGCTATCTCTAGATAAGCCAATCAAGTCAAACAGCCCCCAAAGCCGCATATGCCCCAAAACCACAAAAAGCTCTATAGAAAGCCCTCAAAGGCACAGTAAAAAAGATCAGAGCGGCCAGGGAAATAAAAGGATCCTCAGCTATTCCGAGGAGAAAAACAAAAAATTATTAGGAAAAACCTAGACGAAGTGCAGCTCCTCAGCAAACTCTTTAAAGCCTGAAGAAAGAACGCTAGGGCAGCTACTCCCAGCACTCAACTTGACTCCAAGCCCGTGGAGATTGATAGCCTAAAAGAGATTTCAAGCTTTAAAACAACTCTACAGGCTCCCAGCAAGCCTGATATGCCCCAATAACCCGAAAATGCCTCTATAGCTTACGATCCGGCTCCAGATCCAGCAGTTCCAGTAAGTCCAGTTCTAGTTCAGAGAAGCTTATCCCGATCCTAAGAGTTCCTATTCTGTAACGCTATTAGCCAAGAGAAAACGACAAAGGGATTCGATAGCGCTCAGGGATACTTAGCCACAACAAGCCTGAACCGGACTTAGCTTGTTGCCTTCCGGAAATAGGATCAAGGATCCACGGACGGGCAATCCCGAGTACCAACAAGCAAACGATGCACAAAATGCAAAAGCCTGGAATTCAACCTTGTAGCGATAAAGAACGCAACACATTGAACACCTTAAAGCTCGCTTATAAAAGCAAGCTCTCCAGTGAGTGGATTTCCGCCTTCGCCGCCAAGAGCAACCGAAGCTCAACAAACAAAGTAAGCTACGGGTAAAAGATCTTATCAACTAAGAAACAATTGCGCAACGTTTAAGCCGAACAACTTCAACGCCGCTATCAATAACAACGCGTCGGGCCGTTTCGAGTAAAGTTCCTTTATAGTCAATCAGTGAAAATACAAGTAAAGAATCGCCGCAACAAAGAGACAAATAGCTCAACGAAGAAGTGTAATGAAGATAGCAAGCACTGCTTCTCGAGAATTGAGACTTATGCTGGCAGTGTTTCCCGACCCGAAAAAACAGCGAAGAGACCCGAAAACTGCACAGTGACTGTATTCGGAAAAAAGAAGGTCAGTACAGACGGAAGCGTGCACGTTCTTAAAGCTAACCGGTACAGTTTGATCGCAGGTAGTCGCGCTGGAATCAAATCCGTCAGGTCTTTTCAGGCTTACGCTCTTGACGCTATAACTTGCAGTGCTACAGCGACGTCAGAACCATAATATTGTTGAACAGTGAGAACTTGTTACTTTGTTGCTTTGCTTTATCTCTGAATAACATTTTGATTCGGAGCATAGTTCGAGAGTAAAAAAGAAGTGACTGCATTTGTTGTCTTGCTCGAGCTTTGACCTTGTTCCCAATTGTATAGTTGTTGAGGTTGAAAAGAAGCTATAAGTGACAGTTAGCAATAAGGATCATGAAAAACGATCCGACTTACTTATAGCTTTGCTGGTATTTCAGCTTTGCTCCATCTACTACGACTTGAGAGTACTACAGCGACGTTAGGAGTGTAACGTCGATAGATACAAAAGCCGCTTACCTTGATATTACACTTTGATACTTCATTATGAAATCCGGAAAATTGTTCGAAGAAAAGAGAAGAATAATTGTGTTTGTTGTCCTACTCGAGCCTTGACTTTATTTCTAATTGTATAGTTGTTGAAAGTAGTTAAGGAGCTACAGACAGCAGTTAGCAATAAGGATTAAGAAGGAGGATCCGGCATACTTATAGTTTCTGCGTTGCAGCTTCGCTGGCGCAGCTTTGCTGGCGCTTCACCTTATTCCCAATTGTGTGGTCGCGAAGTTTACTTTGCTCAATGATTCTTGTTTTTAATACTAGTTAGTAATAGGAACAGGTCCGGAAAAGGAACGACTTAGCTCTGATTTGTATCGACAGCAAGCATGAAGTAAAGAATTGAGTGTGAAATGGAGAATTGAGTGTGAAGAAAAGAAAGGATTGTAATAGAGTTGTGAGTCAATAGTGAAAGCAAAAACCGATCAGGAAATCGATTTGCGCAACGACAACGTATTGAAAGCGTTGCAATAAAGAAATACTTTTCGATTCTCTTATACTAATAGCTTATTTGATTCAATTGTATGCTCGATACAGTCGAGTATGAAAGGATCAAATGAAGAGTTGTATAAAGAGCTCGAATGAGGAGTAGTTGTAAGAGGAAGTTTATCAGAAGATAAACAGTTAGCAATTGATTCTCGCAAAGAATCAGGCAGCTGAATATCATACAAATGATAGATTAGATTCTTATGATATTGCTCGAAAAAAATCATGATTATTGGAGATCGAGTTGTTGTTGTTGTTGTAAAGTTGTAGGTTGGAGAAAAATAAAGAAGGGTAATATGGAAAGGTCGATATTTTATCGCTGGCCAGGCAAATTGATATTCACCCTCGAAGGTAGGAGGTGAATCACGTGATGCGACGACAATTCATGAGGCAATATCAGAGGAAGGAAGCTCGATCTAACTGAACGCAAACCTTTACTGACTAGTGCTCGGGGCGAGCACGTATAAGAGAGGGGACGGATGTGGTAGGGACGATTTTCTTTCCTTTCACACTCTGTCACGTGATACTCATGAGTGGTCAGTCATGTGACCTGAGGAGCATGAGTTGTATATAACCTGCGCTTCCGGTAGGGAGGCGCATCATCATCAATACAACACACTTTTCCACCCTTCTATATTTTACACCCTTATAAGCTATTGACGTTTATCTATTATATAGAGCTTAGGCTCGCCGGTGCTCTCTCCAGTATGCTACAGCCACCGCTATCACGCCTATGAGTTTTGTGCTAGATCCTGTTGCTGTTCTTGCTCTCAGCATGTTCCCCGCCACACTAGTTCTCCCAGGCTTATTATGCTTTCCTTAATAGGTGCATGCTCTATTTCCGCATTCAGGGTTCTTTTTAGGGTTCTAGGCCGTCTTTTAGAGAGCAAGGCCGGATTTGCTAGCGACAGCAGTTCTTTTAAAGTAAATCTTTCGGGAATCGATTTCTGGGTCATAAGTTTTGCTAGCGAACTTTTATGACTGTAGCTAAGCTTGGCCAGCGCACTCGCTACAGTGGGCTTCAATTTTTGAGCTTTCGTAGCCTTTCGCTCCAGGCTAGCTTTTTCCGGCTTTTTAGGCTTGTTCTCAGAAGAATCTTCTTGAAAACGTACCGTTTTTAGCTGCAGTGTTTTAACTACACCGTGCTTCGCTTGCTTTTGAAGCTTTTGCTGTAGTGTAAGTTTAGAATTATATAGTGCTTAACGCTTTGCTTTTCTGGTAGATAGCCTGACTTCTACAGGCTTTATTCCGGCTTTTTTTGCAATGAAGTTTTGCACTTAAGCACTCGTTTTATCACTTAGCTCCGTTTCTGTTAGTATGTCGCTAGTCTTACAAACGTAAGTTTCAATGTTGTTAACTACGCTTTCTTTCTTGGCTTAAGCTCTTTTTTTACTAAACCGGGCTTTTTCTTTTAAGGCTCGTTTTCTATTTTCAGGAATGTAGCTAAATTTAGTATTGATAGTTCGCGCTATAACTTAGTCTCGGCGCGAAAAGTCGTTGCTGAACTGTATAAGTATTAAAGTCTTTCCGGCTTCCTAAAGTCTTAAACAAATATAGTAATCTTTATTAAACTCATGAATAACGCTTAGGCCAATAAACCTTTTGTAGTCGTAGCACTGGTTTATATATTTATGAAGCTTTTAAGGTTTTATATTACTTAATTGCTGATTTTTGCACTACTTGCAAGTATCGTCATTTCGGAACTCTTTTTTCTTTGCGAATTCTTCGTAGCCGACTTTATATTCTTCAGCATAATCCTTTTCCAAATAGTTGAAGTTAGTTATTCGAGCTTTTTGCTAAGCTCGCTTTGCAACAATTTGCAAAATTCGCAAACGTTCCAAGCTTTCTGTAATGTTGTTTATTTCCTGGTCCGTAACTAAACGGTTTTCTAGAAATTTTTTTTTAACAAAAAGCAAAACAGCTTTGTTGCGTTTTTCTAGTCTTAACGTCGAAAATGCCGAAGTTGCTGAGCGAGTTCCTTCAAACACAAATAGAGTGCTTATTTCCAGGCTATTAAACTCTGTAAGCAGCTTTCCTATTCTTTGTTTTTGTACTAAATCATCTATTTCTTTTAATACTGCACATCCGTTTTCAACGTACTTATAGACTTCTTTGTAAAGTCTAATGCTTTCAGTACCCAGTTTCCTAAGCTTTGCCGCATATTTAAAAGCTTTTGCTCGCAGACTATAAAGCAGTCTATATAGAAACTTAAACGTCAGCATTTTGTCCGTAATAACTTTTCTTTCTAAGCATTTTGATCTCGCTTAGTTGAACTCTTTGCAATAGGAGTATATCTGCTTCTGTGTTACGTGACTTTGATCACCGATAGTTTTGAAATCTTTGACGTATTTGTCGAAGTATGCGATAGTATATAAAAGTTGCTCCGAGTCTTTGTACCGATACTTTTTCAACAGTTCCTGTTAAAAAGCTTCTCACGTCACAGTTAAGTCACTATACTCGCTTAGCTGTTCAATCTTTTTCTTTAGCTGCACCGAAGCGTACTCTGCCGCTTTTTTTTTTTTTTTTTTGTTATCCTGGATTCTATAATTCTTGAAGCTTCTGTTAAAAAACTTAAAGTACGCAGTAACCTCCTTACTGCTGAAAAAAGGACTGCTATATCCTCCAGGTACCGGCATAAGTTGAAAGTAAGCACGGTTATATACTCGGCTCGAGCTTGTAAAAGCAACCGATTGCTTTTTAAGCTTTTTATGCTTGTGTGATTTGTCGGAAAATGAGCTTGAAGTAAAATTTTTAAGCGTTGCCTTAAACTTCTCAACTGTAAATGTAGAAAACATTGTATGTAGTATAAGTGCTGTAACAGTAGTAATAAGTAAAAGATTGTTTTGTTAAAAAGCTTTTAAGCGTAAAGAAAAAAGTTGATATAACTAGTCGTTGCTGTCAAAGCAATCCATATACTTAATAGCACGTAAAAATAGCAGTACAAAAAGCCTTTTTATAGTAAGTCTCTGTAACGCTCAAACTTTAATAACGTCCATTGTTTTGCCCGAAAGTTTGAAGCTTCTTTAGCGAAACTTCTATGCTGAAACTCTTTCAACAGAACCTTTTTATGCCGTTAATTAGCGTATAGCCCGGTTCATGCCGAAACTCTGTGGCTTTTTGCTTTCTGGTGTGACTTTGATCACCGTACTGAATTCCGGTACTCCTGAGCCTCTCACTTCCTGAGCGTTGTACAAGCGCTCGGCTTTAGCGTTTGCACGCTGACTTTTATTCTTAGAATGTCGTCCAAAAAAGTCGCTTGCTAACAGAAATCACTAACTGAATAGGTCTCTGTAGACTGTTGTAACGCTTTTCAAACTTCGCGCTGCTTTTTTAGAAGCTTGTAGCGTTCTTCCCTGTATTACAAAAGCATCGCTGTAGTGCTTTTTATCGAGTAGCCCGTCAGTAAAGCGTATTTGGAAAGTGTGCCGGTGCTCCTTTTTTTGCTTTCTCGCACTGCATATCGCGTTTATAAGCTTCGCTGTTGCTACAGAAAGTGCCTGATCTCCTGCGTAAGTCACCAAAATACATGTGGCGGGGAACATGCTGAAAGCAAGAACAGCAACAGGATTTAGCACAAAACTCATAGGCGTGATAGCGGTGGCTGTAGCATACTAGAAAAAGCACCGGCGAGCCTAAGCTCTATATAATAGATAAACGTTAATAGCTTATAAGGGTGTAAAATATAAAAGGGTGGAAAAGTGTGTTGTATTAATGATGATGCGCCTCCTTACCGGAAGCGCAGGTTATATACAACTCATGCTCCTCAGGTCACATGACTGACCACTCATGAGTATCACGTGACAGAGTGTGAAAGGAAAGAAAATCGTCCCCACCACAGTATGCTTTTTTTCAATTTTAGCTTATATTTCTTTACGTTTATTTTCCGTGTGCTTGTTGCTGTTTTTTACAAACTTCGATTTTAGTTTACTATACTCGTTTTTTTCTTTTTTTGCTTTATTATTTAGCTATACTATAATTTTTTTATTTGTTCAATTAGCTTGATTTGCTATAATATTACTTATAAAGTTACGTCGTTTTTTAAGTATATAAAATAGCTGTTTTTTTAAAACTTTTAGTCGCGGAATAGTTCATTTCCGAATTTTGCAGTATTTTATTAGTCGTACAGTAAAGTGCTAAACTAGCTAAGCTGCTTTTTTAGCTAAATAAACTTGCATTAAAACTTTTAGCTTGTTTAGAAATAGCTGTTTAAACATAGTAAACATTGTAAACGCTACAAATACAAAAAACGCTATAGTTATAGTAAACTTTATAAACTTTGTAAATACAAAAAACGCTACAGTTATAAAAAATTTTATAAGCTTTATAAATACAAAAAACGCTACAGTTATAGTAAACTTTATAAACTTTGTAAATACAAAAAATGCTACAAATACCGTAAACGCTGTAAATGCTGTAAGTACAAAAAATGCTACAAGCACTATAAACGCTGTAAGCGCTGTAAATATAAAAAATGCTACAAGCACCGTAAACGCTATAAGCGCTGTAAATACAAAAAACGCTTTAAGCACCGTAAACGCTGTAAGCGCTGTAAATACAAAAAACGCTATAAACACAATAAACGCTGTAAGCGCTATAAATACAAAGAATGCTATAACTATTGTAAACGCTGTAAGCGCTGTAAATCTAAAAAATACTATAGCTATTATAAACGCTGTAAACGTTGTAAATACAAAAAATGCTACAATTATTGTAAACGCTGTAAACGCTGTAAATCTAAAAAATGCTACAGTTATTGTAAACGCTGTAAATACTGTAAATACAAAAAATGCTACAAGCATAATAAACGCTGTAAACGCTGTAAGCGCTAGTAGCTGCTTTGCTTTTATGTTTATATTAAAAAAAATTTAATTTTGTTTAGCAATTAATACTTGTAGTTTTACTAAACAATTAAAGCTGTTTATTGTATATTTTTTTCTATAGTATACTAAATATTTAAACAGCTGTTTTACAAGTAGCTTTTTACTTGTAAAAAAAATACGGCTTATACGAGCTATTCGCAAGTTAGCTGTATTTTGTTTACTAGCTCGCAGCAAGTTAAAAAGTAGCTATAAAATACTTTAACAGTTTTAATATTAGTATTTGTAAAAATTTAACGAAATAAAGCTATTTGTAAACTTTTTTATATTATATATATATATACAAAGCAAGCTTATTAACTGTATAAAGCTTTTTGTACAAAACTGTAAAAACAGTAAAACAAGCTGTAAATACTGCTGTACAAATCGAAATGCGTACTATATAATAACTTCGAAACAGTTTTAAAATAGCTTTATGTTTATATTAAAAAGTGCTCGGTTTTGTTGTATAGCTGTACAAGTTAACACAGTTGTAATTTAGTTAATTACAGCCGTTTTAATAAATAGTTATAACGAATAAAAGTTTTTTTTAGTTTTTTAGTTTTTTAAATAACGCTTAATATATGCGTAAACACTTTTAATACGTAACGTAATTCGAATACTAAAATGTAAATATTAATTTATTTAAACTGCAATTAAACGCTTTTTTTAACTAAGCTTTAATTATTTATTTTATAAGTATATTACATATTGCTAAGTTTTAAAAGTTAAATATTAAATTTAAAATTTAAGCTAATACTTATTAAATTTTTTAATTGTACGTGCTTAAATAACTGTACGCTAAACAGTTTTAAATACTAGCTAGTTTTCGTTTTTAACTATATTTTTATACTTAGCAACAACACATTAATTAACGTGCTAAATATAAAGTAGTGTAAAAGTATATAAAAATACTTTTTTTAAAGCATTTTTTTAAGTTTAGTTACTGTTTATAATTATAACGGCAAGCTTAATTTTAAGCTTTTAAAAACAATAAAATGCTTATACAAAGTTTTTTTTTGTTTCGTTTAGTAAAAAGCAAAACTTAATTAAAAATGTTATATTTAAACTTGTAATACTTATAAAATAAATTAGTATAAAAATTAGTATTGTAACAAATAAAAAACAGCAGAAAAAATTGCAATATAACAAGTAAAATACGTAACTGCAATAGTAATATATTAATATTAAAAGTATACTTGTCCGTTTAGCAAATAAACTTAAGCTTGTTTTTTTTTTAAAAAGTTTTAACTGCTTTTTATATTTTTTCAACTGTACTGTAGCTGTTAGTCTGTAGCTGCTATAACTAAGCTTGTAACTAAGTTTATAGCTATTATAACTGTATGCTTGCTATAACTGTATACTTGTAATTGCTATAGCTGTATATTTATAGCTGTTATAGCTATATGTTTATAGTTGCTATAACTGTATACTTGTAGTTGCTATAGCTGTATACTTATAGCTGCTATAACTGTACGTTTATAACTGTTTATAAACGAAGCATGCCGTTTACAGCTTGTTAGTTTATAAACTGTTATAAAATCCGTTTTTAACCGGCTTTAACTGTTACAAATATAAATAAAAATATAAAAGCTTACTAATTATATAAAAAAATAACATATTAAATTTGTTGGTTTTGTATATATTATTAACGAGTATAACGTTTTAGTTAGTTTAAGCAAATTGAATTAACTAAAAATAAACAATAAAAAAGTAACAAGTTCGATTTGTAGCTGTAATATTAATATTAAAGTATATTTTTTTGTTTTTAAAATGTTAAAACAAAACATTATTTGCAAAAAACTTATATTTTTGCTTTTTTTTAAAAAAAGCATTTAAGTTGTATATATTATACAGTTAAAAAAAAGCAGTTGTTATTTCACGTAAATATATAATTGCTTAATTTAGCTTAATTCTTATAAATATATATATATTTTTTTTTTTAAATTATTATATAATATTAAACTTACTTGCGTTATAAAAAAATTTAGCTTAGTTTATTTTTGCTTGTACTAGTTTTCGATATGCTAAATAAAAACTAATTGACTAGCTTAAAAAATAATTATGTATATTATATTCTGTGTTAAACTTATAACAAAGTTTTTATTGTGTATTTGTATATTGTATAACTACTATTAAAAACTAGCAGTTTGTTTTTCGAGTAGTTGTTTGTTGTTTACGTGCTTATAAATAGCTTTGTAAATAGTTTTCTAGCAGTAGCGGTTCGCAACAATTGCAATTATAAAATACTTTTATTTTAAAACCGTTATTAATTTTTTTAAACTGTTCAATTCGAAAAGTATAGTAATACTATACTGCTTAAATTTGAATTGAAGCATATAGCTTTTTTTTAAAGCTGTAAATAGCTTTTGGAAGCAGTAGCATAAATATAAAAAGTGTAGTAAGCAATTGTAATATTAGCAAAAGCTGCGGCGACAGTAAAAGTTGAATATTCATTGTTGTAATGTAATCGTGTCTGGTGGAGCATCAATTGCAGGTAAAATTACAGTGCAAATAAGTGTAGAACGCGACGCGAGATCATTTTGGTGGTGTGGTGTCGTGCTTACGTCAGCTCTAAACTGACACCAGGTGTCAGTGTATTGCTACCCGAATGTCAGGAATTGGCTTACGTAATAGGCCAAGGAATTAGAAAATCTCTTACATGTCTACAACGTAGATATAGATCATACAATACAAGCACACAACAACCCGTATTCTATTGACGTGATACCTCTCTCAATATCATATTTCTGACACCGAAAGGGGCCCACAACTCTTCACGTGACTAGTTACATGCGTTCCAACAACAACTCATGCGGGGGATTTTTCCTGGACTCCTTCCATTGCTAGGCAGTCCGTACTATTTGCAGAACGCGGTCCACGCACTTCGTGTTGAAATTGAATTTGACGAGTTCAAAGACCATGAAAACATAGGGGTGTAGAAGTGTGGGGAAGGAGGTA
This sequence comes from Chalara sp. BL73, assembly GCA_918026815.1. Lineage (NCBI taxonomy): Eukaryota > Fungi > Ascomycota > Leotiomycetes > Helotiales > Chalara > Chalara sp. BL73. The sequence goes on from CAKJVC010000123.1 coordinate 240,794, forward strand.
GGTGCAGGTTCTGGAGGTGATGGGTGCAGGAAAACACAACCGATATTTAGCAATTCTTCAATTTGAGATAAGACTAAACCAATAAAGCTGTCTACTTATCATGAGGAATAAACTCGCATAGACTCCTATTCTACATTCTGCATCTTCGAGGAGACTTTCTTGTGTTTATCTATTAAAAAGGGGAGCGGATCAATCTTATGCCATCGTCTAGAGCCGCGAGTTTTTGGCCCCTTGAGCTACTGTAGTTTGAGGAAAAGTTCGAAGCCATTAATTCAACGTTTGCCACAGGAACGTGATACGAGGAGTCGGTTCATTTGGCTCCAATACTGGTAAAGCAACTTCTCTCCTTGACCTTGTTCACTCCTTTCTACACATTCAGCGCTAGCTGGTCAGTGACTTTCCTGGAAGGAGATGCGTTGCTTGAAAACAGTTGTATCTTGTTGAGAGATACTGTAGAAGCCCTCGATGATCGTCGATTAGTGTTGAGCTCAACAGGGTGATGAAGAGTTCACTACTAAGCATTGTCTGAACTGTAGATTCCATTGCGTTCACACTATTACGCAGGCTGACTCGGGCTTTGCTCCGGTATGCTCAGGCTCGGCTCAGGTTAAAGCAGCATTTGCTCACGTCCGGAGACTACAAGGGAACCAGCGAAATGGAATATTAACCTGAGTCTATGGGTACCGAGCTGAAGATGCTCGCTTATGATAACTACGAACAGCAATTGTACATTTCTACAATTCACGCAGCTGAAGCCAAGAGAGGAGTAAAAAATTTGAGGCTCTTTCTCTCTCTAGCATAAATGCGAGGATGTAATGCATTTACAACATCCCTATCGCCCAACATGAAGGCAACAACCCTCGCTATCCTCCTCTCCATCACCCAAATCCTAACAGCGAACAACCCTCTCGATTTCGACGACTGGGTTACCGAATGCGCATCCTTCGTCGACACAGCCTATTCATCCTGCGGCGGTAGTTCAGCAACCTCATCCGAACTCCTAGCATGTCTCTGCGGCTCCGTCGGCGTTGATCTCGAGCTCTGCATCGGCACAGATTGCCTGCCCGTCTCATACATAGACGGTGGACTTATTTCCGCCGCACATTCCGACCTCTGCGAAGCTCTCACGCCTGATTCTTCAACGAAGACTTCATCATCTGACGACGAGACAAGTACTACAAGTTATTACTCCACTTCGACAGCTTATTCGTATGATTCTGATTCTGATTCCACTACGAGTTACACGTATTCCTCGACTTCGAGCGACTCTTATTCCTACTCTTATTCCTCAACTTCAGGCTTATCGTTTGCTACTGGGAGTTCTTCTTCGACTGGTACTGGATTCTCGACGGCGACTTCGAGCTCGAGTTCTGCGGTTTCTACGAGTAATAGTGCGGGTGCTACGCCTGTGTCTCCTGTTTTGAAATATCTTCTGGGTGGAATGCTTGCCGGTGGTCTTTTTTTGGGTGTTGGACTTTGAAATATGTGTTGTTAGTGGGCTGTACTGTGGGATGGGGAGTTATGCATGATTTTTCTTGTTGTGAATACTTTTGAATAGACGCCAACCTGGAAGGACTTTGAGGGGATTACGCGTTTTCTATTTTGCGCAGGAGGTGACTCTGGGTATTCAAAGTTTTTGAGGGACCAGGTGGGAGGAAATAATATGGCTTTTTAGCCAACACTGTATCGTACACTGTGGGGGTACGGACTCAGTGTTGGTCAGTTATCATGAAATGATATATAGATTTCAAGATACGGCGGATTTGTGTTTAATTATGTCTCATTGTGTCAATTGTGCTCCTCTGCAATATTCTGCGCCGTGTAAAAGTGGATTCTCGCTTAATTCATAACTAAATGTATGTACCCCTCACCCGCCTCTGATTACTCGCTTGAATTTCGCCTATCACTAAACCATAACACAATAATAAACACCCTATCCAACAAAAGACTAAAATACACCCATTAAAACATCCTACGAAATCTAGAGACAATAGAAGTGTTTTCAGGCTTAGAATTTGTATGACTATGACTATAATTCCGTCCGTAAGCCGGCGAAGTTCGTTGAACAATCTCTTCCGCCACACGATGAGTATGAGCCATTTGAGCCTGAGATACCGGTACGGGCTTCTTCTGGATATTTTTACCCGGCACCTTGCGTCGCACTGTATATGAGATTTCTCTGTAGGTAGACTGATGAGCCGTCGAAATCCCCTGCTTCAAGTCCTTCAAAGTCGAGCCAAAATGCTTCAGGTTGAAGAGCTGATTCACCATGCGGTCGATGGCAGCCTCGCTCAGATTATCCCAGTTCGCGCCCGAGCTCATGTTTCGCATTATCACCTCTATGGCTTCCTTGTGCTTATGACGTTCTTCGGTGAGTGATAGGAGTCGCTTGTCGTTACCTCCTTGCTGGACTTTCATCTGCTCTTCTTTGATCCGGTAGTCCATGTAGGCTATCAGAGCATCGTTGTAAGGTGCCAAGGAGTACTTTCTCAAAAACACCCCGAACTTTGCGGCTGCATCGCGGATGATCTCGCGCTCTTGCTTGTACTCGTTTATACGTTGCTCATGCTGTGCCAAGGCGGTTTCTCGCAAAGTCACGTCGTTGGCGTGACTCCTCAATTTGGCTTCGATAGTGTTATCCTTAGCCGTTACCGTCTCTTCGACAAGCTCATAGAGGACATGTAGATGTTCCTGCCAGTGATGTCCGCATTCCCTGCAGATGGCACCATCAAACGCGGCGCAGTTCATGAGCCCAGGAGGCGCCAGTTGATCAGCTGGGACATCGGAGAGCCAGCAAGCAGGGTGACAGTGAGATTTATATACGGTTACCAGTGTATTGTCATCCTTACCGTCACTTCTCAGATCAGTGCAGCTACCATTACCACAAACAGTACGGTGCATATCCAGAGGAACTGCATTCATCTGAACCTTTTGGACCATAAGCCGGTTTCGAAGTTGATCGCCACTTAACCGAGTATCTTGTAGCTCTTGCACTTTGTCTTCCGTAATGGCGATGTTTGACTCAATCACTTGAGTGATCTCAGCCATAGGCTTCGTCAATTCAGAAATTACTTGACGGGCTCCATTCAGGCTCAGGGTGTTCTTGACTTTGTGCGGAGGATTTGACTTGAAGTGGTTGATAAGTCGAATACTCTCATCTCGAGAATGCTTCCAACTCCGATCGAAATCCAACTTATTTGGCATAGTTACATCTGACTTGAAAGCTGCCAAATATCGAAAGCTCTCAGAGTCAAAACAGTAAGTTGTTGGAGTCTTGAGTTCTAGGCCAATATCTGGATGCTGGAAGAGTAATGCCTTCAGTGGTCCGTATGTGTCACCAGGCGTATAATTCGAGATTCGCGTATTAGTGAAGCCAAACGCCATATTTTTTGATGCGTTGTGATGTAGATGTGTTAACAGCTCTTTTATACAATAGCTAAAGGTGATAGTTAAGCGTGCCGCATTAGACTTGAGCAATATCAGGATGCCATGAAGCTCATCATACCCACTTAGAGTGGATAAGATGTCAGCCATGTTTTGTCTATCGAAGTCCACTCCTCGCGTGTCCCCCATTCCTGGAGTGTCTATAAGACGGACTGTCACGATCGAGTCACCCATATTGAACGTTACTGGATAAACTGTGGTTCGTTGAGTTGCAGAATCGCCGGCGGACCCATCCTTTTCGTCGTCTCTGGCACCGATCTTGATTCGCTTCTCTACGATAGGGTGATCTGGGTTATCCCTATCCATGAGCTGGGTCGAGAATGAACATGGAATAACATAGTTGAGTTTATCTGCAGCCATCGCTTCGTCAAGAGTGTCAAATTCCAAGTAATTGACAAGAGCATTGATGAATGTTGATTTGCCAACACCAGTTTCGCCAAGAATCAGGATATTGAGATAATTTGATTGAAGAAGACCCTGAAGTAACTGAAGTAACTTTTTGGGGTCGTAGGGTAAATAATTCGGGCCATGTAGATCGTTGTTGCATTTGAACAGGTAGTTTGAATACAAACTTCTTCCACAATCACAGTAGATGTATTGATCCGAGAAACCAAACTCGACAGGCGCCTCACAACGCGGGCATATCCATTCCCGAATCTTGGCCACGGTGCACTTGGGCCCGGGACATGCAATAGTTACATGCCGGCGCTGAATTGGCTTCTGGATACCCTCAGTCTCTACTTTTTCATGGTCGCATTGAGCGAAACACTTGTCGGCGATGAAATTCTTGTACACAAGGTAATCCTGGGTAACCTCTTGTCCACCTTGAAATAACCCGATGCGGACTTTGTCGAAATTGATTGCTGTCACCTCACAGTCAACGATGGCAATAGTGACTTTTGGGTCTCGATTTTTGAGTAACTCGAAGAGTAGTTCTTGGTTACCAAGCCATGTATCAGATTCCATAGAGTGTTGAGTGAAGAAAAAGACATAGGCTTCTCTGTCAGGATCTTGTGGAAGTACTCTGCTTAGGCTCAAGCCATTATGCCCAACATATCTCGCTCCTTGAGAAACTGCTTTGGTAATGAAATCGATCGATCTTCGAAATGATGCACCCAAATTCCCAAGGCTTCTCGGAGATAAATCTCCTTCTTGAAAATCAGCTAGCAATGTCCACAAAGCAGCTGGATCTGAACCACCTCTGACAGCTTGTATATTCTGAGCAAGATGGGCCTTTAGCTTCTCCACTGCTGTTCGGTGTCCTTGCTGACGATTTAAAACTTGTTGTAGGGAGTTTGGTGGTAGATATTGCTCGTTGGCTTGCACCTTTCTTTCAAGGACAGCTAAGCCCCGGCCACAGGTTTGAAACTCGCTGAAAAGACGAACGAACCCGTTTGTACAATCTACTGCTGGGGGTACGAATTTTCCAGTGCGAGAAAGGATCAAAGGCGGACTGAGGAAGACTTGGAGCACACCCACTGGAAGGAGCGAATACATGATCGGTAGTCCTTTCCCATTGTTTTCACCCTTGATATGAAGGGGCATCATCTCAAGAAACTCGTAAGCCTCCTGAAGATCCTGCATAAGAATACCATCGCTGTCCAAAATATCGGAGTAGGCGGTGATTTCCATCGGTAAATGTGTGATCATCGACGGTGGATTCTGGTGCTCAACCGGCTGCATAAATGCTTCAACAGCTGACAGGAATGCCACAATCTCGGAATGGAACTTGTCTTTTGCTTCTTGGATATTGAAGCCTCGTCCTAGAGGATGTCGTGCAGCAATGATGCTTCTAGCCCCCCATTCAATTGCGGCTACGACATGTGTGACTTCGTCGTTGGATATCTCATTGATGGCAAGACATTCCTTGACGACAGGATTACTCAGAGCCAGTGTCTCTTTGATTGACGTTCTCGTATAGTGCACAGCGGCATGCATATTCCGAAAGTTTGGCCTGTCGATGAGATAGACACTTGATCCCTTGACGGGTGTTAGGTCTGTCAAAATGCTTACGCCCTGCTCAGGAGGAATCCCCATGACTTCGAACTTTTCTTCGAATGTTTCCTCGTATGCAAATTTGACGTCCACGCTATTGACTTCAGCAATCGTCATCACCCCAGACGGTAAGTTTGGCTTCAAGATACTTTCTGACAGGAATGTATCGGTCCTCGCATTGTAGTATGTTCCGACTGGAAAGTTTCGCCCAAGGGCAGACCTCTGTTCCAAATCCATGACGATAATGAGAAGGAGGAAGTTAGTGATGCTCCTGTCCAAATTCTGTTTTCCGAATCGAGGAACTTTGAAGTTGCGAGAATCAATAATTCTATGGCCATGTCTGGTGTGGTAGTACAAATGTTAGGTATGTTGTTGGGGCGCTCTGAAAGTGGGTGCATGCAGATTTGTCCATCACAGCTGAAACCCCATAACCCCCCCCCCCCCCCACAATACATCTGATGCAGCCACCGTCACACCTCACACCCAGCCAAGGCACACTTTTTGAAGAGCCTCACGGATAACCGCTTCAGACGGTAGCAGCCCGGTCCAACACGTGCAGACTAGAGAATTGATCCCGGAGATCCACAGATTCCAATGGGATTGGGACCAAGAAAAGCATCAGATGAATCTAGAGGAAATCGATCACATGAATTGAGATGCAATCGGATAGTCATGATTCCCATGATTGGGAATCGACAGACTCAGAAATAGAATCTCAGCCAGAGGCCTCACAGAATTGTAATGTCGAAACTAGTCATGGTTCTCCATCATGGGAATCAACAGGCTCAGAAATAGAGTCTCAGCCAGAGGCCCCACAGAATTATAATGTCGAAACTAGTCAAGTTCCTTTAGAGTCCACCGTCTTGATACCTAGCAAATCTTTTCAGGTGTCTAGAGATGAGAACGAAATGTGAGTAGAAATCCTGATTTGTATCAAAGGTTTTGAGCTAGGTATCTAAATAACACATCTATCTAGGAAATCAGAAACAAACGCCGTCATCATCGCTGGCACCGGCCTCACTCAGAAAACATTTTATATCGAACCAACTCTCCTTTTCAACTCATCAGCCATGCTGAGAACCCTCTTTAGGGACACAGCCCTTTCAACGGACTTCAACCTACCAACAGAAGATCCCTCCATCGCAGCAATGTTCATCGACTGGGCTAAAACACAAGAAGAGCCTATTGTCTACGCTCCAGGCCAGTACTCACCTGAACCCTGGCTCTCAAAAGCCGCTCCTGCCTATTTCCTAGGACGGAGGCTAGACGCTGCATTATTCTCAAAATACGCACTCTCGCAGTTCATCCAGAATTGCGCTATCATCGCCCGCAGCCCGTGGAAAAGCATCGAAGATACTGCTCCTGCTGAGAGTCCTCTGGCAAGATTTAGTAATCACTGGGTAGCATGGAATGCTAGTCTTTATGGGCCTGGGATCAATGAGTACTCAGGATTAAAAGCAGCGAGAACTTTACAGGTAAATTCGAACACGAGGGATCCTAGGATCTTAGATCTGGATCATTGGTATGCGAGTTGTGGAGATGATGTTGACCCCGAGTGTGAACATGATCCTGTGTACATGGAGAGCTTAGAGGAGGAGCTGCGCAGGATGAATAAAACGCCCCCGCCGGAATGGGGTTTTGAACATGAACTGGAGGCAATTTTGAGGACAGATAAGGAATAATTCACTGTCAATTACTGGATACACATATTCAAACTCCTCGTTTCATTGCGAACCGCCCCAAGAATACCAGGATCAAAAGCATGTATTAAAGTTAAGCTCGCTGCGGAGGAACAACATCAACCACCACCTCCCCACCATTCACATCAATAGTACACTCTGCCATTCCTCCACCTTCAACAATCTTCTCATCGACAGCTAGATATGCCTCTACCAGCAAAGTCTTGATGATATCAACTGCACTAATCAGACTACGAGCACCCAAATCGATATGATACTCATTCTCAGCCAGAACCCCGCAGACGGATGCATCCCTCCGGATTCGCATCCTCACATTACCGATGAGTTGCTCACGGTCACCATCTGTGAGGTTCACCGGTTTGCGGACGCTACGGCCTAGTTCGAGGAGATGTTTGTGGACGATTACTGCTTGTTCGCCTTCGGAGAAGGGGAGAAAGGGGACGAATCCTGAGATACGGCCGGTTATTGGGGACTGAGGGTTAATGCTCGTTAGTCAGAGCGTTCTTCATGATGGAGATAGGAAAGGTGAGGTAGATTAAATCAGTACTTACTCCGTGATGAGCGATAAAGTCGTTCTTGATCTTCTTGGACAGCTGTTTCATCAGCCGGTCTTTCTCTGCTTCATCAGCGTCGACGAACAGAACATGATTGTTTGTCGCAGAGAAGTCTTGTATTATAGGGTCGTGAGCATTTGTAGCGAGGATCCAAATCGTGCGCGAGCAATTAATCTTGTCTTGACTGCGTCTATCCTGGTATTCTCCTGTAAAGTCGTTGGTTAGAATGAAACTTCAGAAGCATATGGTAGCAAAGTGGAAGAAACCTACCATTGTCAAATGGGAGTAGCAACGTCTTATGGATATCCCCATTAGTCTTCTCGAACTCATCGAGAAATACAATGCATCTCTTCTCATGATTATTAGCGAGGAAGTTGTTCAACCGACTCCCCTTGTCCCACCCCACATACGGCTGCCTCGGACCAAACAGCTCAATCTCCCGATTGAAAATCGTACAATCTACCACTTCGAGTTCTAGAGAAAGTAGACTTCCCAGTCGTCTTGCAAGCTCCGTTTTTCCATGTCCGCTAGGACCTGCAAACACGAGAACAAGAGGTTTCTTACTCGGCACAGTTAAGTGACTGAGCAGCTTATCAAGCAACGTCTTTGCAGCCATGTTCTGTCCGATCAGGAAATTTGCAATTCCCAATAGCGGTTCCGCATTCCTCTTCTGAGCCACTTGTGTTTGCCGAACTGAGGGTTTCTTCGTCTTGGATGCGCGCTCTAGGTAATACCGCTGTGATAGCGTTGAGGTTCGGGAAAGCTTCAACCTCGCTTCGCCTTTGCACCATTGCTTGTTTTCGTCATCGAGGTCTTTTAGATCCTCGTCGCTAGGTCCTGTCTCTGGGAGGTCTTGGAGATACGGTAAATAAAATGCCGAGGGAATGACATTCGGCGAAGCTCCGAGACTGAGTAGCGTTGCTGTCATCAAGGTTGTATCTGTTTGTATATTCTCACTGTGCATGATGGCAAACGCGAGAAGAGGGACTTTGGATGGTTTATGGATTGCTGTCGGGTCTCCACCGTAAGAGACATAAGTCCGCAGGATTTCGTCTTTGTTTGTCTCTATCACATAAAACATAGCAGGAAAATCATCGATATCGTCGTTGAGTTGTGCTCTCATCTTAGCACTGTCAAATCGCTGGAGATAGTTCTGAATGGTGGAGAGACTCGCCCCATTTTGTATAGCTCCAATCAGATCTCGAAGATCGAATGCTTCATTCTTGTCGATTGAAGCCCGCCCAAGCGTGGTCATTGGAAGTGGAATTACTGGCAACACAAAGTCCCACTCAGGCTCCCCATTGGCGATTCTTGATAGATCAAAACTCTCAGACTCGGCATCACTATCATCAGGTTTGTTCCTAAAAGTGAAAATGCCTCTGTTTGAAGAAGAAATACTGCCTCTTGACGATTCTGAATCTCGGTTCGCATGATTGTTTTGAGCTCGTGTGAGATCAGCATGGTTTGGCGGCTTTATGTGAGTATCACTGTTGTTGTCGCCAGTGTTGCGATTCCAGTTCGCTGTGAGGTATTGAGCCGAAGACCTTCGCGCTACTCTTCTAGGACTGAGACTGAAATTGTCATTCGGAAGATTCTCAACTGGTGGGCTACCTGCACCCGATCGTGAGGGAGTTGGGCTATTAACCTGTGAGGGCCGTGGGCTGAGCTTCCCACGATACTTTTCCATTAGATCATATAGCTTTATGGCTCGTTCTGGGTCATTGTTGGACCTCTATGAGAAGTTATGTCAGTTCTGCTCGTTCTTGGTTGTTGTAGATAGTTACGGTTGGGATACCGTGAGTAGAGAAAGAGCCTTATCCCTATCACAATCGCAACGCTGAATCACGATCATGATATTCTCATCATCTGGGGTTCCTCCTTCGTCCATCTTGTGCATTGGTCCGCGGATCCTAAGATTTGCTTGAATTGCGCCGTGAACCATGCCTAGGACAATGATATCTCCCAAGATAAAGCATCAAAACTGAATAGCGGCTCTCACAGCAAGTCCCAAAAATTACTTGTCCCTTGTTGTGAGGCTGAGGCTGAAGCTGAGACTAGGCGCCGGAATCTACCCGCCTTGATGTAGGCCACCATCTGAGTGCATTTGCAGGAAATATTGGTAACACAAAATTCATAGCCACGTTGAAGGTTTCAAGTGGAGCATTGTCCTCATGCAGGCGCCATTCATCGAATGTTGGTCACGCCAAACAGAGGTCCAACTAGGAGTGCAGAAAGGAGGACTGAGCGCAGCTTGGCAGGTGATCAAGGGGTTTATCATGCAGATATGCCGCAGAAAAGAGAAACAAGAAACAGAAGAAAGAAAAAGAAGGTTAACACCCAAAAAACCTTCTATGCGTTGACCAACCAGGCTCTTCGAGAAACATCTCACTGAGCCTTGCCCCACGGTGGCGGCGCCCATGGCTGACCACCACTTGAGATTAAGCTCAGCAGACTGCCAGGAATAGATCTTGAGCAGATCATTATCAGTTCAAACAGACAATTGTTCTTGTCGATATCATCATAAAAAACAATTGGTACAGCTGCCCTAATATCACACTCGAAAGCCTTAGGATACATTCATTCATCAGGCTCCCACCCACTACTCAAGTCCTGCTGTACCTTCGAGGCTGGCGAGAACAGATGGTCATGTCCTCAGCCTCAAAAAAGTACTCGACTTTTCCAGGCTCATCTGACGCGCCAGACTTTGACGCAGGAATAGGTGGACTTCAAGCATCATTCGCAAAGGACTTCAATCTCTCTGGACATATGGTGTCTACAAACATGACGAAACCACCACCCCCGCCAAAGAAATCACACCTCAATGACCTGACCCGATTGATGAAGGATCTGGAGGAGATGCGCCAGGAGAAGATCGATGCGGAAGAGATGACAGCACTGATGGCGCAAGATCTCTGTTCGGCACAGGAAGAGGCACAGGAGAAGGGTGGGCAGCTCAACAAGAAAGAGATAGAGCTTCGGAAATGCGAGGAAGACCTTGATCGAGTATCTCGGGAGGCAAAGGATTTGAAGGCGTCTCTCGTCGCTCTTGAATCTCAGGGGAAGCCCGTCGCAGTAGAGCTTGTAGACTTGCGTGAGCAGGTGAAGCAATTGACATCTACCCTCCACCAGAAGGATATTGAATTGGCTTCAGCGGTTTCATCAGTTTCATCGGTAACTGTGTCGGCTGATGAAAAGCTGAATGTTGCTATACAAGCAAAACAGTTTGAATTCGATACCAAACTCAGAGAAAACGAGGAAAATATGAGAGTTCAGCTGGCGCACGAGCAGGAGCGGCGACGAGTAGCAGAATCAAAACTCCTTGGCTTCATGGAAAAGATGGCAATCAGTTCGAGTCAAGAACACGAATTGCGACGAGCAGCTGAAGCAGAAGTTCAATCTACCACCAAGCGATTCGAGGCACAGTTGAAAGAGACTGTCGAGCGCGCCGACGCTCAGATTGCAGAACTGCAGAACCGGATGGAGATACAAGTCGATCACGAACCCCTCCTCGAACGCATTAGCTCTCTGGAAGCCGAGATATTGGACACACGAAAACGCTACCAATTTTTCCAGAAGAATAACGAGAACCTGTCCAGGAATCTCAAAGATTCGCAGGCCGATGTCAGGAGACTCGAAGAGTCCGTGTACCTCTCGCAACGACGTTTGAACGAGTTGAATTCACAAGATCTTATATATCAACAGATGCCTGGAGCCTATTAAGAGGCAGTTCGGACCGGTTCAACTTGGGCGTTATGGAAGGCCGGGTCGGAATAAGAATGATGCCTGTTTGCAGTTCCAATTGCTCTACAACGGCTAATTTACCTGCATTGGATGGTAGCTTGGGGGATGACTTTGTAAATTTCATTTCAGTGTAAAACAAAGGCAAGATTTTCGACCATTATTTCTAAAACCTCCGATATATTCAAAGAGATCATTTCCTCGTCAGCAATCCTCGTACTCAATTACCATCTAACAATCGCAAATCAACACTCTCAAAGTAAGAAGAAGCTTGAGCTCCCTTCTTGGGTGTGAGCGGCCAGACCTCGATAACTCAAAGGTAAGGTTTCAGTATTCAACTATACGAAGTACATGGGGAGTAAATACAAATATCGACTTCCACTTCTTATATAGACAAGAAGGAGAGCTTGGAGAATGTTCTGGAGGCATTACTGTCTAATCAATAAGGCATAAAGGAAACAAGGAGAAAAGTATAGAAACTCGCTCCTATGGGGTTTAACCCTCACAATCGAGACGTTAGGTGGGGTGGAGGTCCAACTGAGCTCAGTTGGAGCTCAGTTGGACCTCCACCTGACCTGCCAACCTCTGACTTGTCAGGTACGTTAAAACTAGCTTTGTTTACATGAACGCACTTCTCCGGCTCGCTTGGCACTATACGCTAAGCTTATATTGTGCATATCCCAATCGTTATTTTAACTACATTTGGTTTTTCGTTTACTTCGTACAGGCCCAAACAAATCAATGTGGCAAGGCCGTGCACCAATGGGCCCCACTTGTCGAAGATTCTGGATCAACCAATGACTATATAATGCTTCGAACGCTGCTTTTGCACTGTTTTTCAATCATTCAACATGGAGCAAACATACTACGTACCAACTCCCAAGACACCCTCTCGCAAAACCTGTACACGCGATGACCGTTTACGCATACACACTTTGTATCACGATGCTAAGTATACGCAAGCTCAAATTGCTTTGCAAACAGGCTATTCTCTTAATCAAATACAGTACGCTCTTGCTAATCGATTAACACCTCAAAAGCACAAAACCGGCCGGAAGCTTTTATTAAATACGCCACAACGCAAACGCTTAATCGAATGGGTTACAGCTTCTAAAACAAATAGACGAGCAGCTTGGTCTGATATACCAGCTTTATTACAATGGGATTGTGGAATTAAAGCAATTCGAAGTGCGTTCAAAAAAGAAGGCTACGTACGACGATGTGCAAGAAGCAAACCACCTTTAACAGACAAACACAAACAAGATCGATTATCTTGGGCCTGGGAACACCTTTTTTGGACCGATGAACAATGGAACAGTGTATTATGGACTGACGAAACTTGGGTTAATCCTGGAAAGCATACAAAAATATTTGTTACAAGGCTTGTTGGAGAGTCTGAAGTGTATCATCCTGACTGTGTCGAAGCTCGATATCAACGCAAAATAGGATGGATGTTTTGGGGTTCAATATCAGGAAAATACGGGCGTCATAAAGGGTTGTTTTGGGAAAAAGATTGGGAAACAATTAATGAAGGATCTTATTCTGGTATTGTAGTACCTCTTGTACAAGAGATATTACAGCAATATCCAGAATTGAGTTTTCAGCAAGATAACGCAAAAGGCCACGCTTCTAAGTTTACAACTTCTGTGTTAGAAGCTATAGGAATCAAGCCTATAGCGTGGCCTGCAAACTCTCCTGATTTGAACCCTATTGAGACTATTTGGGATGAAATGAAGGACTATATTCAAAAGAAATATCCGGAGGTTCATTCTTCATATAACAGGCTGAAAAAGGTGGTTCAAGAAGCTTGGGATTCTATTACACAGGCTACAATTCAGGACCTTATTAAAGGAATGGGCGATAGATGTATTGCAGTGATTCTAGCAGAAGGAGGCTATACAAAATACTAGAGATTTGCTTAGAGCGGCATCGAGCCCCATTTTACGTGCATGGGTAATCGACGAAAGCTCCACATTGATTTGTTTGGGCCTGTACGAAGTAAGTTCACCACCCAAGGCTTGAAATAGTTGCACAAAAAGTTAAGCCAGGCTAGAGCGTTTCTTGGCATTTGCCAAGGAATTTTCTAGCCTGGGCCAAGATTTTTCCAGCCTGGCCCAACTGGAACCCGCCGGTGGTGAACCTATGCTTTAGCAGCCATTGAATCAAAAGGCATGAGAGAGCAACAGCTTTCATCTCGAGGCACTTAGAAACTTTGAGACAGGGGAATAGAAGTAGCAGGGAAGGTTTATGCAAATGAAGATGGTACTAAAAGAAAGCATAACGCACGAGAAAGGGAAACAGAGAATGCAAATAATTATCCAAGGATCATTAAGACCACGATGGCCGAATCACCACATCGCAAAATATCACTCTAGCACAGGCTATCAATTTAATATGTTTATATTGCAGAGCATCAGTCTACACCTACAACCCATATATCTTCATCCCCCATCATCCCCCCGCCCACATATAATGTCCCCCCTAGGACAAGAAGAAGCAAAGCGCGAGCAACAAGGAAAGCCCAGCTCTTGGGTCTCTCATGAGTCGCATAGCATTGCCTCCTGAACTCAAAAGTATGGACGTTCGAGCTCCGTCGACCCGTCCCTAATCATGTACAAAAGAAATAACTTTCTGCGCGAAAAGAGGAGTTTGCATAGTAACGACAAGATTGTTTTTGTGCCACCCCTTGAACGGTGATAAAATTGAAATAGTGTAAATGCAGCAGATAGGGCATCTCTTGATATGGATCCCTTAAAACGCCATTCCGCCGTCCGTAACCCAGACTCTTGAACGCCTCGCTGTATAAAGAAAGTTACGATTTGCATGCCAGATTAGGCGAATGTTTTTACCAGAAAGGAAATTTTAATGTCAAAATTATCGAATGTCTTTGTTGTTTGATGCAACTGATGGGGCACGAGGTGTTGGCTCATCGTCCATTGGATTGTGATCAGTGTGGGAAGGCCTTGGTGTTTCCACCAAGTCCGTTATGTCGACCTTGCCACTCGGAGATTCGAAAAGCTCAGGCGGTGTCTGTAACGCACCAGCAATGTCAGATGATGATGGTAGCTCTTCCGAAACTGTAGGTGGAGGTTCGACGGTATCGGCACTGGGCGTAAGGTCAGACGAGGAGACCACACTTCCACGACTATTTGTCCTCATCATCTCGATACCAAGTTTGGAGCTCCGCTGAGGGGCTTTCGTGGTACTGCGAGGACTCTTTTCTCGCATATGAGCATCTCCTAATTCTTCATCCTCATCATCGCCAGATTCAGCACACTGATGGCGGTGCTTCTCAATCGACTCTCGCTTATTACGTATCTTGTCCGACGATTTCTGCCGGATCGGAATCTTGAAAAGTTGTTCCATACGAGCAGGTGCGGATGTCTCAGTGAGGAGATGTGGAGGAAGTTTCGTAAACTCCTGAGAATCAATCAAGGTTTCATCACTGCTGATCCCTAAACCGCTATGAGAGTCCCAATCTTCGGTTGCTTTCCGGTTAATGACGACCGGAACATCTTCATTCATATAAGTCTCGGAATCGCCAAAGAGGCTAGAGTTGATAGAGTCTGCTCGACTAGATCCTCTAAAGCTGCCACCTGGCATTTGAGCATACACGGATGAGCCAGATGTTGGGCTATCTTCGAGTTTCAGGCTTTCCTGTCGCAAGCCAGAAGGTTGGGGATATCCCATAGGGCTGAAGGACGGTTGTCCAGGTACAGGAGCCTTCCATTGACATAGACGGCACATTACTTCAGTCAACTTCGACGTCGTTGGCGGCTTCTCGATAAGCGCATCAAAATGATGTGGGGCTTGGAGCTCCTTTAGGTAGCCAGTAACAGCAACAATTGGCGTTTGTGAGTTCGCATTCTTCGTATCTCGAATCATCCGAGCAACATCTGCACCGTTGATTTTCTCTAATTTGAACTCCATCATAATGATATCAAACTTAATCTCACTCAACGCATAACGCATGGCTTCAGAGCCGTTCGAAGCAGTGATGGTGCGGCAGCGAAGTTTCTCCAACAGCTTCTCCATCACCATTCTCGACACTGGATGATCCTCACAGATCAAAACGTCCAATGGGCGGAAGATTGGACCATCGGCAAGAGTGATCTGTGACATTCGCCGAGAGCTCTGGCGGCGGCGTTGCACACGGAGGAGTGCATTCGCTTTGTCGCCTTCATTGTCTGACGAAGATGGTGACATATCGAAAACCTGACTCCTTCGTTTGCGATGGGAGAACAAATCCGCGGGAACAGGACTTCCTTCCTGTGACCCGACTGTCTGAGACCGAGTTCGACCTGGAGGATTGCTTACTTGTCTTGGAGTCGATAACTTCTGAGGAGACAGTGCCAGCGGTGGTGGACCGCTGCCCCTGCTTTTGATTGGTGATGCTGCAGCGGAAGTGGATTTTTGTAAAGTAGATGGCATTCGAGGAACGTCAAAGAAGCTACCGGGCGCAAGGGAGTTGCTCGATTGATGCGAAAGGCTCGATGAGTTGCTGGATGTCTTTCGTCGGCCTTCAGCATGCTGGCCAGCTACAAAATTGACCAACAGAGGTGAGGAAGGCTGTGAAGCTCGACTGGGCGAAGCGTTCGCTTGGTTCAGTTGTGACGGAGAAGCAGGTCGGTTAGCAGCCTTCGCATTGGATAGTGTACGCTGAATTGGCATAGGGATAATTGGGCTACCCTCAAGTACTGGTTGTGGAGAAGTGGCCGAGCCTGGGTTTGAACCACCTGGACTGACTACATGAGACTTAGACTGCGCGGCTAACGCCTCGGCGCGGAGCTTTTGTATGACGTCCTTATTTGCCTTCTCTAGAACTGGCAGATTCTTGAAGGCAAAGGTTCCAAAGTCATCAGCTGGGACAGGCTCACTAAGCCTACGACTCTTCATATCCCGGACATGAGGCGGGATATGAAGCGGCATCAAACCTCGCTTCATGGACGTGGAATTGACCTGAGATCGAACACGGGATAATGCATCATGCGGGCGTTCATGGTATTCACCACCTGGAGTGCTAGGCTGCGGTGATGATTGATCCTCGATCTCTTCCGCGAATGATTGCAGAGTCGCGCCTCGCGTATCGAAGTACTCTGTATCTTCAGGATTCTCAGGAGCGGGAACGAATTGTGCCTCGTCCTCAAGAAGCCTCTCCCAGTCCGTGCCCTCGAACCAAGGGTGCATTCTAATCTCCTCACCACCATTAGCAAATTTATCATCATTGTTCGAACCTAGTCTTTGGCCTGGGTCTATAGACAATAACTTGTTTATTAGATCCTTGGCTTCTGGAGACACTTCAACATCAGTCTCATCAGGCCAAGATATGTTGCGAGCAAGGATATTTTCGAATACCTCATCGGGTGTGCTTGCGTGGAATGGAGGATAACCAAAGAGAAACTCGAATAGTATACAGCCAACTGACCACCAATCACTTCTTTCATCTTGACCAACGCCATTAACCGTCTCAGGCGCTAGATAGTCTGGTGTACCAACAAAGCGACGGTTACTATCGTCAGGGTCAAAGAGAGCCATTGGTGGCGGCATCATACTGTTTTGCGGAGCTATGCTCTTCTGTTCTGACCCAGACTGGTGGCTTATGGATTGTGTGAGAGACAGAAGATCTGGTGATCCACTACCTTCAGTTTCACTCGTTTCGTCAATGGGCGATTTACGATGATTGAAAGGCTGTTGGACCTCGTTCAAAGAAAAGCTGCCGAACATTTGATTCAGGCTCTCGCTATTGCCACTATCGCTTCTGCCTGAGGTTCGTCGACCGTCCTTGCTACTGGCGCTTGTAGTTTCTCTGCTAAGACTGAAATATGACGGAGTGACGAGACCTAGATCAGGTGTCATTTGAGGTGTCGAGCCTGGCGAGTGGTGGCCGTGAAAGTCGAACGAAGTAGACCTAGACGAGCTGATGGAAGTCGCTCGCACAAAAGGACCTTGTTTGAGCAGATCTGGTGCAGGCTCATTGGTGGAGCTATTAAGGACTCGTTTTTGGCGACCAATGAGACCCATTCTAGAAAGTCCAAAATCTGTC
Organism: Chalara sp. BL73; assembly: GCA_918026815.1. NCBI lineage: Eukaryota > Fungi > Ascomycota > Leotiomycetes > Helotiales > Chalara > Chalara sp. BL73. Next base: position 258,268 of record CAKJVC010000123.1, read on the forward strand.
AACTTTAAATGTCCTTTCTGATCAATCAGCAGATTATCCGGTTTGAGATCGCGATGGACTATGCCACGATCATGAAGATGTTCAACTCCTAGAATAACCTCCCCCAGGTATTTCTTTGCCCAATCTTCTGGCAGGCCGCCAAGAATCTTGATCAGGGAAGCACAATCTCCTCCATTAAGATATTCCATAACTAGATAGAGGTAATCCTTGCTTGAGAAGGTCCAGTACAACTTCGCTACAAAGTCGCTCTCTCCCTGCCACATCATAATAGCTCGTTCAGCCTTAACATTGGTGACCTGATTTTTTGCCACCATATCGGCTTTCTTCAAAACCTTGATAGCAAAATAGTCTCCAGTTGATCTCTTCTTCGCCAGATAGACACTACCGAAAGCGCCTTTGCTAATTGGTTTAATGATCTCGAAATCCTTAATTGAGGGAGGAACAGCACGAGCCTGTGGAGCACTAACAGCATTTAGACGAGGCGAAGGTGGAGGACGATTCGGGTCAGAACCAGCGGCTGACGATTGCCTTCTATGATGATGCGGTACCATCGCTGGAGAGCTGAACTCGCTTCCAGGAAGCATTGGCGATTGTGTAGGAGAAACGATTCCTTCATGTGCTATCGGAAGGACTCCGCGAGGCTTCGTGATCCGAAGTGGCGATGATGGCTGTCCCAGACGGACAGGAGATTCCTGTCGATGGGGTGATCCAGGCGTAGGAAGAATAATACTACGCCGGTTACGACGAGAACTGGCAGCTCGACGAAGGTCACCGAACTCGGACACAGGAGAGTCGGTCCTTGGTGGAGCCCGGGACATCAATGATGTGGACCGAACAGATCCCTCGCTATCACCAGCATCACTCTCAAAAAATAAAGATTGTCGCCGAGAACCTTGAGATTGATAACCTTGTGCACCTGCATGAGATCGCGGAGTAGGGCATTCCTTTGGACTGTTCGATCCCGTGGACACTGCAGCCGAGGATGATCGCCTATTCTGCGCGTGCCCCAGCTCAGCTTCTCGTAGAGCCATGGCCAAAGAGGATGGTCCATCGAACGAGCCACTGAATACGCCCTCCTCCGCTGGGCAAGGTACATCATCCTCCTCATCCGAGTCGCTCAGTACTCCAGCGGCTATGCGGGCAGCCTTCCTAATTGCTTCGTCGATACATTCCTGAACAAGGATTGAAAACTCCATGCGAATACGCTCCGAGTACTCAATTATCCTTCGATGACGGAGAACAGCATCAACCTTAGCCTTAGCAGTCGCCTCGCTATCTGAACAGAGGAGAGCTAAGCCTTGTTCCTGCTCTAAGGTGTTCGTGCTCGGCGATTGCCAGTGGATCACCTGGGAAATGCGGCTTTCGGATTGTGGAGACTGGGCGCGAAACTCGCCAGGAGTCTGCGCCAGAGCTTCCTTGATGGCTGGCGTACTGATCTCAATAGCAGTATCACAGAGATCAAGCAGCAGCTCAACAATTCTGGCTTGTGGGCGTCGAATAGCGAAAGATCTGGCGCGTGAGTGTGAAAATCCGGACGCGGGCCGCTCTCTTGATTGTCCAGCAGGCGTACCAGGAGAAGCAGTGCCTGATGAGGAGGATGAAATGGTGGCTGGGCCGATTGGGAACCCCTTGTATTCGGCGGCTGGAGGTACCAACGGTTGCTGGTCTCCTGAGAGAGGCCTGCTTTTGCGGGCCTCGAGGGCATCCAGGACCTTCACAATTGCATGGCGGTGTTCTGTGAGGTTTTCTTGACACATCTGCACTTCCATTTCGGCCTTGTGTTCTTGAAGACAGAGCTCGCTGTGCTTCTCGAACCACCACGATGGAATTTGACGCTCGCAGATCCGGCATAGAACTGGCAAGGGTGGTGGTAATTTAGCAGCATCATCCACACCAGCTTCAGCCAATGTATTAAGATAACTTGCAAGAACTTCAGCGCCTGAGCCTAGTGATTCCACGATCACTGCTGGTAGATCAATTTGAATTTCCCTCGGTGCTATCCAGGGCCGGATCATCCACATTGTCTACACAGGATCATCAGCAAACAGCGTAAATGTAGCGACAATGGAACTTACGTGACTTTCACCTCCAGACGACCGATCATAAACCATGATGCCTTGTCCTTCCAAATCAATTGTCTCTTGCCGGCTGTCGGCTGATGATTCGCCTTCGCCGACATCTTCTCGGGCATCAGGAGAAGCCAATTTCGACTCGAGTCCCAGCTGGACTGTGAAGCGGATGATCTGACTGCGGGAATCATCCTTCTTCATAGACTCCACCGCCTCCTTGAATATATCCTTGTTCTCGCCCACCAAAATCTCCTCAATGCGTTTGTCTTGGACCGACTCAAGAGACGTACCGATGACATCTACCCAGGAAGGGCTAACCCAGCGAATGATGCCCTCCAGGCTGAGGTCCATGATAACATTGAGAGTCTGCTCGGCAGCCTCTCTCAGATCCTCACTCTCCTCCCGCATATCGGCACTCAGGGAGCGTTCCATCTGGGTGCCCGCCGCCTGAGCACGCAGCTGTGAGACAGCCGGCGGCGCCAGCGTAGCAATACCTCCCTCCATCTTGTCTAGATTCCTGCGAACCAAAACCCCACCCCCAGCATCGACTTCGTCTTGTCCTGCTTTTCGAGAGTGCGTCCCTCGATCTGCTCCGTCATACGCGTCTTTGTGGTTGCTGATGTCTTCTTATGCAAGCTAGCGAGCTTAATTGTGTTTCCGCGCAAGAGGTCTGGCGTAAAGCCAGTCTGCTAGCAGGATCGGGAGACAAAAGACATCATGGAGGTTGATGCTGATGTCTCGGTGACTTGGTTTTTTTGGGGGGTTCAAGGTTGATAAGCGCTTAGTGTGAGAGCTTCGGAAATAATTGGTTTGCGGGAGGGGGAGACTTGTTCCAGCAAAGGAGAAAGCCAGCCCAACTCTATCTAACGTCAAGAGAGGTGTATCGCCGTCACAGGTGGGCGAATTGTATGAGCAATGGTTGTTGTTCGGGAGGGAGGTTGTTGTGGTTGCTGAGGAAGTTCGAGTTGCCAGGAGGATTTCCCTTAGGTTAGGTGGATGATAACCTCGCGTATGATTCCCACTTTACTTTTTGGTAGTCGGAGTCAAGCGTGAAGGTAGAAGCGGGGGTGTGAACATCACGTAGCCAATCACCCGTTCCTCAGGCTACAAAGCCAAACAAAGCGCGCCAGGTGAACCAAGGTTTTTCGAGCCTTGAGCCCTTGAGCCTGCAGCAGCGCAGCCTTGGGTGCAGCAGGAATTAATAAAACTGTAAGCACTCTGAGTTTATACTACTGCAATAATGCAAAAGCAAATTCAATTCAATCATTCCCGGCGTCTACTAACTCTCAATACGCCCCCCTCAATGGACAGAATCCCGCCTTGGTTCCCTACCCTACTCTCTCCATCTGTGCGAGACACCACCCCCTTCGTCATCAGTAGTTCAAATCAATGCCCCTTTCCAACGTGTCAGGCCCCCCCTCCCCTACCGACGTATGAAGATTTGAGACATTTTGATCTGATCATGGAGCACACGACAGAAATCCCATCCCTAGATAATGGTAGTGCAATGGAACGCCAATTAGATTACTTGGGGCATTCCCGAGACAGCCCACCCCAATTGATAAATTGATGAGCAACGTAGATTTTATCCCTGGGGTCCAAATTTCGGTGGCCACCCCCAATGACGACTGGCCTGGGGGGTCGAAGATCTCAACAATGGAAGCAATGGAAGCATCGCATCTCATCGACCGTTGTCTTGGCCGTCTGAGACGTACAGACTCACTTTCCATTGTTAAACTCAACTGTTGCCGTCATTTGGACCCTGGAGAACATTGTGACTAGGCTAATTATCCAGATTGTTGTCATTACAATGCCTCTCCTCATTACTAGACGAGCATCTTTCGGGTATCCCCATTTCATGCGTTTGATAGTATGTATGCGGCGTCGTCATCTGCGACTATCTGCTCATTCTCTCGGAACATGAGAACTTGCCGAGCATGTTGTGCTAGGGTGGTGATGGTGGTGAGATGCAGCAGTGCCTATACTACTGCGCTACAAGCCAGCTTCACGAACCTTCTATCAGATCTGCTGTTCCGTCAAATCCATTCTGGCGCCTGCTGCCACAAATGTGTGTTGTTTATTGTTTTGGTAGTCCCTCCTCAGGGTGGCAAAAGGCTTGGGCAAAAAGCCTAGCAACAAGCTGACCCCTGGATCTATACCAGAACTCACATATTTGTTTGTTTCCCTCCCCTCCAAACATTTTCTAAACATCCCACCATCATCTGCGTCTTCGCATGTTCTCCCACCGTCACACCGCCAGGCGCTTCTCCAATTACACGGCCGCATTTCAGCCAGAACCATGAACACAGCATATCCGGGTCCAACAACCTACATGACGAAATGCCCCCTCCCTGCACGTCTGAGACTCTCGCATAAATGTTACTCCCTGCTTGAACCTCAGCGCGCACTACATTGGACAAAAGTCTCACTCAGCACGCAGCACACCTCCAAGGTACCGACTCTACCTCATCACGACTGCGACCATCGGCGGTCCCCTCTCTCTTGTTCACCCAACCCTGGAGCCATTTAGAAGCATGCGATCAGCCCGAATTCTCCGCGCGGCCGTCAGCAGGTTATCGTATCGTCGAGCTGGTGGTGGCACGCGTGTGGCCAGCCGTTGAACATGTGTATCTGCTGTGCCCCGCCAAACGAATCCTGGGAAGGGCCACCAGACAACCATTCGACGCAGTGCATATCTCTTGCTCCTCTTTCCGTCTCTTTCGTGCACGGCAGTGAAACTCAATTCCCCTTACATTCAACGACTTCTCGAGTCAGGCGGCGGACACGGGGAACTTTTTTTTCTCTTAGGGCAAGGGCATAAACACAATAATTTAGTGACAGCCGTCCCAAGTTGCGGGGAACCAAGAACACACAACTAAGCGGAATGTGGGGTTTTAGCTTTGAACTTTGTTTGACTCGTCCACGTGACCCTCCTAAACCATTCTTATGGCATCTTTTGATTTGACAATGCGAGATCTACGAAGCGTAGAGATGGCATCGTTCCCATTGGGTTGTTGAGGTTATATTTTTGGTACGCTCGGGAGGATGTAACGGATCGTGACCGTGTTTGGCGTTCCAGCGACAACTTGTTGGGATCTCCTTCATCCCGTTTCTGGGGGATTTGCGGTACCGTGACCGATATTCTGGCTTTTAGTCAATCGTGCGCTGGTTCCCCTTGTCAGTACAGGAATGGGGAAACTTTTTTTTAGGGGGGGGGGGGGGGGGGGAGCTTGGGGCTGTGCTTATGTCGTCTTCTGCAGAAGCATATCTCGTGCCTGGGGATCCCCCGTAGGGGAACTCAAGGAAATCCTCTTTGGGGCATTTTTCAACGTCCTATATGTAGTCTATCTGCCGAAGATGTCTTGCCAATCTCGTCGCTGCACAGGAAATCTGCATGTCAATCCCTCAGGCGAATTTTTCAATGCGGCTGACCCGGTAATTATTGCATGCCCAAGTCAGCCATATATATTCTAGGAGTATAATTGGGGGCAATCAGCCGTACCGTAAAGCCAGCGCGTTTCATCTATTCTCAGGATTATAAGACGCCTAATCAAGTGCTTAGCCGTTGAATTTGAATCTTCTCATCACGATGATGACGGTGAAGGTCGTCAGAGCTGATGATTATTTCTGGACATTCAGCTAGAAGTTCTGTTATGGTGTCTTAACTACTCTACATGACTCGCTCCCATATCTCGTTTGCTGTAACTTGACTCTTGCATTTCCCTTGCTGCCGTGTTCTGATTCCAAAATCGATTGCCAGATATTTATCAGTCCCATTCCCTGAGGTACTCAATGCGTGCCTATACTGATACATTAGTAAAGGTAAACTGTGTTCCACCGACAAGTTTGATAATGACTTGGTCATACTGAGGTAAGTGATTACCTAATATCTATCGAGGACATGTAACTAGTCTATGGATATATGGGCCGAACAACATACCAGAACCAATTTGGGGAATTTCCGTCCTGGATATCCCTCCTGTAGACTCGACATCCATTTCTTCCACATGTCAAACCTCTGCAATGGAAGGTAGTCTCGGTTCCAGCCATCTTCTTCATCAACGAGGCAGATTTGTGGTAAAGGTCCTTTCTTTGAGAAGCCCCCGCAGGTATCATGACGCCAGACGAAAAATACTTCCTCTAACTCTGAGCTAAGATTTATCCATTTGCGGAAGTTTGCCTTGATTCTCGCTTCTACTTCGTCCTTGTTTTCCATGTACATTGTTGTGAAGCGCAAAGTTAGGTAACGGATATTATGAAGGTCGTGATTGTTAAGGAGCCAGAGACTATCGCTCAATGCCCAAGGCCCAAATCCATTATTTTCCTCTCCTTCATCGAAATAACTGTAATGATTGAGAATGTCAAGGGATGGATTGATATAGAGAGCTCTCGTGTAGTTGGCATTTCGTAACTTTCGATATTTCTTGAGGCCGCATTCGCGCGACTCCCTATTTGCATGAAGAATTGGGGGGTTGTATGGGTGAGCTAACAACTGCAAACTTGTTCGCTTTGAATTAGGGGACGAGCCCCAGCTCAGAAATCGTGGCAGAATTGACAGCTTCCAAATTTCATGTCTGAGTTCTTCGGGAAGGCGAGGGAAGGGGGTAAAATCCATATCAGCCTTTAAGCCTGCCTTCGTCAGTCTAGTTTCTATCTATATTTCGAGGGGAACAGCCTACTCGCAGAGTTCAGGGTTTTTACAATCTCGACAATCGGTCCCGATATTGGAGGCAGGTCCTTATCTTGATGATTCAGTGGTCAGCCTCGGTACGAACGATATAAGGAAGGGACTTCCAATCACCAAATATAATCAACGAGTTCGAAAAGCTCTTCGCTTCTTTCCAGATTGTTCGCAAGTGCTTCTGCATCTCCTCTCTTCTTACGGGATCTCTCGGGATCGAATCATCAGCGACCTGGTCGATAACTCTCGCTAACTCTTTCAGAGAGAATTTAGCGGCTCTCTATACATTGTATGTCAGCAGCTGGATTCCAGTTTTCTGTAGCACCTATCGTATAGGGATCTCAGAAATACTCCCCAGCTATGGGCCAGCCTTGGTGGATAACCTCACAAAACCTGTATATCAAAAAATGAAAATGGCTGAGGCAAACAAAAGAATTTTCTCGCACCTTTTGAGTCTGGAAAGCAATAATCCTTGCCGCCTCATCCCTGGAATCCGATTTGAAGCTCTTTTGATAGCTCTTTGCTGCAGATGGCTCACTAGCAACAGTGGCAACCTCGTTGGACTTCCCATCCATGTTATCAGATCCAGATCTTATCTCGCCGACCATCAGCTCCGTTCCTGGAGATTCCTCTAGCTTGATATCTTCAGCGGTGTCGATTTTTGGCTGGTATACAAAGAAGTTTCTTCATATATCGTCAGAGGTATGGGTGAAATTGACGATATGTTCTGATTTTGCTACGTTATTTCTTAGGACGCGTAGGATTTTGTTGGCCATAGGGACACCGAAATAGAGCGCAGTTGGTTGACACGTGATTGAAGCGAGGCTGGTTTGACCTCCTAGATATCTGCTCCAGAAAACCGTTACTTTTGACGATTAGTATAAAGTAGTCATTGTAGCCTGATACGCAGTATTTATGTCATTGACGGCAGAAGTTCTCGCAGCAGCCCGAGACCCACCGCTATTCTCCCTACTGAGTCTAGCTATGAGGAACGGAGATTAGGTGCAAATATAGGCTAAGAATCTCCGCGAAAGGGTGCATAAACACATGGCAACTTAAATTAGAATGAGGATTGTGGTCCATTGTTATTTTCTAGAGCGGAATTATTGAACCTAAATCCTAGTCCATATGCTACCCATACACCTCTCTCTATCCGGTTCTTGTTCCTGTTCTTGTTCTTTGAGCCTATAGTTGTATGCTAACTTTACAAAAAGACTGAGGGGTTTCCACCCTCATGTTCTATGTGGCCCTAGAATAATATCAGTCTTTCTATTAGATTCTGTGACGGAAATGATCTTCTACTAGACACTTTTGTCTTCGAGCTTCTCAAAGTCCGTACCATGATTAGTCTAGCAGCCTTCCAGCCAAAACACATCTTCTCTGTCTTCTCCAATGAAGTCTTCATACCCTGATATTTTCACATGGGCAGACTATGTCGATTCCAACCGCCCTCCTCGTCAATAATGATCCGGAGAAAAGGCGCCCGGTCTTCCGAGTAAATTGGACTATCCTCATGACACCAGATAACCGCGATCTCCTCCAAGTTTCTATTGACCATGAGGTGCTTTTGTAGCAATGCAGGAAGCATGCCTCGACAACCAACGCCATCGCCCATTGGCCTCCCAAGCAATCGTATTTATAGCAAAATATCGAATTCTCATGAGGATTGTTTGGGTTGGATAGCCGGGATAACCAGGAATGTAAGAGGAAGTCCGTAGCACCACGATATTTTTTCATGTAGGTAGTACACCAGTGTATCTAATCCTGAGGCGAAATATATCCATCACCCTGGTGTATTTGGTGTCAAATAGTATTATGGCAGAGCTAGTTCTCTAGATTCTCGAGCTGCATGCAGTATAGGTGGCGTATACGCTTTTGCTGTGGTAACCATACTGATGCAGTTCTCACCGGTTTTTATTACCTCGTACCCTAGCGCCCGTGCCAGAATCGACAAGCTCCATATTCTCTCCCTGATGTTGAATAGTAGATTAGAGAAGATTGTGAAGTGCCCCAGAGTTCTAATGCGTTTTAACTTGCCAGCCTCTGCATCTCACACCAGCAGTCAGTCACTATCAGTCGCTTTTGGGCGGCGGCAGACTTACTTTCAGTATTCAAAGCCTGGGCAAGTACAATGCGAGTGCTGGCCACAGAAATCTGCTTCTCTTCTAGAGCTTTGTTAGTACTACCTTCTAGATATCGATACTTTATCATCCTCACGGTGCCTCTTAATAGCGGCAGTGCATAGCTTCGTCTGATCTTTAAACTCTCCTACAACATGTCTCAGATCTCTAACAAGAGTTCTGCCATACTATATCGAATCCAAAACCAACTCGATTTCGTAAATAGTACTCTTCGTCACGTCCTGTATTTGCAACCTCAGCCGTGGCTCTTTGTCAGAGACTTCATTTCAATACTAGGACACACTTACAATTACATCAATCAAATCACTAGCCATATCTTAGACAGTGTTGAAAAATTATCTGCATGTTGTCATTAGTGACTTGTCGGTGTTGCAAGATGCGGATATGGCTCAACCTGTTGTTATATCATCACAGATAAGCTCGGATACGTTTGGTTCCGAAACACTATGGCGATCAGGGGGTTTACTTCATGTCTCACTCAAAGTGCCAACAAGGCAAATACATGAGTTTACATCAATGAAAAAATGAGCCTCTTTCTGACGCGCTTTAGTAGGAAATTTGGTTCAGTATTCCCTATAAATGGCTTACCTGTCTATTCACCAGCCTACAAGAGTGTCGCCCCATCTTTTTCGAGTATAATGTATTGGAATTGCGATCCTGTAATAAATATAAAGCATACTGTAAGCACGTCATTGATATAAGCATGCGAATATCAATGTATGGATCGTATTTTACAGTGAAGTTTCGTGAAATAAAGACAAGGGTTCCGCCTATCATTGGATTTATTCTACCCTGTATCTCCCTTATAATAGAAGGCTCAATACGCTCTCCTTTAGCCACCTTGGGGAATCTATAATATAGTAAACTGTTGGTTCCATTCTATACAGTGCTATGTCACCCCCTGCCATCTTATCTTGAGTCGTATTTGAGAGATCTGCCATGTCCTTCCAGAACATCCCACCGTTGTGGCTCAGCCATATGTAAGCTATCTTCCACCCTGATCTCAAGTATGATATGTTGGATATCCTCTTTACTATTTTGTCGCTGCACGTTGTCTCTTCTCGGTAGTATAACCTCTGAATGCATACTTCAGCATATAACTAGCATCACTCTTGTACTTCCTTTGAGAAGGATAAATTTGTCTGCATCGGCCATATCTGAAATGCCTGACATGTCCCCCATTCTTCTTTGCCCGATTCCAGATACAAGCGTCGCCCTCGTCTTCGTTGGCTTCGAGGTCATTGCTAAAAAAGCAAGCAGATAGGTGGCTAGGGTTTGCTGGCTTGTATTTAGATTTGTAAATGGCTGTTGGATATTTGATAGAGGTATTTCTAGACCAGAAGCTTAGCACCCATTCAAGTTATCAGTGTGAACCTTAACCTACAAATTCTGCGCCTGAGGGGCGACTACGGTACCACCCTGCATAACACGAACCCGCTTCTTTTGATGTTCTGTATCGCAATAGCACTTATCTCCTTGTTCTCCACGGACTCTCTTCTGGCCGTTGCTGAGATTCATTTGTTGTTGAATCTGATTCGCTGAAGCCACTATCTTAGCTATTTCCGCCATCACTTCAGCCCTCTCAGTTGCCATTGGCTTTCCATCGCCTTTGCCTTCGTTCTTATACTCTTGAATTGTTTTTGGTCTCTGGTCTTTGTCGAATTCTTCTTTGCCTGTGACTTCATTGTCCCCGAGAATCCCTTCTGCAGTCTCGTGCCGAGCTTCATCGAGTCGGAGGCGCTTCTTTTGTTGTGATTGCTCCACGTCCCGATGCTCTCGATCCCTCTTCCTCTCGCTACCATTGTTAACTTGTGCTCCCTGTTCTTCATGTTGCTTAGTTGCGTAATAAAACTTAGGCCTCGCTAGCTCTACCCCTGCTGTTGTAGTCTTTAAAACATTTGAATTGGTCTTTCGCTCGACACTTGAATAGAGGTTCGTTGTCAGAGGCTCCCGAATAAGCTTTTTAGATATTAATCGAAGAATATTTCTCTGTGCTTTGAGCCAGTGCCTATCAAGACGTGTGGGAAATACCGTAGTTGATCTGCTACGTAACTCCTCTAGTGTGCCAATCTCTGGGTTTAATTGACCATCTCTCTTCCTCGTCTCCAGATGTACTCCACTGCGCGTAGTTCTTGCAGAACGCTCTAGTGCTTGAGATTGAGATTCAGTATCAGAAGGATTTATACTTGCGACATATCTGCAACCACCTTCTCGGAGTTTAGATAGACCTGTGACTGACAATTGGGATAGGGCTGGTGCTGGAAGTTCGGAAATATTGGGTAGGGCTAGTCCCTGATGAGATAAACTCGTCGTTGCAGGGGCTTTAGGGAGTCCTTTAAGATCACGTAGATTGCATGTTTTAATACCACAGGACGACCGGCCAGACAACCCGCCGGGCCGGGCGGACGGAAAGCTTGATGAAATGCAAGATGTGTGATTGATCTGCTAGCCCAGGATGTTAGCGGCAAGCTAGACAAAAGATAGCGGAGACCTAGGGAGACTCTTTAGAACAGAGAAGATTGCACTCACTGGGTAATATGAATCGCTAAGCCTCGAGCCCTTACGAGAGGTCGCTCGCCAAGCCTCGTCATGTTTGGTAGACGATTGGTTTAGCTTGTTATAGTCTTGCGGCATTCTGAGACCAGGTATTGTAGGCATCTCACTGCGTGCAGGATTGGGAAGAAAATATGGATTGCTGTCCTGAGTATACTGATTAGATTGTTCTTGGCAGTTGGTGGTATATGAAGAAAATCCCAGTTGCTCTGTGGATTGATATGTGGTGGGGGAAAAATGGTGCAAGGCTCGTCTTGTGCGACGGTTTGATAATCCTCAATATCCATTGCGTAAATATGCTCCCTATATGCCCCTGTATTCACTATCTCAGCAAAGTTGAGTTAACAATAGTGGGCTTTTGTACGTTTCTCTACCAACATGTCGAAGGTGAAAGGCAAAGTGTTGATTCCTAGCTACCAATCATCAGATCCTCAACATGAGGGGGCACAAATACAGTACCATTCATTGAGTTAACAGACAATAAAACTCTCGCTGCGTGCAATATTCACTGCAGCAAGACCCTGAGCGCCAAGTAAGACAAGGCTGAAGTTTGAGGATACCGAAATGCGACAGAGGATGATTGTTACCTCCCAATAGCCAGCTTAGAGAGAATGGAAATTGATATGTGGGTATCACAAATGCCAACATCCCGGCGGCACATCTGCAAGAGTTTAATCTAGTATCTGCTTCAATTTTTCCTATCATTGCAACGCCATACACTTAACAAAGATCAGATGTTACTTCTTGATGTCTTCTTTTCAAAATAGTAATTCTTACGGTCGTACAAAGGCTTATAGCCGTCAAGTGTCCTTTCCCCCAATGTGAGAAGATCGTACGATAACTTGAGACAGCAGCTAATGCTCAGAACCTTGCGGCATTGTATCATGATCAAGTTTCTTGGCGTTACTCCTTTCCCAAATATCGCTTAATTCTGCCCTCTCTTGGGAAAGCTCATTATGATTAGGTTCTGTGAAAAAAGGTTCGTTTCAATGTGCATACTTGAGTATGGCAGAGATTTGGAGGGCGAAGACAGAGCTATTCAAAAAATACATATAAGAGATGCTCAACCTACATATCATTGATATATCCCACTAGAGAATGCAAGGTAAAACCTTTGGAGACAATCTCACGCCAAGCTTTTGAGGGGTAGCCAGAATAGGAAATACGTCAACAAAGCTCAGCTTACAGATATCCATTTGCTAATCTTCGTTCAAAAATTGTGATTTCTAATGTTTTGTGCTAAAACTTTCTTCTACGGTGAGTATCTAACTTCTGTCACTGAGCATGACTATTCGACTGTCGGGGTAGAGCCGGTAGAAATCATGTCCCATGTATCCTGCAATCCTCCACTCTCTCTCAGATTTTTTGGTCCCTATCTGCAATAGTAAGAAGCTTCTGTTCCTTTTTATTCGAAAGTGGTGGTCATTGGGCTTGAGCTTAGCCCTCTCTATGTGATTTAAGTTTATGTACCTCTCAAGATTTTCTCTACCCAAGTCATGGCTTGACCAGGATAGCTAGGCGTGCAACAATACTTAATTTAACTCTTATCCTTCTATTTAAGGCTATTTTGAGACTCCAAAAGTGACGTATGTTATCTGCATGATGTCCTCGGCAGCCACAACTGGATTATGTAGTCATATGGGAGGGTTCCACTGTTGGATGGCAAGAAACAACCCCTACACTTCCCAATGTCATCTTAGGAAGGAAGCAATTGGGACTGATGCTATTTCTCGACACACTAAACTTATGCGCTAAGGTATTGCGGCGGTAATCTTGAGCATTTCTCTTGTCTTTGGCAACCAATTCTATTCGAATGCCTCAATAACGAACAATTATATCCCAAAATAACTAGTCCCTTTACTATCTCAACACTAAGCTCTAAGAAAATTGAAACAGGTGTAAAGCTTCTTTAATGTCTTCGAACTAATGTTTCAAACAATGGATCTCTTAGTAACACTAAGGAGGAGGTCTCCCAGGTCTCTAATTGGGGTGCTCGTCGTTGGTGATGTCATTGGCTCTGAATTACGTGGTCTACCTCAAACTCCTCATTACGATTATGGGGAGGAGAGCGACCTCACCTCCTTGGGAGTGTCCATACCAATTTCGATTGCTCCTCTAGCTCTGGGTCAATAGTGTATGATAGCCTTAGTCTGCTCGGCTTACAACGGAATCTTCCGATGGTGGGATCTTTCAACGCCTTGTACTCTCCCATTGTAAGTTGTTTCTGCTCCATTCGAATGCCCTTTCTCGCCAGTAAATTCTTCTCGATCATAGTCGGTATCTTTTGAACCACTTCCAAACCGATCCTTGCTGGCTCACCAGCTATGCCTCTGAAAGATCTTGGTGAATTGTAGCCATACAAGTAAGCGGGTCGATATACCTGCGGTTTGTAGTCATGGGGATCAAACACTCCATAAATTTCTTCCTCAGGTGTAGCTAATTCGGATGTTGTGTATTCACCCATCTCTACATCTGCATCTTCCATAGATTCTTCGATCTGTTCGCCGCTCCCCTGTCTAGCCTCAGCTTGTACCTGGTTGGTGCTATTTGCAATGAGGATTGTAGATTGACCTGTAAGCTCGTAGGAGAAGCTGTAGCGATCCTGATCATTACTATTATTTGCATCGCCATCGTCCTCTTCTTGCCAGGAGTATATGGTGGGAAATTCGTCGTCAGGGATATGAATTCTTCCATCTGTGGATGGCCTATATCCACCAGAGCCTGTACTAGTATCTTGATCTGCATCGTCTGGAATTAAAATATCCATGTCTTCATTCAGCATCCTCTGATCGCTAGATCTTTTGCTGGGTTCTCCCTCTTTCAAGAAACTTCCATTCCAAGGTTCTCCATTTGTTAGATTCATCACAATTATGGTACGCTGGAAGATTTTAATTGTCGCAGATATGTTCCGTTCTTATTTCTGAGGCTAATCAATGATGCAGATGTGTTAGACTTGCGCGAAAAATCATTGGGAATTGAAATGGCTCACCTGTCTCCACTTGTCAGGTGGCTTGAGGGGGGGCAATATTGATTACTGCAAGTCACCGAAAACTGGTTAAAGAAGCTAGAACCAATCACCAGATTCGTGGAAATCTATATGCTAACAACGGTTCTGACTGGAATAGGCAAGAGCGAGTCAATCCAAAAACTTTTAGGATATTCTACAGCATTCAACCAGTTTGCCACTTTTCGGACAGTGAATTTTACTAAATTAAACTTTCAGGTAAGGCTTGAGCTAATATCGATCAAATATTCTAGACAATAATTAGGACATTTATTACTCAATTGAGGGACAATAAGGTTCCTGCCATAGCTCCCACAAAGTTTGACAGGAACCACAACACGGTCTAGATTTTACATATGCGATGGCTGCTTCCGCAACTACGGCCAATCGCCTAGATAGGTAAATTTTTAGACATCTCGGGAAGTACCAAGAATTATTCCGCACATTACGCACACAAGACTTTTTTTCGGGCGAGATTCTGTTGAAATGACAAATAAAGCTTTATAAAGTCTGCTATTTTCTTTAGGCACGTTAGGCAGGATACTTCTTGGTAATTAGTGGTGTTAGGATCAGAAATGACCAAGAAATTTAGATTCCAGATGAGTGCCGAAAGTTCAATCACTTGGTGTTCCTTTGGAGGAATGTCATTCAAATATAGCTGGCGTTCTCCAGACGGTATTTAATTATATGCTGAGCTATAAAGTTTCCGTCAATTTTCGATGGGAAGCCAAAAAGAGACGACTCAGGGATACACGTTTGAACCGGTTGTGATAACAAGCAGGATTAGATTAAGTCTTGAGGCTAATTCTTTATCCGACGCCATCACCACTAGTCAGCAGTTGGTTCTCCTTTGGGTGGAAAACTTATTTAAGATTATCTCAAAGAGGAAGCCAGCAACGACGCAACTTGGTTAGATGTCTAGTTCTATATGGTCCAAATCTCTTTGTTTCACGCAAGATTTCTTCCTCCCCAGTCTCTCCAGTGTGCGCATCCTCAACCTCGATTGTGACTTCTGAAGTTTCGGTACGTGACTTGTTAGTATCCTTCTCTCTTGCTAATTTCAACTCCAAGACCTCCCATAGTTCTTTGTATGGAATATCTTTCAAATCATCGATCGGCTTAGCGTCCTCACCTTCTGGTCCTTATTTTCTTTGTCTTTGTATTCCCCGAGTTCTTGCTCTCTAAGCCCTGTGACACACTCTGCCTGATATTCCGCGATCGTCACGCTTCTCGTTACTAAGCTAATAGCTGTAAAAGTGCCTTCGGATTCAGAGTTGAAAATACATTTCCGTAACATCTCGTGGTTTCCATCACGGGCTTCCTCCGGAGATTCATCTGGTCTGTACCATCAGTTTCGCAGATTTTGGAGCGATTTTAAAGCGGCCGTATGGTTTCCAATTCTCCCAAATAACCTTGCTGATCATTGTGCGCAATTTCCATGATTACTCGTATAAGTCGTTATCCTTTTGTGACGCCTATAGTGCTGCCGATCGCGCTGTCAGTCTATGGCAATGCGCGGTCTTTGTGGGTAGGTGGGCTAGGCGCAGGGAACAGCGAGAGACAAATCAATGTTTAGAGAAGGGCTATCGAAGGTGAGCCTGACGAAATCATATATAGCAGTCAATTCACTACTTTGAACAATACAAGTAATCTTTAAAGACCACAACTATACAATATGTTTCCTGATTCTTCTTTAGTAAATTCCTGTGGGACGTGACCTACTGCTGTTTGGGGTAGACATCTTGCTGATGATCAGGCAGATTATGGAGCAAGCTGTATGGGTCTCAATAGTATGTACGAACTCACTTGATGGCATAATATATTTGAAGTCTGAATGATGCGCCATCAAGCTACGGTGATGGGTAAAAGAAGAGATTTAACGTCAGATGAAAGACAGAAGAGCAGGGGGTGACTGAGAGAGGGATCCAAAATCGGCTTCACCAGGAATCCTACCGATAGGGCGAAGGACCAAGAGCGGATGCTATCGACATCTTAATAGTCCCAGACCATTAGCTGTAGTTAGGCTAAAGTAACAAGGTGGCCGAGACTGCAAAATTTTATTTGAGTAAGAAGTAGCTGCTACGAAGATCCAGATGCTGTCCACTCCTTGGAGTCATAGGAATACCTGGTCGCTCCTGGACTTACCAGTAGAATTCTGGCCCATCAGCTCCAGACAGCACATCATTGCTACGTCAAGAATCAACTGTCTATTTTCGTAAAGATCTAGAGCCCTGCTTTGCCTGATATCTGACCATTGTCCAGCATTTGCGCAGGGGGCTACGGCTTTTGCATTGCCACTTCCCCAGAACCGTGTCCCTCGCCAATCTCTTCTCCCCAGGAGTGACCTCAAATTTATACGCATCGATCCCAAAACGCTTGCAAAACTTGATCCGTCGGTCTAAGAAGGCTTCATCGGTCCTCTCCCACAAAATGCGTTGTTGAAGTTTCTTCTGTTGGCGAGCTTCCTTTTTTGCTTCGCGCTCCAGCCTTGCGATCACCGCCGCAAATGAGTATTTGGTATCCCTGCACCGCTCGCAATGGTCCCACTCTGTGCAAGATCTATGCGCGTCTTTTTGGTCACCGCTATCCGTGGATGGGTCGTCCAGGTACTCTCCTTTTATGCCTGATGAATTGTATGCTTCCTTCTCGGCCATATCCACATCCGACTCGTCAGATCCATCAGAATCGATTTGAAATCCCTCCTCAGGATCGATATCGTTGATAGATCGGTCACTATAATTTGTGGGGTTGTTCTGGTTTTTGGAACTTGCGGTAGCTTTGATTTCGAAGGTGTTCTTGGAAGAGAGAAGAGATACTACAAACTGGTCGTGATGCGACGGGATAGTGGAGAGTGTGCTCCTCGGGCGGTGGCAAGATCGAGCAGGTTTAGGATGGTCTTTGCACCCTCTGTGATGGGATATGGCTCCACTGTACAGATTCTATTAGCCATTAGTAGTCGAGCTTTATGCCGAAGGTGGGGAGGCCAGTGCGACTAATGCATCACGTTCGTAGGCAGAACAATGGTGAAGTATAAAACTTGGCCCAAAGCCTGCGAGCCTTTCGTTTTCAGCACCACAAAGAAACTACCTCCTTTAACGATTAGAGACTAACCATAGAGCAAAAACAGACTTTGGATGCTGTTTCGGATGGATACAATGAAGTTTGAGATTGGGGTGGCATATTTCGTATATTGGCAACCCCATTATCTTTGTGACTCTTGAGTTTTTTTGAGCTATCCCGGCCGCCTGAAGCAGTTGCCTTAACTCCCTCATCACTCAGGAGAACCCTTTCTTGTGCTCCAGGTAATTTTGATTCATCGCTACTAGTTGCCTGCGGTCGATGCTCAATGTAATATTTCGAGGTCTGTGGCCGAAACTTCATCCCAACGTTAACGCTTGCAATGGTATGGTAGTATGGCGATAAATATCTGAGGGCCAGTACAACATCTTGCTGGCAATGTATTATCTCGCCTAGATATAAAGTGATTTCGGTAAAATAATACTTGAGATTGAAATTGTTGATATTATGAATGGTTCGCTTAGTGAATATCAATCACTTCATGGTAGTATTCTCATCAGCCAGTCACAGCCTTGCCTATGTGGCGATCCCGCTTCTAAGTAAATACACGAGTTTAAGTGAATATATGAGTTGAAATAGGCAACTATGGGCTTGTGGGCGGGGTTTGACAACACTTCCAGCGTCGACTGATTACTCCCTTCTCTAACCAAAATCAAACAGCCGCATTACAAAACCAACTGTGGCAGCCTTGAAGAAAATAACTACTTCTATTGAGATCGATTCCATGAGTAGCGAAGCACTGGTAGAGCGAGTAAAAGCCCAAGGTCTCAGCTCAGATCTACTCAATGCAATTCAAAGAGAAGGCGGTGTACTCGAGAGGCTCAAGGCACAGATGATCAAACTCTTGATAAAAGATCTTAACAAGATCGTTTTGCAAATATCACTGCGAACAGAGAAGTACGTGAAAGTCCTAGGCACAGCTAATAACACAGAGCTAATACATCGACTATAGAACCCCAACCTTTCCACAGCCCTGCCAGACTTTATACCATTGTCCATCGAAGTCCCAGCCTCACCTGCTACACCCCGGATCTTGGATTTAGTAATTTTCGCATTTGTCAGAGATCCTATAAATAAATCAGTGACAGAGAAATTTACCGCCAAGCGGCATCCAAGCAACGCCTAGAATGCTCCAAATGCGACCCGTTATAAAGTTTTCCCCACCGGCATAGTCAGCAACCCGGTGAGGGATGTGGTCAGCGGTAAGCACTATATCAATGTCTTGCTGGACATTTTAGAGGTCAGGCAGGAGTATATCAGACACCTACAGCCATTCCTGAGGTCAAAGCACCTAATCGCAAACGTTGATGAAGGCTATTTTGGAAATTACGGCAAAAGTGCTGCTACGAGGCACAAGGCACAAGAGGTGTTCTCGAATATCTGCACGAAAAAAAAGAAAGTTTTGTCCTGGATATGGCAGCTTTGAGCTCAGTCTGGTCCCTTACGACACGGGCGGAAAGGCTGTAGAATATTATCCTGATGATGACCCTCGTTACGATACATTCAACGAAGACAGATTGTTCAACTGGCAAATACGGACAGCGGCGTTGAAGAGAACGGAAGTGCTGTAATTCTGGGATAGATAAAAGATAAGCATAGGCCATATTAAATGGTTGTTTTGAGATGACGCATAATTGAAAAGCATCGGGCTTTCCTGTAGAATATCTTCGGTATCTAAAGGTGGTAATTCTCACAGAGTTCTGAGACAATCATCTAAGAAAGAGTTCCTTGTGAAATACTGCTCTGTTGTGAAGCCATTATATTGAAATCTCTTTAAACCCTCATAATGAGAGTGACCATATAACCACAAGCAGTGATAAGTTTGAGAGATTCCAAGTCTCCCATCTTGTAAGGATCGTTGATGACTGGCGTCTTTACTACTGCTTGGTAATTTGAAACTACAAGCTGAATTCTTCTGTGACAAATAATTGCCTAGGTGCAGACGAGGAAAAGAAGTTGATGTTGATCCATAGAATGGGAGTTAGTAGGAGAGCGTCTCTTGAAGGTCAATATTGCCACAATAAATCCAAAGATTATAAGGCTAGCACGGGATAATAGCTGCCTTTTGGGTCACCCTGAATTATCGTAAAGTTTTGGTCAAGAAATTTCGTTAAAAACAGCATATTCCTCGATATGTAAAGCAGCATTATCATGTAACCACAACAAACAGCCAGCCTAAATGGCCCAAATGGCAAGCTGATTCAGCTGTGAGCTAATACTGCAAATATTTCACACGGTCGACACTGGCGATCCATCCACTTTGGCTATGGGTCTCTAACTCTAGGCGCCTGACTTCTTGATCCTTCTTTACATAGTGGTCGACTTGTCCGAAAAAGGCCCAGCAACCCAACCCCCCCCCCCACGCTGTTAAAATATGTATCTTGTGTATAAATTAACCTTACTGTATTCCTTTAACCTTTGTATGATCTCCTATGTATTCTTGCAACAATGTCTAACGTAACTTCAGAGTGATGATATAATAGTGGGCGCCTTATTGCAATCAATCATTGTGTAACGAAGGAATTGAGAAGTTGTACCCTTCAATGGGTAGTGGTATGCAAATGCACGCCTTTAAAAATCCAATGGGGTTTTTCAAGATGTCTCTTCCTACTTGTCCATCCGGATTTCGCTGACGGGTGGGTAGGGCTGATGGGGGGCATTGGAGTTTTGCCATTTAAACAACCAGTTGTCTACACATCTATCTGTTTTTAGGGAGAGAATCAATGGGGGTGAGTTTGAGGGACTTAACATCACGCTTTAATAAGTGTGCACTCTTCGTCACCGTTCACATGGCTTAGAAAAGGGTTCAGGGGCTCGCTTATTCTGAGCCCTGTCATTCTTGGCATTGATTTTATGCCTGACATCATCGCAGCGACGAAAGCAACTTTGTAATACAAAAATGACACTCCAACTATACAAGAATCGAAAGAAATTCTTAAAAGAATCCAAATGTCTGAAGGCGGACTCAAGATGTCCCAAGCGACAAAAGATATCCTGCTAAAAGTGCGCAAAATGGTCCCTCCCATGCTGGAGAAGTTCCACAAAGGTATACCCCTCTCCCCCTCTCCTCAAGAGAGCAGAACTAACCCCGCAGGCCAAATGGGAAGAGTTGCGGTAATTGGAGGCAGCGAGGACTATACTGGCGCGCCGTACTTCTCAGCAATGGCCAGCGCTCGTCTCGGCGCTGATATGGTATGTTTCCACACGCCAGAACAAATACAAAGCTGACAGAATCAGAGTCATGTCATCTGCGAACCTCAAGCAGCAGCAGTGATCAAAACCTACTCTCCGAATCTGATGGTACACCCTTTGATGCGGCAATCCTCCCATGCTAGCACGTCCGACACCTCCTCCTCCATTGCGAAGTCTGTCATTGATATGCTACCCCGCCTACACGTCTTGGTGATTGGTCCCGGTCTTGGGCGCGACCAATTGATGCAAGATACATGCGCGAAGGTTATTGAGGCGGCGAAGGATAAGAATATGCCATTTGTACTTGATGCCGACGGACTGAACCTCGCCCAGACGAAACCAGAATTAGTGCAGGGATATCGAGAATGTATATTGACGCCGAATGTAGTGGAGTTTGCACGGCTATGCAAGAGTAAGGGCCTCGATGTGAGCGGCCTTGAGGAGGGGGAGCAGGCGAAGAAACTGGCTAAGGCATTTGGCGGGGTGACTATTATACAGAAAGGGAATAAGGATTACATTTCAAATGGAGAGACTACGTTTGTTAGCGATATAGAAGGAGGATTGAAGAGGAGTGGTGGGCAGGGAGATACGCTGACTGGGAGCCTGGCCACGTTTCTAGCATGGAGGAAAGCATATCTGGATAAGCTATGGGATCATGAAGGGGATCTCGATTCTGTGGAATTACTGGCTTTGGCAGCTTTTGGAGGAAGTGCTCTGACAAGAGTGAGTAATATTTGCCCGGTTCTGCTATGACGACTGCTAATCTTCCAGGAATGCTCGAGATTAGCTTTTGCAAAGAAGGGACGGAGCTTGCAGGCGAGTGATCTCACAGAGGAGGTTCATGTTGCCTTCTTGAACCTTTTTGACGAGCCGTCTCCAAAATTATGATATAGCCACGATATCCATGAACCAAAATGTGTAATTCGCAATCACCTGTATTCATCTAAATGGTTTATATATGCATGTTGTAGATCTTAGAATCACGTAGGTTCCCACCCTAAAAACAAAAATAATTCAGTGGCAAGCTCTTCAGCAAGGCGATGGATGAGATAGCCTGACATTGCCCAAGAACCAGCATGTAATCATACCAACCACTCGAAAACAGATACCCATGTGCCAGAAAAACGCCAATGCGTATGCATATTCCCACGGGTGGCAATTCATGGGGCCTTAATATATGACACTCCAATAGCACGCACTTCATTCTGTGCTCTCCACGGAAGGGAACGCCATACCGCAGCAGGCGTAACACTCTTCATGCTCAAAAGTCTTGGCAGATTGACTCATTCAAAACCAATAAACAAGATGCGAAGTACAGTAGAAGGCGAATTGAGTGTCGCTAATTTTTATACATAACTTTTTTAAGGGACTGTGGGGTAAGCCTGTGGCTTGTGTGGCTTGTACAGCGAGGTACCTTAAAAAGGCAGAATGGCAATAACCTCCCATTTCTTCTCCCTTTCACTTTTTTCTACCCCGCCAGAGTCAGCGCTTTCGTGTCATTCAATTATGGCTCCGCCATTAAATGCTGCACAGCATATTTTGATCGAAACTTTGCTAAAAGAAGGGTTTGAGACCAAGCTAGTGCTCCATACGCGCCGTCCAGAGAATCCATCGGAAGAGACAGCAGCCCGAAATGCCTATCCCAAGACCAAACCATGTCGGCCGTCGTAGCTGTATTATATCGCCAATGAAAAAAGTCCTCTTTGATATACTAACTAAACAACCCTATCTATATCGATGCGAGATGACAGTCTTCCTCTATCGTCGTTTTTGTAGAAAGATTTCGGAACGATCGATTGGTCAGATTTTGCAATCAATAGGCTGGATACAAACTACAATCCATTATATTATATAATAACGGGATGTCGACTTTCGGAATTATTATCTGTATAAGATATTGCAGTATAAGTTTTACTAACTTATCTTTGTTGATAAGTCCGGTTATAATAGAATGGCTAAATATAGACGCTGAAGATGGTCTCTAAAGGATTCTTCCCTTATTTAAGTCATAAAGTTCGGTCGTGGAAAACGATGGCACATTCTTCCAATATATATACAAAATGGCATTATATTAAGGCAAATATATCAAAAATTAACAGACAGTAATTGTTTTGAGGATTTTATTACCCAGTTATAATAACTTGTTGCACAATGCGCGACAGTTCCACTCCTGCGACTGAGGGAATCCCGAGACGGTTTAGAGGCTAAGTTAACCTCCATGTAGGTCGTTTCCATGAGAGCCGGGTCTAATCCCCACTCTCTTCATCACTCAAACACGGTCACTACTTTAACAAGACCTTCTCCCTAAAACCTTCGTTCGGCTGTAAAATCGTTACTGCAGAAGTGCGTATTGATAACTATAGTAATCAACGACCTCTAGGAACAGGTCGAACGGCTTGGGGACGGTATATGAAGTCTGGGAAGCAAAAGGCTCAGAGAAGCATCCATAGCACCAGTAGCGCAAGTGCAATGAGAATACCACACCGAAGGCAGAATTTTGTCTATTCGTGCTAGTCCATTTATCACCGGCCTTCAAAACCAATCAGGACAATCAGAATTCAATCGGATTGACAAACTGAAACCCTCTTCGTGGCAATCTGGCTTTCATCACTCGGCTAATATCTAGCCTATCAACACCATCAAATGCGGCCCTACCCATACACTATTGTTGTTGTTGTTGTGCGCTTTGATAGATTTTGGCATTTCCCTCCTGCTGCGATCGTCGACGGTACCATGTCTCTCGCTTTGGCGGTTGAGCAGCGGCCCGAGGATGGGTGGGAATTTTCAGCCGAGACATCGCTTTGCTCAAGGCGTCAAGCTCGAGGTTCTTCCGTCCACTTTCCACGTTATACGGCTGGCAGATATCATGATCTTTCCCAGTCAGTCGCTTCTCCAACCCTGCAATTTCATTTGTCCTTGCCGCCAACCCTTGACCCTTGAGAATAGTGACCAGGTTCTCCACACTGGCTAATGTGGCAATGTGGTTGAAGCCCAGTCGCTCTTCCCTCGCCTTCAGTATTTCTCGAGTCAATCTCTCGGCATCCAACAATCGGCCCCGAGAGGCGAAGATCATTGCGAGATTTGTCAGACAGTTGAGCGTATCTGGGTGATTGCGTCCGAGCTGTTTTTGTCTACCTTCACTTGCCTTGCGAGCGTATTCCTCTGCCTTCTCGAATCTGTGGGTCATATGATACACAACCCCTTGTGCGTTGTAACTCGTTAGAGTGTCGAGGTCACCCTCTCCGAACAGTTCGATTCTTCTTTTCAGAACCTGATCGTTGATCTTCTCCGCTTCTCCATACCGTTTTTGATTTTGAATGATCCAAGCCAGCATGCTTCGACTCCTTAGCAAACTCCGTTCGTCGGACCCATACTTCTCTTTCAACGTTACAACATTAACAGCATGCTTCTCGGCAAGGTCGAATTTTCTCTGGTCGGAAAACGTGATGACTAGGTTCACGGTATTCTCCAACCCAACTGGGTCTCCTGGCTCCCACGTGGCCTGCGAAATTTTCAAATTGCCCAAGAGGATGCTTTC
Source organism: Chalara sp. BL73 (assembly GCA_918026815.1). Classification (NCBI taxonomy): domain Eukaryota; kingdom Fungi; phylum Ascomycota; class Leotiomycetes; order Helotiales; genus Chalara; species Chalara sp. BL73. The sequence goes on from CAKJVC010000123.1 coordinate 282,524, forward strand.
TGCCTCTGCAAATTTCCCTTGGCGGCGATATATTTGGGCCAAACGCGTCTGGCTGGAGAATAGGACGAGACTATTATCAGGAAGCCTCTTAATCCGACGAGATACAGCCTCCTTTTGCAAGTCGGCGGCCTTGTCATACTCTCCCATTCCATCTAGAAACGAGGCAAAGGTTTCGCCGACTTCTTCAAGTTCAATCGAGTTGGATGCTTTCCCCAGAACCCTATCGATGTTTTCTTGACACACCATGATGTGGAGTAACAGGTTTTGCTTCATCAGGTAGTCAACTGTCGTATCTTTCGAGACATTTTCCAAGTAGCTTTTCAGGATTACGGCAGCTGATCGCACGTTTGAATCTCGATATTGGAGTGGATCTGGACCTTGGCTTCGCCATTTGAGCCACTCACAAATCAATGGATGCAGGGAGAAACTTCTTTCTTCCGGCGAATAGCTTTGAACAAGTGACATTTTCGTCAACTTGGTGACTATCTTGACGAAATTGTCGCTGCTCCACTCTCCGTTAGCAGCTCGAAATAGTTTGGGCCACTCCTCAGTGTCCGGAGCCACCTTAAAAAGGTCTTCGAAAAGATATTCACGGTGTAGGAAGGCCGCAACGGCGAGGAAGCTCTCAGTCAACTTCCGGAAGTTTTCATCGGTCTGGAGCTGTCCGAGCGACAGTTCAAAGCTGGTGAAGACACTGACACTTTGCGGCTCCTGCTTGATACCCATTCTCTTCCTGTTTTCCCACACATCGGGGGTCCACCCGAGCACAAGCGATTTCTGAACTTCGTATCGCGCCAGAAAGCCGGAGAGCGGAGGAAGCTGTGAGATGTACTCGGCGGCTTGAGCAATGGCAAGAGGGTGATATCCCAGTTCGGACACGATCTTCCTCGCCTCTTCAAAATTGTCCTTGGTCCGTTTCTGCTGAGAACGTGTTATGAGCAGTTCGATTGCATCATCTTCCGCAATTCCGGGAACATCAATGACGCCTTCGACCGTGGATCTGAATCCCTTGGAATCAGCGTGCCTGCTAGTGATCAAGATGGCCCCGTGACGGCCAAACGGCATGAACTCGCGCGCGTCTTCAAATTGCGACGGATTGTCGAAGTTATCAAACACTATGAGCCAAGGCACAGTCCATTCTTTCAGAGTGGTTTTCACAAAGGAAATCTGGTCATCCTCATTCAACAGCGCCTGTTGAGGCGTTTTGATAGCTTCGTACATGTCCAAAAAGCTTTTCCTGGCGGACTCCCTGGACGATGCATCGACCCAGAAAATGGCTTGGTAGCGCCGGTTCCCCTTTTCATCTACACCATAGGCTCTCTGGCAGAATCTCAGTGCGATCTGGGTCTTCCCTTGTCCCCCCATGCCGTGCAAGACGACGATAGAGGGCCTGGTCCCAAGAAGGTCGAGTTTGTGCTCGAGGTCAGCCAAAATGTCCTCTCGTCCGAAGAACACAGACACCCGGCGATGATCTGGAACCTCAAAACTGGGCTTAAAAGTAGATTCAATGACGACCGGGGCCAGTTTACTAAAGTTTGACACTTGATAGAATGTGAGAGTGTCCCGATATCCACAAATTCTGGAATATATTTGCTCGACGTCGGAGTCTTGACGTAAGCTCTTTAGTGCCTTGAGTTGCCGCTGCCATACTGAATCGCTTTCTTTCGGTGTTGTGCTCTCGAAAATTTCATTCAGCTGCGCGATTTGTGACTGAAAGCCATTGATAATTGGAACCAGAGCTCTGAGCGAGCCCTCGTCGGCAGAGTTTGAGTTTTCCCCGCCCTGTCTTCTGATCTTATCCAGGGACTCAATTATGGGTGGGAGTTGTTCACTGATAGACTTGTATACCTTGGGTACTTGATCTAGAGTATCGGCGTACTCTTTGACGCGCACCACCACCCTTTTTCCCAGGTCAACGAACGAGATGATGGCAGATGCAAGGCCGATGGCGGTAACTGGATCCATTATGGGACTTCAAGGCATCGAGTTGAGCTATGTTGGACGACCGATCATTCTTAATTTAAGCACAAGTGCACTGCTCCAGGCAGCGTCCCACAGCCACAATAGTGATTTGCCTCCCTCAGTTCCGCGACTAGCGCCTTCACAAGCTACAGTGTGCAGAGCTGGCTGATGTGCCTCTCTTGGCAGATGCTCCAGAAGGCGCGTGATCACCAAGGGCCACATGTGCGGGGCCACAAAGTAACCGTCGGTGTTCCCTGGTGGCGTGTTTCGGCGTCCAGGCTCATGCCACTGATGGTTTCGCCCCGTGGAAACCGATGCTCTAGCTTAGTAACCGAGATCACGGGTTAGTGTACCATAGATTGAAAGTGCTGCGGCTAACGGCCAAGTTGAGACCGGTGTGTAGCCAACTCGGCATCGGATCTCAAGTAATTTCATAGATGGTGAACCGCAACCCAATGCAGTATCATAAATTTTCAATGAGATTTCCATGTGCGACCCTCCTCATTCCCCAATCACAATCTCAAAGCACATCACACCACCCCAAAGCATCCTTCGGATCCAACCGCTTCGTATAATCAGCATCCACAAATGCATTCCTAACCGCACCATCCTTATCCACTAAAAATGTAGCCGGGACCGGGACCTTAGACGACTCATCCCCATTGACTCCTGTACCGACGAGTACACTAAGGGGTGCGTGGCTTCTGGCTGTTGGAAGAGGATGCCTATTTTCTTGGCGAGACATTATCGACGTCACTGAGAACTGGGAAGGTAAGAGCGTTTTTCTCTTTCTGTGATATTGTTAGTATGTGTAACTTAGGTTTCAATATTTACCAGACCCATTATGGCTTCTGAGGTCTCACCTGAATTAAATTGGCCAGCACAAGTTCCAGCGTCAACCGAGGAGCGTTCTACCGGGAGCCCTGATGATCTGACCAAAAGGGGTCAGAACATCGTTAGTTCCATTCTTCAGGCTATACAGGGAGCCGAATTTTGCTCTACCAACGCCGGAATCACGTGTATAGCGCTTTTCCTGGGAGAAATTTCTTGGAACACCAGTGCTCCAGGAGCCACCGGGCTCCTGGGAACGAGAGACGAAGGGAGGACAGGATAAAATGCTTAACGTCTTGCTAAAGGATGGATTTTGGACCAGGTAGCTAGATTTATATAAAAGTCTAAGGTGATCTTTAAACATCGATTTTCTAGTCATGGTAGCGAGGCCTCAAGGCTAGAGAAGGGGGGTACTCTTCCACAGTTGTTGCAATGGACAGAGAAGCCGGTTTGCAAGCGACTGGATACAGCTGGACCAGAATCTTGGTGAAGACAAGCGCGGCGATGGTTTTATATAGGGTTTTTCTCCTAGTGTGAAGTCATCAGACTTTGTAAGAAGTGGAATGAGGAAGAATTGACTCCGCTCCATGATGATAATCGGTACCTTGGGGTACAACTAGGCAAGGTGTACAGCTACAAGTGTCAAGAATTGGTGGACCGCTTAAAAAAGTTATCTATAAAATTAGCGACACCCAATTCGCCTTTTACTGTACAAAGTACAGAACCGCTAGTCGACACACCACAAGAGCATTTCTACACAATCCTATTTTCTTTATGAAGAAACAGCCACCCACAAGTCACAGCCGCAAATGGTTGGAAGCGCATGCAAAAGACCTAAGAGCCTGTTACATTCAAATTATAGCATAGTACTAACAGCTCCATCGGGATCCTCAGTCAAAGCCCGCACTCCAGTCATGGCAACACCCAAAAAGAAAACTCCCTATAGCCTCCTAGACCTTCAAAGTATCCATTACCGCTTCAATATTATTACAAAGGACTCTACAAAACGCATTCTACAGTGCGTCAATGACTTCTCTGGCGGCCCTTTGTCCTGCAAATATGGCACCTTCCATATAACCATTGAACTGCGGGGACGTCTCGGTACCCGCCCAATGTATACACCCTATAGGTTTTCTGATCCATTCTCCTATAGAGGTCAATATCCCAGGAGCTGGATTGGCAACTGGACATCCCATGGAGTACTCCTCGCCGATGAAGGTATGCACAAAGAAATTCTCCGGCTTTAGCGCTTCGTCTCCAAATGCAAGAGCAAGCTCGGCCAAAATAACGCTCCTTTGTTGCTCTTCGCTAAGCGCAAGGAATTCAGAGCACTTGGTTCCGACGACAAAAGATTGAAGCTTGGGTGGAGAGCCGGAGATTGGCGTTGAATCGTATGTCACAGTACCGTACCCTGTGGTATTTGTTCCTTCTCCACGAAGACCTTTGTCGGCCCAAAAACGCGTTTTATAAGTTGCGAAACACTTGATATAGCTACCCATTGGCATGTTCTCTATCAAGGATGTCTTTTCAGATGGGAGTTGTGGGTTGAATGTGATGCCCTTGAGAAGCGGTGGCGCGATTGCAAAGATAACTCTCCTGCCACGATAGGTCTCTTTCGGCGTTGTCACATCGACACCTGTATCGTCATATTTGACAGATTGTGCGGGTTCCTGCAGGTGGATAATTTCTTCTGTGAGGTATTCCCGGATCTTATTTGGAATGGCTTGCCCTCCACCATTAAAGTACTCATGCTGGGCGCCGCCTTCGGAAGTACAAGCTACCGTGAAATTAACATTCGATTTAAAGAAAAACATGGCGTAAAGCAACGAGATATTAGCAGGATTGGTTCCTAAAAGAGATTCGAAGCCCATGTTGGCAAGTTCTCTAGCGCTCTTTGTCCAAGTTGACTTATTCATGTACTGTTCGACGGTCGTATTATCAAGTTCCTTTGCGTTGGGAGTTTTCCAGGGCTCTTCCAGATTGACTTTATCACAGAGCTTTTCGAACTTGTAGACCCAAAGTCCGGCGTCTATAGCTTCCCACAACTTCACAGGCGGAATGAAGCCAGCGTACGTCTTCGCTTTTCCATGATGACTGAGTGATAACTTGCCTCGCCTGGGAACCGGATAGGTATCAACTTTGAATTCTTTAGCAAACCCAGCTAGTAAAAGCTGCTGCTTTCCGAGGAATGACGCTCCGCAGTCCCAGTAGTTGCCATCCGCCAGAGGTACTGATTTTGCACGGCCGCCAACCCTATCCCGAGCCTCAAGAAGAATCACGCTTTTACCTGCTTCTTTCAGCGCTTTTGCGGCAGCGAGACCAGAGTACCCAGCGCCAACGACTATACAATCGTATGAAACCATTGATGAATGCCTGCCGATGTAATGGCTTCCCTCTTTCCGAAACCGAGACTTGATTAAATGAAAACACCTGTGGCATACGCGTCGCGAAAGTCGTGTTTCCCCGACGAGATCAATAGCAAGAGTTGGGGTTTAGAGAAGGTTATTATTCAAAAGTGAGAAAGCAAAACGGGAAAGTTATGTACGCGAAGACATTTGATTATCCAACTAGATGGCAGCAGCATTGAGGTTCAGGTGTTCCTAGTTCCTTGGCATAAGCGAGAAAGCGATTTCAATAATATTCTTGACGTGAAGATCCAGAACTGGTCAGTGAACTGGTGATAAATTGAATGTTTCTTACATCAGCCGGAAAAATTGGCCAATGAATGTTGCCTCCATGGTAGGGCGATTATAAAAGTGGAAATACCGAGCATGAGCGCGGACTTACATGAGGTACGTCAAAATAAGGTACTTTCGGCTATTCCGGGTGCCGTCTCATAGCCGAGCAACTATGCCAAGCATTTATTTCGGTGACATATTTCTGGTTCGAGCCCCATGGAACCAAAAGGGAGAACAAGGGAGAGTCGTCCTCTATTTTACTTAGCCCTTTTCACAATGAATGAGGATCCGAGATATAAAGACTTTCGAGACAGATCTACAATTCTTATTAGCATTTTGAGGGACAAGAACTAACGTCTCTGTCACGAAGAGAAAGTACACAGCCACTCCCCAAGTAGTGGCCATTAAGAAGAAAGTAGTTATGGATGAGAGAACTTGTTCTAATACAATGTGGCGCCGTCAAGAACGAGGTTTTAGGCAAGCGTTGCCTAACCATTAAACACAGCTTAAACGGATATATTGTGTCGAAACGCATTTTAACTATACTGTGCGCTCAATTCGGTAGCATGAGCATCGAGTCTAACGGTATGATTAAGCCGTACTTCTTTCAAAGAGAACAACCGACAGTCGGGAAGATAAGAGTACAAAGAAAGACTCTTACCGCTGCTCTTATCTTGGATGTCGTGCTACCTACCTATCGACTGTGAACCTGCGGCTCTTCAATATGATATCCTTCACCAATCCAGGCTTTACAAGCAAGATGCTTCAGGTCTACATCAGCCAGACTTTTAAAACCAAATACCCGAATCCAACTCACCCATCCACAGTCCTCGCATACGTAAGATAGCAAGTATGAAGTCCCCGGACAAGCTGTTTTCACGACATTGTCTACATAATATCATCCAGTGGTGGAGAAGCGTATGATGGCTTAGAGTGTTCGATGAGGCACCAGGCACACAATATACCGTGACACATAGGGCAATTAACAACCGACCGTAAAATAAAAATGGGTTTTTTATCGAGTTCATCACGGAATAAGGGATGATCACGAGCTTGGTGAACAGTGTTCTGGCTGCACTTTATGATAACATACTGTCCATTGAAATTTCTCCACTCAAATTAAACTTATCAGATTAGTATAAGCTCTTCAGTGCCACTCGACAGCGTGCAAATCTCAGAAAGTCGAGAACCATGCACATACTCACGAGAACAATTTCCAAGCATATAGCAACTCTCACGTCAAGGCAGCCACTGAGCCATTTCTCGATCTCCTGCTTATTTCCACGGCAAGAACAATTAAAATATCACGATAGAGAACAGTCATTGTAAGTGTTACAGATTTATAAAGGCCATCCTAGACCATCCACAATAATTAATTCTATTACTAGATACAACATCAAGATGGTGAGCCCAAAAACTTGCACGGTTGTCGAAAGGACGTACCAGATGTGCGGGCACACAACGCCGCCAGAGATCCACGAATACTGCAACCAACACGGCCCCAAGATATACAAGCCATCCAAGGAATCCTTCAAGACCAGCATCAAGCGCATCGCACGCTCAATGACAAACCTAACAACGAAGAAAGAAGGTTCTGCCGCTTCCAACGACTGTATACAGGGCGCGAATCACTGGGAAACCGTGATCGACATATGCCCCGACTGCGCTGTGAAGTTCACCGCCACCAACGAAGAGAGGGAACGCTACCGGAGGTACCATGTTGTTGAGGAGTGTGTCGACAGAGCAAACGAGGGTGATAGAGAAGAGCCTGCTGACTTAGATCCAAGTCCACAACCTGATATCCGACAAGGTAGACCAAGCCCAGCTACGGCCTTCGCTGCCCCCAGACCGGTCCGCCCTATAAACGCTAACCATATCCTTAGGAACCCAAGTGCTCAGGTCCTCCCCAGTGATATGAATACCGACACCGATATGCAACCTCCCTCTCCAGATCCGCAAGGGCGAGACCCGTCCGTCGAAGCTCAACGCTCGGCCAGAGAGCGCCGCCCTCCATGGAGAAGAGCAGAAACCCTACCCGTCGAGCCCCTCATCCGCAGAAAGGCCGTCCGTCTCCGATCCTCTCAAGTCCCTCGTCGTCTGCGTAGGGACCACACCTTCCACGTCGATCACCCATCAGAAGTCCCGTCTCACCCTGGGCCATTCGATGATGAGAGTTTAAGCTCGGGCACAGACTTTGGCTGAAAATAAAACAACCGATATCACTTCCACGGAATTCTCAGAATGGCTCTAGGTTCCACTTCGATCACCCACGCCAGATCCCATCCCGCTCTTCAGGATTAAAAGAATAAGATGAGGGCTCGGGAATATCAAGCTGCCATGCACGCGAGCCACGGCGAGGTGCTAGAAGGAACCCAGCGTTCCGTGTGGTTCGAGAGGGAGGTAAGTGAGGAGTGGCGGGAGTCGTATAACAGAAGGCCGCAGGGAAGCAATAGTGCGAGCGGCAAAGACCGAGGGAAGGATATAAAAGAAATTTTCGAACCGGAGCGATTGCGATCGATGCTGAAGTCGAGATCGTAATCGAGGGATTGTAAATGGCGACTATTTGATTAATACGGGCGTTGGAAGTGGCGACAATAGTTGAGATACGCGGTCAGAAATACGTATGATCTTAATATAGACAGATAATATTATGCAAGTGACATGAAAAAATTCAATGAGTACCTGAAGCTAAATGTGAAGTGACAAAGCAAGTGTTCCACAGTTGTAGGCAAAAGCAGTAGTATAAAAGCAAGTGAGGTCCCATAGATAAGTCGGGCGCTTGCGGGACTCAAGAGATTGGTGATAACAGAAAGGCACGACATCAAGAGCTGAGATGAAGACGGGTAAAATGCGTGCACGGATACTCCTTCATGTACAACTACATTTGTTCATACATTCTGTTCCCTACATGTTCATTAAAAGGTAGCTGGTGAAAGACACAAAAGAACAAAAGAACCGATGATAAGGGTAGAGATAAGCTAACAGATATGGAGACAATAACTGAAAGAAGTATTGTTTTCCAAAAGCACAAAAGACATTGAGCGTAAAGAAGTTTGATCAATCGGTCCATCATCACATAAAAAACAAAAACGCCACACACCGAACTCATGCGCAATGCTAACTAACCCGAATCCAATCTCTTCCACGGTCAATAACCTCCTTGCAGATTCATTCTTTCAAGTGCCCTTCCGTTCTACTTCTTTGCATTCACCTTCCATCGCCCTCCTATATCTAATTGGCCTTGCCGTTCTTTGCTGCTCCATTAGTCTTTCCTGACCGATACTTTTGGATCTCCTGCTCAACAGAGTCATTAACGCGCTTCTGCAACTCGGGTCGGTAACCAAGGGAGAACAGCAATTCCATGAACACGAAGAATGGCGCCAGGACTAATGCTTGGAGCAAATTGTCCAACAACGCCGGTGCGCGTCCTTCGTAGACTCCGTGGCCGACGAACTGTGCGAGCCACGCGATTATGTGAACTGCGACTGCGGTGGTATTGGTGGTGTAGGCATTGCCAGATGTGAGGTGGTTGGAAAAGGCAGTCCACCCAAGGATGACTGGGAACAGGATGGTTCCAGCAACCGGTTCGAGAAGCATATAAAATCCAGCATATATAATTGCAGCGATTGTGCCCAAATTGAGTGGAAGGTTTGGGATGGCGAGCCAGGAGGGCAGAGGGATTATTGTCGGAGTATTCGTGCCCTTTAATATGTCAGTTTTGGCCGTGAGAATAGATAAAGCATGTTGTAGAAAGCTTACGAGCAATAATCCGGTTGCTAGAAGAAGCGGAATGCATGTCATGTGGATTGCGACATTTGTTGGGTTGTGATGATATGAACCATACTATTTCTTCATGAGCGACTTGGTGTCGTTTTGTGATAATGAGAACTCACGAAGGTCAATTGTTTCTCCAGGTTCAGACGAGACATCTTGGTGCTGAGAGCTGATATACGACTCTGCTGTCTAGATGTTGCTAATGGTGGGGTGCCGATTGTGTTAGGAATTGTGTGAAGCCCTCAGAATCATGCCTAGGCCTCTGAGCACAAAGGGAATTCGAGGTCTTTGACGACACAACACAGGGTTGATGGGATATAATATGCGTGGCTGCGACGCGGTATCGTTTGGTGATGGGGATACGTACGTGTACGTATCGTCGCAAAAGTCAGCTTTATATCTATCTTCCGAGAGGTCGAATTGAATACACATGCCACTGTGGTCTGAGTTACCGCCGAGCCAAAGCCTAGGTAGAATCAGTTCCCCCCTCATGACGAGACAAGGGAAAACCTCCGCTAGTGCCAAGATCTACGCCCATCCTGCGTACTTCTCCGTCTTAACAAATAAATTATCACAGATGCTTGGCGAGGACGACAAGACGACATTGCATTCCTTTACTCGACGACTACGTCCCCATTCTACTCGTCGATAGACTCTATAAGGCATCGACGACCTTTGCGCGCTTCTCTGTGACGATCCCCAGAGTAGTGCCAGAGCGTTCTGTCTTTGCGACCGCTATTCTTCTGTCCAGTGTACGTTATGTGCTTACCCAGCGCTTCACGGCGTTCTGGGCTGATGTCTCCAGAAATTTTCAGTGCTCAGTCGCATCATATCTGCAGGTTTAGTACGGCTTGCGCGATCACGCCGGGCATCGAATGGGCATAGGGGCGTCGGGATACGGTCCGGGAAAGGCGTTGTCTTGATTCGAGCCTCGAGCGTGTTCACCTTGCAGGACGCCTATTAATTCACCTTTAGTCGTGATAGCTTTGCTTCCATATCAACGCGCAGTCGTTCTTTTTCAAACCATACACTTGAGATAGCTGCGCGATTCCTACTTTTTAGAAAAAAAAAAAAAGCATCGTACACACAAAACTCACGATACGTTCATTTTCAGACACCGTTGATCAAGATGTTCTTCCTCTACAGTCTCGAGAGACAGGTTACCCTGCACCCTTCGTACTTCGGCCGAAATATGCATGAGCTGGTGACGGGGAAGCTGATGAAGGACGTGGAAGGAACTTGCACCGGCAGTTACTATATCATATCAATATTGGACTCGTTCCAAATATCTGAAGGGAAGATCTTGCCAGGCAGTGGCCTAGCCGAATTTACAGTTGGATACAAGGCCGTGGTTTGGAGACCCTTTAAGGGGGAGACCGTGAGAAACTTTGGATGCGCCTCTCATTCGTTAGGCTGATGATTATTTACAGGTCGATGCGATTGTCAAATCAGTTAACCATATGGGCTTCTTTGCTGACGCTGGACCATTGCCAATTTTTGTTTCTTCTCATGTAAGTCGTCGGCAAATCAGCCCCAACTCTACATTATACGGTCAGAAACCAAATATCCCTAACATCGATTCTAGCTTATTCCTGATGAGATTAAATTTGATCCAAATGCAACGCCTCCGCAATTCACCAACAACGAAGACCAAGTCATCGAGGTTGGTACGCATGTACGGGTTAAGTTGGTAGGTACCAGAGCAGAGGTTGGAGCCATTTACGCCATTGCCAGCATCAAGGAGGATTACCTTGGGTAAGTCAAATCACGTCACTGCTGGTACGGATCTCTTCAGGCTAACCGTTTTGGCAGCTGCTTGCAAGCATCGTAGGACTTCATGTCATATGCGTTTCCGCTTGGCAACGTCAAAAGTATTAGCGCTTACTATAGAATAATGGTCAAGTACTCCATACACCAAACAATATTTATTGCCATTTCCTTCTGAGCTACTGGAGGATGGTAAGTGATACCGCTTTGTGCTGCATTTGGTGTGAATTTGTTATGTTATAAACGCCATGCCGCCATCGTTTTCTTATCATTTACTGGACTAAAGCGGCTGTAGTTCTACTTAAATGTCTTTAGTGTTGCGCCATATCCAGGTTAATTCAATTAGAATGCTATAATGCGTCTTAGGCATTTACTAGCAGCATTTGTGGGCTCCCCAACTAGCTCTTTCGAGTTCGACTGACAGTGGAATAAAGCGCTCCATCACCCTGGCGACAGCTTCTATTCATATTTCCAACATTCAATGCTTCAAGGCGGATATCGCCTTCGATAAAAAAGCGCGTCACAGCACTTCACCGCCCATGGGGTATTTTGCCGAATCCGTTATATGAAGACTTCCATGCTACTCTCAGCCAGCACTTCCTCTCTCCATCAAAATTACCAATTCCTAACCTGCTACTGACACCCTTCTTGCGAGCAGACCGCCACCTTTTACTTTCCCAATACTTAAGCCCTTGCGAATAAACTCTTTTGGCCAAGTGCCTTCACATCTGCGACATCACCACTACCTTCGCTTCGTCATTCAGGAGACCTCCCTACTCCTTAAACAATTTACCCCACGTATTTTCGACCCGCCGATTTAGAGATTCCGTTTATACTCCAACCTTCATCCCTTGCGACAACTCTCGATACCTCAACATGTCTATCACTAATACCAAGCGTGTTCCCACACTCAAACCTCTCGCTGGGGGTCGCGCCGAATATGGCATCCGCAATGTCACACCCACCACACACTTACAAACACTCCGACATCCTTTGAAGAAGGCTCCTAGTGGGACCGCAATACCGAAGGATATAGGCGGTATTCCCCTCACAACCACAGGTGCATACGTCTCTCCTGCCCTGCACAACTCATCAGATACCTTCTTGCGTCGTCTTCGCCGTGACATTAATCACATAGATGACCCGAGTTACGGACACTCTCCTCTCAGCGAAGTTGAGAGTGAAGCAGAGTTCAATAGATCAAAGTTATGGTCCAATAACATGAAACTCTACGATCTTGGCTTCATGGAGGATGATGCCGTTCAACTCACTCATGAGATGCAACTGGAGTGGGAGATGAAGCTCGGCGAGGAAGTGGACAACCTCATGTCTACCCAACAAGCCATTGGCTCTGATGGCCAGATGATGGATCGCGGGTGGCAACCAGAGGATGTTGGTGATATCAAGATGCACCTAGAACTTGAGGCTGCTTGTGCCGAGATTCGTAGTCCAAAGCCTGTGGAGAAGACCAGTTTCATATACGCACCGGTATTCGATGATGATAGCGATAGCGATAGCGATGAAGATTCTATAACTGAAGAGGAGGAGGAGGAGGATAGTGCCGACGAAGACCTTCCTTCTCCTGTATTCAGCCCCATTCTCATTGAATGCCTACACGTCTATTCCGACGAGGCTACGATTGTTGAGACGTCAGGATTGGATACCAAACTCTCTAGTTTGTTGATGGCTTGCGGCGCAATCTTGCTTGCTTCCATGATGCCACAAGAGATTATAGTCCTTATTGTTCTTTATCTCCTCTCCCTTCTCAATAGCCAGGATGATAATTCCCCAGCTGTGCAAGTTGATGGCAAGACCATTGAGGAACGCACTGGAGAAAATGCCACAAAGATTGCCAATGGCAAAGAGCTGGAGAATGACGTTCAGTCAGCGGAGGAATGCCTTGAGCACGATACTGGCGAGTGCGTAAACGAGCAAACCTCAAATCATATCCGCCACTCTCGAAGCTCCTCCATCGAGTCTATCGTCGATCCCGTCTTTGATGATGCCGAGTATAGTCGGTCAACTTCTCCTGATACCGACCAAGAGGACATTGAGTGCAGATACATTGCTCTGGAGACCGCCGTATCACAAATCGTTGAGATCGGGGAATGTTTGGAACCACAGGGGCTAGTCCATGAGCACTCAGTTAAGCCAGAGATTGATGTAATTGAACCAATCACTAATCGCAGTGATATCTGCGTTTCCCTTCCATCCCAACTTATGCAGGACATAGATGGCGAGCTTAGAGTCGACGCTCTTGTAAGCAAAAGTCTCAATGACACGGGTCTTGCATCAGATTTGTCGGCACCTTCAACCTGCGGCAACCGTATCGACTGGGCACAGGAGGTAGAGGACGAATATGGTCCTGTTCAAACTTTTTTCAGTCATGTAGATGACCCTATCAATGAGTCCAGCTTTATTGAAAAGGTCTGGATTAGGACTCCTCTTTCTGATATCGAAGAAGAGGATGAGGACGATCTCCATCCTTTCATAGAGACTCTCGACAAGGAAGCAGGCTTCGTGAGTGAACCACATGTAAGCTCTTCACCTTCAAAAGATGCAAGATTTGTCTCAGACTTCGACTGGTCTGTTGATGCAGATGAGGAATATGAGAAAGGAAGACTCCCTGCCTACAACGTTGGACTCCATTCTCCTGGACATAATGATACTACTTTCCCTGCTCCGGATGTAGAAGATCACGCTACTTCATCCTCTATTCAACAAGATAATAGCACGCTCGCATATCTGCGTTGGGGTCCAACTCCTGCAAAGGCTCGTTGGAATAAGCTTATCTGGGACTTGAGCGGCATTCGCCAATTCCTTCTACCACCAGATGCTCGCTGTGGTACTCTGGATACTGCGGCAATCCGCGAAAATGAATATAGAGCTTCTTCGGAGCACACACAGGACGGAGCGATCCGATTCGAAACTCTGCAATACATTGTGTCCTTATTTTACGACATGGCAGAGCAAGGAATCGTCCCAGTCGAGGATCCAGTTGTGGATCGCTCACGTTACGTGCAGTCCAACCCATCCTCCAATGGCCCTGCCGAGGTTGTCTTCGTTGGTCGACTGAAGGAGGCATTATTTAAGAATGACGTGTTGAACAATGAAGGGCAGTGGCAATGGGTCCAGTTTGCTGTCAATGAGATGCAAGAAAACGAATACTTGAGGAAGATAGAAAATGCGATAAGCCCATACATCCAGCAATACGTTACTTTGCCACGTTCAGTTCTTCTCGAAGAGGCTTTACACGATGGTTGGAATCGAGGCACCCTCTATAAGGAAGACTACAAGCCACGAGTGAAAGCTGCACAAAAATGCAAGCATGAAATCGATGATGATCGTATGCAGGCTGTTGAAGATGCTATTCAAGATGCCTTTCCGATCTACAATGCTTACAAGAAGGATCGGTGGTACCGCGAACAGGAGAGTTCCTGGTACAACTCCCAAGTATCTTGAATCTTGCAAAGCAAATAGCATAAGAGGAAGTGCATAAATCAAACTCTTATCGTCTTCGCGTAGCTACCAAAAACAACTTAGCTTCAGCCACCAACCTTGCCAATGTTGGCAACATTGTATGAGTATTTAGAAAATCAAGAATGAAGATGAAGTGAATGGGAGACAACACGGTAGTGATTTTCGAGCATCAGCTGTCAGATGATGATAGAAATGAGGCTCCACAAATGGAATATGGATTATGGAATATTAATCGAAGAATATGATGCCGGGGTGTTGACCAGGGAGAAATGGAGAGATGGGCCTCTAGTCCGTTAGGAAACCAGTTCACCATGATCCGAAAAAGGAAGAAAGCAGGCTGTGATATTGTTATCCCACCATAATGGAAAATATGACTATTGCCAGAGCAAGGAAGGCCCAGCCAGGTATAGAAGTCACTACCTCCATAGTCGTGGGGCAGGAACATATCTGAGCAGCCAAGGAAAGGGCAGGAGGTCGTGGTATTGTTGGCGTCGAGTCTCCCTATCCTAGTCACATTGAATGGTCTTGCGACTGGCGAGAACTTAATCAACATAGTCAACGCTTATTTAAAATAAATAAAAATAAATGAATAAAAAATAAAAAAAACTCAGAAATCTGGCTTTGCGAATAGATAGCTGCACGCAAGAATGAAATAAAATGGTTATTGTAAATGAACGCACTATCGAATACCAATCTTGGGGCCTCTGACTGGAAAAGCCACCGAATGCATGTAGCAACTGTAAAAGGGACACGTTTATAAGCTTACGAAATTTGTTAAAAAAAAAATTGCAGGCAGGCTTCATCAACATTCCGTACGTTCATCGGTGGGATCATATCACCTTTGTTGAGGAGGTCATGGAAAGTGTTGATATCCTTGTACCGCAAGGGAAAGTCATGTACCTGCGTATCTCCAACACTCCTGTCTGGGTTGCTAGTGTAGCAAGCGCGTGAGTGAAGGCCCATGGGAGTCAATATGCAACAAAAATAGGTAATCCTGTAAGGAAAGGAGAATTGAGACCCAGGCTGAATAGTAGGCTGATCAAGTCATGACTCAATCCCATGCTCCCTTAGGTATGAGTGGCTTTGCCACGGCGCTGTTGACCAGTTCGTTGGCCGTGATAAGTCTTCGTGGAATTTCTGTCCAAGATGATTTCATTGGGAACTTCTGCTCGTTGGCTGTGTTGCGTTGCTGATATCAGCGCAATGGGAGCCAGTCAGAGGAAACGCTTTTTCTTACACTGTTTTTAGTGCATTTGGTTCGTTCTATATGCCCTTACCTCATTATTAATAGTCTTTGATCTCTAAATTGGAGAGAAATTTTATAGAGTTACCCTATTCTGACATGCTTTTTGTATGGTGCCTACGGATTTATCATGCTGCCTAGGCTAGGAGTAGTGGAGGCATACGGTGACCAGACTGCGGAGTACTATGATGCAACGGGGTTCTTTGTGTTGAATACGTCCTTATTCTTGCTACATCCGCAAGGCCATTTTCCCCCCTAAAGTTGCCCTCCAGTCCGAGCCATTCTCAATTCACTCCTCGTCATTGCCAGTGCTTCAATTTAAGTATTTCTCTAGAACTGGCACCTTGGGATGCATCTGTCTCACTGCTGAAAGAAATTTTATCGATTTAGCAATCTTTCTAAGTATCGAGCTTTGTTTCCGTTGGATGTAGCAGACTTTGCTCAAGCGAACGGGAAAGCAGGGCTGAGCCTAAGCCTAGGCCTATGAAAGTAGCCGGGGGATTTGGCTTTATTGCTGGTCTATTCAGCTTTTATGTGGTAGCTTTCCACATCCCCGAGGCTGGTTGCATGCTGAAAGATGAACATTTTACTCGGCAGTCGCTTAGCTTGCCCGCGCTTTTCAGCCAGATGGAAAATATGGGGCCTAAGCCCCTAGGCATCTGTCTCTAAAGCCATCCATCCTGAATGGCATCTTTTTGCAAAGAGGCATGTTCTTGTTTTGTAACAATTCGGAAATTCACTCAAGTCTTGGTCTAATAAACTGTGCTGAATTGCGAGGAGTTCCATCTCAAATACCCACTTGCCACTCATTTCACCTGGGTTGTTGTGGAATGGTTTCAGGGTGGCTTTACGAATATAACTTCGAAATAGGCAGAACCCAGAATTTTGAGCTTTTTTGATCCTTTTGGGCAGAGAGACAAATGAGACGCAAAAAACGCTCCTAAAGAATTAAGGCCACGAAAGTTTTGAAGACAGCAGTGCACCGAAATGCATCATGGGCCTCTCAATCAAAATTTTGACTGGGGCGAGGGTTTTGTCATGAACCCCATGAAATTCTGCTTTAATAAATTCGTTACGAACAATTTCGAAATGGACTGACGGGCTAACGTAGATGAAATCTGTTGTACGTGTTAGGCGTCCGATTTGATGTTGCTGCCCTTCGGCTTAAATAGAGAAAGATTGCTTATATATATATTTCCCTTCTAAGATAGTCTGCAAATCTAAAACCCTGCTGAGTCCCTTTAGTGTAATGGGACCCTACGCCAGTATCACTCGCGAACTAGTTGCATGTAGCCAACCTGCCAACTGCGAGATTGGGGCTGTTATTTAAAGGCACGCAATTGACTGCTTACTAGATAGTGAGTCCATAACAGACCCTGTTACAATTTGAAAAGGGGGGCGGGATCGGGATCGAACAAATGGGTGAAGTATAGATGAAATAGGAACACTTTCCAGAGTCCACAGAACCTGTTGTCAACTCGCGTTCGAACTTTCCAACACAGGGCAAAGGTGGTAGAACGGAAGTCTCAGCCATATTTTACAAATACCTAACTTGTTTCTTCTCGTCAGCGTGCTTATTGTTTGAACACTGGAGTCTGAAGGGCCTGGATATAGCATTCATTTACTCCAGATGTCCTCATCAGGGTTAATTCCAAAATGGGAATTTCTAAGCCCCGCCTGGTACCTGTATAATATGGGATGATTTCCTATTTAGGTATTATCCCATTTCCAGTTTCAGATCCCCACGGAATGGCGATCGGATGTTGGATTGGATCAGGCCGGTCATCTCTCCTGTTCCTGTGTCTAGCCTGAAGAAACATAAGTATAATATGTGTACGATGTGGTTTACCGGACTCTAAACTCTTCGCCTGTTTTATCAACCTGCGCTGCATGCCTTGTCTCAAAATGCCCGCCCACATGCGGAGTACTACACCATCCCCGAAAGAATGCTAGTCGAAAAGCCGCAGAAGCTTTCCCTCCTTCAAACAGCCACAGTGGATGTTCCATACACCACAACTCTACTATGTCAAAGACGCTGAGGCAACCAATAACAATACTGTCATTGCCCTGGGAGCTAATGGGGGGGTTGGATCCGCTGCTGTCCCAGTAGCCAAAGCCATGGGATGCAAGTGCGTGTTGACGGCATCTCCGACACTTAAAAGATAAACCTGATAATATTCTCACCGACAGCTTCACCCAAGATTTTGATCAAGAATTTAGTCTCACATAGGAAAGGGAGGCAATGTTGTGATCGGCACAGTCAGAAATATCTCTCTTATGGAAGTTGCATTGGAACAGCTGGCAAACAAAGCCCTCTGCGCATGGATTGCTGCACCCTGGGGAGGATCTTCCACTCGAGCCACCTTTGATATCTTGCTGGCCTATCGAAAAGGGATTAAGTGGAGGGTCGCAACACCGCACTAACGGCTAATGATGAAGTTGGAGAGGGGGTTCGCACATTGGCAAGATGGCTCGACAGTAGTACAATTGAGGCAAGGGAGGAATCAGCTTCCAGGAGGTGGTAATAGATCAACCGGTTGAAAGGGGGTACATGGCAGAGTCAAACAGGAAACGAGCTGTCATTTCAGTGTGTCAAACCATGTAAATAGAGTCTCTATGATCAAATTAAATTATTCCCACTAATATGAAAGTTCCAGAAGCCGGAAATTGTTGAAGGTGGGAAAATGTAGTAATATTATCCTATTTCTAGTTCTGGATTCTCTTAAGAGCTTACGCCATTATTAAACGATGGTATATCTAACATGGTTTATGTTTTTCTAGATATACAGCGGTTCTAATTTGAGGAGTCTTTAAAAGGCATTTTTTCTATAAAGATGTTCACTATATCAGACCGCCTATAAAAGCCCCCAATACAACAAAACTACCCACCAATTCTGCTGGTTAAAAGACAAGGGTATATCACATCTTACGTTTCATGAATTCTCAAAACTCACTGGAAACTACCAAGCACACACAGGCTATTACAGCAGGATCAAGTGTCTGAATTGAGGCCCTACCTGCTCCAATTAGATTGTCATATTTTTGAAATTAAATCAATCCAGTAAAGAGAATCATTGACCATCTCTGTCGTTGCAAACGTCTCACCACTAGAACCGGAATAACCCACACTTGTTCCTTGACGTTGATTGGCATGGGTATCGAGCGACAAGGACAAAAACTTGAGCCATTTCTGATGTAATGGGCCGTGGAAATGACTCAGGATTTGATGGATATCCTTGGCGTGCAACGGGCCTGACATAATGCATGTAAATTTGTCGAAGGAGGCTGTGTATAAGATAAATGTCAGAGTTCTTCTCGACTAAGGGGTTATTTCATGGTTGGCTCGTATGTACAGTACATACCTAATAAGAGTCGAGGCAGAGCCCAAGGCACAGCGTATTGCTGCAAAAACAAGCGGAGGACATTCTTCCACCGGGACAGTTGTTCCCGACTTTTTTGGCTGGAGTTTCCAGAGTTCAAGCTATGCAAGTGAAGGAGAATGAGAACGGGCAGGACCATAAAACAGACCGCCGGATCGACAGTGAGCAAGTACCCGGGGTCCCAATGCTGGATGGTGGAGACGATGGAGCAGCAGACCTCCAGGTTTTGCTGCCAGCGGTGTTGCCATTGGGGATCATCCGGTAAGCCGGTGGGAAGGCAAACTAGAAGGCGGCTGATGTGCAGCTTGAAGATGGTAAGGAGGCGAGCATGGTATTGAGTGCATGATTCCATACCTAAGACGTCTCGAGCAGGTTCTGTGTGTCGACGAGGCAAGGCCAGTCGGATGGCCGAAAGGTCCTCCCCAAGAGATAACATCCGATCCTGGAGGGTGTTTGAAGGATTTTGCTTTTGCAAGCGGAAAATCGTTACGGCTTCCTTCAGGAATGTCGTTAAGATCATGTGAAGGTTGAAATTATAGTACTCCGGTGGACCACGGTGGAGCTCCTCGACTGTGTTCCATAATTGGCCTTTGTCTGGTGGAATAAAGCAGAGGTTTGTCTGACCGGTACTGCCATTCCCACCGGGGTGTAGAGACGTGCCTAGCAGCGCCGTTTTAACACTTTCGACTTCAACCGAGTACGGCGTTGCGTTCGAGAAACTAGAATATGAGTCCAGGCAGAAGATACACCACCAGACATGTCTCCAATCCTCGATCCGATCGTCACTGATCAAATTCCAATCAAATGAATCTCGGTTTTCTGCACTATCAATTTGGTGAAGCCCACACTGGTAAGCTTTCCTACTTAACAGGGCAATTCTCGTCCATGCCTTCTCTCCCGGATACTGATGAAAGCCGTAGAATGTCAGGAGACACGAAGTGCGAAACTTATCAAGTGCCAAAGGCTCCATGGGGTTTCCAGTCTCGACTGTAACCGTGTTCACCAGGTAGGCTAAAGACGTGTCGAGAACATCTTGACTCCACCAGCTAACAGGGCCAAAAATTCTAGCGGAAATGGCGTGGATGATCGATAAGAGGTGGTCACTAATGATGCCATTCTCGAGCTCGCTGAAGAAGGTGTCTTCTCGGAATAGGGGAAACGACGGGTTGATATTCTCGTAGAAACGTTGAGTACTAGCACATTCAGTAAGGCTACCAACTCTATACCCATGCCTGGGTAACTTACAGTTCACGACGTTGTTCTAAGGTAAGATGTGCGTTAAGCGAATCCGAAGTGTCAAGGGTTCCCCAAAAAATACTTGCAGGAGTAAGGGGAAGCGTTATATTATCATGATGAGGGTCAACTAGGATAGGGGTATCTTCTAAGATTGAGTCTTGAACGGAAAAATTGATTTCGGGCGTACAAAAGTCGGTACTGCTCGTACAAGCATCATCTATGTCTGTGAAGAGTCAGCAACTACAGGGGTAAGGGGTCTTGTGGCTTGGTCAACTACCGTTGCTTGAAGTATCAGCCTTCGAGCTATCCTTCGTTCTTCGGAGTAATCCTCTTGCCGGGCCTGGTCTCCTTTTGATATAGGAGTATCTGCACTCCAAGTCTTCTTCGTGACAAGCGGAGCAGCTGGGGCGCTTTAGATCACCTAGCATAGTCAGTCCGGCCGCCATCTAGGCGCCCTTTCGATAACGCTGGCTGTTTCGTACATTTAACTCTCTTCCTAGCAGAGGTTAGGGGTGAATCAGAGCTCAATATCCGATATAACTAACAGGATACACCGATCACACACGCGGGTGTGTGCCTTTTGTTTCTCCCTCTCGGACTGCGTCCCCTCGACCCAGCGCAGTCCGCGGCCAGACCTCGTCGTGATATTGCGCTCAGCCATGTCGCGACTCCAAAAACACGATCCTTAGCGAACAGGATGTATAGCTGCTTATATTAGAGCAGTCCAAAAGAACGCTTCCTAAGTTTAAGGCAGCTTGGATGGGAAACAATGAGCGGTCTTTAAGTTGAGTTGCCGGATCGGCTTGCAGTTTGATGCCGGATCGGTGTGGCGAAAGTTCACTAGCGCAACTCTCATTGGTGTGGAGGATTTCCTGATCTGGACAAGCCTGCGCTGGCCTATTTTTAAGCTTAAATAACGTATTTCGCAGGCGAGTGGGCCACTACGCGCTAAAACCGCGTTCAATCATCACCTTCAATCACCTACCATGCCTCCAAAATGCGCTCAATCCTCGTAAGATCAGTCAAACAAAAGGGCAGAATCCTCTTATCCATCAAAGAAATTCAAAATGGCTCTATCGATTCCCCACTCACTTGTGCATTGAGTTAATTGGGCGCGGTTTACATGTAATCCAGTTGCCTAGTATCATCAGTTTGCAGATTGGCAATAGTGGCCATAAGAATTGGATCTTCTCCCGCTGGAACGATCTGCATAATATATGCTTCCAAAATTTTCACGGCTTTAAGGTAGATTGACTCGTATGAGACGCACTAAGAAGCCAATCTTCTATCAACGGACCAAATTGTTGGATCCCTGTTTGACGGGCACAACAGGACAAGTGACATAATTGATCCACTGCCCTCCCGCATGGACAGTAGTGACCCCTTCTTCACGGCCCTCCCCGTACCACTGCCCCATCAGCATAAAGTTATATCCTAGAATATCAGGTTGATCCTCCGAGGGAGTAATATCGAACCTAAGCGTCCATCCCTTTTGAATCCTCGCCGCAGCTAGAGAAATTTCAACGTCCACCTCCACGGCGTTGCCCAGGTGAAGAGGCGCATTGCCTTCCCGTATATGTGTGTACTGCGGCCACTCTAGAAGCGATTTTGAAGGATCAAGTTTGCGATGGCTCGCACGAAGGAACCCTTTCTCTATGGGCTCGGGCTGCCCCTTCGCGTCATACGAGACGATATTGCCTGCTCCATCCACTGCCCAAAAGCTAATCACAATATCTGCATCTGCCATAGACGGCGAAACGCTGAGCATGGCAAAGAAGTGACCAGCAATTTCGACATCGCTGTTAAATGGGTCCGAGGAGAATACTAGCTCTGGGTGTCACTTTGGTCGAGTAGGGGAACTGCCGTTCTAGTTGAGGTTGCTCACAAGGGGAGGGGGTCCTATCGCCTCTAAGATACCATCTGGTGTATGCTGTACCAAGAACAGGCCAGTTGCTTTCTGTCTGCCGGTATCAGTTCTTTTATCCGAGACGCATCTGGATACCAACACGCTCTGTTCTTGGATATTGCACTCCCTTTAGGTAATCGAGAAACTGAAGGATCTTCCCTGCTGCTTCACGGCTTGGCCATGAATAGTAATCATAGTCAACCACCTGAAGATACGTATTTTCCGGATCTCTGACTCTCCAAGCCTCATAGGCCGCACGGCCATGGGTTATAAAGATTTGCGACGTGGCCAGGAAACACGGAAGATCCTTTCTCAGTTGATAGGATTGTTTCTCCCAAATTTCGCTGTAAAATGGATTGACGTTAATTAATGCTATAAGATCGACGGCGTGTTCCCACTTGGGAGAGGCTTGTTGAACGCGTTCAAACCAGTTTGTTAACCATCGGCTCGTAGGTATGTCGCCAGTATAAGCTCCCTCACGATACAGGTCGATATCACCTATCGGGAAAGTTAGTTTCAATCCATTTGGTCAACTATGTTCAGAAGGGGATGACATTCTTGCATAGGGAAAGGAAAGCACTTTAGTCATTGAGGTTTCATCTCTGCCGTATTCCTTTGAACATTGGCTCCGAAGGAACTACCAACGAGGGCGATATTTCCTTCGCTCCGAGCCTGCTCAGAGGCCCATTCCACAGCATAAAAGCGGTCCTTATCGATCTGACCAGGAATCCCCCCGAACCCCTGGTGTCTGTGCTACACCTCTAGGTTCAATTTTCACTATCGCATAGCCATGTAGAACATATGTGAATGTGTTTAAAGTTGCAATATTCTCAAATCCTCTCTGCACAGTCCAGTATCCAGACCAATTCCCTTTGTTAGAGATATCGATGCCGACATCGGCAGTAGTCGACTACCACTGATCTTCAGTTTTCTCATACGCCGCGATATCGTCTGGGTCCACCAAATACAACCCTTTTCCCATATATGGTACAGCACAATAGTACAGGGTGTTTCCCTCCCTGGAGTGGCAAATAGACATCTCCTACTTCCATCTCTGACCAGAATCTGAAGATCTCGTAGTACTTTGAAATCTGCTGCGGCTCGCCTATGATTGTGGGCCTGCTCTACGTACTTGGCGATAACAACACGGACCTGTCACGGCAGTCCTTAGGAACAAACAATACACATGACGATATGTACTCGCCCATGTTAGAGGATCTTACCTAGCGCTGTGGTAAGGCTGATCAATACCCTCACTTTGTTGATCAATTTCAGGTCGAAATTTTGCGTATTGATTCGGCATGAGGTTGAACATGGTCAGGAAGGGCTTGTCAACGCATTAGCCAAGATACAGAGGTCCGATAAAGAAGCTCACGAATTCACCAGATTTATAACTGTATGTAAATTCATTTGTGGTTTCGCCCTCAATCGAGCTGCACTGGTAGGACAACCCGATCACATCGAGAAACTTTCTTGCACCGCTCATTTTGGAGGTAATACTTATCCAACGGGTCAATGCAAGATAAAACGATGAGATAGCGGATATCACAATACTGTCTTCTAGTAATGTGATTTGGTTGGGACCTGATAATGATACTTAAAACTTAGATCATGGTTATTACCTCAACCTCCTTGTCCTTAATGGGTAATTTTCCGGTAGCTATTGCCAGTGAATAAGATAATATCTAAGCGACCCGCTAAACCCTTAAAGAGAAAAAAATTAATCTTTAGAAGAAATTCTACGTATCACAGGAATATATTAGAAGATCCTCCGCAAGATATTCCGGGCAATGGAATCAATTGTAGCAAGGATGCACAGGGAAAACTTCGACCACCAAATAATCCCGATGCTACATGCTTACCAAGGCCTATCGAAATCCGTTACTGTACCTTGTGTCTGTGCCAGTTTCAATTTAATTTCCACTAGATTCAGTGAAAATTGTACAAGTTGTCCCGAGTCTTCGGAGTCCACATCCGTCACTCCCACATATATTGTCATCGTTTTCGCTTCGCTACTCTCTTGCACCCATGTCCATGGCAGAGGCATCGCGAAAGCTTCAATTGACAATTTTTGCATGCAAGGTTGTGAGTTGCATCAGGAACACCTGTGAAACAGTATCCAAAGTTGAAAAATCTATTGATACGTGAAGTCTTAGTATTCGACTTCGCTGCCAGCTGCGTAAAAGGAATATTTGCCTGCCCCCAAGACCAGGCATACGGTCAACTCACCGCCCATTCAGTAGTTAGGTCTTGATATACTTTCGTGGTACAGGCAAAACTCAATCCGGTAAGCATTCTAATGCTAAAGATAGTATAGGTGGAGCATATGCCAGTCCCACCCGAACAGGCCATTTCGAAGTTCTTCCAGATCGGGTGAAGGACGGGAATTCAGGTTCAATTGCAAGGCTGACAGTGTTGGTAGTGGCATATACGCTTATCCTGGAAGGAAAGTATCCGCTACAGTTGAAGCAGGTTATAGCTGGACTGAATTATGTGGTTAAAACACAGTAAGGGGCTCCTTCTAAAGTGAGACTTAGATACACCTTAGCTCGCATGAGAGCAGATATACCAGGATATAGCACAGAAAACTAATGAAGTTTCGAATGTCCTAGATCCTAATTGCGAGGGACTCCGGGGGAGGAACCTTGCATCCGGTCTTCTGCCACACTGATCTCACCGTCATCCTGATCTCTCTGTCCCTCGTGCCGCTTTTGATACGGAAAGTAAAGGAGGAAAGTTAAGGCGGAGGATTTCTTATATCCACTTGCGTTACATTCAACACCACCTCTCGGTCGGTAACCACGAGTGCTGCTCGAGATTTCCTTGACCCGGACTCTCTAGCGATCGGTGCGAAGATGTTACCGGACTCTGCACACGAAGACGCCTACTGTGTCCCTCTTTCTGTGAATGGAGATTGGTTGAAAGATCTCAGGGTTTGAGACCTTTGCATCTTAGCTAGAGAGTTTAAGGTGTTTCTGGATGATATCCTTGCGTTAGCTGAGAAGATGAAGGCAAAGTTTAAAATGAAGCTGCAGATCCCATCCTTGGAAATGGCGGCTCAATTCTAATCAGGTACAAAACCCGCGCGTAATAGTAATTGTTGGTGAGAATGAAGTTCACATACAGACGATTCCAGATAGGTTGCTTCGCCGGGCCAGGCTAAATCGAAGCAGCATTTTGCGGAATGGTTGAAGGAGCATTTGGGCAAAGTCGCTATTGATGTTGATTAGGAGGCAATGGCAAGGAAGTCTAACTAGATTGTCGTTAAAACAAGAAGAGCTAATCTGTGGACTAAGTACATCCCTCCACAGTCAAATATAAGTTCCTACGTCACGGAGTATGACCACTAGACCAAAAGGTATACTTGAGCGACTTAGTGGATCTTTCTTAGAATTATATTCAACGTTGTACCTCATACCCTTTCAATCATTATTCGATCTGTCTATGCATATATAAAGTGTAAAATGTGTGTTAACATAGAGCATGTAGTTGGCCAAAACATGTGAAATAGGCACGCTCCTCCGTTTCTTAAGCCTACCAATTTTGGTAATCGATAATCGTTTAGTTCCCTCGGCCATGGGGGATAAAATCATATTTGTGCGCAGTCGACTGGTTAAGCTGTAATATCTCCTGTGGCAATAATACTACCCTAAATACAGAGATTACTCTATATCCCGTACATAGTTCCGGAACATTTCCGCTTGGGGAAATGCCCCTAAGTTTAATGCGGGGGAAGGGAGGAGGGATGACCCTTGCTGTCGTCAGTATCGCAGAACAACCCGCCAAGTAAGCAACGCCAGTTGGGACATCTTTCCATCACTTCAATCTTAGAGAGCTATTCCGCAGTACACATGAATTCGATGAGGAGTTGGTTGAAACAAGTAATGCCTTCCTTCCACTAACTTTCCATTGGCTTGGCTGCCCTCAAAATACTCTAATAGCCGATCCGGAACATTACCTCTTGAGATTCGGCCGAGCTGTAAATCTATCATGACAGGAATATAAGTTCTTCAGATCCCTTCCCTCTGTGTAAAGGCCAGAGCTTTCGTTTTATTGTTACACACCGTGAAAGTCATATACCAATGTCATCACACATTCTCCTGCGAGGGGGAACTCTACTTATCCACGACGAGGACAACCATGTAATCCCAACAAAGGCCGATATTTTGGTCAAAGATGACAGGATTCACCGTATTGCAGATGTTATCGGCCCTCCGGAATCGGCTATAGTCATTGATTGCACCGACACCATTCTAGCCCCTGGATTTATCAATACTCACATGCATCTATGGCAATCTCAACAGAAAGGCATCCACTCGGATCAGAATCTTTTGGACTACTTTCATTCAGGTATGTGGTTAGAATTCTCCCGCACCACAATAGCCGAAGACCAGAAAAGAGCACTTTTTTGTCGTACACTACCTAACGACGACATATAGGAAACATGGCTAGTTCACTTTACTCCCCCGACGATGTATTCTGGGGAGTATTGGCTGGTGCACTCGAGGTTCTGGATGGAGGGACCACGACAGTAGTGGACCACGCACATATGAACTACTCCCCAGAACACAGTAAGTGAAAATCTCGTTTACCGTGCCTTGCCCTAGACGTTAACCAATATCGTAACATAGGCAAGGAAGCAATTCGCGCCACCGTGGCATCTGGAATACGATCTATCTTCTGCTACTCTGTGCATCCACGTGTTGCCACCTGGAAACCAGAACTGACTATGGAGAGTGAGTTGCTCCCTGACTGGGTGATGAGCACTTATCGTGAACTCTCCTCCATGCAACCGTTTGGTTCCAACGGACGCGTGAATCTCGGCTTTGCAGTGGACACGATGTTTGCGCCCCCTCAGATCCTGAAGGACATTTTCACAGAGGCTCGCGCACTCGGTGCCCATCTAATTACGTCCCACGCCACACAGAGCATGCTGAAGGGTAAGTAGATCACCGAACAGATGTGTAGAAAGCTGAACATACTGTGAATTTTTGCTGATCTTTAGCTACTTTATAACCCTACAGATATACCTTCTACGGTAACTGTCATGGTAGAAAACGGACTACTAGGTCCAGATGTTCTTCTCTCTCATGCCAATCACACTTCTTCTGAAGAATTGTTCCATCTTCATGCCCATGGGGCTCACTTGTCCAGCACACCAATTTCCGAAATGCAGATGGGCCACGGAGACCCTGTTTGTCTACATGTAGGGTTTTTCGATATTTCTTCCATAGGAGTAGACTCCAATGGAATCTGCACCTGCTATATGCCAACTCAGATGCAGACAGTTTTGCAATCTACCCGCGCCTTAAACGCTGCTGAAAAAAAGGGTCAGTTGGGGCCAGCCACTGGCCCAACAGTTGAAGAGGTCTATAACCTTGGTACAATCCTAGGTGCTAAAGCTATCGGTATGCAGGAAGAGATTGGAAGCTTGAAAGTAGGGAAGAAGGCAGACATTGTTGTTTTTGATGGGAAAAGCCCTGGAATGATCTCAGTCGCCGAGCGCAATCCCGTTGCTGCCGTGGTGCTACACAGCTCTCTGGCAGATATTCGAACTGTGATTGTTGATGGAGTGGTGAGAAAAGATGGGTACTCTCTGAGTAAGATAGTAATCCCAACAGATATCACGCCGCTGAGGAGCCAGGACACCGACGCGGAAGAACAATCTGTTTGGTGGGAAGGGGTGGCTAGAGAATTAGAGCGAAGCCGGCGAAATCTGGACATAAAACGAAAGCAGATGGTCGATGGAAATACAGCCAGGCGCATGTTGATCCGGTATTTTAGCAAAGCGATGGGCCTGACACTAGGAAGCAACTGAAAATCACCCCTCGTTAAAGATGGCATACTACATTATTCGATAATACCTCCCTAATGGAAAGCTTACGCCTTATTAGTGATCCTATAAATAATTTTAAATATCTGAATATTAGTGGTAATCATGTTTTCAACCATTCCTACGTACGACATACCTCAGAGTATCACCCAGGGAAGCTTGGCGATCAAGTTCTTTATCAGTAAATTCAATGTAACATATATGTTGAACGGCTAGTATGGGTAATAGAATCATAGGATATATGTTCGAGTAGGGCGTAGGTATATGACTGTCGGACTAAAAAACAGCCCAAGAAATGATAAATAGGAAGCAAAATTCCAAGAGCATAATATAAACCCTGCCTGAAAGCAAGCCACCGCCTCCAGGATGATTCTTATTTGGGCGTGGTTCCATTTCTAGTTCCGGATCCTGGATTGTAACGTCAATTCAAAGATGGCATGTCTGGCCTGGGAGATATTCTCTAGATACATAATTATTCTAGTTCTACGATACTTTTAAATAGTATTTCGTCCAAAGATACATTCACCATATCAGGGCCACCGCAACGGCAAACGGCCCACCAATGCCGCTGATTAAAAAGGTGAGCAAACGCTTGCCCTACCATACTTTTCATGAACACCCAGAACTCACAGGAAACTACATGCATACAGGCCATCATCATCGGAGCCGGCCCCGCCGGCCTTACTACAGTGCTACGCCTAAGGTAAGGGAAACAATATTCAGCCTGTGATCTACGAAATCCGCAAGCAAAATCTCTGCTCATATGATAATCATAATGCTACAATTGTCTTAATTTAGCAATCAGCTTTCGCTTAGTTGACCGAAATCTGTTACCATCCCAAGTCAGTAGACAGTACTGGGGTTTGAAGCCTTAGGGGAAATTCCATCACCTTGCCGTGCAGCACTGTTTGTATAGGTAGGTAGTCATGCATATGATCCATGGAGAGTAGAAATAGCCTCATGCGCAAAAGTGAGACTTTTGCTCAATTAACTTTACAGGAGCTTCATTTAAAAGCGATTGATAAATGCATCATCAACGCATTCATGTTAATAGCCTTGCATGGAAAATATCACTGAGACCTCATCTTAGCGGCGTTGTTGAAGTTTTGAGAAAGAGGATTCAAGTGTGGGTATCATACCTTGAAGTAGAATTGCGTCAATTTTGTCTTGTAGTACCCCATGAGTCTTATCGAATGAATTGAGAGCAATGATTTGTCAACCTAAAACTATATCCTTTGTAAGAAACATCGTCTGAAAATGATTGTCAATCCCGATTTTCCATATAGAAACCAAACCTCTTGTAGTCCAGTGTCTTTAAGCCAAAGAAGATCAACTATCTAAACTCAATTTGACTAGGCAATTCTCGCGGCTAACGTATCGATGAGATAACACTTCTAGTTTCACTAATCTCGACAGTGTGAGAAATGATTTGATTACTTGATTACTGAGCCTAGTAATCAAAATCAAATCAAACCTATTTATCAGTAATCAAAATCAAATCAAATCAAATCAGAGTAATCAATGATTACTTTGATTACTTTGATTACCGACTAATTCAGAAGGCGGTCAACCGAATTAGGAAGGCGGTGACACATTTGGGCGGCAGAATTATCGAATGTTCTAGTAATTTCGAGTTTATTTTATTACTAATTAACTAGTTACTAATTCAACGATTTATAATAAGATTTCTATTAGAAATCAAGTTAAAGAATACTTTAAAATCTTTTATTTATTTATATAAAGCCTTGTATTTTCTTTTTAACATTTTTTTTTATTTACTTTTATTTACAATATCTTTTAAAACAATATATCTATATATATTTATATTATTACTATAAAAATGTCTCAACAAGCTTAAGCCGATCGTATTATACGTTTACAAAATTTTTTAGATTTTGAGATCGATATAAATACTTAACTTAATATTTTTAAAAAAAGATTGTTTCAAAAAATACTAAATCTGCCGCAAAAAAATATTAATTTGCCTCGAACTACTACAGTTAAATGTTTACAAAAAAGTTGTAAGTAAGTATTGCTTTTTCGTAATTTAATTTTTTTATATGTTTTTATAAAAACTTTACTAATTAATAAATAGTAAAACTTGGCAAAATCAAAAAATAAACTATTCAACAAGCAATTATATTACACACTATACTAAATTTCATAAGTTTATTAATATAAAAGCTATAATAAACGATTCTGAGTCAAGTATATTAAAACTGTTATTGGAAAAATATTATTAAAACTAATACTAATAAATTTTTATAGATTTCGATATAGAAAAAACTAGTCAAGCTTCGACTATAAACGATTTTTTTAATAAAAATCGAGCTTTAAAAAGACTAAAATCTCCGGAATTTGATATAACACAATTTAAAAGTTTACTTTTAAATTTTGCGATAGCAAATAATATATTTTTTCGAGCTATTACAAGTACTTTTTTTAAAAAATTATTAGATTATTTATTTTCGTAAGTGTCACGGCCCTGGCCCTATCTCGAGCTTGGCGCCAAGCACTGCAAAGCTCGGTAGAGCTTGGCCCCTGTTACCACAGGGCTCGGCGCCCCAGAGCTTGGCAACCGACGCTACAGGGCTCGCTTACACTGGCCCCTGGCCAGCCTCCTGTATATAAAGCACTGCTTTCCTTCCCTTTTTTTGCCTGTAGTTTGTTCTCTTAGTTATAACAATTGATAGTTGTTCATACTTTTGCATTTTTTTACTTAGATCCACGGATCGAAATCCTTGTGCAGCTTGAGTTGTTACATTAAAACAAACTCTACAAACTTTCCGGGGACGGAGCTTAATAATATCCCTTTCTTTTGTATTGAATCAGAACCGTGAAGACCATTCTACGACGCTACAGACGAGGTCTGTGAAGATATAGGCCAAAGTCAAAGCCTGTATACACCAACTCCAGCTTCCAGCACATACTGGTTGAGCCGCTTCTCCTAATTAGTCGAGTTGAGCTATTACTACTACTTCTTTTTATTTTCGAATCCACTTTACAGCAATATGCCCACGACAAAAAAGAAGCTCGTCGAGAAAGGACAAGAAACGCCCTCCAAACCCTTTTCGACAGAAAGTACTTCTTTGGTTCAACTAGGCGACCGTACTACCCCTGAAGCAACGTCGTCAACTGCTACTTCTGAGGAAATGAGCCGGTCGTCAGCTAGCAAAGAACCTGAAGGAAACGTACGCAATCAATTGAATCAGCAGGTGGCTAATGTTTTAAGGACCCCTGTTCAGCTTTCAGACAGCCAGTTTCGTGTGTTACTAGAACAGTTAGCGGCCACGGGACCAAGCAACTTAGTTCTTTCAGTAGAGAAACCTTCGACTCCTCGATTACTTCGGAAACAAAGAAATGACCCAGACGCGTTACTATCAGACAGCTCATCTTCTGATAGCAACTATAGGCCTAAGTTTAGTAGGCGGCATAAGTCTCGGCCATACTCAAAAAAGCTTTCTTCGAAGCACCGAGACCCAGACTCCTTAAACGACGGCATTTCGCCTACGTACATTGCTTGGAAATCCTTATTACGAAGAAAGCTTAAAGCAAATGCGAACTGGTGGCCTACGGAACAAAAACGAATCGATTACGTGTTCGGCTGTACTACAGGTAAAGCACAGCGTTATTTTTCGCTTCGGTATAACGAAGATAGCTTGGAACCTTGGCTTTCTGTCGACGAAATGCTAGCTTACTTAAACACAATCTTTCGAAACCATTTTGAAGCCGAAAAAGCCGAAAACCAGTTTTACGCTTTGAAACAACAAACTGCACAAAACTTCAATGATTTCCATACCGAGTTTGCTCGTTTAGCTGCTGTAAAGCGAGTTCCTTTCTCGACCTGGAGAAGCTATTTGTGGAGAAAGCTAAATAGAGAATTCCAGAACCGACTTTTAGCTATACACTATCAGCACTCTACGTACCAAAAACTAGTACACGAATGTCAACGGCTAAGTATTGACTTACAGGAATTCTATCGACAATTTCTTTCTACACTAGCTCGTCAAGCTAGGCCAAATGCTGTTTCGGCTCCTAAACGTCAAAGACTCTTTCCGGCTCCGAAAGCTTACCGAGCCTTTTCGCCAGCACTTTAACGTGCTACTCCAGGCCCAGCTACAGGCCGTGACAGCACTTCTAGCCCAGCTCGTAGCCCAGCTCCGGATCATTCTCAAAGCACTTGCTTCAAATGCGGTGAAAAAGAGCATTTTGCAAGCTTTTGCTTAAATTCTCAAGCAACACTTAAAATTCAGAAAATTGAGCAAAAAAAGGCTTCAGGTGATAAAGCACAAAATGAGGCCGACGCAAATAAGTCGGAAAACGAACAGCTCTAAGCCAAGGCTCTTTTCTTAAGGCTCACGTGTTCGATCTTCAACAGATCGATCTAAGTTCACTAATGGCCGGCAATTCTTTTACTGTAGCATGCACTCTTCACAAAAACGGAATTGCAGTGCAGGCCAGAGCTTTAGGTGATACCGGAGCCAGTAGTTATGTTTTTATTGACACTCGTTTTGCATTAGACCTTTGTCGCATTTTCGGGTTGAAGCTTAGACGGCTTTCTCATTTTATTTATCCGAAAGGATACGATAGTAAAAAAGGATCCCCTATTTCTCAGTACTTTTTGTTCAACATTGAGATTGATGGCCGCCGGATCTACAACTTTCCTTTACTTATTTTAGAGCTAGGCTCTCATGACATGATTCTCGGACGCAATTTTTTTGATTATTTTCGGATTTTAATTGATGTTTATTATCGACAGCTACAGTGGCCTCCAGAGTTTCTACCAGCACACACTTATTCCAGAACTATAGCTACTTACTCAAGAGACAATATTCGACTTCAGCAAGTTCAAATACAATACTAGCAGGACATGCTACGCCGAGACAAAGCAATCGCTAGAAACGACAAAAGACGCCTGGACGGCATTCAGATCAAAGCCTTGACAGTAAGCCTAGCTCAGGCTCTGCCAGCGAGAGACTGTTTGCACGTTCAGGCCGTACAGGCTGTTCAGCAGCCGGTCGTTCAGGCTCTACAGCCAGCTGTTCAAGCTGTTCAGGCGGTTTATACTGTTCGAAATGCTACAGCTAGCCAGAAGCTCGTCCCCCAGAAATCGAGCTTTGCTACAGCCAGCCAGAAGCTCGTCCCCCAGAAATCGAGCTTTGCTACAGCCAGCCGGAAGCTTACCCGAGCTAGCGCTTACGGGCCAACCTGGGCTCGAGAAACCAGCAAAAGCCTGAAAGTCATAGCTAGTGAGCTTTCTCGCCCTTACGACTACTAGCCTGAAGCCAAGCTAGAACTTCAGCCAGGAGGCTTCGCTAAAGCAAAGGGAAATAGTCGGCTTGACAGGCCTGGCCGGCGTGCACACCTAGATATCAAAATGATTTCCAGTAACGGGTTTATATTAAACGCTCGGCAACAAAGAATCGAGCTATTTTCAATCACGTTAGACGGCCTAGACCGGATAATTGAAAATCGGAAGCAAGAACAGCAGCCTGTTGAGCTAGAAGAATCTTTGCAAAACCAAATTCCGAGCACTTACTATAGTCGCTTAGCTTTTTTCTCGAAGCAAGAATCAGACACTTTAGCTTCACACCGAAGTATCGATCACAAAATTAAGCTTACGGAAAACAATACTTTAAAGTTTTGCTATCTAAACAAGCACTCAATTGAAAAGCTTGAAACTATGCAAAACTACTTAACAGCTAATTTGAGAAAAAGTTTTGTTGTTACTAGCAAAGCTCCTTTTGCATCACCTGTTTTGTTTGCGCGGAAGTCGGACGGCTCACTTCGTTTTTGTGTCGACTACCGGAAACTGAATTCGTTAACTAAAAAAAACCGGTATTCTTTGCCGTTGATTAACGAAACGCTAGCTAGGCTAAGCAAAGCTAAAGTCTTTACAAAACTAGATATCCGCCAAGCATTTCACCGGATCCGGATTTCTCTAGAATCTGAAGAGCTTACAGCATTCCGTACTCGCTATAGCTTGTTTCAGTACAAAGTTCTACTTTTTGGCCTTACTAATGGGCCGGCAACGTTTCAAAGCTACATTAACAACACTTTTCGAGACCTGTTAAATGTAGTTTGCACAGTATATCTTGATGACATTTTTATTTACTCTGAAAACGAGCTACAGCACGAAGCACACGTAAAGCAAGTAATCGACAGATTGCAAGCTGCCGGCTTACAAGCCGATATTAAAAAGTGTGAATTCAGTGTAAAGCGAACAAAGTACTTAGAATTCATTGTTTCGACTGACGGCATCCAAGTAAATCCAGACAAAATACGAGTAATTGCAGACTGGGAACCTCCGAAAACAGTTAAAAGAGTTCAATCTTTTCTAGGTTTTTGCAATTTCTACAGAAGGTTTATTCGAAGCTACAGCCAGATTGCGGCACCGCTAACTCAGCTGACTCGTGCTAATCATGAGTTTGTTTTCGACAACAAGTGTACTTAAGCATTCGACAAGCTCAAAGCTATGCTAATAAGTGCTCCTTTGCTGGCTCACTACGATTTAGACAATCAGTGCATGTTGGAGACGGACGCTTCGGACACTGTAGTAGCAGCTGTGTTTTCTCAAAAAAGCCTCGACGGTAAATGGCATCCTGTAGGGTATTTCTTTAAAACTATGGCTCCCGCGGAAACCAATTACCCAATTCACGACAAAGAAATGCTAGCTATTGTTAAAGCGTTGCAATATTGGCGTGCCGAGCTCGAAGGCACCAAAAATCACATTGAGGTAATTACAGATCACAAAGCTTTAGAATACTTTATGTCGAGCAAGCTGCTATCAGCTAGACAAGCCCGTTGGGCTGAGATTCTTTCTCGGTACTATTTCAAAATATCTTACAAGCCCGGCAAGCACAACAAAGCCGACTCGTTGACACGACAAAACCAGACAAAAAGCTTGGACTAAGCAAAGCGAGAGAACCGAAATCAGGCTCTTTTATCCCTAGCACAGCTTGATCCTCAGATCCTTCAAGAACTCGCCATGAGCTTAGCGTCAGGCGCTGCAAAGCTCGATATAAGCTTAGCGTCAGGCACTGCAAAGCTCGATACGAGCTTAGCGTTAAGCACTGCAAAGCTCGATACGAGCTCAGCGTTAAGCACTGCAGAGCTCGAAGTAAACCGGGTAGCTTTGTCGTTGTCGCCAATTAAGGAACAGCTCGACTTGATCGACGAAATCCTGCAGGCCAACCGAACTGCTCAAGACTTAGATTTTGCAAGAAAGCTAGGTCAAGAAAGCAAAGGAAGCTACAGCTTAGAAAACGGGTTGCTAAAGAAAGAAAGCCGGCTTGTAGTAGCCGAATCAGTACGGACTGCTTTGATTACGGCATCACACTGTAGCTTAGCTACAGCTCACCTAGGCCAAGACAAAACAAAAAAGCTGATTAAAGAACGGTACTACTAGCTCGGAATGGATAACGATATTAAGCGTTTTGTAAGCAATTGTCACGCTTGCCGTAGGTCTAAAGTCCCTAGAGACAAGACTCCAGAGCTGCTGCACTCACTGCCAATACCGGACCGCCTTTGGCAGCATATATCAGTTGATTTCAAAGATATGCCTCTCGACAAAAAAAGCATGAATATAGTATGCGTGTTTATAGACAGGCTCGGCAAACGCTCTATTTCGATCCTTTGCAACAAAACAGTCGACGCTAGAACTATAGCTCAGCTGTATTTAGTGCATGTCTATAAGTACTATAGTCCTGCTACAACTATCGTGTCGGATCGAGGACTTCAGTTTATTTCCGCGTTTTGAGATGAGTTTTGCCGGCTTTTAAGCACAAAGCTTAAGCTTTCGACAGCATACTACTCTCAGACAGACGGTCAGACTAAAAACGCAAATCAATGGATCGATCAACGCCTTCGTCCTTTTGCCAATGCTTTTCAAAATAACTGGTCTACTTTGATTTATGCGATAAACTACGCAGCAGCTAGTTTGCCACATTACTCTACAGAGTTGTTTTCTTTTATAGTCGAGCTAGGTTATCAGCCCCGAATAGACATAAACTAGGTCCGTCTTAAAGACCTTGTCTCAGTTTCACAGCATGTTAAAAAAGCTCGGAAAAATGCTCAAGCTCATATTAAAAGAATTCACGAAGCTTGGGAATAAGCTAAAACTAGAATGGCCAAAGCTCAAAAGCAACAAGCAATACAAGCCAACAAACACCGACGACCAGTCGACTTTAAAGTCAAAAACAAAGTGTAGGTTTCGACAAAAAACTGGACTAGCGAACGGCCAAGCCGAAAACTAGGCTACTAGAATAAAGGCTTATACGAAATCACTGAACAAGTAGGTCACTCGTATCGCTTAAAGCTTTTAGAAAGCAATCAGCTTCATAACGTTTTTGCACCGGAACTCTTGCGAAAAGACTCTGGTGACCCGCTACCAGGCCAGCATCAAGAGCCTCCAGTGCCTGTAGTTTACAACCAACAACCGGAATAGGAAATCGAGCAAGTTTTGCAAAGCCGAAAGTACCGCCGAAAGCTTCAGTACCAGGTAAAATGAGTAGGCATAGATTACGACCCCGTATTCTATGATGCCGAAGGATTCAAAGGGGCGCTATACAAGCTGAAAGCTTTTCACAACGAGTACCCTAAAGCTAAAGGTCCTCCGGCAAACCTACAATACTGGCTTGATTGCTACTTGCAGGGCAAGGAACCAGCTGATCGCCTGAATGACAATGGGTAAAGCATGCTGCGGAAGCCGGGAAGGTGGATTTCTGATTTGATTTTTGATTTTTGATTTTTACATTCCATTCTTGATCCGCCGTAGCTTGAGGGCAAGCTACACTGGAGGGGGGAGTAATGTCACGGCCCTGGCCCTATCTCGAGCTTGGCGCCAAGCACTGCAAAGCTCGGTAGAGCTTGGCCCCTGTTACCACAGGGCTCGGCGCCCCAGAGCTTGGCAACCGACGCTACAGGGCTCGCTTACACTGGCCCCTGGCCAGCCTCCTGTATATAAAGCACTGCTCTCCTTCCCTTCTTCTGCCTGTAGTTTG
The DNA here is from genome assembly GCA_918026815.1 of Chalara sp. BL73. NCBI lineage: Eukaryota > Fungi > Ascomycota > Leotiomycetes > Helotiales > Chalara > Chalara sp. BL73. The sequence continues at coordinate 319,616 of CAKJVC010000123.1, forward strand.
TTCTCTTAGTTATAACAATTGATAGTTGTTCATACCTTTGCATCCTTCTACCTAGATCCACGGATCGAGATCCCTGTGCAGCTTGAGTTGTTACAGTAAGTTAATTTAAAAATAAATTAAAAAAAAGATTTACTAACAATTTATAGTAATATTTTACTACTTTATTATAAAGTTTTAAAAAACGATTTAAATTCTTTATTTTTATTAAAGCAAAGTCTTATTAAAAACGAATTAAATAAGCAAATAAAAAGTAATAGTAGCTTTTTTATAACTTTAGACTTTTAAACGGCTATTAACCAAAACTTTTATTTCGGAATTACTTTGTAAGTATTTTTTTTTCAACTTTTATTATTATTTTTTACATATATTTGTACTAATAATTTTTAAGCATTTTATTAACAAAAACTTTGAATTAAAATTTTATTATTTAGCTATTCGAGAGTTAAAAAAAAACACTCTAGTAACTATTTAAATAAAGTTCTATTAGAAGTTTTAAGCGAATATAATATTGAATATAATATTACAAGATTAGTTTTTAATAAAAAATTTAAAATTCTATTACTAATTTATATATTAGTATTACGCGAAATAACGCTTCTTTAAACGATACTTTATTATTAGCTTTTAAAAAACATTACAATAAAGAAACTATTAAATTTCAAGGCGATATTTACTGTATTGCGCACGTATTAAATCTTGTTGTACAAAATATTTTAAAAGCTATTATTAAAAAGGATTTTACCGATTTACAAAATGTTTATAATACAAAAAACGATAAAAATATCGAAGAAGATTTTTTTAGTAAGTTTTGTTAAAACTAATTAAAAATAATATTAACTAACTTAATAAAAATTTCAATTTAGAAAAAAGTTCGAAAAATTATAATCGGATTAAAATATAGTCAAGAAAATCGCTGACTTTTAAAAAGTCAAATAAAAGCACAAGGAATTGACAATTATAATATTTCGCAATTAGGTAAATTTAAAAATTCATTTTTTTATTAAACTTATATTAAAAATAAAAATAAAACTAATTATTGTTTTAAATTAAGCAACACGATAGTTTTCGACAGCTAATATGCTTTATAATTTTTTAAATTTGTATAAGCTTATTAAATCAGTTATATTTATATTTGAATTAAAAGCTTTTAAAAATAAAGTTATTGATTTATTAAATAAAAATATAAAATATCTAGAAAATTGTTTACAAATATTATTAGTATTTGTTAAAACTACAACTAAATTACAAGCGGAAAATTATTCTACGGTTTATTATATTATTCCGGATATTTATAATATTTATTATAAGCTTGAAAAATTAAAAAAAGAATTCAAAAACGCAAGTATTTTTTTTTATAAAAAATATAATAATGTTAAATTAACTTTTTTATAGAATTCAATTTTAAAAGACGCTTTTAATCGTGGAATTGCAAAATTATTAAAATATTATTTTAAAAAAAAAAATATTCACTCTGATAATAAAGTTATTTATTTAGCTTTAATATTAAACTCTAGAATTAAAAAAGATAGTTTAATTAATATCGGTTTAAATTCCGGTCAAATTTCCGATATTATTACTCGGCTTGAAATTGATTATAACAAGTAAGCTAACAATTAACTTTTATTATTAATAAAAAACTAATTTTCAATAGTTACAAGTCGGATTATTTAAGAAGTTTGCTTTTAAACGAAAATATTGAAACGCTTAGTATAAGTAATAATTCCGACGACGAATTAAATATTTATTTACAAAACGACGAAAAAAAAGTTCAAAACGAATTATATTTATATTTCGAAGAAAAAAAAGCTACTAAAAATGTAAGTTTATTTGTTTAATAATTTTTTTATTAATATATTTATTAACTTTATATAGGTTAAACTTTTACAATATTGGCTAGCTAATAAAGATAAATATCCAGTATTATCTTTAATAGTTAGAAAGTATTTACAAATACCGGCTACTAGCGCTTTGTTACGTGTGTCGCTCACGGGCTTATACCTTAGGGGCCTGAGGCTCGGTAGGCTTGGCTTACACAGAGAACCCCGGGGATAAGGATCACGTGATGGATCATGGATCATGTTATAATCCACGATCCATGGATCATGCCAAGTGCAATAATTCAACCCACGAAGGATTTATATAAGCAGATAGTTTTTCTTTAAATAGGAGTTTCGTGTTTAATTTAATATAGTATTTTAACACTATACTGTTATCGGGATTTAATTTTATATGTAATATACTTACTTTTTTTTAGACTAATAACTTTCGGACTAAGATTTTTTATTTATATTAGTTGTAAGCTAATAAAACTGTAATATTTTAAGTACTTTGTTTTAAAGTACTTGTACTGTATATATAATATCGATAACTAGTTTAACTTTACACATTTTTAAAAAATTTACCGACAACAAAAAAAAACAATTTAAAGTTATTTTACAATAAATTAAATTGTTTAAAATCTAGGAATTTAAACTTTTTAATAGCAACAAATTATACTTTAAGCAGTATGTTTTTTAGTATAAAATTTACATTTGTATAAACTTATTGTTTTTCGAAAGTTAAAAACAGATTGTTTTTTAAGCAGTATTTTACTTTACCGGAATTGTTTATAACTAAATTTTTATTTACTTGAAAAACTATTTTGTATATAAACATAACAAAAAAGAAAATAAAACTAATGCTATTTTCGATAACTATAATAAGTATATTCGACAATTTACGCGTATGTTCGCTAATTTAAATAAAAAGTTACGTGCAAAAAAAAACATTTAATTATATCGACAATTTATTAGTGTTTCGAAGTATACTAGTAAGTTTAAAGTATTAGCAAAACGAGTAAATTAAAACAACAAAGCATTTTTAGCGTTGTATTATAAAAAACTTAAAAATAAAGTTAAAAATAATATTGTTAAAAAAAAAAAGCTTTCAACTTTTTTCGCTATAAAAAACAAAGCAATTGAAATTAATATTTACTTGTATAAAAAACGCTTAAAAAAAAAAAACAATACTTTATAAGCTAGTACAACAAAAAAGCTTAATTTAAAAAAATCTAATATTATTTACTTATAAAACTAAATACGTTTTACAGCAAGCTAAAAAACAGCAACTTATTTAAAAAAAAAAATATAACGACAACGTAACAAAAAGCTATGTTTTAAGTGTAGTTTTTTAAGCTATATAACTAGTTTTTACTGTTAAAAACAATTTTGGAAAAACTAAAAACAGTTTAACAGTACAAGCAAAAGAAAATACAACAAAGCATTTAGCAAAGTTTTAGCTGTATTAAAAGCTAAAAAGTTAGCTATACAAAAAAAAAAACTAGAACAACAACAGATTTATACTTAGTATAATGCTACATGCGTTAAATGCGAAATAAAATACAGTACAGTTTAAAAAAATAAATGCTTTAATTGTTATTTCGACGAAAATAATAAATAGAAAAAAACTAGCAAAACTATAAAAAAGTTTTTATTTTAAGTAAATAAAACAGCTATTAAAACAGAATTAAATAAAAATTAAAACGTAAGCTTAAAATTAAACAAGTTTTTAAAAAATTTTAAATCGAAAAAAAAAATTCTGTACGAATTACTATTAAAAATTGATTAAAATAATTTTAAAGCACTTTTTAGAAACTATATAGTTAACAATACTTTAGCAAAAAAAATTATATTTTAGCGCCGAATAAAAATTATTAAGCAAGAAATTTTTAAAAAAAAAACAAAACTAAAAAAAATAAAAACAGCACGAAAAGCTAAAAAACGCACTAAATAAAAAGCAATGCTTGTATTAAGCTTCGTCGACAAGTCAAAAAAAAACAACGCAGTATACTATAAATATTTACAATATAGAACTTTTTATTAGACTGTATACTATATAAACTACTGTATATATTACTATAACGCTAAACAAGTAAAGTAGTACTTTAAGCAAAAAAAACTAATTTATTTCGAAAATAACGAAAAAAAAAAAAAACCAAAAAAAGAACTATGTGTTTTCGGAAGCGAAAAACAGTTATTCGTTAAAGTTAAGCTAGAAACGTACAATTTAGTAGTTATAATAAATTTAAAAGCTACGAAAAACTTTATATTGTTAAATATAGTAAAACATTTCGGAATATTTACATAAGTTAAAACTAATTTTTACACTTTTACAGTAGTTGATAGCACGAATGTATTATATCGAAATAAACTTGTAAATATCGAAACAACTAAACTCCGAATAAACACAAGTAACTATATAAAATAATTACAATTAAACGTTACTCGAATAAAGCGACATAAAATTATATTAAAAATGTTATAGATTATAAAATATAACTTTGTAATCGATTAGCAAACTAAACAGCTAGTTTTTAAAAAATGCTAATATACAATTAAGTTTAAATTATTAACGATTAAGCTAATAAAAAGCAAAAATAAAAAAGCACAACTAAAAAAACTCGACTAAAGCTTAAAAAAAGTTTGCGCTACTTCCGAAAAAAAGCTAGATTACTTAAACGAAGAATTATATATTAAAAAAGTATTTACAAAGTATAAAAAGTTCAAAAAGCTATTTTTAGACGACTAAAAACTTGCGGCTTTGTTAAAACACAAGCTATAAAATTATAAAATACTATTAGTAAAAAAAAAAATGCTTTTAAAAAAACTAATTTATTTATTATTCGAAAATAATTTAAAAACGCTTAGAAAGTTTATCGATTTAAACTTAAAAAAAAGAATTATTAAAAAGTTAATATTACTAGCAAAAAACTCGGTGTTGTTTATACTTAAACTAAATAGCACGAAACGATTATACGTTAACTATAAAAAGTTGAACAATATAACAATCAAAAATCGCTATATACTACTGCGAACAAACGAAATAAAAAATCGACTGCAAAAAGCTAAAATATTTATACAACTAAACTTACGAAACGCGTATTATAGTGTAAAAATTAAAAAAAATTAAAAAATAAAAAACAGCTTTCGAAACTCGGTATAAACATTATAAGTTTACTATTATGCTAATAAATGTAACGTACGGGGTAGCCTTAGGCCTAGGTAGCTGGGCCTGGGGCTCGTTGGTTGGTATGGTATATATGAAATAGACTAAACACTGCTTTTCACTAAAGAGTGAAACGTTACAAGTATAACAAAGACTATATTGCTAAACTATAATAAAGTTTTAAGCACGAAGCTTTTAAGCTATAAAACTACGACTACTTATATATTATAGTTAAGCTAAAGTTTTTTGAAGTTTCTGGAGTTTATATAAACTTTTAAAACTTTTTTAGATTTTATTACGTAACACGGTCGCAGTTTCTAGAAGTTAATAAGCCGTCTGCTTTTTTGCTTACTTAAAGTTTTAAAATACTGGCTGATTTTAAGACTTACATTTTTAAAATTTTTATTAGTTTCGAAACGCTAAAACGTTTTGAAGCTTTTTTTTTAAAGTTTTAGCAAATCCCAGAATTTAGTTCGTGACACTATTTTTTTTTCGCTTTAGCGTGCTTTTACGCTTAAATACAAATAAAAAAATCTTGCGCGAAAAGCATGGCTTTTTTTTTTTTTTACTATGCTACTTTAGCGTACGAGCAGAATTAAAAATCGTAGTAAAAATTTGTTTAAAAAAAAAATTCGTAAAAAATTCGAGCTAGCTGATTTTATCGAGTTTGTTAATAAAAAAATGTTTTCGTATATTCGGTGTAAAAAAAAAGATTTGAAATGCGTTGCTAATTTAGAAAAAAAGCGTTTAGCGAAATGTTTAGAATATATACAAACGAAGTGTTTTTGTGACATAAGCGTTTTTTTGTTCGAGCGCTAAAACTTCGAAGTTTCGCGTTTAGCTAACTAAATGTTTTTCGATTGTTAACTGAAAAAGCTAAACAATAAAAAAAAAAAAGCTTCGGTTTAAGCTTAAAAAACTATAGCTAAAGTAGCTCGTTTTCGGAAACAAAAAGCGTTTATTAAAAATTGTCGAAAAAAAATAGCTCGTCGTAGTTTTCGCTATTTAAAAAAGCTGAATACTGTCGAAAAAAAAAAAAAAAAAGAAACTGAAACAAAAAAAAACGAAAAGCAAAAGCAGGCCGTCGCTGTTAGCGTTGTTTTTGTTATTAGCGAATTTTATAACGATTTTTTGGCAGAATTTTTTAGTTTTTTAAACTTTTTTTAAACAAATCAAGATTTTGTTAATAAAATTCTGTTAACAATTTAAAGCAATTAAAGTTGTTTTTAAGTTTTTATGTGTTTTTTGAATATAAGTAGTTTTTTTATTTAACGAAATATTTAACTTGTGTTTTAATATATTTGCAGTTTAGAATTTGTTTTACTTTATATTCGGCGTTTAAGTTAACTAGAAAAATTTCCGTTTTTAGTGCTAGTAAAGTATTCGGTAGTGCTTTTTTAAACAGAAATACGTAGAATACTAAATAAATGTTTATATTTTTAAGCAAGTTTAATTTGTAGTTTAAAAGTTTTTTGACTTTTTCGATTTTGTATAGTTTTAATTTTTTGTAGTTTAGTTTATCGCTTGGTTTTTTAGTGTTAATGTTTTTTTTAAGTAAGTAAACTTTTTTTTTTTTTTTAAAAGTAAGTTTTTAACTACGTTTTTTGTTGTAGTAGTAAGCGTTTTTTTTTGTTATAAACTGCAGGTTTTTTGCTAGTTTTTTGTGCAGTTTTTTAATATTTTAAACTTTGACGCAAGTATATTTATTGTCGATATTCGTAATTTTTAGTTTTTTGTATACTATTAACTTGTAGCTATAGTTGGCAAAAAATAGTAAAACTAGTGTCGTTTTTGTAGTCGAACTGTTGTATACGAATTGTGCAAATAGCAATAGTTAAACTTAATTGTTTTGTTTGTAATTAATATAGCATTTTAAGTATATTTTTACTATTTGGTTTATTTTTTTTGTTTAGCTATTTGTTTGTAAGTAAAAAAACGTAAATAGTTTTTTTTTAGCGCTTAACTGCGCTATAAAGCTTGTTTAGAACTTAAATGTAAAAAGTTTGTTTTTGTTTAATATAATTTTTTTTAGCAGTTTATGTAAAACGATTGTTGAGAATCTCTATTTTAGAGGTTTAAGGAAGTGTCATGTATATGTGATCAAGCACGTGACGTTCCGTCACGTGGTTGGCTTGGCATGGAAAACTCTGTATATAGAACGCGTAGCATACAACCTCACAATACACACCTGTAATTCCTACGCTTCCGCACCCACCCTTTTCAATAACGATTACTTTTTTAAAAAAAGTGTGCGCGAAGTTTTTTGCTGTACTTGACTTGCAGTATAAAACAAGTATTACATATTTTGTCAGTTTTTTTACTATAACTAGAATAAAATCGTATTTTATTTTTGTTACTAGATTTTTAAATTTCGAGAATTTAACAATAAAGTTTTAAAATATTGATTTTTATAGTATAAGTAGTATTAAAGTTGTTTGTATTTGTTTATAAAAAACTCGGCGTAAAGCTTTGTTTTTAATGCAAGTATTACAACTGCTGACTATTGTTTTTATTATAGTTTTTAGTTATAAACACTAAAAAGTTTTCGCAATTTTTTTATACGTTTTTTTGATTTTTTAGTGTTCGTGTGCAAAAAAGCTATACTGTTTTTTAACAAAGCTTTTTTTGATTTTTTTAAGTATATATAGTTTTTTTGTTTTTTTTTGTTGGAAAATTTCGTTATTTTTTTTATTTTTTTTAAAAGTTTTTTTTAGTATTCGTTGTACGTTTAAATTTCGTTTAGCGCTATTTTTGAAGCGTGTTAACTATAGTTCGGTAAAATTATGTTTTACTGTTGTTGCAATTTTTTTTATATTTAAAATAAAGTTTTTATTTTCGAGCTTTTTAAACAAAACTGTTTTTTAGTATATTTTAAAGTTTTTATATTTTGGTTTTTTGCTAAACGCGTTAGTTTTCGCGTTGTTTGTTTCGTTAACGTGTTTAATAACTAAGTCGAATTTTGCTAGTTTTTTAGTTTATTTAGTTAATTTTCGATTGTTTAAAACTTTAGTAGTAGTAAAAGTTCGAAAATTTATATAGTCGGTATAAATAGTAACCGTAAACTTTGCTTTTTGTAAATAAATACGCTAGTGCTTTAACGCTTTTACAATTGCGAGCAGTTTTTTTTTATAAATGTTGTAGTTTTGTTTTATTAACAATATTGTTTTTAAAAAGTAAACAACGAAATGTAGTTTGTTGTTATCGTTTTTTTAAAAGTAAACTACTTTTATTGTTGTATTTAAAGTATCGGTTTCGATTATGTTTTTTTTATTTTTGTTATAATGTTAAAAAATTAGTTTTTTAGCGAACTTGTTTTTAATTTTTTTAAAAATTGTTTTTTGATTTATTTTTTATTTAAAAAGTACGTTTTTTTTAGTTAGTTGTATTAAAAAGTAAACTAACTTTGAATATTTTTTAATAAATTGTCGGCAGAAGTTAGCGAATTTCAGAAATAATTGCACGTTTTTAACGTTGCGTAATAATTTTTACTTTTGAATATTTTTAATTTTAATAAAGTCGATAGCAAAGTATTTTGTTTCGATAATATATTTTAAAAAATTTATTTTAGTAACACTAAATTTACATTTTAACAACTTCAGGCGAAAGTTTACTTGCGCAAATTTCCGTATAACTTGTTTTACGTGTTTTTTGTGTTTTTTCGGTTTTTTCGAATAAATTAAAATATCGTCGAAGTAGTATACGACTGTTTTTTATAAAAAAATTTTTAAAATGTTTTTGTTTTGTTTTTAGCAAGTTGTAAAAGCATTAATTAAGCCGAAAAGCATAACTGTGTATTTTTATAGTTTCGAAAGTAATATAAAAGCCGTTTTTTATTCGTAGTTTTTTTTAATTTATATTAAAACAAACGAACTTTTTTAATCGAGTTTAGTAAATATTTTTGCTTTAGTTAAACTGTTTTGCAAGTACTAGCTACTAAACACAAAGTATACGTTTTTTATCGTAACGTTGTTTAAACTACAATAGTTTACGCAAAGTTTTTTTTTAAAGTTTTTTTTGTTTTTTTTTTTTTTGCGTGTTAACAGTATATTCGATGCTGCTAGTAATTTAGATTTCTTAATTTATTTTTTTTTTGCTGATTTTTTTATATATTTTTTAAACGTTTTTAAAATTTGTAAATTATGCAGTTTTAGTTTTTCAGAAAATAGTTTTTTTTTTTTTTTTAAATTAATTTCGTGATTTTACGGTTAGTGTTTTAATAAAACACGCATATTTTGTAAGTTTTTAAACAACCGTGAAAATTTTTTGTATAGTACAAATATTTAGTCGAATGTATTTTTTGTGTTTCGCTGTACTAAACTTTTAAGTTTTTGAAGTTTTAGTTTAAAAAAAGCAGCGCTAGTTTTTTTTTTGCTATACGTATTTTGCAAGTTACTTTTTGTACAAGTATATTTGTTAAACTAAATACTGTCGTTTGTTCAGTTTATATTTAAATTGTGCTTTTTAATTTAAAAAGTTTCGAAAATAACGTTATGTTTTTCGATTAATATAACGTTTAGTACTATTTTTTTAGTATGCTTTTCTGGTATAACTATTTTTATAAACAAAGTTTTTTTTTTAACTTATTTATTTGTGCCGACGTTTTTTTTATTTATCGCTGTTATTTAATACGGTTTTTTTTTGTATATAGTTCTAATAGCTTTTTTTTGGACATATTTCGTATTAATGTACGTATTTATTACTTTAGTGTTAATTATAACTTTAGTGTTTTTGCTTTCGAGCTTTATTTTTTTTTTAAGCTAATACAGTTTTAATATAGTTGCCGTTTGTTTTAGTTTTTGTTTTCAAATAACGTTGCTGTATATAGCGTTTAGTTATATTTTGTAATCGAACTTTTTTTTTATTAGTTTGTAAAGTTTATTTTTTTTTAAGTAATTGAGTTTTCGTTTTTTGTTTTTTGCAAATATTTTGTAGTTAAGGTTTTTAATTATTTTATACTAAAAGCAGCGTTTTTTTTGCTTAACTATTATTTTTTAAATGTTACTTTTTTTTAAATGCTGTTTTAGTTTTAAAAGCTTTTTTTTAGCTGTATATTTTTCGATAGTTTTTTTATTTGTTAGTTTAAACGCTACGCAGCGTTTATTTTTATATATAATTTCGGCTTTTATGCTAAAAAGTTTTGTGTTTATGTTTTTTTTTTGCGGCTTTTTTTAATAGTTAAGCTTTTTTATATTTGTTAGAAAAAACTATGTTTTAGCTTTTTTTTCGAACAAAGCTAGTTTTTATTTTTTTTTTACTTTCGAGTAAAGTTTTAAAGCTAGTGCTAAGTTTATAGTTTTTAAAGCAAAAAAGCCGAGTTTCGAAAGTTGTGTTGTTATTTTTATGTTTTCGAGTTTTTTTTTAAAGAACTTATAAAAAATTTTTTGTACTTTATATTTTTTTACACATTTTTTTATACAGACTTTTTTAACTTAAATAGTATTGGCTTGTTTTTTACTGCTGTTTTTTTTGTAAAACGAAATTATATGCTTTTTTTTGCTGTAAGTGTAGTATAGTTTGTTTTTTTTTTTGTGCTGTATTTTTTTTTTGGATATAAACTTTTTTTTTTTTTGTAGCGTTTATTTTTATAAGTTTTAGCTAACAGTTTAGCTTTTTTTTTAAATTACGCTTTTTTTTTTCGTTTTTGTAGTACTAGCGTTTTTTTATAAATTTTTGGTTTTTGTAAAAATTACTAATTTTGTTGTTTATTAATACGGACATTTCGATTAATAATTTTATGTTCGTGAAATTGTTTATTCGAGCGAGTTCAGCTTAAACATAGATTTTAAGTTTTTTTATGTAGTAGTTAATTAAAGCTTGTACGTTTTAGCCGGTTTAAATAGTATGTTTTTTAAATTCCTGTTACGCGCATCGCTAACAGGCTTATTCCTTAGAGGCCTGAGGCTCGGTAAGCTTGACTTACACAAAGAACCCTTAGGGTATAGATCACGTAATGGATTATAGCAGTTGTTATAATTCAAGTGAGTTTTGGATTATAGCACTTGCAATAATTTAACTTACAATAGATTTATATAAAAAAACAGTTTTTTTTAGAATAAGAGCTTCGTGCTTAACTTAAATAGTATTTTTTTAGTATACTTGTTATTAGGATTTAATTTTTATATATAATATACTTGCTTTTTTCTAGACTAACAACTTTTCGGACTAAAATCTTTTATTTATATCAGTTGTAAGTTAATAAAACTGTAACACTTTAAGCACTTCGTTTTGAAGTACTTGTATTACGTATACTATGTCGACAACTAGTTCAACTTTACGTATTTTCAAAAAATTTACTAACAATAAAAAAAAGCAACTTGAAGTTATTCTTTAACAAATCAAACCGTTTAAAGTTTAAGAACTTAAACTTTTTAATAGCAACAAACTACATTTTAAACAGTATATTTTTTAATGCGAAATTTACATTCGTATTAAAATAAGTATGCTAAGTTGACCACAGTCAACTTGGGGAAGGGAAGCTTGTGCTGTACGCAAGGTCTGCCCAATTGCAGTGGTTCAGGGAGAATGGATTGATTGATTGAGGAGCTCTACAGAGGTGCTTAGTAAAAGGGGTGCGACCCTTTCACTGATGACTAAGCTATCACATGAGGTATGGCCCATGCTTTACGGGTGGGCTACACTACCAATTCTTAACACTTCTATTTAGCACACTTGTAATGAAGCATGTGTCTAGCTCCTACTATCCTTCTACTGCCTTTTTGTTTTTTTTGCTTCTACTTGACTTTGGCGTTTTTTCTCCGAGCAAAAGGCCGTTCTTGTCCTTTTACTAGCCTTAATAAACGGCAGTACTTTTCGAACGCGACACACCCAAAAGGCTTCGTTAGTCCGTTTGCGGGCATAAACTCCGTAAGCACGTACGTTACTTGTATTCGTCTTTTTTCGGCCAGGTCACGAATATAGTAATAGCAGATATCGATATGCTTCGAGCGTTTATGCAAATAAAAGTTCTTAACTAGAGCTAGCGCTTTTTGATTGTTTCCGCGGATCTTTACGGTTCGCGAAGGTTCTCCGATATACTTTGCGTGTTTTATATTACAAAGAATTTGTGCTAGCTATTGGCTCGTTTTAGCGCACATAGCTATTGCAACGTATTCTGATTCCGTGCTGGATGCGGCTATCGAAGTTTGCTTTATACTTTTCCAGGAAACGGGCTTTTCGTAAAGTATAGCAACGTTGCTTGAAGTGCTTTTACGGTTTGTTTTGTTTTCTGTTTAGTCGGCGTTTAAATAAAGTACCAGATTGCAGTTTTCTTTTGGCTCGTATCGCACTTTCTGTGCTACAGTAGTTTGTAGATATCGCATAAGTCCTTTAAGCGCGTTACTGTAGTGGCTTGCAGGATTTTTCATGAACTGGCTAAGCTTTCCGAGGCTAAAAGCTTTGTTTGGGCGAGTATGAACTATACTGTACATTAAGCTGCTTATAACCCGTTAGTATTCGTTAACGTTGATTCGTTAGTTATTAGGTTTTGCAGGCCGCAAATTGTCGTAGTTCTTAATAAAAGTAAGCTTTTTTTTATGAGTGCCGTGTATAAACTCGTAACGGTTCAGGACAGCGTTTAGATACTGCTTTTGATCGATCTATAGTTTTTTTGTTTTCCGGTTTCGAGTAATTCGTATACTTAGAATTTTTTTGATTTTTTCTAGGTTTTTGGCTGTGAATCGTAAAAAGAAGTAATTGTCGAACCACTCGACATCGGTTGTTCTGGACGCTGCGAGCACTATGTCGTCGACGTAAACAAGTAAAATCAGGCCGAGCTGCGCGTGCGTAAATAAGCACGGGTCCGCCAAGCTTTGAACAAAACTTCCTGCAAGCAAATAGGATTTGCAAAGCAAGTTCTAATTTTTTGCGGTTTGTTTCAGTTCGTAAAGGCTTCGTAAAACTCGTAAAACATACTTATCGCAAACTGCTACACTGTTAGACTTTGCTAAGTAAATTCTTTTCTGGAAAGCGGATTCGGTAAACGCGTTTTTGATATCGAAGTAGCAATACTCCAGATTTTCAGCTGCGACTATAGCTAGCAAAATTCGTAACGTATCTATTCGGACTGTTAGCGCAAAAGTTTCGAAGTAGTTTTGTTCGTAAACCTGTAAAAAACTTCGAGCAACCAGTTTAGCTTTGAAGCGCTTTACTGATTTTTCCGAAGTTGTTTTGACTGTAAAAACTCACTTAGTAGAAACTTCGTTGTAGTTTTTTAGTCTAGGTTCTTTTTTCCAGGTTTTGTTAACAGCGAGAAAAGCAAGTTCCATTTTTATAGCGTTTCGCCACTGCGAGCCGTAATTAGAATCATTTACAGCTTGTTTATAAGTTGTAGGAATAGAGATTCCGCCGACGACAATGCTAGCTAGTGCTAATTCGTTTGTTTCGACCGAAAAAGAGTTAGCGAAAAAGTCGTTTGTTACGAGGGCTAGTATAGCTTTAAGGATTTTTTTTGCCGGCTTTTCGTTATTGCTTTCGGTAGTTTGATTTTTGTGACGTTTCCGTAAAAAGTATTTTTTACGGCCAAGTTCGGCTTGATTTTCTAAGCCGAGCTTGGGAAATTAAAGGAGCTTCGAGTTTAACAGCTTATTTTAAAGTGACTTTAAGTTGGCTTTAACAGTCGTTTTAGCTTGTAACGTTGAAGCAGCACTTTATTGAACATGTTCAGTAATTGGCTTGTTAAACGTGTTTAATAGAAGCTCAGATTCGGGCTTTAAAGTTTCTGACTTTTTGCTGATTGGCTCGCTGTTTGTTTTGTTAGGAAGCTCGACCGTAATTGGCTTAGCTATAAGATTTTTCTGGGTTTTTACAGCGGATTCGCTGCTTTTTACGGGCTTGGTTGCTGCTAGTATTCGAATTTCGAAATTGTTTATGATTTTGAGTATTGACTCTAAATCGACAGTTTGGAAAGTAGTTTTTTTCTTTGTCGTACTAGTACCAGAAGAGCGTTTTTTTGAGGCTTTGTCTGAAAGCGAGTTCGGTGTGCTTTGCAGGCCGTTTGCGCTTCGTAGTTTTAGTTCCACCGTTTTTTTTTTAACGTTTTCGTCGATCCGTAACACTTTAGCTCTGATTGTATATTCCAGGTTTGGCGCGTAAACTCTAAGTTGATAAGTTGTGTTTTGGCAATAACTTATAAACACGCTAACACGACTTTTATCGACGAGCTTGTTATGCTTTTTTTCAGCAGAAAGTGATTTCGGATTTATATATAAATAGCACTTGTTTTTTTATACGCGGATATAGTCGATCGAAAGCTTTTTACTTGTATAAACTTTTTCGGGTGAAATTTTTCTGTCGTTAATTATTGGCTTTGTTGCTGTACGGTTTTGTAAGTACGCATTAGTTTTTACGGCTTTGTTTCAGAACTTTATAAGCAGGCCTGCTTTTTTAAGCATAGCTTTCGCAGAGTTTTCGGCTATTTAGATACATTTTTCGGCAATGCTGTTTTAGTGTGATTTATAAGCAACAGTGTATTGTGGCCGAATACTGTTTTGCCGGCACTAGTCGTTTAAAAGCTTTTTCAGCTTTGCGGCATTGTCTGACTTTACGCTTACGACTTTATAGCCAGACTCTAGTTTTACTTGCTTTTTTTAAGCTTGAAAATTAGAAACTACTTTTCGCTTTGTTTTTGTAGCTAAAGTTTACACTTTGCGAGTTGCGTTGTCGATCATTTTAGCGAAGTATCTGTTTCCGCGGGCTGTAATAGAAAAAGGTCCGCATACGTTTACGGATACTAAGTCGAGAATGTGAGGCTTTTATAGTGTTAGCTTGCGGTTAGAGCGATTTCTTAATTTAGTTAAAGCACAGACTTCACAAACATAGTTGAAAAGTAGAACTTTGATTTTGTTTTTCAGAGTTGTTACTGTGTAAAGTTTACGAATTACTTTTTTTCCGAAGTGTGCAAATCGTCGATAATACAGTTAGTAACGAGCCGTTGCTTTAGCGTTGCGGTTCGTAGCTAAGTTATTTGCTATGTCCGTATTTGACTTTTCGGTTGCAGAAAAAGCGCAACAGCAGGTTTGCAGGTCCGTAACAGGCTTTTTGGGCTAACTTAGAGTTACTTTAAAAAGAGTTGTTAGCTAAACATTTTTTGCTGTAAACGCTGTTTCGTCGTAATTATTAGCGATATTAAAAACTATATAAACTTTATTTGTAAAGCGTGCCGTAATAACTGTGCGGTTACTTTTTTTGTATTATATGCATTTGTTATCGAAAAAACCTGTAAGACTATTTGCACAAACTTTTTTGCTTAAGAAAAAGTTTACTTCTAGTTTAAGAACGTATAGTACATTTAACAACAAAAAAGATTTTTTACTTCTGACTCGTAGCTCAACCGTATTTATATAATTTGAACTTAACTGCTTTTTTTCAACTTTTATTCTGCGTCTCGGTATTTTGATCAAAAAACGCTTAAAAAAGTGGAGTTGGTCAGTTATATAAAAAAAAGCTCCGAAGTCTGAAGCTTATTAAGAATAAAGAATTTTACGAGCGTTTTTTAAAAAAATTGCAGCCGTTTTTTCGTTGTTTGAGCTGTAAATAAGCTTTTCTGAGTCGGAGTTTAGCAGTAACGTTTCTGGGTTTGACTCGGCTTTATAGTAGCTTTTTTCCGAGTGCTTGTACTTGGGCGTTTAGTTGCTTTGTTGGTTTCGGCGTTAGCGCTGAGTTTGCCGTTTTTCGCGAACAACATTTTAAGCGACTTTTTTCTATTTGCAATTAAGGAATCAGTAGTTGCGGCCGTTGCAAAACCAGCATTCCAAGTTTTTCGACTTAGGGCTTTTACTGCAAAGCTTAGAGTACTGCGGCCGTAAGCTTTTTGTTTTGTGGTCTGTGATATACTAAGCTGCAAGTGCCGTAGCTGTTGTTTCTTTTGCAGTCAACTGGTTTTAGCGCTTGTTAAGAATAAATAGCTTGTTTTGAGTTAAAAAGTTCGGCTAAGTATCGATAACGTCGCGAGTAGTTCCGTAGCTTTCTGGAAGTTTGCCGAGCAAATAGTCAAACAAGTGTTTTTTCGTAAAAAATGCAGCTATAGCTGGATCGTCCGCAACGATCCGTCGTTAAAGCTTTTTTAGCTTGATTTACGCGTTTTCAACTTTTGTGTTTTTTTGCATTTTAAAAGTAGTCAGCTTTTTTAAGTTTTAGCGGCGTGTATACGAGCGTGTTTGAAAGTATTTAAGCCGTAAGTTTATTTATTTGTTTTTTACGGTTGCAAATTCTTTTATAAGCTTTTTGTTTATAGAATCAATGCAAATTCGTAGCATAAATAACGCTTTAGCAAACGCTATTGTATACTCGTTTTTTTTCTCGTCGTTTTATGTTTTAAAAAGTGTGCTATTTTTTTGTAGTGTTAAAACAATCCAAGCATGCTCCTTAATTGTTTTTTTTATTACAAAAACGATTCTTTTTTTTATAAAGTACAGCTTTAGCAGTTCGAACTAGTTTTCCTATATATTTTGGCTCAAAGTTTTTACAGGCCGCTTTGCTTTGCTAACGTAATTTATGTCGAATTGCTTAGTTTTTTGTTAAACGCGTTTAGCGAGGTTCGAAGTAAAAAAAAAAAAAGCTGTCGTATAATAGCTTTCGTGTTGTAAGTAGAATGTGAAAGCTGTCGTACAGTAGTTTTCGGTTTGAAATTTGTTAATATAGTTGAAATAGCAATTTGTATGCTTCGTAAGTTCGACTAAAGGTCCGTCGCTGTTTTATTGGCTATTCGTCGCTTTTGTATGTATTGGCAGTCCGTTGCTTTCGTGTTATTAGCTATTTGTTGCTTTTTTGTGTAGCTTTTACTGTCGTGATAAGTCCGTTAAGCTGCAGGTAGTCGTTCTTGACAGTTTGCCTTTTTTTTCGATTGGCTCTTTTTTTCTGGCTTTTTTCGTACACTCACGGTGCGAACCCGAGTTTATAACTTATTAAAATAAGTATGCTAAGTTGACCACAGTCAACTTGGGGAAGGGAAGCTTGTGCTGTACGCAAGGTTTGCCTAATTGCAGTGGTTCAGGGAGAATGGATTGATTGATTGAGGAGCTCTACAGAGGTGCTCAGTAAAAGGGGTGCGACCCTTTCACTGATGACTAAGCTATCACATGAGGTATGGCCCATGCCTTACGGGTGGGCTACACCACCAATTCTCAACAATTCGTATAAATTTATTGTTTTTCGGAAGTCAAAAACAAATTGTTTTTTAAGCAGTGTTATACTTTACCGGAACTGTTTATAACTGGATTTTTACTTATTTGAAAAACTATTTTATATATAAATATAATAAAAAAGAAAATAAGACTAATGCTATTTTCGACAATTACGATAAGTATATTCGACAATTTACGCGTATATTCGCTAATTCGGATAAAGAATTACGCGCAAAAAAAAATATTTAATTATACCGACAACTTACTAGTATTTCGGAGTATATTGAAAAGTTTAAAGTGTTAGCAAAACGAGTAAATTAAAATAATAAAGCACTTTTTGCGTTGTATTACAAAAAACTTAAAAACGAAGTTAAAAATAATATTGTTAAAAGAAAAAAGCTTTTAACTTTTTTTGCTATGAAAAACAAAACAATTGAAATCGACATTCGCTTGTATAAAAAACGCTTAGAAAAGAAAAACTAGTACTTTATAAGCTAGTACAACAAAAAGACTTAATTTAAGAAAGTTTAATACTACTTACTTATAAAACTGGATGCGTTTTAAAAAAAACTACGGAACAACAATTTGTTTAAAAAAAAAATGCAGTAACAACGTAACAAAAAGCTATATTTCGAATGTAGTTTTTTAAGCTACATAGCTAGCTTTTACTGTTAAAAGCAACTTTAAAAAAACAAGAAACAGCTTAACAGTACCGGCAAAAAAAAATACAACAAAGCACTTAGCAAAGTTTTGGTTGTATTTAAAGTTAAAAAACCAGAAATGCTAAAAAAAAAACTAGAACAACAACAGATTTATACTTAGCATAAAGCTACGTGTGCTAAATGTAAAATAAAGTGCAGTATATTTTGAAAAAACAAATGCTTAAGCTGTTATTTCGACGAAAATAACGAATAAAAAAAAACTAGCAAAACTATAGAAAAATTTTTATTCCAAATAAATAAAGCAGTTATCGAGTTAAAATTCGACGAAAATTAAAATGTAAACTTAGAATTAAACTAACTTTTAAGAATTTTCGAATTAGAAAAGCGAGTTTTGCATAAATTACTATTAAAAGTTGACTAAAATAACTTAAAAGCACTTTTTAGAAAATATGTAGTTAACAATATTCTAGTAGAAAAAATCACTTTACAGCGCCGGCTAGAAATTATTAAACAAAAGATTTTTAAAAAACAAAATAAGCTAGAAAAACTAAAAAATGTACAAAAAGCTAAAAATCGTATTAAGTAAAAAGCTATACTTGCATTAAGTTCTGTTGACGAATCTAAACGAAACAACGCAATACACTACAAACACTTACAGCACGGAATTTTATACTAAACTGTATGCTATACTAACTACTGCACATATTATTACAACGCTAAGCAGTCGAAATAGTATTTTAAGCGGAAAAAACTGCTATATTTCGAAAACGACAAAGAAAAACTACTAAATAGCAAAAAACTATGCGCTTTCGGAAGCGAAAAACAGTTGTTTGTCAAAGTTAAACTAAAAATATACAATATAATAGCTATAATAAACTTTAGAGCTACAAGAAACTTTGTATTACTAAATGTAATAAAGCATTTTAGCATATTTACGCAAGTTAAAACTAACTTTTATACTTTTACAGTAGCCGATAACACGAACGCATTATATCGAAATGAACTTGTAAATATCGAAATATTAAAACTTAGAATAAATACAAATAATTATATAAAGTAGTTACAACTGGACGTTACTCGAATAAAGCGGCATAAGATTATTTTAAAAATGCTATAAATTATAAAGCATAATCCAATAATTAATTAGCAAATAAAACAACTCGTTTTTAACAAGTGCTAATATACAGTCAAGCTTAAGCTGTTAACTATTAAGCTAACAAAAAGCAAAAACAAAGAAGTACAATTAAAAAAACTCGACTAAAGCTTACGAAAAGTTTGCGCTACTTTTAAAAAAAAGCTAAATTACTTAAACAAGAAATTATATACTAAAAAAGTGTTTAAAAAGTATAAAGAGTTCGAAAAACTGTTTTTAAAGAAACAGAAACTCGCGGCTTTGCTCGAATACAAGCTATAAAATTATAAAATACTATTAATTGAAAAAGCAGTGTTTTTTAAAAAACTAATTTACTTATTATTCGAAAATAACTTGAAAACGCTTAGAAAGTTTATCGACTTTAGTCTAAAAAAAGAAATTATTAAAAAGTTAACATTACTAGCAAAAAACTCGGTGTTATTTGTATTTAAACTAAACAAAACCAAAAAGTTGTGCGTCGATTATCGAAAGTTGAACAATATAACAATTAAAAATCGCTATATACTACTAAAAGCAAACGAAATAAAAAATCGCTTGCAAAAAGCCAAAATATTTATACAGCTAAATTTACGAAATGCGTACTATAGTGTACGAATTAAAAAAAGCAAAAAATAAAAAACAGTTTTCGGAATTCGGTATAAATATTATAAGTTTACAGCTATGCCGATAAAGCTTACGAATGTTTTCGCTATTTTTCAAAAACTGATTAACAACATTTTTATGCTATTTTTAAACGTTATTTGCATATGCTATTTAAATAACATTTTAATTTATTTTAGTCGAGAAAAAAATCACGAAAATAATGTTAAAACAGTATTATGTGCGCTGCATAATACTGATATAAAACTTAAATTATCGAAGTGTCGATTTAGAATTAAAAAAGTCATATTTTTAAAATATGTAATTTTTATAAAAAAAATCAAAATAAATCTAGCAAAAATTAAACTTATTTTAAAATAAAATGCTTTAATATGCGTTAAAAATGTACAATTATTTATAAGATTCGCAAATTTCTATCGAAAATTTATTAAAAAATATTCGGAATTAGTTATTTTATTAATTCGACTTACTCGAAAAAACGTAGTTTTTAAGTAAACAACAAAAGCACAAAAAGCGTTCAACAAGTTAAAGCAAGGTTTTACTACTGTTTTTGTATTTTTTGCTTTCGATACAAAAAAAAAAATCAAAGTAAAAACAAATGTATTAAATTACGCTTTAAAAGCTGTGTTTAGTTAATTTAATACAAAAAAGAAATAGCAACTAATAGCATTTTATTTACGGAAATTTATATTAGCAAAACTTAACTACAAAATACACAACAAAAAACTACTCGCAATTGTTAATGCTTTTCGAAAATAGAAAATATACTTAAAAAGATTTAAATACTAAATACAAGTACTAACAAACTATAAAAATCTTATTGTTTTTACTACTACTAAAAAGTTGAACCGACACTAAGTTAAGTAAACAAAAAAACTCGCTTTATACAACTTTAAAATTTTATATGTTAAAAAAACAAAAAATGCTAAAACAAACGCATTTAGCAAAAAACCGGAATACTTTTTTAATAAAACACATATTTTGTACATAGTACTACAACAAAATAAAAAATCGTTAGTATTTAACAAAAAAGAACTTTTTATAACAACAAAAATAAAATACCGAGTAAAAAACTTAAAGTTTATTTAAGCGTATAAAAAAAATTTTATAGCTACTAAAATTCTTAATAAACAAAAGCAAAAATTTACTATAAACAGTTTAGAAATTTTTCGTTATTACAAAAAAATTTATGTTTTATTAACTTTAAAAACGACTTTTGTAATAAAACAATACGAATTATTCGTTTACGGATATTAAAAAATCGCTAAAACAATAAACAAGATTTCTAAAAGTTACTACTTTTTAAAAATAAAAAAACTAGTTACTAGAATAGTTACCGAATACAACACGTGTATTCGAAATAAAGCTTTACGCTATGCTTTTTATAGACTAATACAATCGCCGATTATTTCGAAGCAACTATAAAAATTTATCGTATAAAACTTTATAGTAAAACTACTATTTTCGAAACAGCTAGTTTTAAAAAAATAGTACGATTTAATATTTATTATTATAAACCGAACTACTAAATATTGCTATTTAAAACTATATTTAAAAAACAGCACAGCAGAAAACTTAGCTTATACATTTTTTAAAGTCGTAATTGCGAACTATAAAACTTTAACGGAAATTATTTTAAACAAAAACAAGTTTTTTATATTTAAGTTTTAAACAACGCTTATTACGTTTATAAAAGTTAAACGAAAGTTATTAACAAGCTTTTATTTATAAACTAATAAACAAACAAAAAAATTTAACTAAACAATAAAAGTATACTTTAAATATTATGTAAACTATAAACAAAACAATTAAATCGAGCTTTTGCTATTTGTATAGTTCGTATACAACAATGTAATTAACGAAACAACAAAAATATCGCTATTTTATGCTAATTATAGCTACGAACTAGAAGTATATTATAAACTAAACAAAAATAAAACGCATTTACAATTTGCAATAATTAAAGTCGAACAATTACAAACACTGTATTTGCAGCTAGCCGAAAACATTAAGTTTTTAAACTAAAAATCTGCAAAGTACTACAACTGTAAATATAATAAAACACTACACTTTAAAAAAAAAAATAAAGTTTATTTTGTTAAAAAAAACATTAAAACTAAAAAACTAAACGACAAACTAAATTATAAAAAATTGAAATTATTTAAAATTAAACGAGTTGTAAAACTAAATGTATTCGAACTTTACTTTTTTAAAACTATAAATATATACTTAGTATTTTTTGTTTTACTTTTTAAACTAGCACTAAAAAAAGTACTGTTAGCTTTATACACAGAAATTAAACTAATCAACTTAAAAACTAAATACGAAGTCGAAAAAATTTTAAATTACAAGTATATCAAAAAAAAACTAAAATATTTAATAAAGTAAATCAATTATTTGAATTTAAAAAACACATAAAAACTAAAAAAGAACTTTAGTTGCTTTAAAATGCTTAAAAAGTTTTACTGTTAATATTTAAAAGTTTTAAATAAAAAGCTTAAAAAACGTTTTTAAAAAAAAGAAAATCGTAATTTAAAAGCAGTACGCTTTCGAATAAGATTTCAGTAAAGTTGTTTTTCTGACTATTCAGGCTAATTTTTTTCGCTAATTTTTTTTTTTTTTTAAAGCATCGAGCTTATTTAAGAATTCGACGCTTCGCCGAATTATTTTTTGCTTTTTACGCTAAATAAACTGTTTTTGGGCTCGTATTCGTTTGGCACGAGCTAAAGCTACTTCGATAGCAGCGTTTGCCGCAGCTTTTCTTTTAGACAGCCTTTTTTTGACTCGGTCTAAAAAAGCTTAGTTTAAAAAAGCAGGACTACTAACATTACAACTCGAAAAACTTCGTCGTACGCATTTTGAGCAGCGAAACAGGCTTTCAGTTTTTACACACTTTATAAAATGTCGATTTCGAGCATGTTTTTTTTCGCAAGCAGTACACGGAATCATTTTTTCGCCAGTCAAAATTATTCGTTTTTTCAGATTTTTTTTTTCGATATTTTTTTTCGACGTATTTTCAGGATTTAAGCAATCGGCTGTACGTTTAGTTGTTATAATAAAAAAAGAAAACGGCTATACGGCTTTTTACGATATTTTTTTAGTATACTTAAGTATGTAAACACGCTAGTTTAAAAAAGAAATAGTGTTACGCGCATCGCTAACAGGCTTATTTTTTAAAAGCTTAAAGCTCGGTAAACTTGACTTACACAAAAAACTTTTAAAGTATAAATCACGTAATAAATTATAATAATTGTTATAATTTAAGTAGGTTTTGGATTATAGCACTTGCAATAATTTAATTTACGATAGATTTATATAAAAAGACAGTTTTTTTTAGAATAAAAGCTTCGTGCTTAACTTAAATAGTATTTTTTTAGTATACTTGTTATTGGGATTTAATTTTTATATATGATATACCTGCTTTTTCCCAGACCAACAACCTCTCGGACTAAAATTTTCTATTTATATCAGTTGTAGGCTGATAGGACCGTAACATAATTTTAACTAGCGAAAAAATGCTTTTGTATACTGCTTGCGAAAAAAAACATGCCCGAAATCGACTTTCTATTAAATGCATAAAAGCAGAAAAGTTAACTCGTTGTGCTAAATACGTGCGTCGTAGTTTTTCTAAATGTAATACTAGTAATTTTGTTTTTAAAAACTAAGTGTTTTTAAACAAAACGAAAAAAAAATTAAAAAACGACGAAATTAAAGCCGAAAAAAAAGCAAATCGTTTAGCAACGGAAATTGCGAAAATTTCTGCTTGTATTAAACGAATACGAACTTAAAAACAGTTTTTTTGTGCGCGTAAAAAAAAAATGTTACAGCGAAATTTAACATTTTTTAATAAGCTCGATACTTTAAAAAAAAAAAAACGACTAGTAAAAAAAGTCGATATAAATAATTAAAAAAACAATTTTACCGAAGTCTTTTTTTAAAGCGTGTTGCTTTTAAAATATAATTTTTTTTTTTTTAAAAATATTTTTTAAATATTCTACTTAAAGCTTTTAAATATTAACAGTAAAACTTTTTAAACATTTTAAAACAGTTAAAGTTTTTTTTTAGTTTTTATATATTTTCCGAGTTCGAATAATTAGTTTATTTAATTAAATATTTTAACTTATTTTTAACGTGTTTACAGTTTAAAATTTTTTCGACTTCGTATTTAACTTTTAAATTAATTAGTTTAATTTCCGTGTGTAAAACTAGCAATGCTTTTTTTAGTGTTAGTTCGAAAAGTAAAACAAAAAATACTAAGTGTATATTTATAGTTTTAAAAAAATAAAGTTCGAATATATTTAGTTTTGCAACTCGTTTAATTTTAAATAGTTTTAACTTTTTGTAATTTAATTTGTTGTTTAATTTTTTAGTTTTAATGTTTTTTTTAACAAAATAAACTTTATTTTTTTTTTCGAAATGTAGTATTTTACTATATTTACAATTGTAGTACTTCGCAGATTTTTAGCTAAAAAACTTAATGTTTTTAGCTAGCTATAAATGCAATACTTATAGTTGTTTAACTTTAACTGTTACAAACTGCAAATGCGCTTTATTTTTGCTTAATTTATAATATATTTCTAGCTTGTAGTTATAATTAATATAAAATAGTAATACTTTTATTGTTTCGTTAATTGCACTATTGTATACAAACTGTGCGAATAGCAAAAACTCGACTTAATTGTTTTGTTTATAATTCATATAATATTTAAAGTATATTTTTATTGTTTAGTTAAGTTTTTTTGTTTGTTTGTTAGTTTGTAAATAAAAGCTTGTTAACAGCTTTTTTTTGATTTTTATAAACGCAGTAAATATTGTTTAAAACTTAAACGTAAAAAGCTTGTTTTTATTTGAAATAATTTCCGATAAAATTTTATAATTCGCAACTACGACTTTAAAAAATATGTAAACTAAATTTTTTGCTGTACTGCTTTTTAAATATAGTTTTAAGTAGCAGTATTTAAAAGTTTTATTTACAATAATAAATATTAAATTGTACTATTTTTTTAAAACAAACTGTTTAAAAAATAATAGTTTTACTACAAAGTTTTATACAATAAACTTTTATAATTAATTAAGTATAGTTAAAAATTGTAATTGTTTATAAAAAGTATAGTATAAAACTTTGTTTCGGATATACGTATTACATTTAGTAACTATTTTAATAACTATTTTTTTTATTTTTAAAAAATAGTAATTTTTAAAAATTTTGTTTAACGTTTTAACGATTTCTTAATATTTATAAACAAATAATTTATATTGTTTTATTACAAAAATCGTTTTAAATATCGATAAAACATAAATTTTTTTTTAATAATAAAAAAATCCTAAATTGTTTGTTATAAATCTTTGCTTTTGTTTACTAAAAACTTTAATAGCTATAAAATCTTTTTTATAAACTTAAATAAATTTCGAGTTTTTTACTCGATGTTTTATTTTTGTTGTTATAAAAAGTTTTTTTTTGTTAAATACTAACGAGTTTTTTTTTTGTTGTAGTACTGCGTACGAAATATACGTTTTATTAAAAAAATACTTCGGTTTTTTATTAAACGCGTTTATTTTAGCATTTTTCGTTTTTTTAATATATAAAATTCTGAAATTGTATAAAGCAAGTTTTTTCGCTTATTTAATTTAGCGTCGGTTTAACTTTTTCGTAGTAGTAAAAACAATAAAATTTTTATAGTCGATTAGTACTTGTATTTAGTATTTAAATTTTTTTAAGTATTTTTTTTATTCGCGAAAAGTGTTAACTATTGCAAGTAGTTTTTTGTTGTATATTTTATAATTAAATTTTACTAATATAAATTTCCGTAAATAATATACTGTTAATTACTATTTTTTTTTTGCGTTAAATTAGCTAAACACAGTTTTTAATGCGTAATTTAATGCATTTGTTTTTACTATAATTTTTTTTTTTATATTAAAAGCGAAAAGTACAAAAGCAGTAATAAAAACTTGCTTTAACTTGTTGAACGTTTTTTGTGCTTTTGTTGTTTATTTAAAGTTCACGTTTTTCCGAATAAATCGAATTAATAAAATAATTAGTTCTGAGTATTTTTTAATAAATTTTCGATAAAAATTAGCGAATTTTATAAACGACTGTACGTTTTTAACGCAAGTTAAAGCATTTTATTTTAAAATAAATTTAATTTTTGCTAAGTCTATTTTAATTTTTTTTATAAAAATTATATATTTTAAAAATATAACTTTTTTAACTTTAAACTTGTATTTCGATAGTTTAAGTTTTATATTAGTATTGTACAACGCGCACAATACTGCTTTAACATCGTTTTTATAGTTTTTTTTTTTGTTGGAATAAACTAAAATATCGTTTAAGTAGTATATATATATAATATCTAAAAAAAGTATAAAAATATTGTTAATTAGTTTTTAAAAAATAGCCGAAACATTTGTAAGTTTTATTGTCACGAACCAAATCCTGGGACCTGCTGAGGCCCCAGGAAAGGAGCCCCAGGACGCTCTGGCGTCCCGGGACTAATAAAGATCCTAGAAATGTGGGTCCCAGAATCAGCCAGTGTCTTAAAATTTTAAGTAAACAAAAAAGCAAACGGCTTATTAACCTTTAAAAACCGCGATCGTGTCACGTAATAAAGTCTAAAAAAGTCTTGAAAGTTTATATAAACTTTAAAAACTCCAAAAAACTTTAACTTAACTATAATATATAAATAGTCGTAGTTTTATAGCTTAAAAGCTTCGTGCTTAAAACTTTATTATAGTTTAGCAATATAGTTTTTGTTATACTTGTAACGTTTCACTTTTCAGTAAAAAGCAGTATTTAGTTTATTTTATATATACTATACTAACTAACAAGCTTTAAACTTAGCTATTTAAACTTAAAACTATTTTGTACGTTACACTTTAAACACTCGGTTTTAAAGTAACTAAGCAATATAGCACTTAACACAAAAAGTTTTTCCGCTAGCACAATTAAACAAAAAGCAAAAAAAAAAATAATTACTCTAAATATTACTGCTACCGACAAAAACGAGAACATCGAGCTTTTTAACGTTGAACTTACTAAAGTCGAAGTTTTAAAAACTTTGAAAGTTTTTTTGCCGAACAAGTACTATAAAAATAAAAAAAATTTCGAAATTTTTTTTTTTTAAATAAAAATTTATCAGAAATTCAATAACGACAAGTTTCTTTATAAAAAAGCTTACTGTTTGTTCGCTGCTTTTTATTTCAAAAAAAACGCAGCTAAATAAGTTATGCCGCTTTTAAAAAACTACTTTTAGCATAACGAAAACATCGACAAATATATAGCAGCTACTAAAATAGCATTAAAAAAATAGTCGAAATTCAAAAAAGCAATTAAAGCAGTATTCAAAAATATAAACGAAAAAAAAACCGCCGAACAACACTTGTATAGTTTGCAGCAAACGAAAACGACTATCGTTTACGCTACGGAATTGTTACGGTCCTATCAGCCTACAACTGATATAGATAGAAAATCTTGGTCCGAAAGGTTGTTGGTCTGGGAAAAAGCAGGTATATTACATATAAGAATTAGATCCTAATAACAAGTATGCTAAAAAAATACTATTTAAGTTGAGCACGAAACTTTTATTTTAAGGAAAACTGTTTTTTTATATAAATCCATTGTAGGTTGGATTATTGCAAGTGCTATAATTCAAAACTCACTTGGATTATAACAACTGCTATGATCCATCACGTGATCTATACCCCAGGGGTTCTCTGTGTAAGTCAAGCTTACCGAGCCTCAGGCCCCTAAGGAATAAGCCTGTTAGCGATGCGCGTAACAAATTATTCGTTTTTTCAGATTTTTTTTTTTAAAGTTTTTTTGCGATATTTCGAAATTAAAGCAATCGGCTGTACGCTTAGTTGTTATAATAAATAAAAAAAACGGCTATACGGCTTTTTACGATATTTCTTTAGTATACTTAAATATGTAAACACGCTAATTTAAAAAAAGAATAGTATTACGTGTGTCGCTTACGGGCTTATACTTTAAAAACTTAAAGCTCGGTAAGCTTAGTTTACACAAAAAACCCCGAAAATAAAGATTACGTAATAAATTATAAATTATGCTATAATTCACGATTTATAGATTATGCCGAGTGTAATAATTCAACTTACAAAAGATTTATATAAACAGATAGCTTTTCTTTAAATAAAAGCTTTGTGCTCAACTTAATATAGTATTTTAACACTATACTGTTATCGGGATTTAATCCTATATGTGATATATTTACTTCCTTTTAGACCAATAACCCTCGGACCAAGATTTTCCATCTATATCAGTTGTAGGCTGATAGGACCGTAACACGCTTTTTCAGAAAGATTTTTTTTTCACGGTGCTTTAATTATTAATAAATTAAGAAATCGACTTAATAAAGATACTTTTGAAAAGATTATTTGTTTAAAAAATTGGGGAATTATTAATAGCGAAAAAGATATTAAAAAAGAAAACGAAGAAGAAGAGTTTAAAAAAGAAAATATTTTTGTAATTTAAATTTTAGTTGTAGATTTTTAACAATAAGTTTATTTATATAAAAGTTTTTATAATAACCTTGTTATTAAAAACTTTAACATTTATAATTAGCTTTAAATTAAATTAATAAAATATGTTGTTTTTAGTATAATTTTAATTTATTATAACTTAAAACAAGTTGATTACTGATTTGATTACTTTGATTACTCTGATTTCGGTAATCAAATCAAATCAAAGCTAACGGTAATCAAAATCAAATCAAATCAGAGCTGATTACTTTGATTAGTAATTGATTCGTTGATTACTTTTTAGTCACACTGAATCTCGACCACAGTTCACTCTTGTTAATCATAGGTATTGTCAAAATATGACTACATTGGAGCGGAGTGTTCACTTCTCAGTGCGTGATTAGTCTCATGTGATGTTCCTGTACAGCCTTTGCCATGGAAAGAGAGTCCCAAGCCAACAGATTCATGTATAATAGACAATGATGTAATGCTGCCGTGCGTATTCATCCCATGCCGGTAACAACCAACTTCGAATATCAGTATGGGAAAAGTGGCGGAAATGGGGGTGGCGCCGAAAAGACGAGAGGGGCATAATCCTTGGCAGGGGCACGGTCATAGGATCGACTCAACCGCGTCGCGTCAGCTTACTTCATATTTATCTATTCAGAATTACATTGTACTCTGTTCATGTGCACGCCCAGTATCTACGGTGAGATTATTGAGCAACTAAAATGGCAGAGACAAGGAGAAGCATCCGAATCCCAAATATAGCGAGTCGAGAACCAGCCGAGGATGAGCAACCCGCTGTCAAAGCCGTTGTGAAAAAGGAGAAGGCTAAAGCTCCAACGTCCAAGAAGAATCGAACTCAAGGGGCGGCCACAAGCAAGGGAAAAGCCGCGAACTCGACAACCGGCCAAGGCAAAGCAGTAGCGGGTCAAGCTCGTGTCAATTCTGGCAAAGACAGGATATCTTCATTGCCAGCCGAAGTCCTGAGCATGATCGTAAATAATGTAGGCTGTCGACAGGCTCGTGCTGATTTCAGCTATGCTGATGTTCACCAGATTAAAGACCCCTCAACCATGAGTGCGCTTGGTCGAACGAGTAAATATTTCTACTCGCTTATGATGCCACGGCTCTACGGCCACATCACCGTCAGCGCCATGTACCACGCCCAAATCCCCAAGCTCATTCGCGCCCTCGAACCATATCTCACCATAGCGCAGAAAAAGAAACTGAAGAATGAGGGCAAGTATAAAGGCCAGCAAGAACAATATCCAAGTGGTCTAGACGAGAAGGCAAAACCGATTTGCCCTTCCTATGTACGACAAATGGTTGTTGGGTCTTCAAACCCAGGGCGGAAACACAAGTATATTGTTGATCGATACGTGGAGGAGGCGTTCAAAAATATGAACAATTTAGAGATTGTCGAGGCGTGGATATTCACCAAGTAAGTATTTAGCATAGGACGCCACTACGGCCGGTTGGAAGTCATTGTAGAAGTCCTTCTCACCATCTACTCTGGGAGGCTCGCAAGGTGAAAGTGCACTCAACACCTTGCTGACGGTATTCGTAGGTCCATGGCAGAGTGCCTAGCGTCGCTCAAACATATAAAAGCAGTCCGTCTATACGGATATGATGATTTCAAGCCCGAAGATATCGAGCCGCTCTGTAAGATCAAGGACCTAAAGCATCTAAGCCTGTATAACCTACCCTTCCCTGGAATTTCAGAAAATTACAACACCATGCAGTCCATGCTCATCAATTCAGCATTAACACTTCAAAGCCTGGCCGTGGAAGGATACTTATCCTCTGACAATTTATTCCAGGTTCTGGAGAAGGCCACAAAGAATGCTGCAAGTGAAATTTTCGTCTTTACCGCGCTGAAGTCCTTGAGCCTCTCCACTATGGAGATCGATGCGGACGTGGTCAAATCATTACAAAAGGCAATTGACTTTACCAAGTTGAGAGAGCTTGTTCTGGGTTATATGCGTGATAATGATGGTCTCTTGTATCAACATCTTACAAACTTGTTCAGTAAAGAGTATAAGGGCACAGACTTTAGTTTGCGAACACTGTCCTTGAACATGTCAGAAGATGATTTCATGTTCACATCCGAACAAAAGAAGGCAAAGTTCAAAGCCAAGTGTCGCTTGGTTGCCTCTTTTAATACCCTGACAAGTCTGGAGCTAACAGATTGTGGTGAGTATGACGCCGGAATCGATATCAATCCCGGACTCTCGCCAGTACTACTGCAAGCTATCCTCCAGCACAAGAATTTGAGGACTTTGAAGATATCCTACGCGATGGTATCGAGTAGCCGCAAGAACCCCTCTCTGTCCGCAACCACAGTACAAGCCCTCGTTGATGGCCTGTTGCGCCTGGAAGAACTCGAATTCTGGCCAGAGGAAAAACAGATGGTAAGTTCTTTGCTTGAAATTCTTTGCCTTGCACACTCAGCCTATCAACAACGTGAACTAACGAATATCCACAGGCTGAAATAGCTCGCGCGCTCACCCGCGCCACCAACCTAACGTCCATCAACTGCTTCCCCCACACAAGCTGGTCCACACGTCCTGCACCGGATGAACAGGGCCTCAATATCCTCACCAACATTCTCAGGGCCGCTCTGTCTCATGCATCGCATGCCGAGACGACCGAAGCCAAACCGTTCGTCTGGGAAGACCACTACAAGCTTAAGCGGGTGTCGTTCAGACACACAACATGGGGCATCGCCTCAGAATTCGAAAAAGGCGAGAAGTGGATGAAGAAACCGAAGCAGATGACGAGCGACGATGATGTGGAGCAGAAGCGGGTGGTCCTGTTCCGGGATATCCCGTGGGGCTCTCACCCGCCCATTCATGTCCCGCGTTTTGAGTTTCGGTGGGTAGAAAAGGTGGATTGGGATTTTGGTTAATGTCACCAGGATGTGGTGACCGATTAAGGCCGTGATGGGGTGTTGACAAAAGTATTGGGTCTGGTTCGACATGCTGGTGATTATATAAAGTCTTTTGGTGCTGTTTTTAAACCTTCTGGCCAGCACTACGCGCCGTGATGGTGGTGGACGGGATGGCTCGAAGGCCGCGAGCTTGTGCTTCGACCAAAGATATGTACAATAACGCGATAAGCAGGAAATGCAAACCCGCCATGCATTCAAAACAAATTTATTTGTGCCTGCCCTACGTTCTCTCATACTCCTAGGAACAAGAAACCATCACTGGGGAATTTTGTAAGCGAGACTGAATAGGAGGTTGATCCCAAGCCAGATGCTTGGCTAGTGATATGATTACATAAAGTTGAGAATATGACTGCTTTCATGAGATTACAGCGGTTCGAGGCACAAAGGGCGGAAGACCAAGGGTTGAAGGGGAATGATGTTTGTAGATTAAGCAAGCGCAGGTTAAGTAGCCGCGATTGCATGTTTCGCATTTTCATGTGAGCTACCAGCTGCGAAAGACCAGCAGCTAGTCTAAGGGTTCGTGAAGATCGTGATTCCTGCTTGCTCTCAAGTTTAATAGATATAGCGGAAGCCTATACCCCTGACATCGCCTCTTCGTTCCGAGCCATCATTCTCGGCTACTTCTAGCTTCTTGTTCTCACGGATGTGAATTCTACGGCGATGTTAAATCAGGATTCGCATCGGAATTAGTGTCTGCGAGGAACTTACAATCTTAAAGCAAATGCCAATAGTGCTACCAGGACACAGAGGCCCGCGACTGCTGCTCCACCCGCAAGATATCTTGGACCGTCTCCTAATGGATACATGTATGGCCCATAGATATTTGCACCGTTGCCTAAGCAAGAAATCAGCAAATGCACGACAATAACTAAGTAAATGAAGAGCATACCAATCATATTACAAATTGCAATCGAAGCGCTTCTCTTCACTAACGGTCGGGGAAAGCTGTTGGCGACCCAAGCCACAAGAATCTGATACGCAGGCACAGCTCCAAGGGGCATGAGGAACATGGCGAAGAAACGTACTGGGGTGTTTAGGGTTGAAACGATGAGAATATTCCCGACGCAGGAGATGCCGAGGAGGGTGATGATGTGGATCGATCGATCGCCGGTTTTGCCGGAGGTGTAAGTTACCAACAGTGAAACAAGAAACGTGAGGAACCA
Organism: Chalara sp. BL73; assembly: GCA_918026815.1. Taxonomy (NCBI): domain Eukaryota; kingdom Fungi; phylum Ascomycota; class Leotiomycetes; order Helotiales; genus Chalara; species Chalara sp. BL73. Next base: position 351,730 of record CAKJVC010000123.1, read on the forward strand.
CTGAAGAATTATTATTAGTAAGAAATTCTACAGCGAGTCATGGAGTTTCCAGAAACGATTAAGAAATGAAACGGCTACTTACGACAGGAGCGGTCAACAGAAGGGTAATGATCTTCCCGTAGCCCAATGTCTTCACGATAGTGGGGAAGAAGTATTGAAATGTCTGCGTAAGCAAACTGGTATGCTGGAAGACGATGAAAACATAGAGTCTATAGTCTTTAAGGGCAAGCTTCAAGCCCTGGAAAACAGACACAGAAGTTGTATCATCTTGCTCCTTGACATCATCAGCGAGCCTCCATTGCGCGAATCGTCGCTCCTCATCCGAGAGCCATTTTGCTGTTGCTGGGAAATCCGGAAGGGAGACACTAGCCCCCGTCAGTTACGCAATTTGTGGGTGGAAACGGGATCAAGTACGCTGCAGCGATGGCGACGCCGACCGTGATTACTCCTTCAATTATAAAGAGCCATCTCCAACCTGCAATTCCATGGGCTCCTTCAAGACCTCCAAGAACACCGGCTGCGAGAAGCCCGCCGAACATATTGGCTATGGAACTACCAGCATAGAACCTGAAAATTTAATCAGAATTTAGTACTAGCCTACTGGCGGACACTTACCATGCAATTCGGTAAGCTAGCTCAGCTCTCGTGTACTGCAGAGTTCCTTGTCAGGCAATATTAATATGGAAAATAAACATACATACCCAAGAAGACATCAGCATCACCGCCCCAGGAAAGAACGGTGCCTCCACCACCCCCAACAGCATCCTACAAGCCAACAATGACCCAAAACTCTGCGATGCCGCCTGAGCCGCAGAAATGGCGCCCCAAGCCGCCATCGCCAGTCCCAGGAACAGCGATGGCCTCACTCTCGTCAACAACAAGTTCGCCGGAAGCTGCATAGTGATATAGCCCTTTTCGCGCCACATCAGCTCTCGGTGCCATATGGCCATGCTCATGCTCATTCGTGGGGGGAAGGGGATAGGGTAGAGAGAAACGGAAAGGAGGAGGGGGAGTGGACACACTTACAACGAACAGAACGCTGGTAGCCAGGTTGAAGTCTGTCCCCTTCATTCCCAGATCGTGCTCCAGCGTTCCGAGGCGCGCTTGTGCGAGGTTCGAGCGGTCGAGGAAGTTGAGGAGGTACATGAGGATAAGGAGGGGAAGGAGGCGCCAGTCCAGCTTGCGGAGGAGCCGTGCCTGGGCTTCGGGAGAGAGGTTATGTGGGGCGGTGATAACGGAGGGGGAAGGCTCATGGTGAGATACTGAGAATTTGTGGGAGGATTCGGAGGGGATGCTTGGAGAAGGAGTTGAGGGCATGGCGGTGGAATATGATTTTGCAAGATGGCGGTGAGGTCCAGTTTGCGGAAGGTAGAATAATGGGTTTTACGAGATGTTACAAGTGGTGTTTTCACTGCCTATCTCGTTGGGCAAGAAAAGATAAGGCGGTACGCCGTCATATATGATTATGGAATGGGGAGAAGTGACACCGCCCATTTTTGAATCTCGGTAGATACTGCGAGTTTATCAGGTTACACTGGACGCTGATTATCTAATTATAATGGGTATAACTTAGATAAGGTTGCACGCGGAACCCGTGACGGGGAGGTTTGGGCGGGAGACGGGTAATCGGCGGGGATGACGATGAATTCTGGGGAAGTGGGATGATGAGGGGAAATGGGAAAAGTGGAGGGTTCCCCCCCATTAAAACCCCCTTTTCTTGGCAGGGCTGCTCGCTGAAAAGTCATACCGAGTCGATGGTTTCACAGTTACGTCAGTTGCCACATAGAGATGGCATGGGGAGAGACGCGTCATGGGTTGAAAAAACAAAAGCATATGAAATAAAGTAGAGAGCCAACGACAAAGGACAAGACAGGCAGGTCAAAAAGGGACCCATGTTATTCTTCTTTCACCCCCAAAAGTCAAAAATACGAAATGCAACAGAACTTCCAACACAACAGGAATCACAGCTTCTAAGTGGCCAATGAAAGTTTGATGGCCGCTGAAAAATGTTGCTTCGTGAGCTGTCCGAAAACTCTAAGTGTAAGACGTTATACCCAAACGCGAAGCAAGTCCGAAAAAAAGCAACAAGATATAGGGTCCAACAAGGCGAAAGCTTGCAAAGATGCAAAAGCCAATCTCTCAAATCGCCAAAAGCTGACTCGAGCATAAAGATGGCGTTCGCCTTGAATTGGTTCAGCGTTGAAGATCATGTTGGCAGTGGTGCAGGTTTCAGCACATATATCTCCGCGGTTTTTCAATCTGGAGGCTCACTATTGATATTTATAGGCGAGGATGCAAGGGTTCAGTCCTATGTAGCCACTCGTTTAAACTTTTCAGGCGCATGGGCCTACATCAGTTCGCATAAGTCTTGCTAAGAGGCTTGAGATCGACGTGTAGCAAAACCTTATTGTTTAGGACAGGTGCATGAACCTGCATCTCCCCAAATTTCGTTATACATTGGAGACGAATAGAGTAGAGAGCCAAACCCTGGTAGCAAAGAAAGTTAATTTCACGATATGCAACAAAGGATATATTTAATGGACTGGATTGGGCGGTTTGCTACAATATGACTCGTCAGGTGGCTTGAGGAAGTTTGAAACATGAATGAGAACATGGAGGCGGCCTGCAGATATGTTGACGTTTTTGTTTCTGCCAGTGGCTTTTGTCTACTTAATATACCGTTGCCGCCCTAAACGCCAAAATATTCATCCTGAAAAGTCCTCTATACTCCCTTCTTGAATGTCGTGGCTACTCTCCTTGCGCGTATTTGATTCCAATTGGACTAGATCGCTTTCTGACTCTCTGGGCCGGCCTTGCTCCTCTCTGCCGCCAGACTTCTCTGGTTATGTATCAATCGAATCAGGTTCCGCAGAAGCACCGCAATGGTGACTTTGCCAATTGCGGGGACGTAAAGGCTAGCCACCTCCTTGACCTGTGGCCCAAAGTTTTTCTCTGACGAGAAATTGATGCATGTAGCACCGTCCCGTAAACGTTGCGTATCAACCTTAAACTTCTCCCCCGGTACACCACTAATCACCACGTCGCTTAAAGGAAGACAGTCGCTAAGTTCCTTCACTTGTTCAGGTGGGAGTGAGACGTTATGCCTATTATTCTTTATACCCGATCCACGAGTGAAGAGCTGGATCCCATCCAGGTCGACTGAATAAACGTGCGCACCATCGTTTGCCAAAAGTGCTGCGAGGGGCCGGCCAACGACTTCAGAACGATTGATAACAGTTATTGTTTTGCCAAAAAGTCTGTTGCCATAAGGCAGACGTGGGTTATAGATATGTAGAAATTCGAGGACTTTGACAACAGCCAGAGGCGTGCAAGGTAGGATAGATTTCAGGTTGTTTGTAGGAGGATCTAGGAACCGGATATTCTGGTACATATTGAAGACATATTGGTGATTTAGGCCCTCGACATCTTTCTCCATAGCTACAACCTGGCGGATATATGCGTCTTGTGTTGAGGGCGCTGGGAAGATTGGGTAGTAAACAATGATGCCATGGACTGATGAATCAACATTTGCTGCCAGGATGGCTTCTTCTATCTCTCCTTTATCAACAATGCGCAGGTCAAAGTCAAAACCACTATAATGTCCGTTAGTTCTGCGACAAGAAGAGACAGCAAGCCTGCTTTTAGTGTGCAGGAAGTCACTGCTTACTTCTCTGTGCATGTCTTCGCACTCCAATCTGCGTATGCTTTCGCTGCCGGATCTTCATTTGCTAGAAATCCAACCAATTTTGGCTTCAGCTCCAAAGTCTTTAACCCATCACGTACCTCATCCAGCAGCCCTTTTGCAACCGTGCTTGCCAGATATACCTTGCAATGGTTTTCAGCAGCCAAAGAAGCCATTGCACGACGATTTCGGTTTAAAATCGACGAAGGCTGATTATGGATAGGCTTGTAAGATCAACTCGATGTACAACGCGGATTTCGTTCCAGGCCGATTCTAGAAAGGCCTGAACGGTTGTTGCAAGGTTTGATTGCTTCGCGCACGAAGGAGGTGGTGCTGGCGGGGTAATTACAGCGAATTCGGTCGTGATTGAACGCCAGCACTTATTGAGCATTGAGCAAATATGTTTGCTGACTATGCAGATCGTCTGCTCCACAGGTTCAAAGCAACATAACGTAATTATTCCACTAGGATATCCTCACAGCTGCCTCTACACTGTTGAAATCTCACGTCACTTTGGATAAAAAGATTTTTCTCTTATCTTATCGGGCGGGGTCGCCCGGACATGCCCCATCTGTATATTGTACAGTACACAGCACCTGTATTATATTTTAGTAACATGCACACAACTGCAAAATAATTCACAACCAGCAACTGGCAGCTATTAGATATTATATTATGGGATTGAGTAGTTGATGATGCTGCGACATGTCTGTTTCTTCAAGCAACCACAGTAACATAGAATAAAAATATTAACAACCTTGTGGTCCTATCAACCCCAGTCTAACCAGGACCAGGTCTCCAGATGCATCGTCTCTTCTTCTTTCGACTTCAAAAAGTCAGGATGCTATAATCACAGCATATCTCCTTCAGATTATGCTGGCCTCATATTATTCTTTCCAAAGTTGTAGGCGTAAGAATTCGTTAAACTAGGGGCTGCCTCTATCGTCTTAAAGCCATCGCGGAAATTCCACAGAAACCAATCCGAGCCGATCACTGGCGGATGGGGGACTCCCAAGACTGATTTAATTATGTATCGTGAGTCGCTTTCTTGTAGGGTATTTGAATCGAGTCAACCGTGAATCCAAGATTGAAACTATGATGCCACTTCTACTCAGGGCTTGTCTCTAGTAACGAATCGCGCCTCAATTCTCAGGCGAAAATTGAGCTAGACAAGGATTATAAAGTCTTGTCTTCGATTTTGATATACTCCCAAGCCTGAGCCTCGCTTTCTTATTCCTCTTCCTATCTGTACAACCCTCATCAACACCTCCGTCTTCCAGAATCTCCAGACGTTAAGACACAGATTGGTATGCTACTCTCTTAAGATACATCTTTAGCCAATCTACCCACAAGCATACACAAGATAGAGGGTACAATATCTTGTAATGACTCGCTGTGCAGAGAGTTTCTGCACGGCTTAGAGTCTTGCTTTGCCTTTTCCCTTTCACAGATAATGAGTTCTTCTGTCGTTCATGACTCACCGTGGGATGATATCATTGCATGTACATGTATTAGAGTCACATACAAGTACAAAAGCAACTCAATTGAGGAAGCCAAACCCGCAGCAAAGGTTCTACACAGCTCGGGTCTCGGACTTTCGTTCAATATATTTGGTTAACCCCTTGGAGTTCTCCTTAGCACATGCAACGGTCCGGTGGGCTACGTTCGTCTTTGCTACACCTAGTTCTCCACCTTGATAACTTTCTTTCCTTGAGTGTCTTTCATTGGATTCTCTTTCCTGTGACGCAGTTAAATGAATCGACATAACCGACTTGCCTAATCTATTGCCATCCTCTTGCTGTCATATACCTCATTCCATACAGATTCCTCAATTCTATAGAGTTTCCAAGCCCATAATTCGATGTTCGTTGCTATGTTACTCGTTTGATGGATTGGCAGCCTTCGACTTTATTCATTTTTTGTGTTTACATCTATCGGCTTTTACCTTTCTTGCGAGTCCATGAGCCACTTTTCAAGGCGTTTTTCCTTGTTTGATACATTGAAAATTCCACGAATCTGCTACGCCCGTTATCATATAGACCCTATTTCAATGTTATTATTTCTTGATTACTCAATCAGCGCGCTTTCGAATTGATTAAGTTTATTGATTTATGACTGCCTCTCCATCCTTGTTAGATGTTTTCAATGTATTGATGACCTCGATGATTCTACTTCCCTCAGTTAAACTACGCGACTAGTTCTGTTTTGTACATTGGAATGTGTGCTAATTTGTACATCAAGTGTAGACGATGGGGACTGATACGCCACCTCCACCGCCATTCCAACCAACGCCTCCTCTATCTCACAAGAATCGTACCCCACGTGATTACATGGTTACTACCTCCGTTGGTGACCGAAATGCAATCGTCACGGATATTGCTGGTCGTATGTATAATCGCACTATACAGGATGATATATAACTAAAATCTATCAGGAATTGAGCTTGGCGACTTCAGTGTTGCACAGCTGGTCCGCGAGCTTGGGCCGTTTGTTGCTGAGGATTCTCCACTGACTCAGATCAGCGATGGTAAGTGTACCGCTCGGTGCCAATGTCTTGTTAGACTAATATTGAAAGGCATCGCTCTCCTCACTGCTGTCCTTGGCCGACTTGAACTACATCAGGCTCTTGACAGGCATCAAGGTATGATGCTCGATTTTAGTTCTGTAGCCTACCACTAACCTTCATAGTACACCTCCTTGTCGAGTACTATACCGCTCGACTGGTTGGTTCTGGAACCGCGGATCACTACCGCGCGGCCATCCAGCAGACAGCTCAAGGCTTGGCTGTTCTTGCAACTATAGAGGGACGATTTCTTCCTGGCGATAGCGTATGACCCCAGCGGCATGAATTATGCAGTTCTTCCCCTTAAAGCGTTGAGTTCAATCATATTTTCCATTTGCGACTCATGTTATGAATATTCATATCTGCTTTCGACATGTTTAGGGCCAGGACCAATCATCAATCCCCTTTATTTTCGCAGAAGGCTTCCTGTAAATTAACTCTTCCTTTAACTAATTCTATCTAGGCAGAGATTTCGAAAGCGGTATTCCATGTTGATAGCAGCCAAGTGCTGAGAGACTTGAAAGCCGTCAGCCGCCTTTCACTTTTCAATCTCTTAGAGTTATTATCCAAAAAATATAAAGCAGCGTTAAGTCGTGATCTAGGGAAGGATGAGTTTGCCAAAGGCATTGTGTCCATGGCTCAATTTGAGAAGGATCCATCTTGTTTACGGGTGCTTTTTGGTATCTACGAGGAATTTGGCAAAACCTGGGGCCTCAATGAGCAGACGTATATGTTGATTTGGGAGTCATACGTTCGGTATTTCCCAATTACTCTTGCTACTGCAGCAACCGATCCATCTGTGCCTACTCCAGACCAGCTTCGGGCTCTTTTGCTCTCCTGTTTTGTCTCAAATGACATATACGCTGCCGAGGCTTTTCCAAGATTGATTGACATGCTCGACACCAATCAAGACCTCTCCGCTAATACGAAGGTACGTTTTTTTCTCTGTATGCAAGATGAAAATCTGACTTTGAGCAGAGGGATGTATTTCACACTCTGGTGGCATGTGTTTCTCAATACGATTTTGCCACGGTGCTTCAATTTGCCCCCAAAGTTTGGGAGTCTATCAAATTCGAAATCTGGAACGGTGAAAACGATGACTTCATATCTGGCTCGCTCACAGTTATCAACGCATTGGGACAGAAATTAAGCTCAAATTTTCACGATTGGGATGATGAGCTCAATAGTTCAGCACGATTTCTCATTGAAACACTCAAGGAGTGCAAAGAAAAGATACTCGACTCAAAGCAACGCTATATGCTTGCAACAGGCCGAATTATATATGCGATTGGGTCGTCATCTCCATGGGCATTTTCTTGGGTGATCAAGAAAGTTTTACCTTCACTTCTCACTTTTTGGGATGACTTGAGCGTTACGTCAGAAAAGGCCGCGATGTTAGGAGTATTTAATCGCATCTTACAAGCACGGATTGATGTGGCGGAAGAGGTGGACTCCACCTTAGCGAACCAGGAATCCACCCAAGAAGTGCGGAATTATTCTTCTGAAAGCAAGAAAAAGCTTCAGAATGTTCTTCGGCCATTCAAGGATCGACTTGTTGAAGTGTATTGGAGCGCAACAACACAGCCAAAAGAACAAACAGCGTTCAGAATTCAGACTGTCAAGGGGCTAGCCTCTCTCATGGCATTCGATGAGTTCCTTGGCGATATGGAGAAAGGCACAATCATCGAATCGTTAAATAAGATCGTGCTCGATAAAAACGAGCTTTCAGATGTCTTGGCTGAGAGCACTACCGCACTAAGTCAAATCTCCATAGCGGATCCAGACAGATTCCGCGATATTACGCTAGCAAATTTCACGTCTAAATTACCGAGTTCAATTAATGATGAAGCAAACAAAGACTTGGCCATCCACGTCTTAGACGCTTTACTTCAAATTTCCTGTACAAGAATTTGTAATACAGACTGGCAAAAAGATCCGAATCCCAGATTTGCTGTTTTCAACATCTTCCAAAAACAGCTTCTTAAATTTGTCAGAGATTTGGGCTTCGATCAATTAGCTTACATCTCGCTGGCCCTTGGTGCGATATTCCGTGGTCTGAGCTTGTTCGATGCCGCGTTAGATCAAGAGGCAGTTTCTAGCTCTATGACTGCTCACTCAGCAACACATCCATACTCGTTTGTTGTGGAAGAGCTTCTTGCAAAGTTTGTGAAGCATCATAAGCTAGAGAATGAATCTTATGTAGGACTAGGTTTCACTATCCCACAGGATCAGACAGAATTACAACACGCTCTTTCGTTGCTAGGGGATATCCTTACTTTGGCGACGAGATCTAATCAGACTACACCAAGTAACAGCTTTCTGAACGACAATACATTGGGATCCAGTGAAATATGGCCGCTGTTATGTAATATATCCGAATCTGAGTTAACTGGCGCGTACATTAATCAGTTCGACACACGTAAGGGGCCATCAGATAAGTGTTTGGTTCTTGTGCTTTCAAAGTCTCTGGTAGCAGGACTTCGGCGAGAGGTCAATCTTTCCACCAAACGGTATACAGATAGAAAGCTAATTATTGTACAGGACAAGGACAAGCTCGGCTTCGACGTTGGAGCCGTTACCATATCAATGATCCAAAACGTACTCGCGGGTGACGAAAACAGCACCCCTTTCACTCGAATAGCAGCTCTCCAATTCCTGCAGCTCCTCGTCAATAAGTTCGGAGCTAGCGGAGCTGCCTCTGGCAAAAAGGATGTCACGGTCGCCCAGTATCTCGAGGAAATCGTTAAAGAAACCGATATATCAGCCAACGACATCCTTGCAGAGCGCATCCTACAGGTTCTGACCTACTACACGACCGCAGCACTCGCACGGTGCGATCCATCAGACCGTGCATTTCTCAACCTGATGGTTGCCAAGATCGCAGAGCCCAAACTAGGTCGCAAAGTCGCGCAGTCTTTCCGCATGCTTCTCCACCCATCTGATGTTCTGCGCAAGGAGAACTTCGCCATAATCCGTCCTCTACGCCAAGGTCGACTTTACAACCACGTAGTCACTGATCTCATCGCACTATGGCGCTCGACCACTGAGCCAGACATAAAGAACAGTTACCTCGTCGCCCTCACTGCCATTCTCTCATCCATGGACCCAGATGTATATCTCGATAACGTGGAGACAATCCTCCCGCTCCTCCTGGAAGGGACGAATATCCCAAATGATGACTGGACGAAACTCGCCTGCATAACCTGCATCCGGAAGCTCATCCCTCTTCGTCCACAAGCTGTAGCGTCTCACCTAGACAGTGTAATCAACCGCATGACGGATCGCACAAGAAACACGTACTTCAGTCCTTCGGACAGCAACGCCGCGTGCCGTGCTGCGGCTGTCGATATCCTGGCGCTGCTCACGAAGCATGTGGATATCAATGCGTTGCTGAAACGGAAGAGCAAGGTTATGGTGGAGCTGGATGGCGCGGTTGATGATGTGAGCAATGTTGTGAGAGAACGTGCCCAGCGATGCAAGCTGGCTTGGTTCAATCTTATTGCTCCTTCTACTTAGGCTGTGCAGAGATGGGTAGAGGGTGTGGGTTGTGCATAGCGAGGCGTTTGGGTGGGAGAAATGCTTTGATATGAATAGATGAAATTACATATATACGGGATGGATCAAATTCAATTGATTCTTCCGTGTTGACTAGTCTTATACGATGCAAGCAGTGCACAGTATTCCAAATAACATTTCACTATAAAAGGATATTTGATTCATTTTCTTGCGATCTAATTCAGCAAACTTTAGGTAGCATGCTCAACTTTGATAATAGATGTGATGTACTTTAGATCTGTATCTTGTTAAGTGCTGTAATGCGTGTTGCTCCGCGCTCCGTCGCAGAGGTTGAGACATGGCTTCTAACTTCACAAGCCAACATGTCGCCTTGAGGCAGTAGCCGACACAGCCTATCGCACAACCAAGCCATCTTTTACGCAATGATCTACCTGCTTGCCCAAGCAGGATCTCTAAGTATATCTCAAACCGAGGTCCTATTCTATACCCATCCTACACCTTCAGCGACTTCAAAAGCCTATCCTCGACGCCATCTAGAACATAGTGATGTGCCTGAACAGCCAAGTTCTCTGCCTCAGCTTGAAACTGCTTGTCTGGGTCTTGTCCTGGACCGAACATGTTCGCACCAGCACCTGGGCCCATCTGTCCCATCTGCTGGGCTGTCTGGCTTGCCGCTGAACACGAGTTTAGTATTTGGTGGTGAGGAGACGAAAAAGGGGAGATCTTACCATTATCACTTCCAAGTAGGTAGTTAAATACAGATTGCAGTCCGAAGATGCAGAGCACATACCAGGAGATGGACGACATCCACTGCGGATCCATATCTCTGGTTGCGACGCCAGCTTGCAACATGCTCTTAAACTTGATCGTCAATGGAAACGGAAGACGAACTATCTCCCATCAGTATTCTTCCTTATGCCAGCTTCCTCAGAAATACTTACTGACAACAAATCCCGAGAAAAACGCATTGATCCAACCCATGATCAGCGTTTGCGGGACCATCATCATCATGTTCCCCTTCATCATGCCCATCATGCCATCCATAGCGGCCGGGTCAGTCATCGGGTTCGGCGCCGCTTGTCCCTTCTTCTCGGGCTCCTTCAAGAACGCTCCTTCTTCATAGGCAGTAACGAGGTAGTCTCTGCGGGCGTTGAAGGAGGCGTGCGAGATGGTGTTGCCGTTCATGCGCAGGTTTATGCCGCGCAGGAGGGAGCGCTGCTCGCGGATGGCGGCGAGCTCTTGTTTCTTGGGTGGTGTGGCCATTAGAACCGTGGCATAGTGACGCAGGACACCTGTGAGAATCTGCAGGATAAATTAGATTCAGTACTACGCAAGGCCAGAGACAGAGCCCCGAAATGCGTACCATAACTATTGTGATAGGTATCAATATCCAGTAGCTGATGATCAGTTAGCAGCGGTTCCACCGCTTCTCAAGAGGGCGGCATACAATAGCTGAGGATCCCGGTGGATCGTCTGTATAGGTATTTGCGCCATGATGAGCGATTCTGCACCTGCTCTTCGGACAATTGATGCTGTTGTATAGAATATCAATGTGTGAAATCAGGACGTTGCAAGTGCACGCTAAATTCGGATGATCCCGAGCACCGCGATGTCTTGGCTCAGCCTTCCATCAAGACACGTTCATGTTGCCGGATTCAAAGGACAACTCAAACCCTCAATTCTCCGCATTCACAATTCTTGTTCTCCTTCTCGTATTAGCAAGTCTTCTAATCATGGCTTCTCAAGAGAAAATCTCAGTGCATTCGCTGTCAGGTGTGTTAGCTTCAACCAATTTCCTAAAGTACATACTAATACAACCTAGACCTCAAAAACACAACGGACGATGCCCTCCCCGCGTACCTCAACTCCCTGTCCTTCAAACAATCGCACATCCTCAATGATGTGCGACTAGCACTCGGCTACTCCGCCTTCATTCTCTGTGCCGTGACCTTCTATTGGGACTACACCTGGGGTTTCGAGTCTACCAAGTTTTACACTGCCATTTCCGTCGCCACATACGCCCTTATAAACACCATCCTCACCTATTGGATCTTCTATGTTGAAAAGGGGACAGTATATGACGGGACTCTGAAGAGTGGGGAAAGGATCAAGATCGCGAGCGAGACAAAGAAGCATGTTCCAAAATATAACTTGAAGGTCACAACATGGGCGAATAAGGACGCCCCGGGTGTGACGCGGAAGGTGGAGGGAGAGTTTAGACAATGGTTTGACGCGAAGGGATATTTTGTTGCGCAGCCTTTCCAGGAACTGCTTGCGAGCAATGTGGCGCTCATTGGAAAGGCCGATCCTGCGAGGGCAGTCAAGAAGGAGGTTAAGAAGGCAGAGGGGCCAAGTAAGACAATGGATGAGAAGTGGGCGGCTTTGTTAGCGGAGAGTACTGGTGTGGAAGAGAGTGAAAGTCCGGCACCCAAAGGAAAGAGGAGAGGAAAGAAGGCATGATGGGGAGGCTTAGAGTGCTGCATAGGAAGATGGAGTTCGAAAAAGTTCTTGGGCGTGGCGTTTGGGTGGGAGCATTAGTATATACATTCATGAGTAGAAGCATCCTAATCATAGCATCGCTTCATTGGGACAAAATTTTGAACTCAAGTACAGAACATAAATGCTCTAGTTCTACAGATACCTTTTTACCAATTAAAAATACTATCGTATGGCAAAAAGAAGAGGCTAGTGGTACCATCTAAGGCATCAAAATTGCAGCCGCCATACCATAGGCTGCTTTAGGGTCATAGTATATCTTTTGCGACAGGATCTTATTATTCCTTTGACACTTGCATGGCGAAATTAGTACATTGGTGGCATGGGAGTCCTGACTGGTACCCTTCCGCGCGTTCAACTGTAGGGGGAAATTGTGTTGCAAGAGCTCCTACCAAGTGGTACTAAGAGGTGATTGGATCGTATTCAGTTATTTTGTCAAATAGATAATAATAAGTGAACTGCTTGGAGTTAAGTATTCATGTGCCTAGCAAGCATAAGCTTCCATTTCATGTGGAAAATTAGGTGGAGCATCTTCTATCTTAGGAGTCTATCTCCAGTATTCGGAAATTGCTTTATAAACAAAAAGATTCATAACAAGCCGTTATAGCTTGAGCTCTTGTATAAATTATGTTGAAGACATCTGATATTGGCGGAATATTTCGCCAAGACATCCCAACGGGGATTAGCGTCGCCTTTCCAAAAATTCATGAGAACGCGTTCAAGCTGTTGACAGACGTGAAGAGATCCCATTTCCACCTCAACGTCCATAAGAGTACAGATCATCTTGTCAGATAATAATAGACTATCACAAGATGGCCAACGCTCCAGCAAACTCGACCAATAATGCCTTCAAGGTGAGAACCCCGAAATATAGCTTCCACAGTAGTTAACGCAGGCTGCAGGACAAGGAAAAGCCTATGGCCGTTAGGACGGCAAATATTGTAGCTGCCAGAGCAGTCGCAGATGCCGTCCGCACGAGTTTGGGTCCTCGAGGAATGGATAAGATGATACAATCAGGCAAAGGAGAAACCATAATCACGAACGATGGAAGTACCATGCTGAAGAGCATGTCAGTTCTGCACCCTTCGGCGAAGATGTTGGTAGACCTCTCAGCAGCACAAGATGTAGAGGCAGGAGATGGAACAACATCTGTAGTGGTTATTGCAGGAAGTTTATTAGGGGCTGCAGACAGATTATTAGGAAAAGGCATCCACCCATCCATTATTGCGGAGTCATTCCAGAGAGCTGCAGCAGCCGCCGTTAGAGTGCTGCATGACATGTCAGTGCCAGTGTCTTTGACTGATACCACAACCCTCCTACAAGCTGCGACCACATCCCTTGGCTCGAAGATCGTATCACAGCACTCGAATATACTTGCGCCTATGGCCGTGAATGCTATTACAAAGACGATCGATATCAAGACAGCGGAAAATGTTGATCTGAAAAATATTCGAATATTGAAGAAGGTGGGAGGCACAATTGAGGACAGTGAGATGGTGGAAGGGCTTGTTTTAAATCAAAGCGTAGTTAAGAACGGCGGAGGTCCTATAAGAATGGAGAAGGCTAAGATTGGCCTCATCCAGTTCCAGCTCTCACCACCAAAACCAGATGTACGTCTTCATCTCTCGTCCCAAGCATTTCACTAATCATAAACACAGATGGAGAACCAAATCGTAGTAAATGACTACCGCCAAATGGACAAGATCCTCAAAGAAGAGCGCACCTACCTGCTGAACATGGTCAAGAAGATTAAAAAGGCAAAATGCAACGTCCTCTTCATTCAAAAGTCTATCCTCCGCGACGCCGTTAACGACCTATCCCTGCACTTCCTCGCTAAGCTTAACATCCTGTGCGTCAAGGACATTGAGCGGGACGAGATCGAGTTCATCTGCAAATCCACTGGCTGCAAGCCCATCGCCGACATCGATTCTTTCACTGAGGATAAGCTCGGTTCAGCAGATCTGATCGAGGAGAGCCAAAGCTCAGGATCAAGGATTGTCAAGGTCACGGGAACAAAGAGCGTTGGAAAGACCGTGTCGATTGTGTGCCGTGGAGCGAACTCTCTGATTTTAGACGAGGCAGAGCGGTCCCTCCACGACGCATTGTGCGTTATCCGCTGCCTCGTGAAGAAGAAGGCCCTCATCGCCGGAGGAGGAGCCCCCGAAATCGAAATCGCATCCCAGCTCTCCCGCCAGTCGCGGGCTCTAAAAGGCACCGAGGCCATCTGCTGGAAAGCCTTCGCCGACGCCATGGAAGTAATCCCCACCACGCTCGCCGAGAACGCCGGCCTAAACTCCATCAAGGTCGTTACGGAGCTGCGCTACAAGCACGAGAACGGCGAGAAGAACGCCGGCGTGAGCATCAAGAGCGGAGGCGTGAAGATCGACATCGCGGAGGAGAACGTCTTGCAGCCGCTGCTGGTGAGCACGAGCGCCGTCGAGCTAGCGGCCGAGACGGTCAAGATGATTTTACGTATTGTGAGTTTTGTCTTTTTGAAATTTCCCCATCCCGAAGAATTCTTCTCATCCAGCGCTCACCTACCCCTTCGCTATGCGAAACCAAAGCAAAGCTAACCTTTCATCGTAGGATGACATCGCCCTCTCCAGGTAAATCCATCAACAGGATGAACCCAAAGAGAAAGAACAAAAAAAATTGTAAATGAGATCATTGTATAAATATAGATAATGGATCATCAAATGCATAGAAAAGACCCATGATCCCATGCTTGCTCTCCCCGTCTCGATCCTCTTCTCAACGCTCAGACATGCCTAGAAGTCTAGACGTATGTCCGTTCTGGAATAACTGCCCCCGAAACATCTTGGTCTGGTAGCCATGTACGTATCGGTCCTGCTTTTCGAAGGCGGCGCTGCTGCCCTCCTATCGCTGTAAGGTTGCTCTCGCTTAAACCCGCTAAATATATTTTCGGATGATTATCCCAACAGACGGCTCTGGTTGAGCGGCCAGCATTTTCTCACAAGTCAGAAACAAACGTTTGTGTTGGTACGATTAGAAAGTTTTTCATCGTCAAAAGCATGCTGTGCGGTAAAGGTCCTGTAAAGATATACTCGCTCATAATTGATCCCTGGTATGTACCATCGCTCACGTCATATCTACATCCGAAAGTGATATATACAGCTCCCTGCCTTTCCATATCTCATCAGCCCGAACGCATCCCAAGTCATCCTCACTCATAACCACAGCATCCCAACTGACATTCTCGCCCCATACCCAATCACAAACCTCATCACGACCAATGAAATTCGCAAACTGCGTCAAGCCCCCTCACTTCAAGCCTCTAAAACGTCGCGGAGGCCAAGTTCGAAGCAAAAACTGACGATCTGAATGGTGGGGTCGCCTCACCAAAGTCTGTGTTCTCCAGCGCCGTGCGAGCCGCATCAGTCAAGCTCTCCCACGCAATCAGGGGCTGCTGTCCACCAACAGTGGAAGTCGTGCCTAAAGCATGGTTGACTGGCCACACTGACTCGTACTTGATTAATGGTCCAGTGCCCGAAAGCGAGAAGCTTGTAGTGCATGGGAAATCGCCATGAGCCGACGGGCAGACGGCCAAGATGTTTGAGCCGCTGGTTCCTGTGCTGGAGGAGAGCCAGACAATGACACCTTCCCAGTCATGGCGGTGGCCGAGTCCGGAGGAAGGTGAGTCCTTGGGGAAATACCTGGAATTGCATTAGAAGACTGCATAAATAGGATCAAGGCAGCCGTACCAAGAGTACATGACACCAAATCGACCGTTCGATGTACCGCTCCTGACATAGATCTGTCCGGTGCTGCTGCTGCACCCACTACTGCTGGAGCCAGTGGGTGAGAGCCCGCCGCTATCAGTGTCAGTCTACTACCACAAAGCATGAAGAATGGTAGAGAACATACCTTGTATTCCCAGAAGCGTCAACAGCCGGGAAAGGAACACAGCCGTTCACCACTTTCAGGAAAGGTTGATAAGCCTCATACACTGCACCAGTTGTATCACTCGGAACTGTCTCGGCGAAGCCCACAACCGCATCATGGGCAATCACTGCACGCTTTGCAACAGGCGTTGCATTCGCCGCAGCAGCAGCGAGGAGTGAAACCGAGAGTTGGCGGAAGTTCAAGACAGTCATGATTGCGCGAGGCGGTCAACAGTTCGTAGCGGGTTAAGGAGGAAAACCTGTTCCAGAGAGAGGAACATGACGGTTCTTATCTAGATAAAGACCTAGTCGCCCGCTTGGGGCATGTCAGCAGTGCCTCATCCCATCTCCCAGCTTTTTTTTCATGCAAGCAAGGGCTAGGAAAACGTGGGGATATTGGTGGTAACGGGGCAGTGATCGGAAAGGGAAGTCATAATCCATGTTCGTTTTGACCTCGAGATGTGATGAGATCTGTACCCCTCACGGTCTTGACTTGTGAAAACGACAATTGTTCCGAAGCAAAAGTCCAGTCCAAGATGTTTCTTGGAGAAACGTGGGCGGGATAGTTGTGCCTTGCGGCTATCCAAGCTTTGTTAGAATCACAAGCTAAAAAGCAGGAACCACGTACCACCCGCACCTGGGCCCTAAACGGGAAGTTTGTCCAGGGCAGCAGTGGGCAGATGGCGGCGCCAGCCACCAAATGAAGTTTCAATGCCGGTTGAGATTGTGGGGTTAGGAACAAATTATGCCATGCCCATGCCATGTGCCGTGCCGAAGCACCACCGCGACCGAGCGCTCAACACACTGACCAGTTCCCATCATCTACTTGTTTACTTTCGGTTGTTTAAGCGACCCCTGAATTATTTGCCAGGGGAGGCAGAATCCGGTGCCTTGCTATAATAGCCTCGCAGGTCACGAGTTGCGCACAGCAGTCAATCATCTTGGTGCGCGAGTCCTCAATTAAGGACTCTCTCTAGGCTGCACCGCTCTTCCCAAATAGGTGTGGACGGCCCTCCCGTCGTTATGCTGCTACAATAGCTCGATCTCAACAGAAGGTTAAATAAAAAGTGGTTCTAATGGTATGTGGATGTTCTTCCTTCCCATGGCTGTCACCCTGATATTGTAAACCAGGCAACTATGGGGGCCTGTCGAGGCTGATGAGCTTCGATGCTACGTGCAACCACAGAACCTAAGGCATGTGTAATATATGACCACAACTTGCGATCCCATACCTCTCATCTATATCCCCCTGTAGTGGAATGTATCTGCTTGCGAGCAATCTTTATCAATGGAAGTTTGAAGAGGAGAAATATTCTCATCACGTGTCCTATCACTTGCCGCTGGTCGTTAAGAGAAAGCTTATAGCTGGTTTTTGGCGTCACGCCACGAAATTGTGTTCTGAAATGCTCTTAAGCGGAACGTAATCACCCAAAACGCCAGGTCTTTCTATTTAGGCATATGATTCAAAAGTCGTAGGCCTTATCCACTGACCTGCGGTGTAGAATGTTCGCCCCATGTTACACCATGCAGGCTACGGTTTTCCAATTGGACTCAAGTAGATTACATGCATCAGTAAGTTAATAATTCTCGAGGCTGCAGTAGTTATTTCTATCCCATTTCTGGAGCCCCGTACCATACTTTAAGAACGAACAATGAATCGAAGATATATGCTTTTCAGTCTGAGTTCAGAGCTTCGCGTTTTGATTGTTGAATATGCTGTGTGAAACTTGTCAATCTGTTCTTGACGAGATAAATCCCTTGTTCCCATTTCTCAAGGAACGTGACCGCTGGATAGATGAGCTCATAAATTCTGCGCAAGAGTCTTGCCATATGTGCCATCAAATATGGACATGTTTGCTTCGAGCCAGGCCAGATCTTGCAGTTGCTGTCCAAGCATTCCTATACTGCAGCAAGAATCTCAAAGCAACGGAGTTCGCCAGACCAGTGCGTGGTATACCAAATAGGTTGATATCTTTGAAGCACAAGGTTCTAAAGATTTCACGGCCCTATGTTACAATCGAATATGATCGGGGCGACATCTCTGATGCACCTGAGGTAACTTCACCCAACACTAAAGATCGATACGGTACAGTCCGAACGAAGATATGGGCTCAGCCAGACCGGGAAGGGAAGTTTTCCATGAGTTCTAAATCAAAAGCCTTTACAGAAGATACTGGTTGTTGCTTTGTAGTAGCACATAAAAGGGGTAAACACGCTTATCTGACTAGCCAGACGTACTTTTTTTGGGCTGACTTTCGTGTTAGACTTTGCACAACCCTCAAGCAAGATTAGACTAATAGAGGATATGGCTACTGACCTATGCCTCAGGCGTGCTAGGCTATGGATGAAGGATTGTCACAAGAACCATAGCATATGTGAGGTTATAAGAAGGCGCTCTCCTCCATCTTCAGCGCCCACCCGCTTGATTGAGCTTGATCAGCCGTCCTCTAATCATGTAAGACTCATCGAACAAATCGGAGTCTCCAAAATAAGCGGCAGCCCACAATATGTCACCCTGAGCCACTGCTGGGGCACGAGCCAGTTTTACAAACTGACAGCGTCCACATTTATAGAGCTCACGGAAGGTATTGAAAAGACCAGATTGCCTCAGACTTTCCAAGATGCAATCAACGTCGCTAAGGCCCTACGCATCAAATTGATATGGATTGACTCTCTCTGCATTTTCCAGGATTCTGCCGAAGATTGGTTTCATGAGGCGCCTTTGATGAGTGAGATCTATGGAGGATCAATCTGTAATATAGCGGCTAGCAGTTCTGTAGATAGTTCTGCGGGCGCTCTAGCCGTCAGAGACATTTCCTTAGAGCTTGTCCGGCCATGCGTTTTTCCTGCGGCTTGGAGTAACCACGAACCTCATGTTCTTTATCCAAAGAGCTTTTGGCAGGATAGTCTACACCATACACCTCTGATCCAAAGAGCATGGGTAGTTCAAGAGGTTCTACTTGCGCCCCGGATCGTGTACTTACACGAGCGACAGCTCTTCTGGGAATGCTACCAAATGCGTGCGTGTGAGGGGTTTCCAGGCGGCATACCCATTGACTCAGACGCGCAGACAACGGAAAGGGTTTTATTGAGTGGTATCAAAGCACCTGTTCTCGAAGAGTTCGGAAGACAAATTTTCACGTTTGAAAGATCCATAATACCAGACAGAAATTTCATCATAGAAATGGCAAGGAATTTCTGGATCAAGACCATCCGACACTATAACTCGTGTCGGTTAACAAACCAAAAGGATAAGCTCATTGCTCTGTCCGGAGTAACAAAGCCCCTTGAGATACTCCTCGATGACATTTGCCCAGCAGGGCTCTGGGCAAAGCAATTTGTTCCGCAACTTCTGTGGAAAATCTCTCTAGCAACTGGACCAATCATTAGGCTGACTGAATCTTCTGTGCCATCTTGGTCTTGGGCTAGCTTTACTGGCGACATGGAGCCTGGCCATTTCAGATGCGATCGTAGTCTCGTTGACATACTTGCTATAGCCAGTGCCTCTGCCAGTACCGCTGCTGCTTTGAACAATTCTGGTCCGGTAAGGATTAGAGGCCCGTTGTTTACGGTTGAGTGCTGCACATGTAAGCCTGGAGAATATCAACTACGCGACGCGAAAACGTGCTGGCTGAAGCCGGAATATGGCGAATCGGTGCTCGTTGATTGCTACACGGATGTGAAAGGGCATAGGCGCATAATGCACTGCTTGCCACTGTTAGTCAATGTAGATCCATCAGGCTGGAAGGTTGAGGGACTATTGCTGCACCCGGTCAAAGGGAAAAGAGGAAAATTTTTGAGGCGTGGCTATTTCAAAAAGAACTATCCGAACCTTGTTGATCGGAGGACCTGGCGAGAATTTGACAGCGTTTGTCCTGTGAAATACCTGAAGTTCGATGGCGACGCTCTTTATACGATATCAATTGTTTAGTTAGCTCAGTATAGCATTTCCAGAATCGTATTCGAATGCCTAGTGTGGTAAAGAAGATGGGAAGGGTAGGTTTCGAGGTGATGAACTGTTCCTGGACTTAAGTCATGCTAATTTAGCTGAAGCAACCACCCCATTGCAAGCGACCCATTATATAACGGGCGCCAAATATAGACGAAAGGGACAGGGACTGCGGCTGCACAATCGACTCAAGAAGACAACCTCGTTAGAAATGCTCACGACAATAAACTATACGATTAAATAGTTATCAATAGTACCTTCAGGACCCAACCAGGGACTAGAATCTTAGTCACGGATGATAATGCAGCATTCTACGTTCTCTTGGTCTACCACTTGGCAGGAGTATTCACAGCGAAGGCCGTCATCAATATGCAAGCAAACACCACTTTCGTCTTCGAAACTTCAATATTATCTATCATGGCTACTTGCAATGCCAGATCCATCCTGAACCTCCTTTCCCCAGCGCCATAGTGATGCTTGAGTCCGAGAAAGAAAAGCGCGTCCTGGTGTTCCCATCTGTCCCATTTGTGGTGTAAATACAAAAGTAGATACAGCCTCAACCAATTATATTTTCAAACAAGCTATGCGAGTCCGTCCTATTTTTTTGACCAAACATTGAATACATCCAAATTTTATGGCTTAACCGTGGCCCATCGAAACAAAGCAAATGCTTAGTTGAGAGTGAGAAGAGCAGCGAAGGCAAGGACAACCATGCCGAGGGGGGCGGCAATACCCGAAGCAGCCCCGCCTGGGTTTGTGGATGGGGTAGAGGTTTGCGAGGAGCTGGATGAGGAGGTGGATGTGCCTAGATCGCATTAGTTTGGAAGGTCTCTAGCCGTTGAAGCACTAAGGATACATACCGGTTCGGGATGAGGAGCTAGATGTTGTAGTAGTAGAGTTAGATGAAGTTGGGGCGGAGGTGGTTGTTGAATCTGTAGCCGAAGTAGATGGGCTTGAAGTGACGGAAGAGGTGCTAGTCCGGGACACAGTACCAGATGAAGAGGTGGACGACGAATCAGCACCGAAGAATTGGAACATGGCGCTGTAGTTGTCTACATCCGTGCCATCCTGGATTCTGAAAGCATAGTTGTCAGATGGAAGTGTGGCAGGAGGAGTCCAGGTGTAAGATCCCGATGGGAAAGTTCCGCCAGCTAAGTATTGCATGTTAGCAGGGTGCTATCGGAATTGGGACTTTGTCTGCAATATCGGGCGGGGTGTACGCACTAACAAGGACCTCATAGTCCTCGAGGTTGTTTGCGTCGAGTCCATGCTTGAGAGTGATGGTGACTGGTCCCGTAGCATCGCCCCAAGTGATGGTGTAAGGGGTGCCAGCTGTGATGCCGCTAACGACGGTGTTGGTGATGTTGATTCTGGCGCTGACGCTGCCGATGAGGGCAGCTGCTGCAACAAGAAGGCTAGAGGCGAACTTCATTTTGAAAATAGGGTAATATTTTTCTACGCAAGAGAAAACCTCGTGTTAGTGGTTTGGTCCTTTTGATCGTAATACGAGGACGCGATGTGACACGCGCCGGAAGAGGTGAAGATGGAACTTACATGTAACGAAGATGATGGTGGTGGTTGTATAAACGAAGGTAGTGAAGGACGATTACTTCAATGGAGAGAATATATATATATTATTAATGTATGATATGGACAGTTGATCTGTTGAAAGAGAGAAAAAACAAGAGAAACGGGGATGGGAAGCCAATATGTAAAAAGCGATGGGATGCCTAAGGGGGGAGGCGTTGGCTTTCAGGCCATTCAGGCCATCAAATTGACGCCGAGAACGCCATGATCGCGAAATGGGGACGCCGCCGACTCCATTAGGCTTAACCCTACAGGCTAAGCCGGGGGTTAAACAGGGCCTGGATAGGGCCTGAACCATGGCAATCTGATGGATACGGGGTAGCAACAGGGAAGAGGATACTGAGCTATTTAAAAAAAACACCGAAAGCTCAATTTCCCTGGTTACTATGTCGTCAACTTCAAAAAGCTGACATGACCAGCAAACAGAGGGGAACCTGAATGTGTTCACCGAGTAGCATCTTCGTATATTTCTACTTACCATCCAGCGTGAGAACAGTATGCGCGTTGAAATCTCGAACCTCACAATACTCTAGTGTACACACTATGTCGTGCTATTCTCATTTCCGTGCGACAGAGGGCTGACGCTCACCTCTCGGCATCCAGGACTCCCCCTTACCAGGAGATTGCAAAGTCGGACCAGCAAAACTCTCGTCTAACTTATCACGTGGAGAACCTCACCAAGCGGCGGAAAACACCATAAAAGCACTGGAAAGTTCCCCACTGGCTTTATCGCCACAAAGTTGGGTGTGGTCTCCATATCAAGCGCGCCTGGTCAAGGTCGGTATGGTCATTGGTATTTTCTCGACCGAAATATATGGCTGTATTGTCTTGGTTCATTCATGTGTGTTTTTTCCTTCTCGTTCGTTGTCCGTGACTGAATTCAAAGCTACTGTAGAGCAATCAAGTCGAGTTGTCTATACGTGTTACCACTTGATTGATGACTGTGGCAACTGTGGCTCAAATGTCATTCGACATTCGAGCATGGGCGTCTCATCCACCCGTCCGTAAAGCAATTTAGGTGATGGATCATGTCAAGAATGCCGCTCAGTGTAAAACGGTACAAGCTGAAGCTGAAGTTCTCTTCAACAAGGAGGAAGAACTTGCGAGCTGATAGAATGGGCAGACTCTACGTCTAACTCTAGAATCTTGCTGAGTGGATAAACTCTTACATGGGCGAAAAGGAGCTGCTCTCAACATTGTGAAAGCTTGATGGAAGAAGGGTTCTGAGTCACCATGCCTTGTCGTCATCGCTGGATTTTTATTGACTCTTTAAGCCAATTGTTCAGCCACTTCTGTTGGCCCATCAGAAGCCCCCAACGGCTCCTGCAGATCAATTGGTACCTGCATTTCTGTATCTCCAACATGACTTGGCACTCATTATTCGCAAGTCTGGCGCCAACTTTTCTTTCCTTCCTCCTTTTTTTTTTTTAAAAAAAAAAAAAAAAAAAATTTTTATATATATATATATATAATTAATGGATGTACCGCCTCTCTATTCATACCTGCAATGCTTTCATCTTCAAGCTGTCGAAACCGTTGCTAGTGGCGACTGAAGGAGACCGGTCTCGGGCCATGCTCTAGATGCAGAATTGAACGCCTAATAACCTTTTGGTGAATCTGTTCGCGTCAAGATAGTTACAATTTAGACTTCAACCATGTAGTTACCGAATCAACCCTTGTCTCTAGAAAATGGAATTGTTCAAAATTACCATAGCAGTTTGACAAAATATAGGGCTCACATTCACTCTTAAACAATCCATAGATTGATATTCTGCGCTGCTTGCTCAACGAAGCCTCGTCGATATAACCCTATCTAGTTTTACATAGCCAATCCAAAACTCCAGAGACACAATGTTACCCAGCGCTCTGTTGAGCTGCGCCCTTTTCACAGCTTTCGCATGCGCACAAAATCCATTCTCCTTCGCCACCCTTCCTCAATCAATTCCGGTCGGTCAGCAGTTCAACATAACATGGATCCCTACGACCGGCGCCACAGATACTATCACATTAGTTCTGCGACGAGGAAATCCATTGCTATTGGATACTGTTGGAATTATTGCTGGTAAGTCTTCATTTACTTTGGGGCTATAAACCGTAAGACTAAATATGGCCGGTAGCAAGTCTTCCAAATACGGGCTTCTACCTTTGGACGCCGTCATCCTGGCTCATTAATGGTTCTCAATACGCCCTCGAGATCATCAGTGAGAACAATACAGGAATAAGAAATTATTCCGGTCAATTCGCTATTTCGTCGCCAAACACCGCCATACCCACATCTACTCCCTCTGCTACGCCTTCCGTACCAAGTTCGTCATCTTTATCCTCTGAATCCTTAGCATCTTTTCTTTTCGTAACTTCAGCATCAACTTCTCAAAGCTCAGTATTGACAACAGAATCTCCAGTCGTACGCACCTCAACGAAAACAGCAACACGGACCACTAAATCAGCAGTGGCAACAACGACTGTGAGTTCTTCTCAGACCGAGACCGGATCAGGAAGTATGAGCAAGGTTAGCAGTGCATTGCTGATTGTTTTGGCGTGGATGGTGATTACGATGTGAGCTTTCATTTAATAGATCGGAGTTAAGGACCTGGAAGCGTTGGATAAAGGGAATCTGCATCATGTACAGGAGTTATGGTTTCCCAGCGTTATATTTGGTTACGACCGAGGAGTTGCAATTATTATGCCCTGCTAATATGTTGCATAAGAGAAGACTTATCCTAAGAAAATAAAGCCCAAATCACAGTATCGTAATGTTATTCAGAACCGAGGTAAGCAATATGAGATCTCAGAACTATATTTGTATAGATTGCCTGTTTATACCAATGATATATCTTTTTCCTTGTTCTGGACAATGTTTGAGTATATCGTTACAGGGTAATCCGCTTCCCCGCCCCACCTCTCGTTGCATTTGCCCTCCCATCCAAACCATCTCGCCACAGAACACAAATGCTCAAGAACTTTACTGTCTGAACTCACAAGGTAAGCATGAAAGTCAATTAAACGGTTCTCTACATCGCAGATACCAAAAGAAGAAGTTCAATTGATCAAAATTTCGTAGTGTGTTCCTAAGAAGCGGGATCCGCCGCTTTCAGCCGTCCTCCTATCTTCTATAAACATCACCATCTCCATCGCTTTCATCTTCTACTCTCTTTCTCCTCTCTTTCCCCTCTCTCTACTTTCATTTCCTCCGTCTACACTTGATGCCAACAGTTGCATAAAAACGGCGCGCATAGAAAGACACACTTGGCCAGCGACACAACAGGCCATCACTCACCATGGCTTCTCCTCCGATCATCTCATCAAAAGATCAATCCGCGGTGGCAGACGCCTGCAAGACATTCTCTCTCACGATATCGCAATTCGGCGATCTCCTCCAACGCGCATCAGCCGCAAAAGCCACTGCTTACTGTCCTTACTCTCAATTCCGCGTCGGAGCCACGATCTTAACAAACAAAGGAGGGTACGTGGATGGGGCAAATGTAGAAAACGCATCCTATCCGGTGGGAACATGTGCGGAACGGGTGGCTTTCGGGAAGGCTATCACGGAGGGACATAGAGGGTTCAAGGCACTAGCTGTTGCCACAGATATCAGTCCGCCGGCGAGCCCGTGTGGGATGTGTAGGCAATTGTGAGTGAGACCTCATGTGCGGAACGGCGAAAGAATAGTTGGCCGTCGCGCATGTGGCTTAATATAGAGTAGAGAGAGAGTCTTGCGCGGCTAATAAAAAAAAGCTAACGAAGGGATGAACAGCATTCGGGAGTTCTGCGACCCGGACACTCCGATTTTCATGTTTGACAAGGATGAGAACTTTGTAGTTCTACGGCTGGAGCAGGTAGTAATCTTATTTCCTCCAGATATAATACAGCTAAGGTATTCATAGCTTTTGCCAATGTCCTTCGGACCGGATGCTCTTCCGCCCCCTGGCACGAACCCGGATTCTGGTTATAAGGCTTGATTTGGGTGTGGAGGGACTCTAGGAAGGTCAAGGATTCGCGACTACCCATATAGAGGGGCCGCAGAATCAGGGACCGCTCCCAGATGTTCAACAAGCGTTTGTACAGTGGTGGACTGGCATGCTCGATACCATGGGCGTGGTTGTGGTTGTCTCACTTTGCAGCTACATATTATTGCATGCTAGAAGCATACATGAAAAGACCGAGATGTGTGTTTACCTGGAGCTGCAGCATGCGATCCAAGGCTATGGAATATATCTCGAAAGCCAAACTGCGAGCCAGACCCCAGGGTATACTATGTTACACTGCTTTCAACACCAGCCTCAATATGCGAATTCATAGCCTTGGTGTGGTTATAATCCTCGGCCGATTTAATGTTCCGGGACATTTTCCACCTTTCAACTTCCTTCTAGCACCATTATTCTCTTCAATATCAAGTGATATTTTCTTTTTACAGGGGATAGCATTTGTGTTCAGCCACAAGCGGAGGGCGTGCTCGGCTTAAACGCCTAAAAACGTTGATCGTGCAGATTTCCTGGATGCGCGAATCAGTGTTGGCGGAGAAACATTAATGGAGTCCCACTGGCCGTTGTACTGGATACTTATGATTATTCTCCGCTTCCTCAAATCGTCACACAACGTCGCACGATACCTGGCTGGCAATAAGCTGTTGCTCGCACGAGGATGTCAGATGTTGTGTGCAAAATGATATCCCAAGCTATAGGAGCAGGTGCATATATATCCAATGTCAGTGAGCTTCGGCTGCATGCGTTAAACAGCTTCCTCTTGACCAACTAAAACACATTTTCTGTATCTCACAATTTAACTTTGGAGATCTACTGATCAATTCGGCCCTAACCCCGCTTTCCCCCAGGTCCTGTAAGTGGAGAGAGGTTCCTTTGCAAGCGATGGAGATTCCTGCAGCAGGGCAATATGCTTTCACACCTTCAATCCGTGTGCTTCATGCCCGAGGTTACTACCAAGGTCATCGCGTATAGTTGAACCTGGGGTGAGCTTCACGATAGCTAGAGCCCTGGTCTATAGCTCACCGTGAACATATAAGTGCATAAGAGCCGCCTACGCGTCTTGAAGCTTCTTATCCTTCTATATTCTCTCAGCTAAAGGTTTGTGAGGTCATTGCCTAGAAGCGGCAATGGGGCTACCTACTTTCCCAAAGACCTATAACACGTACTTTGTAGCGTTTATCGCTACAATTGGTGGCACGCTGCAAGCTGTCCTTCTTACCTGTGATTGTGCGGGAGCTAATAGTCGTCCAGGTTCGGTTTCGATATTTCTGTAAGTATTTCTCGGGCAATGAACCAACTCACGAGGCATTGGCTCTTTGGGGATGTCTCCAAGAGAAGCTTCAACCCCAGTCTTACCTTTGACGACTTCTGCCTCCTAACTAACCTTGCGATGTCTTATAGGCCATGTCTGCAATCGTCGGCACAGACCGATACATCGAATACTCCAATAATCCACACGGCATCATCCAAGGAGCCATCGGATCCTCACTCGCAGCCGGCTCGTCGTTGGCTCACAATGGCAGGACCCATCTCTGATAAATTTGGGCGTCGTGATAGTATCTTCGTTGCCTGTATCTGGTGGCTCGTGGGAACTGCGATCCAGGTCGCTCGCAAAGACTACGGGCAGCTCATCGCCGGCCGTATCCTCAATGGTGTCTGCATCGGTATCACGAGTTCTCAGGTCCCCGTGTACCTAGCAGAGATTGCGAAACATGACAAGAGAGGCTCCATCATTATGATTCAGCAGCTTGCCATTGAGTAGGGTATCTTCATCATGTTCATGTGCGGCTATAGATCCTCCTTCATTCCTGGAACTGCGAGCTTTAGAACCGCATGGGGATTGTAGTTCGTTCCAGCATTTTTCTTGATGATAGGGCTGCCATTCCTTCCTAGAAGTCCCCGATGGTTAGCCAAGGTCACGGAATGAGGAGGGTCTCACGATGCTGGCGAAAATTCAGGCGAAAGGAGATGTGAATGATCCGCTTGTTGTAGCGGAGCGCGAGTCCCGCGGGATGCCTTAGCTTCAAGAAGTTCGTGTATAATGGCATGTGGAAGAAGACTTTAGCCAGTTGCTCCGTGCAGTATATTCCCCCTAAACTTGAGGCCATAAAAATAAGTGAAGTTAACAAGTAAATAGAGCATGGCAGCAACTCTCTGGTGCCAATGTCATGACCTACTACGTGGTTTATGTCTTCCAAATGGCTGGTCTTACCGGAAACATCAACCCTATCTCGTCTGCCGTCCAATATGCCCTCTTTATCATCTTCACATCAGTCGTCTTCTTACTCATTGATAAAACCGATCGTCGTCCTCTACTCATCTACAGTGCCATTGGAATAGGTATATGCCAATTCGCCGTCGGTGGCGTCTTAGGCAGCTACGGCATTCTCGTTCCAGGAGGTGTTGGCAACCCACCAAACAAGAACGTCATCATCAAGGTTGAGGGCCATCCCGCCCATACCGTTATCGCGTTCAGCTACCTGCTTATCATCGTATACGCCTTAACCCTCGCACCCGTCGCCTGGGTGTACGCAGCCGAAGTCTGGTCCCTGGAGACTCGCGCAACAGGTATGTCCCTCGCCGCCGTCGCAAACTGGCTCTTCAACTTTGCGCTTGGGCTCTCTGTGCCGCCGGCCTTCCTAAACATCACCTATAAGACCTTCATCATTTTCGGCGTCCTGTGTTTCGGGGCCGCTATCCAGGCCCTTTTTCACCTATCCCGAGACGTGCGGGAAGACCCTTGAGGAGATCGAGCTGCTCTTTAGCAAGGGCGGTCCGCATGCCTGGAAGACCAAGCCCGGTGGATCAAGACTCGATGCCGAGATCCAAGCCGTTATTGACCGGGAGCGCGGCGTCAAGTCCGACGCCCCATTGGTGGAGTTGAACGGGGATGAGAAGAAGGCGAGGTGAACGGAGAGCATGTTGAGAAGCATCCCGTTGTGAACAAGGAGGAGCTCTAGAGCGGAGAGCACGTGGTTTGCGGCGGGAGCGGCGGGAGCGGTGGCGGAACTTTGGACTGGAGATAGATACCCTTTCGTTTTACTAGATGATCTCCAGCAAGATAGATACAAATTACATTTTTCACGTTCTTGATTCTCGGTTCTTTCTACCCTAATCGCATGTCTCCCTCCTTCCCTCGCTCAACTCCAATCCATCGTCAATCGAATAAACAGTGCTCTCTCTAACAATATCGGCCTCGCCAACAACGGCTTGTCCCATCACCATAACTCCCTCGCACGCGGCTCAACCATTAGACACCCCCCCCCCCCCCCCCCCCCCCCCCCCCCCCCAAAAAGGGAGAGCGAGAGAAAAAGAAAAAGAGAGACGTGGCAATGCATATCGCCCTCTCACCCCCCAAAAATTCCCACCACTCGCCTCGCGCCACTTAAAACAGCGAGTCGCACGAAACCAGATCCTGCGATCCCGTTGGCGAGCGAGCACCTGAGCATGCGCCAGTCGCCTATGTTGACCAGATGGGTGTCTTCGTACATTTTTTTGGGCTGCGCGCACATGCGGGGCGGGGTTGTGTGCATGTTTTAGCCGGGCGCTGACCGTGCAGGTATCGGTTGGCTTGTCATGAGCTCTTTGCTTATGTACGAAGGGTACGTATGTACGGGTGCAGATATACGTATTGGGTGGCGGGCCTTGTGTGTGTAGGTAAGCGGGAATATGATGGATTTATGTATGTCAGACTGTTCTTGGTGATTAGGGCCATCTGGGAATGTCGAGATGGGGTGATTTTCGAGCTGGTGGATGTTGGATCCAAGGTATAAGGATGTTTGGTAAGTATGGAATTGGTTGCACCTGGTTTGGGATAGTTGATCATTGGAGGACCAGCCTCTAGCTGAACTGCTCGAATCATATAGTGAGGGCTTGGGGTGGAGATGGGTCCTTCCGTGATTTTGTGGAAAGTCTGAAATATGGAACATTTAAACATATACGCGGGCTGTAATATCTAGTAGGAAATATGTAATACCATGTAACATATCTCTAGGCTTGTAAAAAACACTTGTGTAACCATCCTTCCAAGCTTTTGTAGCTTATACTTATGCTTCAGTCTGGAAACTCAGAGCTTGCTCAGATCTTAAAGTGACGGTTCTATGGGCTGATAATGAACGAAGAGATCGCTTAGGGACTATGACACCATTCCCTGACATCATGACGAACTGGCCCCGAGAGAATCCATCTATATCGGAACAGCCAGGGGGTTCATAACACTAAGCACGTCAGAGGATAGGACGTTCATCAGATTTCAAGGCTTACCTCGTCCCGCCGTCCACTATTATGTTTGCGCCGGTCACGTAACTACTAAATCCACTAGCTAAGAAGCCTGCAACACGGCCAACTTCGATTGGCAAACCAGCACGCTCCAGTCCAATGTCTCTCTGTTGGGTCTGGCAAGTATTAGCTTGATACAAACAGTGGCTGGTTGGAATCAATACCTCTTTTGACTGCAAACTTGCGGGAGGAAACTGAGATGTCATCCCACGCATATCGAACTAGGAAATTTGTAAATAGCCGAATCAAGGGAGTGAAAGAGCCCATACTCCCTGTAGATCAATCCCAACGTCAATCTGACCCGGCGAGATGCAATTGATTCTCACCCCACTTCCTATAATGGGCTATCATCTATATGTTCAATTGTCATCCACGAAAAAAAATACCTTTGAGTACGGCGACCCCAGCTCGCACAACACCTAGAGCAGCGTGCGAGCTCATGGTATAACATGGTCCCCAGCAACCTTTCCCGTCGCATTAGAGTTTTTACACAATTGTTACACCTGCTCCGAACCTACCTCCATATGTGCTCGCCACTGAACTAACCACAATAATACTTCCATATTTCTGGTCTTTTGGAGCCGCATTCGGGTAAGACTGTTTGGAGGTCATCTTTCCCATTGCTGGAGGCGCATACTTCAGTGCAAAGAAGGGTGCCATGGAATTTGCCTCGAAGCATTTCTGCAGATCCGCCGGAGTCGTTGCTTCGAGTGAAGGGGGGCCTAGAATCCCAGACGAGCAAACCCAAACATCAAGCCGTCCCCAGGAGTTCAGCACGTCATCTATCAACCCCAACGTTTCATCCTCTTTTGCTATGTTGAACGGATACCCAATGATCTTAGCGTTCGGAGAGTCTTGTGCTACTTCCCCAATCAGGGTATCGTATGCTGAACTCGTTCCCTTGTCACATGCTGCGGGAAGTCAGATGCTGAGCCTCTAGAATCTGCGAATCGTCCTGATATAGAAATACCGTATATACAAGCAGCGCCGTGGGCTAAACAAGTCAGTTGGAAGATCCTAAAGCAGTAAATGTCCAAAAAAAAAAAACACTGCAGAACGGACAACTCACCAGCTAACTCTTTGATAATGGCCTGTCCAACTGGCTGCTGTGCACCAGTCACAACACACACAAATCCGTACTGTCTGACTGTCAATTGCGAACCACCTACGCACAGCCACTCGACTTACAAGCTTTCCATCTGCACGATACGGACTGAAATGGTCGGTATTCATAGTGCCCGCCATCGCAACGAGAGTAATGAAAAGGTAGTTATCTAAAAAGAACAATATATATGAAGAGAAACAAACTTAGCTTCGAAAAAGAAATACCAATGGCTCCTCAAAAAGCCAGAAGAGTATTGCAAGTGGCACGGAGATCTCCAATTGAGATTCTATGACTTCGAAAGTAATCATTCATACCCTATTGGCTGCATGTTAATGGGTGAGGAGAAGATTGCTCTTCGTACGTCTTTCTCCACGGCCCCCGGCCGATCAAAGCTTTGATATTGATAAGAGCGCCAAGACTCATTCCACGCGTGATAGGCGTTAAATCCTCTTTCGGCGTTAAGCATCTCTCTGTCTTATGAAATGCTTTCATTCGACATTTTCGTGTATCCATCAGCGATGTGTTGTCCAAGCTGACATGAAGTGAGTTTTCTGAGGTATGCACTCTCTTCTATGCTATGCATTGGTATACTGTTCTGCAGAGATGGCTGGCATCCAGAAACTAGGTCCTGCAATTTGGAGATTTTGCGAATAGCTTCAAATGCTATTATAATTTATATAATCAAACCTGTCTAAGAGATTCGGAAATACCAACCCATCTACGCGCCAAATCGAGCAGATCAGCAATCCGCCAAAGGGCAATGCTGTGTCTGTGGTCAGAAGACCGCTCGCCCGCGGCCACCGGGGACAAGACTGGCTCTGCGGACTCTACTGCGAAGGAGAGAGGTTTCCATCGTTTTCAATGTTCCAAGAAACTTTATACGACAGCAGATGTGTTGGTCTATGCTTATGCTGAGAACCTCTTGCCAAAAGATCCAGACATTATCGAGGATTTTGGCTTCAAAATCTTCACATATTCTTGCAATCTGAGGCTGAACAATATAATCTGTTCGCTCTTTATCAAGACCTCCTTAAGGGTGTTATTGCTGCAGATCTCCGCTGGTGGAGCATTACAAAAGGGCTTCTGAAAAACATTACTCAAGCCTACACCAGAACTCCCAAGATCGAGGTCCCTCATTCAGTTGCTTTCTGGCTCACCAGTATGCGTTCAATAATATTCCAGACACCGAAATGGAAAGAATCAAATATAATGCTACGGTGGCCACCACGTATCTGGGGGCTGTAGATCGAAAAAGTCGCCTTGAAAAAAATCCAGTTACCAGCTAAACCTGAATCATTCATGCTTTGTGCTCGCTTCTCGTCCTAGAATGTACTACGAAAGGTGACGACAACTGATGTGCATTTGGATCCTGTGTTTGCCAGACTAGAGTTGAGCAACTTCTGCTTAGCAATATGTATCCCAGACTCATTGAAAGAATAGACGACGAATTCGTGAAGACGAGCACTTGCAAAACGTTCTGGTAAGCTTTTGAATTCGGCAAACTCATTGAGCTCATGGACTACGAGGGACTCAAGGAGATGCGTCAGCCTCTGGCTCGCCTTGAAGCATTTCTCACTGCTGGGATTCAGTGGCCTCGACCATTTGTGCGGGAGCTGAAGCGGCTGATCGCCTACGATAACTACCACCAAACCTAGGCTTTCACAAATACGAGGGATTTAACAAGAAGTTTTGCACAACAGCAGTCAAATCGGACTATGGCTACCATATCTGCACGAGCGAACTCGAGCGCAAGGTGCCTGTACACATCTATCGACGTGTTCTTGCGTAGGCGGATCCGCTAGACCTCAGGCCACATGCCTGGACGGAAAGCTGATTGAGTTTGCTATAAATATGTGAAAATTGATGACAGATACAAGACCATGCTTAGAAATTCATATCCTTTGCCAACAGCTGCGTGAAGAGAAGAGTCTATCATTATCTGGGAGTCCCTTTATCTTTTTGTGGTGAAACCTCATTTTAGGCGTTATCTGGATGGTGAATGATACCCAAGTGGGTTATGCGGAATGTGTTGGGCGCGATGGATTGAATTTGGGCTTCTTCGACGGAACATATGCATAACGCGGCTTCATGAATGAAACGATGGTCTGTAGATTCGCTTTCAATCTGGAGTTCTGGGGGTGTATACCTGGGTTGGCAATCACGTGGCGTACACAAAATCAGATATATTCTTCTGCGGATCATCCAGGAAGGAATGATGATAGAATGATTTTCAGGAATCGTCTAGGTGCAGAAAACTCCTTTCAGACAATGCAGATCTTAACTACAAAATATAGGGCCAGGTTTATGTGGCTGAATTGGAGAAGATGTTGTACCAACTTTATGAAAGGTAACATGTAATCAATAGTTTCGAATTATCACAGGGCATGTAATCCAAGTACCCGAACCATGGATACATCTGACTAAAATATTTCAAGGATACATGCCATCACTGTGTGGCAATCATAATGCACATACCGCAGAAGTATATAAAGATTATATATGGCAAGCGAAAGTAGATGCAAGAATTTTCAGAACCAGGAAGAATTGACGATTTATCTATTTTACAGCTCAACTATCATTCAACTCTTCCCTCCCTCCTTCCACCACACTTCCCCTTGAACTTCAATACATCCATAATTCCCCTCCACAGCTATGCTGGCTAAAACAAATGAGAGAGATATGAAGGAGCAGGATTTTGGTTATTTATGAGAGGAAAGACTTGGTGAAAGTGATGATAATATCCTTCAACTTGCCCTCGAGGTCCTTGCTCAACGCCCCCTCCTTGTCAATTGTAGCGAGCAGATCCGATTCGTTTGTCTTCAAGTGGGCGAGGAAGTCAGATTCCCAAGTGAGAATCTTGTCAACAGGGACACCATCGAGGTGACCGTTGACACCGGCGTAGATGAGAGGAACCATTTCGTTAACAGCCATAGGAGAGTATTGCTTTTGCTTGAGGAGTTCGGTCAACTAGAGAGATCATTAGTATCTTGGGCAGACATGCAAAGTACTTAAGAGTGTACTTACACGCTCACCACGACTGAGAGTTTGCTTGGTAGCAGCATCCAAGTCGGAACCGAATTGTGCGAAAGCGGCGACTTCACGGTATTGGGCTAAGAAGAGCT
Organism: Chalara sp. BL73; assembly: GCA_918026815.1. Taxonomy (NCBI): domain Eukaryota; kingdom Fungi; phylum Ascomycota; class Leotiomycetes; order Helotiales; genus Chalara; species Chalara sp. BL73. Next base: position 385,913 of record CAKJVC010000123.1, read on the forward strand.
TCAATGAACCAGCGACTTGCTTCATTGCTTTCAATTGGGCAGCGGAACCGACACGGGACACGGAAAGACCGACGTTAATCGCTGGTCGAATTCCCTTGTAAAATAGTTCGGCCTCCAAGAAGATTTGCCCATCAGTAATTGAGATAACGTTAGTGGGGATATAGGCAGACACATCACCACCTTGGGTCTCAATGATGGGCAGAGCAGTCAAGGATCCACCACCATGCTTGTCGCTCATCTTGGCGGCACGCTCAAGGAGACGTGAGTGAAGGTAGAAAACATCTCCGGGGTAGGCCTCACGTCCGGGTGGGCGACGGAGAAGAAGAGACATTTGACGGTAAGCGACAGCCTGCTTGGATAGATCGTCGAAGATAATGACAGCATGCTTTCCATTGTCACGGAACCACTCACCCATGGAGGTGCCAGTGAAAGGAGCAATATATTGCAGAGGAGCGGCTTCAGAGGCAGTGGCGGCAACGATGATGCTGTACTTCATGGCATCATTCTCCTCAAGAGTCTTGACGAGCTGGGCAACGGTGGATCGCTTCTGTCCAACAGCAACATAAACACAATAGAGCTTCTTGGTCTCGTCGTTTCCATCATTCCATCGCTTCTGGTTAAGAATGGCATCGAGGGCAACGGCAGTCTTTCCAGTTTGACGATCACCAATGATCAACTCACGCTGACCACGTCCGATTGGCACCATGGCATCGACGGACTTGAGGCCAGTCTGGACTGGCTGGTTGACGGATCGTCGAGGAAGAATACCTGGGGCCTTCAACTGAGCACGACGCTTCTCGGTGGACTTTATTGGTCCCTTTCCATCAATTGGATTTCCAAGAGCATCGACAACACGGCCGAGCAGTTCAATTCCGACAGGAACATCGACCTAGAAGCATAAGCTTTGTCACTCTCTGCTGCAAGTTTGTACTCACAATCTCTCCGGTACGCTTCACAGTCTCTCCCTCCTTCACCAGACGATCGGAACCGAAAAGCACAACACCAACTTGACCGGCCTCGAGGTTCATGCACATTCCCTTGACACCAGATGCGAACCTAATCATAGATTAGCATGAAGCAAAAGCCGTTACATCCCTTCCCCTAGTACTTACTCGACAAGCTCCTCTGCCTGGACATTGCTCATGCCATGAACACGGGCAATACCATCACTATAACAGACAAAAATCAGCTTTGTTCCTCATACGCCAAAGCTCTTGTATAATGCTTCTGCTTGTCATTGAGTTGTTGACAAGACGTACCCGACGGAGAGAACTCGTCCAGTCTCGGCGAGACCAGACTCCTCCTGGACGCCTCGAATTCGTTGTTCAAGAATGGAGGAAACTTCGGTGGGTGACGCCTTGTCGGCAGATGCGTAGCTTCGAATCTGTTTTGATGCGGCGTTGAAGGTTGCTGGCACTGCCGTTCGTCCCTAAAAGGAAAAGGTTTAGCCGAAACCCCGAAAAATGGTGAAGAAGCTGTTGAAGCTTCCAAACAGCTCTCAGCCGTCAACAACCATCGAACCAACATGTCAATTGAGTTATCTAGAGACATGCTGGTCCATTGAGATAGCAAAGGCAAGCTAATTGAAGTGCTCGATGAAAATATTAAGGGGACCTACCGCAGCAACTCTGCCTGAAGCAGAGATTGCGCCCACCGTCCGGCTCGATTGTCGGAGAGCGTTTCTAAACATCGTGACAGATGTCTATGTGTGAAGGAAAGAAGGAAGAATCAATTGCCTTCGCAATTGAAAAGAGAGGAGATGTAGGTAGAGTGGTGGAGCTGTGGTTTGGTATCGAGACTTCGCTCTTGAGGTTTTGCAGGGCAGGAGAATGCTTCCGAGAGAGAGCGATCAAGGAACCGAACGGAGGCTAAACAAAATTGCACGTCACGTGAATTCCACATCTGCTTAGTCATTCTTGGCGATACTGGAACCAAATCTCCTAGATTCCGTCCTCAACGCGCTACGTTTGGTTTTACATTCATTTGCCTTTACTGTTGTCAGTCATGATCGAGCAGGAGTAGTAGCGACTGCAATCCTACTCACCACAGACTTGCACCATAGCTTCTTTCCTCACGAAGTACCTCCCGGAGCCGGTATTATCGTTCAATTGCATTCCACGAGGCTACATTTGAGGTACATTGCTGTCTAATATATTCTTCCTTGACCGGAATGCTATACTATAGTGATGATTACTAACATACTCTAGATCTCTGGGTTTTTCTAGTGATGATCCTATGCTTCGTAGGTCAAGTGAGCGCTGGAGGCTCTCTTACCCAACCTGAATATTACACTTGCTTTAGGTCCATTGCCAGCGTCTTTCGATTCATTATGTGTGCTTACAATGGCTTCTGCCCCTGCTTCCTATTTATGATTTATTTTGCTGTCAATTCCTGCGATTTAGGTGAATATTGGATGTCTTCGATCAAAAGCCGGCCTCGTCCACTTTGCTGCAAGGCCACAGGGTTGACACCGCTTGAACCCAATTTCGATCTTATCATATGAGAACATGCGTGGATCATCTTTGCGTTGAAATAATTGCAAAGGAAATAATGGAAAACCTAGCAATGTCAGCCCGCCGACATCAAAATGTTGCTTGTCTGTTATATCCTAGGTCAAAGTTGCACCTAAGCCCACGCGTTTACCAAGTTGCATTGCCGTTCTTTTCTTGCTCAAGGTTTAAGGAAGCCAGGCATAGGTCCTCCAGCTTCCGATTATCTTGTCTCGATCATCTAAATGGCCTCTTTGACAAATATGCTCTGCACTTTGGAGCGGAATATCACCATAGTGTTGGTCCAAACTATATATAACCCTTTCCTCGCGGCTGCGGCGTTTATGCTCTCTAATGCATAAAATGAACATGCAATACTTGATATGGCCCTTGGATGCGCCGTTGAACCGTGAATTATTATTCACTCTGTAAGCGTCGCTCCTCAGCTAACCATATTCGCAACTGCGAAGGCAATCTACGTATTATTCAATGTTAAATTTCATCATTAGACGTGATCAGGTCCAGTGTCATGTCGAGTTCATGTAAAAGGATGTACGTGAACGACCTGTCATCTTTACATGTTTATTGTATTTTGATTGGATCGCTCGGTTATTCGGTGTTGTATTCGCAATTAATTTACCCACTTATAATAAGCATAAAAGTCTGTCTAGAAGTATCTATTTTATTCAATTCTGTCAGAATCTGACGCGACCCACTTCCGCAATGAGGCTTCTTGCAGCTGTTATTCAACCCACGGCCCAAAAATATTTAGCTGGCCCACCAGCGCCGCTTCTATCTCGCTTGATTGAACTTGGTATGCCCAATTAAGCAATGTGGCTCTTCCAACACTTGGTCGAGGCTTGCGTAGATCGAGATGATGTGCGCCATCACCACATAGATGGGTCCTCTGTTATATGGGTCAGAAGTAATAGTGCAGCAATGCTGCCAGATATTGCTGCCTCAAGGCAATATACCTGCCCGTCAACGAACAAGACTAAGCATAATGCCGTACTTCTTTTTGTACGACACTTGTCTACCGCTGAATTCACCTCAAAAGGCTTGACTGACATCCATTTTTTCTGATTCCATCAACTAGAACCCTTAGGTTTGTGTGGCTCCGGCTTCATGCATTACACCTTGGGTAACACAGCATATACCCACGAACAAGGCTACCAATGAAGCCAGAACCTCAGTTTGTCCACATTTCGACACATTACTAAAAACCTGCTGTTCTCAGAAGATCTGTTGTACAGTATCGCCCAAAGGTTTTGCACCCTTCGGACTATTCGCCCGCCCCAATTGCAAACCAAGGAACGCCAGCATACCAACAAGAATCACAACAGAATAGGATTCGTGACGGATGCACCAACAGCCATCCCCAAACACTTGACCGGTTCCTTGGGAAAGAGAGGCGTTCGAGATTAGCTGCAGGTGGTTCGATTCGGTCCAGGAGAACCGTTAATCTTACGACCTGTAGCACGACACTTTCCCTTTTCGTTATATTTTGTGTTGGAATCATATACTATTAGCCACTCATAAGTCAACCGTCTCTTTGGTAACCTATAAGCTTGTAGTACTTAGATACCTTGATACTCTCAAATGAACGTTACTGTTCTAGTCGCGGGATATGTACCATTCAGGATATTGAAACTTGAGATCAGTTGCAAACGCAGTAGTATTTGGTAAGTCTTAAACAGATGTGTGGCAAGGTCAACCCATACCACCCCTCCTCCAACATGAATGTATTTGTGGTCATGAGTTACTCCATAGGTAAAGGTGAATGGTTATAGGTCAATGGCGAAATCAACATGTGCTTGGGGATAAAAGCACATTGTCTGAGCACACTCTCGCTTGCCATCAATGCACAACGAGAACACTTTCGAAGGCGAGACCTTTCTAACCAGCTCACAGTTCATGAGTTATCGAAAAGCCAATAATATCGCCTTCTCACCGATTATATTTATCAGTATCAACATGCCATTTCATCCAGCCATGTTTTCAAGACTGGCAAGATCAGCGAGCCATCTGCCACTACATACTACCGTACGGTATTTTGCTACTCAGCGCACCATTAATATCGCTTCATCAGTTTCAGCAACATCGTTGACGAGATCAATTCAAACTACAGCTCATGTTCAAGGACAAGCGGCCATTGCGGTCCAACAGAATAAGGATGAGCCTGAGCCTGAGCCTGAGCATATTTCTACTACCCATACTCAATTGTACCATCACGGCAACAAATTTGAGAGGGAGTCCTATTGGAAGAAGATCCCTCGCTGGCGAAATGCTACTGAGACCGATTGGCTCAGTCATAAATGGCAGGCAAGTCATTCTTGATGACTTTGGACCGCAAAAATGCTGACCCGGATATTAGGTCAAAGAAAATGTTCGAGGAATGGGCCAATTCCGTAAATTCCTTGATGAAACACTTCCGACTGAGCTTCTCGCCAGTGGAAACCATAACCCAAATGTGACTCGAGAACAATACATTGATGATGTCCAACAGGGTGCCGAGAAATCTACCATGGCTATCAGATACACGCCCCATATCTTAAGTCTTATAGATTGGAAGAATCCAATCGAAGACCCTCTAGCACGGCAATTCATTCCCTTAAAGTCGAAAATGATTGCAGATCACCCAAAATTAATGTTAGACTCGTTACACGAGGCACATGATTCTCCGGTTGATGGCCTGGTGCATAGATATCCGGATAAAGTCTTATTTCTTGGTAAATAGCTTCTCATTTTCATGTTTCTGTTGCTATAATTTCTAGTAATATTGTTGTGCTGACGCTACATAGCTACCAACGTCTGTGGTCTCTATTGCCGCTTTTGCACACGTTCCTATGGGGTCGGTGCTGACACCGACACTGTCACCAAGGCATCCTTAGTAAAATCAAGTCCGAAACGCTGGCCCAAAATATTCGAATACATTGCCTCAACGCCCGAAATTAATGATGTCGTTATTTCCGGTGGTGATGCGTATTTTCTACAAGACCATGAGCTGCTTACACTAGGCCGACGTGTTCTCGAAACACCAAATATCCGCCGTTTCCGGATCGCGACGAAGGGATTGTGTGTATCGCCCCATCGAACCCTATCCCCTGACGATAGATGGACAGATGTATTGATAGAGCTCTCAAATCTTGGACGCCAAATGGGAAAGGAGGTCGCTCTGCATACTCATTTCAACCATCCACAAGAGATCACTTGGGTTACACGAGAAGCCAGCCAAAGGCTTTTCCAACATGGCGTCATCGTCAGGAATCAGACCGTTTTGATACGAGGGGTTAATGATAACGTTGAGACCATGGGTGCCTTGATCCGAGAGCTTACAGATAACAATATCAAGCCGGTACATTTTCTTCTTCTATTCTCCTCTTCCTCCAGAATGATACCAAACTAACATGCGGCCAGTACTACGTCTATCAACATGACCTGGTATCAGGCGTCGATGACCTTCGAACTCCACTATCAACTATCCTCGATATTGAGCAAAAGCTCCGCGGCTCCATCGCAGGTTGGGCAATGCCTCAGTTCGTAGTCGATCTGCCTGGTGGCGGCGGCAAGCGTCTTGCAGCAAGTTACGAGAGCTATGACACGTACACCGGTATCAGCAAGTTTACAGCACCGGCTATAAAGGGTGGGACAAAGCTTTATGAGTACTACGATCCACTGGAATTTACGAAGGTGGATGCGTCATACTTTCAGGAGGCTGCGGGGCTGCCTTTGCCTGATGTCATTAACCAGAATCCACGCTTCGAGGAATTACAGTCACCTGTAGATGATAAAATCTCCGCCACACGAGGTGCATTTTCTGCAAAAGGCAGCCAAAATCCGGAAGCGGCCGGCGAAGACTCACCGGCAAAGAAAGCGCGCCTCAGAAGAAGACAATTTGTAGAGCAGCTAAATGCCAAACAAACAAGTGGGGGCTCTGTCTGTGGTCAATTTTTTTGAGCCTTTCCTTTTCTAAACGGCGTCTTATATGCTAGCTTGATAGCTCCTCGTCGACACCGGTGGTTTTTTTGCATGACTGCACAGCAGGTTCAACAAGTTTCCGCATGTCGCACTTTTGCATTGCTTTTTTCGTCATTCCTTCACTAGTGGTAATCAAGGGGAAAGGGGCAATGATGGGGTTTTCTTATGGTGCGGGAAAGGTCTTAAGGAGAAGGCAAAACTAATATGGTGGTGGCCTGGAAGTGAGCATAATGATGGTTTTTCTGCGCGATGTTTTTATGCCAGCTACAAAAGCAACAATGATATTTCCTTAATAAGTCGGTGCCTATCTGGCCATACGATATACGGCGTGATATGCTGAACCTTTTGAAATGCCGTGCTTGCCTTGGTTAAGTCCTCAATGAGTCAGGGCTGTTTTGCAGCTATCTGGTCTCCTTCTACTCCTGGTCTCGCTAGCGATGATCGAGATTTGGATACTCCATCACCTTCCACCCCCTCAACGCATCCACAACTTCCTGGCCAAGTTCTGACAATCTAGGCGGCAAAGCTGTCTACATGGTATTCTCAATCTTGGGATTAAGCAACGAAGGGTAGCCTCCGGCATTTCCCATAACCATTCGAGCCCCGTCCTCTCCAGCCGAGGAATACGACGCCGATCTTAGCACAAACTGCACACTCTCAATTCTTCTTCTGCAATCGAAATCTTAACGCTGAACACTCCCTAATAAATCGAGAAGCAAATTTACTCGGTAAATAGGTAAGTTTATATAATTGTCTCTCAACCAAATAAAATATTGACGTGTGTATATTAAAACCCAAAAGGGCAATCTCCCCCCCCCCCCCCCCAAAAAAACATTCTCCACGCAAGCGCATACACATGACAACTCGCTACCCCCCCTCCTCGGCTTTATTCTGCAAGTCCCATGCCAGGAGGACCCCCCGTTGGGCGTGCTCTGTTGTGCGATGAGCATGGGGAACCATTTAACATCAAAATTTGCTCCTGGATTTGGGTTACGATCCCTTTTTAACAGGTTAATGTTATATCTAAAGCATATGAATGTGAATACCTCACAGATGCCGGTTGTGTTCAAAAGCCGCTATGCAAAACGTCGACTCTGCTTGTCATTCTTGATGGAGACAACACAGTACAAAGAAACATGTGTTTCCTTCCTACCCGGGATTCATTGAGTTTACACATCTAGATCGGAATAACGAAGTTGGTAAAACATTACAACGACGAGGATGGAGGGTCGGATATATATTGTACAAGATCTCATTCATAGATAAACAAAAAAACTACATATAACCAAAATCTCTGGATATTCTTTGGTCTCTTCACCAACCAATTCGTTTTGCCCACCTCGAAAAAGCAGCGCTCCCAAGCCAATCTATGAAACGAGCAGGCGTTCTAGCTAAAACTACACCTCCTCATCACTCTCGTCCCCGAGTAGCTCTCCTTCGTCATCGTCAACAGCCGCATAATCTCCTCTGCCTCTCGCGAAGCTATCTCTCGTTGTAAACCTGCCCGCTCTCCTCCGTCCAAGTAAGCCTTCAATTCCTCTCCAAGCACTGCCCAACAGGCTCGGCAACGCCACGGCAACAGCCACGATACCTGCAACAACCATAACCGGATACTTGATCCATACCGGGTCACCATCAAATCCGCTCTGCTCGCCCAGCCTGATCTGTCCGAAATTGCCTGCCCAGTTCCGCCAGACCCACCATCCTACACCACCAGCAAGCGCAAACGGGATGATAATCGCAAAGAATATGCCAACCGCAGACGCGCTATGTTTCTTGTCAAACTTGTCTTCGTAGCCAGGACAAGGATGTGCCCTGGAGATATCAAGTTCGGCGCCCCCGGCACAAGTTGTCATGGGAATGCGGCGGTAGCCTGTGGGGTCGTAGTATTCTTCTACTGAGGTGTCTTGGGCACAAATTTGAGAGTGGTCCGGAGGCGAGAAGCCTTTTACGAGAGCGCAGGAGCCGTCGGTTTGGCGCTCGAAATTGAAGTCGCTGAGAACGTTTAGCTTGGAAAAGAAAGGGGGAAAACAAGGGGGCATACCATTCAAAGTCGCGACGAGTACAAGTGCAGTTGTTCACAATGTCGTGAAGGTGAGGGATCATTCTGCCGTTGAAGCAGTCTGCTTTTGGGTTCTTGCGGTGGTACTGTGAGATGTGGCCGAAGAAGCAGTCGTCGTTTTGCTTGGGGTGTTTTGGTTGCCACAGGTAGTAGTCGCCTGCTGTGACGTCGTTTTCATCGAGCTTGCATTGCTTGTCGGTGAGGCCTGTGAAGTCGAGGTTGATGGTGACGAGTTTCCCATCCTTCTTGCCCCATAATAAAAAATTTCGGGCATTGTCGCTGGGGACGGTCGTTATATCGTTAATAAGGATTTCGTCAGAAGAGAATTCGTAATCCTCCCAGGTATCTCCCTCATCGAGGGAGTAATGTACGACCTTAGTCTTTTGATTGTCCTTGACAATGACAATAATGGAGCCCTGATCACCATACTCCCACATGTATTCGCCCTTCTTGACAGACTTCCAGTTAATGCCTCCATCTGCTGTCAAGAAAGTATCAACACCATCAGCTTTTGAATTAAGATATTCCCCAACATTTCCCGTACCCATCATCAGGCCAATGGCCGATTGGGAGTAGAAGGTGTGTCCCTTATCTCGTCGCTCCGTGTATCCGTGAATGTGAAGAGAACATTTCTGAAGCGAGCCACTGCAACCAAATTTCTTCTTCTCCGCATCCAATGAAGGGGGCTGAAGGTAATCCCATTCAGCTCCATCGTTATGTGTGATCATAGACTTGAGCCTTTTACCTTCCTTCTTATAGTTCTTGGATTGATAGTTTGCGACAACATTTACCACAGCGACACCTTCAAGCCCAAGAAGCTTCTCAAAGTCCACATAGCCAAGAGTATTTGTATCAACAGCATCCAAGCTAAGAACGTAAGAGGTTCCGTTGGAATTAGACTTGATGATTGTGCCATACTCCCGATCTAGCTCGTTGTTTGTGGTAACATGAAGAAACACGGAATGTGTAGAACTATCAAGCACAGTATATCCCTTATATCCCTCCCTATGATTTACCTTGAAGCCAGGTGGGAAGTTAGCCTCTGCGAAAGACTCTCCGTTCACGCTAGCTGACGCCTTGAGAGTCGAATGAGCCTCATCTCTTGTAGCAACAACAATGAACTCAGACATAGTAGCAAAGTCCACGACATTGGTAAGGTGGACTTCAGGCGCCTCATCGAAGAAGTTCTGACTCGAGATCAATCTCATTGGATTGTTTGGTTTCTTATCCTCCCTCTCCCGTGCCTTGCAGTATATGAGCTTTTCGCGTCGTTCATGCTCCTCTTTGCTCATGCTGCGCTCAGGCTCCTTGATGAATTCGCACTTCCCAACATAGCGAATCAAGGTCTTCCATTTACTGTCACCTCGGTCCCTGGTTAGGGAAGCCACTGAATGACATGTCTCCTCTTTGTCGCAATCTCTGGCACCTGTCCAGATAAACCAATCTTTATTCTTGGGATGGAAACTCAACACAGGTAAGTTCTCGCGATTGGGTGGCGAAGGTGCCTCAAAGCTACGAATGTTGTCTCCACGGCTGACTGAGTAGAAGACTTTTGATGTTGGCGTGATGAAGAACACCATATCATTAAAATATGTGTGTGGATAGATCTGAAGGATATTTTCATCTTTGAGGATCTGCTTCCAATCCTTCCCGTGGTTATGCGACAGGAATACACCATCCTCAGTCAGCATGAGAACAGTCTCATCTTCCTCGCCATTGTCAAGGCCGGTACTTAAACTAGTCCTCTCCAGATATTGCTTATTCCAGAACTTGTCCCCAGAGAACGTTGCTTGTGTGCTCTTGATTTTACCATCGGCAGGAGCAGCAGCTGATGTTGAGCACTTTGTCTTCACTTTGTCATCTTTTTGTGGCTCGGAAGTACGCTTGCAGTCATTGCCGGGGATCAACCGCCACCCAGAGGATGCTTCGAATGTATCATCTGGGCCAAATGCTTTACACGCACCGTCGGGAATGAGAAGAGCCCCGACTTGCTTGCACTCCTTGCGATCTTCACTTCGAACGAAATTGAAATCGCACTCAAAGTCTAGGTCCGTACACTCGCACTGTTCTGTGATGGGAACAGGGTCCTCGAATTCATTTTTCATGAAACAGTCAGCATCTGCCTTGCGACGCTTATATGATTGCTTGTGACCCATCAAACAAGTAGGTTCACCTTTCTCGTCAACTCGTGCATGCCAAGTTTCGATATCGGAGTCCTTGCACTTGCCCTCGTGCATTTCATCGAAATCTAGTGCAATGATGTAGCCCTTTGGCTGATCCTGCTTGTCCTCAATCGCTTCCAGAAGGAACTTAAGACTTGTAGAGTCTTTGGTGGTGGTTAGTTGTATTGGCCTGACTTTCTCCTTAAGCTCCACAGTTTCCCAATCTTTCCCGTGGTTCAACGAGTATCGGACCTCGTTGGTCGGCCCTTCATCCTTTATGGCTACTAAAATAGAACCCTGGTCACCGAATTCATACTTGTGAGGACCTTCAAGCCCCAGCCTCCATGTTGCACCCGCATCATCTGATACATACAGACTTCCTTCCCGATATGGTTGAAGGAATTCCCCAGTGTTTCCAATTCCCATGACTAGACCTGGTGCAGGACTAGAGAAGACACGTCCTGAGTTGCTGAGTTCGGTGACGGAATGAAGATGAAGTTCTTTATCCTTGACTTTTAGAACGTGGAAATTCCGTCCATCATCGAAACTGATTTCTGTCTTGAGCTTCTTGTCCGCTTTGCTATCGAGAACATCCTCGTAGTTTGAAACAGTGTTGACCAGTACTATTCCTTGAATGCCAGAAACCTTCTCGAAATCAACATATCCGTCTTGATTTCTATTTGTATGCTCGATGTTTCGAGTAAAGTATGTACCATTCGAGTTACTACTGAGGAAGACTCCCATGGGATTCATAGGCCTAGTGTTCATAACATCAATCTGGATGCTATAATTCGTGCTTTCCAGTACCGTGTATGCCGCTTCTCTTAACTTATGGTCATGCGGGAAAATAGCTCTGTGCCACTTCACTGTATCGTCCGAGACATACATGGCCATCTCATCAGAGCCTTCGGCGCTCGCCGCAACCAGCAGATATTTCTTGACAACGGCCAGATTCACAATTCCTTGTACCGTCCGGCCAGGCTCAAGCTCAGGCTCGAATTCTTGAATATCCTTGCCTGATTTGGTGAAGAACTCATCAGAAATCACCACGCGGTAGTCCTTCCTCCAGGGAGAGAACCTGCCCCTGACCACGCACAGTATCCTGTCATTGTCCTTCGCCTTATCCCCAGTTGTAAAGATCTCTGAAGACTTAGCCCAATGGCAACCATCCGTATCTGCTCTCAAGAGCTTGGGCTCCTTTGCAAAGTCGTCCAGCGTATAAAATGTCTACCCATGAGTTAACATCCCGCACCGGAACAGGCAGGCAGACTTACAAGCTCTTCGCAAAAGATGCCCGTACAATCCATCGCATTGAAAATAATCCTCTCCGGGTCCCCAGCATGAAATGTCAGCGCTTCGCGGAAAATGCTCGCCTGCTTATCTGTAGTGAACTTATCCCACGTCTTTCCCCGATCCTTCGTCTTCCAGTGCGTCTTTTCATCTGTAATGATGTACGCTCTCTCATTATGAAATGGATGCATCTGCAGCTCGAGCAAACTGCCCTGCTCTGGCCCCTTGACTGGTTCCCAGCTCACGCCCGCATCGGCGCTGCGATAGACCTGTCGCCCAGTCCGGTCTTCGAAGAGAATCGCATCAGAATCGTCAAAGTATTGCAGTCCCCAGGGTATGAACTTGAAATCGGCGATGTGTACGCCAGGCGCATCCTTTTTTGCTAGCGTGATGGGGAGGAGTGAGGACAGTATGGGAAGTACTCTGTGTAGCCTCATTGTCAAGATGGTGTTTGTTCAGTGCATTAACATTTGTTGGTGGTTCATCAAGAGACCTTGATGATACTATTGGAGGGTCGTTGCAAATGAGATGCGATAGAATGGAATGGAATGAAAAAATAGGAGATGGTATTGTACAATGTTGGCGTCAAGTAAAAGCTGCGACGGTGGTCTTTCAGCAGTTGGGGCAGTATTCGCTGAAGCTTCGTCAGCCACTTCACCGCATAGGTGAAACGAAAACGATTTTACGAAAAAGGTAGGCGACCGCGCCACAGTTGGGTCTGAATGACGACGCGGTTTTGTTCACATCTATCTGGCTTCTACTTCAACATAATACAATAAAGACAACGCACTATGACTCTCTACTGGCCTCGCCCTCACCTATCTACCAATTCAGTTCACAATGTTTGCAGAAAGGGTTAATTCCAAGAATAGACTGGACGGGATGCATGCGGCTCAGCCGTGCTGAATGCCAAGTGTCGTCTTTTCAGCCTTGTTCACGTCGCCCTTCGTCATGAAACAGCTACTGCAGTCCGTCATGTTGAGAAACATGGTGAATATTTTCCTGCAGCTTCATGAGCAGAACGTGCATTTCAACAGCTGTCTTTTCCTTTGGGGATCATCAAAGCATCTTGGATGGAATTGGTGGTGTTTGTTCGGTTCAGGGAAGTGTAAGCAAAAGCCCTGAGTTAGTCGACGGCCGGAATCAACACTTTAAAATGTTGATTGTGAAGAGGAATTTAGATAGCATAAGAAAGGAGATAGAGAACACCCTTATCTCGTCATGTTAAAAATTACAATTTACTCATCATAAAGTGGTATCAGGTCATGCACCAAATGCCATCACGCCCCGCTAAAGTACAAGCACAAATGATTCCCGCCGTCTCTTTGTTCATCACACCCCGAGCTCATCCGCTCTTAAGTGGCGTCATCGAGTTCTTCCTTTCTCTCCCACTCTTAACCTTGTTCCAGAATCTCTTTACGACACCGTTCTCTTTTTCCTCTGGTCCCCACCCGTCTGATCCACCGAATGGGCCACGCATCTCCTTTTCGTTGAGCTCCTGAACAGCCAGTGGCTCTTGCAATGTGGCCTTGTGGCTTGTCTGCCATCCATATATTGCGGTCTCATCAGCTCGCAAGTCAGGCCGAGTGAGCGTCATTCTCAGGGTCATTTCTCGGTTGCCTGCCATAGCTTGTGCATATGTTTCAGGTTGCTTCACCAACATTGGCTTGTTGATCCCGAGGTGGGAGAAGTCAGTTGAAGTCTTGCTACCCTTGGACCTGAAAGCCGCGGATGTTCGGTGATGCGACCGATATTCTTGGTCTGCTGGAGTCAATGGTGATTCAGGCTCAAACATAGATGTATCATCTTCAAATAGCGAGTCTATATCGACATCGTTCAGCAGGAACGATTGGCCAGTTTCTGTTGAGTGAGATTTTCCCTTTATATCCCTCGATGTCCTTGGGGGCCGGTTCTCCTTGTCCTCGGTTGTAACACCATCTATGCTTGGAAATCCGAACTCAATAGCCTCATCGAACTTCTGTGGCGAAGCCAGGTATACCCGAAGCTTCAGCCGTGCTTCAGGATCTTGGTAATGTGTTGCATTAGGATCAATGGAGGATATGGAGGCATGTGTGGTGTGTCTAGGAACCATCATGGACATTGCTTTGGACTTTTGCCGGGAGTGGCTTGGTTCGAATGTTGGAGAACGAGCACCTAGGGAGGATATTGAGTTTCGCCCAAAGGGCATCTTGGTGATAGACATTGTCCGCCGAAACGAAGGCCTCCTACTGCTTTCCGGTCCAGGTATGACCACCCCATCCAGATTGGCGTGGTAGTCATCAAGTACCAACTTCAGATCCAAATCTTGCTCTTCATCCATCCACCTGAACGTTTCATATATTGATTGATCCATTGACGATCTTACACACGGACTGTCCTCTTGTTCCGACCTAATAGTCGAAGCTTCGGGTATTGTTGATATAGGGCTGTCCAATGGTAAGACGTTCGTCAAGTTACGACTTGCGCGACGACTAGCTTTATAGATCGCCTCGTCAGCAGCGTCGAGAATCACACTTTCGCGTAATCTGCCAGCGAGTATAACCTGTTCCTCCCTTGTAAACTGATTCTTCTTGATCTTCTCTGGCAATGTGAGGAACCGGGACACCTCACTGCTGGATACAGATCGGGCAGAATTTGATCTGGTGAATTTACGTAGCTTCCTTGACGATATGCCGTTGCGAGAATGCTCGAGGATTGGACTGATTTCTGATCCTCGACGTTCTGCAAGGGTGGGCTTGCGATTGCGTTGTATGGGAAGCTCGTTGAGGGCGTTTGCTCTTGAGCACTCAGCGAGCCTCAGTCGCTCCAGTGTCGAGAAGTACTGTTGAACAAAGTCAGCGAAAATCTTGGAGAAAAAGGGAAAAGCCGGGCTCATTGCATCGGATTTATTAAAGGAGTATCGTGGTGTGAATTTTGGTGTTCGGACCTGCATGACAAGTGCCCATAGCGGGTTGTGCCTGCAACTACGACTGGAGTAGCAACTAGATGAACCGTATCTGGAATGGAGTATGGGAAAGGCGTCCAGTAGCCGCAACCACAACACAACGGACAAGACTTCGACCGTAGGCTAGATATTTTTGCTAAGAAAATAGAGATTGCCGCAGAGAAGCCAACGAAACTTCGTTTTTTTGGGGTTGTTTTTTCTCCCGAGCTGCCACGCGCTATCCATGTGCTTTTCCTCCGCACGACTTATATTCCTATGATAACGCTTCCAAAGACGGGAAAAAAAGCAATGAAACAGCCCGCATATCATGTTGACAACGTACCTTTCTTCGTACCGCGAGGGGGAGGGTGTCGAATTCCTGCTCTGTGGTGCCAAAGCCAGCGAAGGCGGACATGTTCTTCTTATATGAAGGGCGTCGTCCAGAAGGGAGGCTTTGGGACGAATTAGGTCTATCGAAAGACTGGGCGTAAAGCGTGCGCGGCGAAAGAACACCGGCATTGAATTCTTCTGAACTCGTGGTGTTAAGGGTGGTCGAGGAATAGAACGCTTCGTCCATCGAGGTGGAGGGAATCTGTAGTCGCGAGGGAACAGCTCTAGAGGGTGCCATTTTTGATGCATCTAAGCGTGGGATATCATTAGATGCTGACACCATTGATATTGCATATTCATGCAGGAGAAACGGCGGAGGTTCAAAGTTCAGCTTCAGATGCTGCGTGCTGCCATGAGTAATGATGAATCAGAGCGCAGGAACGCGTGAACGGTGAAGTGCATTTACAGTAGTACTTTTTTTTGGGGGGGTGTTTTTGAGGTCTGTTCCCCAGGGTTTCGAGGAAATTCTGATTTGCTGGGGATCCCTGTTCAACATGACCCAAACGGTGGTATCGTGCCCTGAAAACCCCTGAGGATCAGGGTATGAAAGCCAAGCCCAGTGAAAAAACAACAAATAGGTACTGCTGTACGTACTGTACGGGACGGTACTAAGTACGGACTACAGTAGTAGTAAAACTACAATATAGTACTGTACTACTTAGGGCAACCCGACCAGTCCCTATACTTCTTACTGTATAGTACTTATAGGAACACGACCCGGCCGGGTATGAAAAAGGCAACCACAGACAACATCCCTTATAGTATTATTGTATTGATATTCTGCTGCAGCGCCCAATGGTGTAGACTACGGGATGAACAACACGACTACACTGGAGGGAGAGGATTGGCAGGAAGGAATACAATACATGATGCGTGCGTGAAGCGAAGGATTGTGACGGGCGGCTTGACAGCCAATGCTGCTGCTGTTCTCTGCTGTCTGCAATACCACCAGCAGCACCACGTTTACAGGGGGATATCATATCCCTATACAGTCTACAGCATCTACAACGAATCAATATTGACAGCGAGTCGGAATAGAGCAATCCTGTATTGATTGCCCTCCTCTTTGCTAAAATCGTATCACCGACCGCCAATGCTCACAGGTACAGGCTCCGCTTGGCTTTGACAGGTGATCCCAAATTAATTCGTTGGCCTTTTCACAAAGTAGAAATCCTGAGCTGCAGTCATCTCTCTCTGATCGCCACAAAAATGACCCAACTGGTCCCCCTTACTCTGGGAACTGCTGCAAGGGCCAGCTATCAGCAAATACACCCCTTGTATCCAAGAATCCACATCACAGCTTGTTTGCTAGGGACCGGTCATCCGAAGAAGTCTCAAACCACAAGGCATAGCGAGGCCTAAATTTGATCCAAGCCTGGAACCCGATCAAATCATCAGAGACAGCTTGCAAGGGCCGGCCCAGGTTGACGGCAACTTGGATATTGGAACCGTTCCTGGACGTCTCGATTCGTATATACTTCTAATATATGGTACACAAATAGCTATAGTCTTGCTTTTCATCCGTCTCGACAGCTTCCTAATGGGTAAAACCCCTGAGGACACTCCATCTATTCCACATCGCTGGTTTTTGTAGTACACACATCAGCTTACAGAACAGACTTCGGTGCAACGGCGGCAAGCCGCCTCCACAAATTACAACAGGGCCTCGTGGCGCTCGCGCAACGGAACACGCACCTGAACGAGCTTGGTGGATACACTTGGCTCCACGCGACCTTGCATGGCGGACGTTCTCTGGCCGTTCTCCTTTGCAGCTCTTTGCCATTTATGAATTGCTTTCTTCCTTACTTGACAGTTCTACTCACAAATTAGGATTGCTATAGTGGGACTGATTGCATAAGGCAATTCGAAAGGCTGATGGCAGAGCTAATAAAGAAGGCATAAATATCATGGAAAAGGAGTCCAGCTGGCGCTTAGCCAAGGAAAGTCATCCACGGCGCTGGAAAGATGCACCGCAGCGGCGCCTAGAACAGTTTGCCTAAGTGGATGATGATTCTTGTCTGTCATGAAACATCATGTATATGTGTGGAAGCATACTCTCTTACCATTTTACAACTCGAAGCTACGGCCCCCAACAACGAAGAGGTCATAACCAACAAAATACTACCCTCCAGCGGGGTACGTACCAAAATATGCGTTTCATAGGGCTTATCAGAGCCAAAATTCCAACATCATTCTCGTCTATTAAGTTGATCTTCATAGCTTGTCTCCCCTAGTTTTGGTCGAGCGGGTAGATCAATGGCACCACTTTTCGGCGAAGAGAGCGGAATATCATGCAGTGTGATAGTGATGTAGCCCTCAGCGTCTCACTTGACCCCAAAGTGTGGCAAGTGCCATACTCGCCCCATGGAACCGCGGATGCATTCACAAGCCATGTATACTGGATTTTGCAATTAGTACCGTGCCTGTTGTACCTTTTTGGGCACATATAGACCCTGGGCACATGTGGCGTTTTGTACGGCCTGTCTCGGGATGCGCAGACTGTTTGGTTGCCTTAGTTTGGTTGCTCTAAGCAGTAGTGTTGATAATTAAGCCTCTGTTTACACATGCCGAGCAGGGTTCAACCCTATTGGGTTACACACAGACCTAATTTTTGACGTTCAATGGGATGTGATGGCTCTTCGACCTCGTCTAAGGGCCTCAGACCCCTATATATCACATCTATACCTCTGGTCTTCGACGCCGTTGATTTAGTACACTTTGTTCGTTCGGCCACCCCCTTCCTTGATGGTAATTCCATTGGTAATCGTGATTTTGCTTCTTGCAATTTTCGTACTCCGATGGAAATCTTCGAGCGGGGAATTCCCGTTTTCCTCTCTGATGTCCTTTCTGCTGATGCACGTGTCGCGCTCTGTACGACTTGCACGGTCGTATTCCGAACCTCAAAACGTAAAATTACTGTCAAAAAGTCGTTGTGCATGCCCCACCCACTCAACGCGTACGCGATGAACACCAAACTTCCTACTTTTTTCATCACCACAACATGCCCACTCCACGCAAACAATTTGCTCGCAAGTTAATTGTCGATCGTAAAGCTAACGGCCCTCTTTCTAAAGAAGCAAGAAGCTCTATTATATCTGCTGTTTTGAATGGGGATCCTCTAAATGAAATCGCGACGCGGTTTGGCTGTCATCGAAACACGGTTCGCAATACGTACCTACGATGGAAAACCACTCATAATTTGAATGACAGACATCGTATTGGCCGGCCAAAAGCTTTCAATAGAAGGCATGCTCGAGCTCTTTATTTGCTCGTACGAAAACACCCTACGCTTTCTCATAAAGCTCTTCAAGAATGGTGTGTAAATGTAGTAGGTATTAAGCCTAGCCGCAACACTATTAAGAAGGCCTTACGTACTACAGGCGTACGACACTGGAAGTCATTAAAGCGAATTTACTTAAGCAAACGCGCGATTCTTCAAAGAGTTCGATATTACAAAGAATGGAGAAGTCGCGAAGTAGAATTGACTAGAGTAAGTGACTTTAAGGTGTCCGATTTTCTTAGCGTTAACCATACAAAAAGGGACAGTTTTCAGACGAGTGCTCTATTGCCAACGACACATCGAATCCTACAGGCTGGTGTTGGAGACTTAGTAATGAGCGTACAGCGCGTCGAATGGTCAATATCGCAGATCACGGAAAGCCCGATATTACTATAATGGTATGGGGGTGTATTTGGCTAGGAGGAAGGTCACCACTTATTTTCATGGAACGCGATCAAGACTCTAAAGGCAAAGGATATTCGGCCAAAAGCTATATTCAGGCTCTTGAAGATGGTTTACTTCCTAATTACAAGCCTGGTCGATTTTTTCAGCAAGATAACGCGAAAATCCATACTGCGAAAGTCACAAAAGAGTGGATGGAGGAGCACGGAATTTGGGTGATTGACTGGCCTGTTCATTCTCCCGACATGAATCCAATTGAACATGTATGGCGTGCAATGAAAGCTATACTCAATAGAAATCATCCAGAGATTCATTTATTGAAAAATAATAAAGAGGATGTGGAGTTATTGAAGGAATGGATCGAAGAGGCGTGGAACGCGGTACCACAGGCACTTATCGACAAGCTCGTCGAATCGGTGGAATCACGTGTGAGGGCCTTACGCAAAGCAAAAGGTTGGTATACCAAATATTAAGAGGGGATCGAGAGCTTTCAATCAATATAATTTTCAAGCCTGTACGATAGTTATTGGAGTAGGTATTTAATACAATAGAGAGTGGTGGGAATACGATCAAATGAGATTTTGGTGGGGCTTACCCCGCTGCACAACGACTTTTTGACAGTAATTTTACCTTTTACAGTTATAAAGTTAATATAGATTATGCTCCACTTCCGCGGGTTCAACGAGGGACATTTTTCTGAAATGGGGAACCTATGTTACAGCATATCACAATCCGTCTTGTTTCTCGTCCCATATACCTGTCAATGACTCGACACCGGAACCAAGTCTCCCTCTAGGGCTACTTTAGCTAGTAAGGAAGGTACAGAGCTTTCCGGAACACAGTCCAGCTATCAATAACTACACAAAGCAATCCATTAGGACCATTGCAGACACAACAAGACAACTTAAAAAATCTCTATACAAAGTTGTTCCCGTTTAGCTTATAGCAAGAAGCATGCAAACAAACATCCAAGGAATAGAAGAACAATGTATCGTTATCATCAGACTCTACAGTCCTGCCTCCTCGTACAGTAGATGCGTTTCAAAATTTCCTAGCCCGGCAGCCGGCATCCAGCACTCTCTATATTCCCCTGCTGATAAAGTGGAATGGGATTCTTTCTCTTTGCCACGCACCGGCTCTGACTTACCCATACCTGTTCCTCTCAAAACCCACGGCGTAGCACGTCCATTCACTAGCCTCCGTGCAGACAAGCGAAACATCGAAACCCAGGAGCATTTCGACACATCCCCCATCCCAACACATTCGCGCACATTCTCAACCGCATACCGCACTCACCTCTCACCTCTCACCTCTCACCTCACCTCTCACCTCACCTCCTCCTCAGAATACAACACTCCCACCTCTCATCCTCCCAAAGAACAACCTGCACGTGCCATAACGACCAACCCACATCCCTCACCCACCTCTCATTCCCGAGGGGTTTATGCCTGCAACAACTGGTCCCTGGTATCACTTCTACGCTCTGCACCTCGGACATGGCAATGATTTTTTTATCTTGTTGCTATTACGTATACGTGCCTTATCCTACAAAAGACCGGGGAGACCAAGGAACGTGAAGCCGCGGAGACGATTGTTACCGCTCGGCTCCGTGCTCATCGTGAGGAGAGTATCTTGTGCGAGCGTAGGGCGATGGGTGTACGTCGCGTGCCCGCTTTGGATATGGGAAGCGGTGAGTATGCTCACACATTAGTCGGTGATGTAATCCAGTATACGCATTCTACTTCCAGGTTGTCAGTGCCGGAACCAGAGTTTCAGATAAAGAAGCTTGATCCATCAGCAAAGTCGTCGCATTGAATGTCAAGTAGCATGCTTCAGTGGTGTTTGGATTGTTTTGATCACATTGCACAGGATGGCCATATCGCAGCTTCATCTTCTATAAGCACTGTAACTCTAACACACATTAATGCGCCCAGTTCTCTCAAAACAGCTAGCAAATTTCAATCTTCCTCTAGCGCACCAGCAACCTCAAAAAGTAGTCTAGTTCTCCTCCACAAGACCATTATATCAAGTAGACCTAGAAGAAGACGTACTGAAATCCACCTTGAAAGAACAGTATCATATGCTATAAATGCTGAATACTCCCATCTCCCGGCGATATTGAACGCTAGGTGGAGAGCTTGATTCAAGATATGGAAAAAGAAAAAATTGATCCGAAATAGACGACCATGTGTATGGGGTATCGCATAATTTGGAAATAGCGTGGAGAGAGTGTCGTTATTTCGTGGATTCGTTATGTACTATTACACCATTATACCGGTCGTGGGAGATGAAAGGGAAATGGGCTCGTTGCAAATCTAGTAAAAGGTTGAAAGTTATGCGTTGAGTTTCGTGAACATCTTCACTTGGGAATTTCTGCATGGATATTGTCGTGTCCAGGCCAATGAAGAGAGTGTGTGAGTGTGCTATGGAATGAGAACGGTGAATCAAAACCGACGCTCGTAGAACGGGATATGCGGCAGTTTTGGGTATTTATCAGAGGCAGTATTCCGTAGCTGGATACCCGGATCCGCAAACCATTGTCCTTGAAACATCTCCGTGACTTGGCGCATATCTTGACTAACTGTTCGGGGTCTTCTTCGGCTGGTCTGCTTCTGTTCTTCAATACTACGTCTTTGACGGCCTATGACTGTTGCATAGCCATCAATGTGCGCTCCTAGCTCACGAGCCTCATTGGCAGGAAAAGGGCTGAGCTGGACAGGATCCGTGCTCCCTCGTTTTGGCTTTGGCTTACATCCAAACATGACCACCAACAATGAAGCCATTGCTTTTTGCACTTTGCGGAGCTCACGTTTCGACTCGACCGGAGGGCCATTCTTACGAAAGGCAGCAAATACAATGCCGCTAGTTCGCTGCTGAGGAGGTATATCCTGTGCAGAGAAAGATAGCAGTAGACCGGCCGACTGTGATGCTTGATCCCTATATCGTTTCCACCCTTGACTACGCAAAGCGTTAATATATTCCGTTGAACCAAAGCTCATTGGGTTGCCTTCGAGATCTCCATAACAGGCCAATAGATTGAATTTGACGCCACCTTCTGCATACAGCTGCTCGTCCGTCATGTCTGGGCATTCTGGGATCAATTCGACTGCATACATGAGATCAAATCCTAGCCTTTGAGCAGATTCCTTTAGATTAAAATCGGCCCTAGATACCAAACAGTTCATGGGATTCTGCGAACTTCTTGTAGAAGTAGCCGAGACATTAAAGCTGATGGCTGATGACCGATCCGAGCTCCGGTTCTCTACAGCCGAATGGCGAGCTAGTAGTACTACTTGACCTCCTCCTGAAAACCGGTTATACAAGGGCGATCCAGTTGGTTGTTCCGGATGAGATCTACCCTGCCTAGAAGCATTTCTCATGTCGATGAGCGAATTACTGGCTCTCGTAGGCACTATTGCTAAGCTATGAGTTGTCAATCTCAAATCAGGGCTGGCAGAAAAGTTCAGGTTATCAGAAAAACTTTGGCTTTCCGATATAGTTGATTGCTGGACGCCACTCGATATGTGCTCGCGTATGTCGTCTCCAGGATCATCCGTATGGTCTTCGCCTTCATCTAAATAACCTGTGTCCTCAAACACATCTCGGTCACTGAGCAAGAGAAACTCTGCCACTTCTCCACCGTCAACATGGTTGAGTGGGGTATTATTAGGCATGCGGTGAACAGATGTGAGATCCGAACCAGATGAGAAGGGTCGGGAGGTATCATATTGACCCGCTTCTGGAATATCAAACCCGTCAGATACCGGTGTGATCAAATCTTGGAGTTGGGGAAATGTATCGATACCGGGTTTAACAACTAATTGTTTGAAGTTTTTCCCGAAGTCACTCTGGAGATTGCTAAAACTTGGTTCGCGCTCTGGTTCAGCAGAAGAAGGCGGTGTTTGTTCACACAGCAAAGAGTGGCTTGGCTGCATCTTGGAGACTCTGTCCGATGCTGGTAGCGTACGTGTTCTTTCCTTATAGAAACGCAAAGCCGGAACCTCCAGTTCAGGTTGGTAACTATCTGCGACATCGTTATTTGGGGGATGCACCAAGGAGCGACTTCGACGGTAGTCGCCATTGATCACCGAGTCTCTCTCAAGAAGGGGAGTTGCACGATGCTCTTCGCCATTGGGCACTGTGCAGGTCAGAGTTTCCACTTGGGCTCGGAGCTCCTTGACCGCCGCAGCAGCGTACTCCATCAAATGAGCCTTAGAATTTCCGTCAAATAACTGGCGTGGCTTCTTGCTCCAGATTGAAAATACTCCAACCGGAACACCGTCGCTTGAAAGGAGAGGTGCACCAGCGAAAAACCGGATACGGGGCTTAGTAACGACCAGAGGATGATTCTTGAACATGAAAGCCTAAGGGGTTGTTAATATGTGTCTCAAGGTTAATGATGTGGGTAGACTTGCCTCTTTGGTATCAAGAACTAAAAACACGTTTGTTGACAACAAGGCGTGCGCGGCAAGGCTCATGTCACGTTCGATGTATTTCACGTTGTATCCATTCTCAGCTTTGAGGATTTCGAACTCCCCGTCAAAGAAACTAAGAGCCACAAATGGGGTTCCGAATGTTTGTGAAGCATCAATCATCAGATCTTCTATAGGCTTCCGAAACTTGCTTGACCAATGAGGCCATAAAGACTCTAGTTCTTGGGTATGAGACACAACGGACTGCTCCCAGGGAGGAAAGAAGGCTGGGAAGTATAGACCGGATTCGAGATTCTGATTAGGTAGCAAGGACAGATCGGTGCAGCTCAGTTTGCCCTAGGCTCAGTCAGATGAGTATTTAAAGAGTGCATAAAGCAAAAGCCTTTAATGTTGTCCTGATAGGATGGCTCACATTTACGTAGTTCTCAATATACCAAAGCCACCATGCACGCGCCATATCGTCGCCAGCAGACCATGCCTCAGAAATTACCTCGATCTGGTTTTGGATCGTGAGAGAGAATCGCCGGCAATGTGGTAACATTAAAATTTGTCCCTCTCTCTTACTGAGATCGAACTTTGGTCGGCTGTATTGTTGCTCTTCTGGCTTTGAAATGCTGCCACTGATGCTGATAAAGGCCTCTCGTGATTGTTCAGTCATTTGGAAAGGCGTGTAGCTTAGGCCACCGCCGGGCTTCATGCGAGCATGAACTGAAGGAAACTTTAGGTTGGTGGGCTCCACCCGTGCAACAAGTTTCTGTCCTATCGGTCTAATAGAAGGGTTTGGCGTGATGATCAGATCTGGACTCAGGGGAGACATGCTTGATGCGGAATATGGCATGTCATGTATAGCAGATTGAAGTTCAGTCTTGACATATTCTGCCTCCTGCGCCGACAATTTATTCGACTTAGCCAAGGTAAATAGTCTTCCTAGGACTCTGTTGCCAGGCTTATTCTTAGGATTGCTGTGAGAGGTAGCCATACTGTCTGAGTTGGATGAAGATGTGTCCCTATCGTCCTTTATGTTCACTCTTTCGAGGCCGCCGAGATTGGATGAGTTGTGCAAATCTTGCAGGCTATACGCGGTCAGGTGAAGCGATGGTAAGTTATCGGTGAGGTTGAGCTTGTCAAGATGTGATAAGGCTTTACCCTTTGGCAGAACGCTAACCGATGGCGGTGAATAGACGCTTATTCTTGGAGTGAGGGAGTACATATTTCCAAATATGAAGAACGCTGCTTGGATCTCAGGACCACCAAAGACGAAAGGTGAATGTAATTCAGAAAAGTTATGGATACTACAATGAGGTGCTTCAGCATGAAGGTCTACTGGGGGCGACCAGATACTAGTGTTTCGATCTTCATTAACAGCACATTGACGACTGGGAAGCGTTTCTATTGTAGATGTGCTTTTCTTTATAATCTGGGCGATGTGCTGTAGCATATAGAGTCAGTTCTTACAGGACCGGAAGCGGCTCATGCAGGGCTGTATACTTGCAGCCAAATGAATACTCCTGTCGGCTCTACACAATTGCGTCGCAGGATCTTGTATGTCAAGGCAAGTAAATATATCTGTCTCTGCCGACGTAGTCCTTTGGTGCTATATCTGCATTGCCTACTGTATAACCTAAGTAAAGGATGTCAGAACAACTTGGGTAGCTCTAAAGAAGGAAGTGATTGCAAAGCAGACACACCTTTGTTCTAAGCATAAAATTGTATGCTTCTTTTTCTTCTATACACTTCTGAAGCAAATCGATTGATGCTGTTCCTCCTGCAATGTTGATATCTGTTGGTAGCACAAATTGCTTCCCTTCTATGCTGGATTGGACAGATTGTATAGAGCCTCTATTCAAGCTTGTTGTTCAAGGTCTTCGAAAAGAGTCTGACACCAGAACTAGGCTCCAAGCTGAAGCCTCTGGAAAAATATGTCTGGATTGCTTTCTGCGGTTTCGCAGGCTACTAGAGAGATGTACAAAGTCTTTCAGGCGACACCTTTTTTTTAGCAGAAGTTTGTATTAGAGAAATCTATGCGGCGCATTACACTGCAGCTGGTCGAGCAGTACACTGGTGAATCTGGGACAAGGAAAACGGAGAGTGATTGGGCGCCAAGTAGATGCAGCTGTAGTACGACCAAGGGGAGGATCGTAGACATGCGATACAGGGTTCGCCAGGCCTGTCAGCCGTGTGCCACCGATGTAGTGACGTCTTGTCCAAAGGATATTAGGCTTCTCGGCTCAAGCAAATGTACTGTACTGTACGATCTGTGCGTACAGTCGCAAGGAGCAGCGCTTGGTGAACGGGCAAGTGTCGCGCGGAGTAGTAAAGTCTGGTCATATATGAGAAATTGAGCAGCGGCCACGCCAGATGCGCTCGGGGTAACAGAATGGATAGGGAGGAGGGGCACTGTCTAATAAAGAATTCATCGACTGATCAGCGAGGGGCTGCCACGCCGGGTTGATTGGAGAATAAAGGGATAGAGACGGGATATTGGGATGCGGGGGGAGCAGAACATGGCGCTGACGGTAGAAGGAAAAGAAGCAAAAGTGAGGGAGGGAGGGAGGGAGGCAGACAGGCAGAGAGAGGTAGAGAGAAAGAAAGAAGTTGGAGATGGCCAGACTCTAGAACGGAGGATGGGGGAAGGGGGGAGGGGGGACGGGGGACGGGGGACGGGGAACTGGTAACTAGCCCCGCAACTTCCAAGAACAGAAATGGAAAAGGATAGAATAGAATAGAAAAGAAAAGAATAGAAAACAAAAACAAAACAGCAGAAAGATGGATAAATGGATGGAAGAAAGTAAGAAAAAATGACTCCTTCCTTAATCACATCCGCATCCACCATCCACCATCCACCAATGACAAGTTCTTACCTAAGCAATACATTTAGGTTGCTTCTGCTGTCTTGGTTCTTCCTCCATCTGCTGTACAATCCAATAACATCAGGCAAGGTAGAAACCCGTCTTTGAAGCTCATTGCCTTTTCAGCCCATTATAGCCACCCTCTTCTGGTCAAACAAGACACGACGCCTAGCTTTCATCAAACAATTTCCAACCGCCCCAAGCTGCAGCCAACAGTACAGCCCAGTCCTTGCTTGCGTCCAGAAACGACTGCAGATGTGTCATGGGAGCCTCTTTTGATGGCGCTTTTGCGCCATCAACAAAAAGAAATTTCCCTTGCTTCACTAACAGGTTGCACCACTCTCGCCAAGCATCACATCTCCAAATATCCATCAATAAGAGGGGGTGTTGCTGTCGGGTCTCCTGCGGCGCTATGTCCTGCGATGCAATGGATCGTAATACTTTGAGGTGTATCTGGTACGCCTCAAGGGAGGACGTCGACGTGAGGTGATGTTCCCTACTGTCGATCAGACACAACCGAACGACTGAATGTAGCTTAGCTTGTCTCCCATGCTGTGGGGAAAAGAAGCGCCTCCCTCCTTGAAAGCTTGGGACGAACCACGACTGATCTATTGCAAGGCAGACATACAACTTTCTTCGACAACAATAGACCGCCGGACAACGTATCTGTAATGGACCTCGAACATCTTGAACCACTAGAAGTAGGCAGAGTACACACCAGCTGATGCATTACCTGGCCCCCAATAGCTGTGCAGCTCAATAATTTGTTCTAGATAATCCATACTCAACATGCCTGCGGAGAAGCAGCCTTTGCGCTCCCATCACTTCCTGGAACTCATCATTTATCTTGTCAGTAACGGGGACGTGCGTGCTTTCAACGTTGTAACGTGGCTACTATCTTCTGTCAACGATATATTGCTTTTTGGCGCAGCCACAGCAATAGCCACAAATCCCAGACAAAGTTCGCCAAAAATTATACCTCTTGATCCAATGTGCTCAAGTTACGGACGAACCGGAAACGCCCCTTTTCCGATCGTCTATCATCCCCATTTAAGTGATCTAAAATAGTGCAACCAGATCATGAGCTCGGGATAATCTAAGCCCTTGTCAATTCAGCACAACACTGAGTCATACACCTCCAGAGAGTTCTAGACTAAGGGGATCTGGTTGAGCTCCAATAGCGCAAGCCTTAAGATCCACTGGTCCAAACACACATCTACCTAGCACAAGGCAGACAGGTGATCTCTATACCAGAGCAAAAAAGTGATGATCATCCTCGAGTCTAATCTCCTTGTACACTCTCAATACCCCCATGATATTATAGGCAACAATATCTTCTTCCACCAAGGTCACTGGAGTTCCAACTTTTCGTCCCCCTGCTTTTATTTCCCCGGGAAACCAAGCAGAAACGCGACCTCCCCCAGGTCCGAGGCCCATCTTCCTTGCATCATCCCATCTGAATAATAAAAAGAACTTCCCGGCGCAGAATTTGTAGCTATGGTTACTTACAGAGAAAGTAGAGTTGTTTGAGTCCGATATATTTTAAGCAAGGCCCTAAAAGCGAGTGGGCAACGGAGCTGAACACCTCATGTTTTACTGCGTCATCAGGCAGCACTACGTTTTCACTGGGCTTGAGAGTTGGGGATCTGAAATATTGCAAGAGGGATGAAGCACATCGGTTCTTCCCAAAATCCTTCCTAGTCTCTCGATTGGACAACTTGGTCTCATTGATGGAGGTCCCATTTTGCCCAATCACGGTCGCTTCTTTGGACGAAACTCCACATCAAGGTAGGCCACATTTCTTCTCTCTGGCACACTTACATTATCCCACATTAGGAAAACAGACTTCATATTCACAAAAATTGCGTCTTTGATGGTCTAACGGTCATGTACAACATTGAAGATGTGAGAAAGATGGTAATCGAAAAAAGCGCTCAGGAAATAGTAAACATGAACTCTTCTTTTTAGAAACCTTCTTCCGACAATCTTCCTTTATAGCTATACCTTGTCATGAAGTCCTCACTAAAAGCAACATCTTTGCTTTCTGATTTAAGTTTGGTTTTTGGATTTTCGATAGATGAAGCTGTTACATTCTCACTTACGAGTTGTGGTCACGAGAAAAGTGACAGTCACTTATATCAAAATGAATGCTTATATATTGGTTAGAAGTGGTGAAAATATTGCCAGGTTAGGGAGGTTAACCCTTGTAGTGGTCATCTTTTCTTTTTGGCACATTCTTGAACCTTATGCTGCTAGTCTAATTCTGGGATTTTCGCAGCGGCTTTGACTGCAGTGTGGACACATGCATATGGAAATGCGCTTCAGTGTACTGAAGGATATGATTTCCTGCAAAGCTAATTTTCCTCTTTGTATTTCCATGAGTCCGGCCATCTAGTGCTTCTCCTGCTGGACCGCTCCATCCTGTTATTTCCATATTACAACAATATTTCCGAAATGTACCCATACGACTTAGATATCAATTCCTTCTCACAGGAAGTGGCGGTATCTCTTATTAACGGAGCATCCCCAAGCTTAGTTGATTCTGATCGCGTTTTAGTATGAGCCCAAAGTCAAGAGGCACAGCACCTACCCAGAGGATTTGACAGCAGCAATATGTTTAGCTTGTAACTCTTTATCGCCTAAAAAATTCGCTTTCGATCCAACCACAAGAGGATATCCCGGTCGAATATTCAATTGCAAAAGTTGCTTGTCTTCGAATCCACAGAAATCAGGATCTGCAATACCTTCGTGGCTAACTTTGAATGCAACGATTTTCCGACACATGACGAGGAAACCAATGCCCAATTCACGCGTTTCTATCTCAAGAGCCCCTTGCACCAGGAGGACTAATCTGACACCCTCAGCCTTAGTAGTCCTTGTTTCCCCTACAGCAAAATCATCTACCAGATAGTCCAAAATCGGCGAATATGGGTTTTTTGCGTCTCGGGGGAATGTGACGAGCATCGCCTTGGTCCTGTTTTCTAAAAGTCCTATAACGTAGCACTTTGATATGTCATACATAGCCTCGACGCCAACGCCAGATTGGAAGATGGGTTCTGCTTCTACCTGTGGCACAAGGGGAGGAGATGACATCTCGTCTTCCTTTTAAGTCGTTCGCATAGAAAGCTATGGTGTCATTTCTCGTTTTCGAAGATGCCAAAAGACACGGCGCAGCTATGTTAGCAAATCAGAGCGATGTTGGATTGTTGGTAAACATGCCAAGATATGCTGAGGTTTTCTAATATGTGCTCAGATATACACTGCGTGAGTCGCGAATGAATAAAAAACAGAGGAGGTATGTTTCGTTTATAAGATGCAGGAGGAAGTTCAAGCGTAGATAAGTTTGAAGCAAGTTCTCGGTTTGCTCATACAGCTGTTTCTAATCAATGAATCCTGATGTTTCCTAACATTTTCTCAAATACTGCTGCTCTTCTATGCATGTCAGGATGTTTGACAAGTGTTGTATGGGAATCTATATATAGGAAGCGTAGTGGCTTTCTAGTGACCACCGGAGCAGAAAGTAGGGACGCGTGGAAGATCCTTTCACATGAAGGAGAAATGGGGCAGGATATTGTAAACAGCTGATCCAACTCGCACTCCTTGCACTTTCCAATGGGAAACTAACAGATGTAGAAGGAAGTGGCTTCGATTGGCCAAGGGATTATATCTAACCACATGTCGGTTCTGCACATGGATAGTGAAGATGGAAGGTAATCTTCGGTAGCAAGGTTCACGTTCAAGGGTCCATGTTGCTCTCTCTTGAGGCAACGTACCACAAATACCGATACCAAAGTTTACGAACAATATCGGAAAATAGAAGCTAAATATTCGAATATTCGCACCTTCAGTAGTGATTACTACTTACACTAGCCATAAATCATGCCACTTGGGATTGAAGCGAGAGCAGGTTTCAAATCTGGACTTTTGTTCTCTCTGTTCTGTTGCCGCGGATCTTCTAGACTTTATTGAAGGATCTGGAGCTTGTTCTTGGAAAGACCAAGGCGAAGCGTATCGAGGAGCAAATAGCTCAATTCAAAGGGCCGTAATCCTGAGAAAGGAAGACGATACATACAAGCTTAACGGCCAAACCACTGTAAGCGTACAACGCATATCGACCGCGACTGAACCGAAGCCTAAATATCGGAAGCCTCCAAATGAGGGCAGGCTGAGAGGCGCAGCTACAGGTGACAGGAATCAAACCAACAACTATTCTCAATAATTTCCAGTCGATCCGTCGTAGGCGGAGTTTGAGCCCCGATATGCAGCTATTAAGTTGTTATACAGATGTACGTGATGTATTGAGGGAAGTAGGAGTTGTTCAGGCTCAGACCCCTTAGCCAGGACGCTCCTACTTCAGTTCCCAGAAGAGGGTAGGCTATACTCCTTGTGCATCTGGAGATTTGCTTTAGCCAAAGAATATCAGGCCAACCAACACCAAGGCGAGATTTAGCAATGTTCATAAAAGAACGAATTTGCCTTCTAATTCCATCATCACTACTATTTTTCAACGGCCGATCATCAACAGAACTTCTTCATTTCCTATATTGATCGTCTTCGTCAACTCATTTTGCTTTTTGATTAGTATTAGCGCTTCATCATCTCTAGCGTCTTTAACAACGGTACCGGCTTCCACTTCAACTTAAGCTCAACTCATTGGATTGTTACCAATTTTTCAACATGCTTCCTCACACTGTTGTCCTTGCAATTTTCACCGCTCTCGTGTCTCAAGGGAACGTTGCTGCCGCACTACCTCAAGGCCCAAACCATACCTACACAGAGCGCATCAACGGTGAAAAAAGACACAATATCGATAACTCTGAAATCAAAGTTCGATCGGTTGAAGTCAAATCTCAACCCATTCGCCAGTCTGACTATTATACTGCTGGCAAAAACGGACTTGGGCCTAGATTCCTAGGTGAAGGAACCAGCCTCGAGAAGCGCATAAAACCTCTAGAAATCTTAGGTGTATTTGGGGCCCTTGGAGGCATTGTCGGGATAATCGGTACTGGTGTATCAGTTGTGAAATGGGGAGCTAAATCAACGCTTGGGAAAAAGTACAAGGAGGTAAGTGATGCCCGCCTATAAATACATAGTTCTAAACAAATGTGTTATAGGCGACCGCGGCGCAATATAAGGCTACGGCTGCGATGGTAAAGAAGGTACTCGAGGCTAAGAAAGCGAGGCTTACCCGCCAACAACAAGTAGTTGTTGAAGATGCAACAATTGGAGATATCGTAGTTGCGTTTGGTGACAACGATAATGGGCTTTTCGATCCCAATGCCCCGATATCTGGACGGCCAGTTGCCGGCCCTGCGGCTGGAACAAATAACGGCAACGAGGTTGACTTGGAGTTAGGAAACAACGTGGCTGCTAAACCAGGGTTCACGATTCCTCGTAAGCCAGTTGCTGGCTCTGCTGCTGGGTTAGGTAAAACGGCTGCTAAACCAGAGTTCACAATTCCCCGTAAACCAGTTGCTGGCTCTGCTGCTGGGTCAAGCAAGGCGGCTGCCAAACCAGAGTTCACGATTCCTCGTAAGCCAGTTGCTGGATCTACTACTTAGAAGTCTGCGCCAATTAATGGTCGACGACTCAAATTTGTAAGGAACTCGTGGGCTAGTTCGTGTGAGTGTTGGAATTTGATTGCTTGAACTGTTACTACCTTTTGGCGTTGGCGTTGGCGTTATAGAAAATAGATAGGACTGGGCGAATTTTGGTACTTGGAACAAGCGTTAGAAATTAGAAAATGTTATTTAGAAAATTTGTTACAAAACCTCTTCTCATACAATCTGAGTGAACAGGCAGAACCATTCTGGACCGGGAACTTTTGAGAGGAAATTTGTGGCGCACCGCCTTATCGTTATCTGTGCGTGGTGTTGTGGAACATCATGGGCCGATTTTAGCGCCATGCATTTTGCACATTTTATACATATCACTGATCACTGACAGAAGGGTTACACTTTTTACATTGTTTAAAATGTTCCGCCAAAAAAAAAACTTTTCACTAGCGATTAAGCAGTTTGACTTTGTAAAAACGAAGAACAAAAAACAAAAAGTTATCCTTGTCTCTCGAGCCCTTTTTTCTGAGGTCAACCCCCTTTTCTAGATTTCGCTTACCCCGTGGCAAGACAGTTCCCTGCAATGGGGCAGACTTTGCGTACAGCACAAGCTTCCATTGATACCCTTTTAATATTACTTTTAAAAAAATACTGCCGCTTATTAATGCTAGTTTAAAAAAAAACCCTAGCTTTTCGCTCAGGAAAAAAAGTCAAAAAACGAAAAATAAAAACGGTAAAAAAATAGGACTGTCACGACACGCGCTGTGGATCTACAGATACAGAGGGCAACGGTGGTATCATACGAGAATCGATAGCTAAGGAAGGAAGAGGAGCTCGAGGAGAGCAGGCTATATATACACGAGGCGCTCAGAGAGCTTGGCTAATGTAGGTCACGTACGCTTCGGAGCACGGGACTTGACAAAACATGATTTGGTTCACAGTTTATCTTGGAGCTCGTGAGCTCGTCAGCACGCACAACGAACCATACGATCTGACGTTAGATCGCTGAGACGAAGTAAAAGCGATTGGTGGAAACTCTTGCACATTAGACAGCAGCACGGAACTGCGCCAGAAAGTAGCCATCAGATATGTCAGCGAGGTTAGGAAATTGCAGGTCTTGATTTGTCATGGCGGAGCGGAACTGCGCCGGAAAGTAGCCGATAACATATGTCAGCGAGGTCAGGAAATTGCAGGTCTTGATTTGTCATGGCGGAGGAAAATTGTCCGCAAGCATTTCTTGTAGAGCTTAACAGTCCTTAAAGTTACCGATCTCCGTAATATTTAAAGTTCATACCTATTTTAGCTTCCGTGAAACTCCAATAAAAGATAAACAATATGACTAGACTGAATGGAAAGACTGCCGTGATCACTGGGGGCGCTACCGGCATCGGCCTTGCAGCGGCAAAGCGCTTCGTCGAGGAAGGCGCCTTCGTCTTTATCTTTGGCCGCCGACAGGAAGCGCTCGACAAGGCTCTGGCCAGCCTCGGGCCCAATGCCCGTGCGGTGAAGGGCTCGGTCTCCGATTTGGCCGACCTCGATCGACTCTACGCGGCGGTGAAAGCCGAGCGCGGAACCCTCGACATCGTTTTCGCTAATGCCGGGACGGGAAGCCAGCTTCCGCTCGGCAAGATCACTGTCGAGCACTGTGACGAAATCCTCGACACTAATGTGAAAGGTTCGATCTTCACGGTCCAGAAGGCGCTGCCGTTGATGGGCCAGGGCGGTTCAATCATTCTGACCGGATCGAGCGCCGGCACTACTGGCGCTACGGCATTTAGTCTTTACGGCGCGAGCAAGGCGGCCATACGCAATCTCGTGCGGACCTGGGCGGAGGACCTGAAGGGCACCGGCATCCGGGTAAACGTGCTGTCACCCGGGCCGACAGCGACCGAACTCGCGAAGGAAGCGCTAGGCGAGGAGGGCCAGAAACTCTTCGCCTCGCTCAATCCGCTCCAGCGCATGGCCGAACCGGCGGAAATTGGGGCGGTGGCTGCCTTTCTCGCGTCGCAGGACAGCAGCTTTATGACCGCCAGCGAGGTCGCCGTCGACGGCGGCCTCGCGCAAATCTGAAGCGCTACGCACGGCCGGTCATGGCAGGCTTGGGCTGGCGCCAGATGCCAGAGAACCTCGTCCCTCAATTATTGCGGAGGCGCTGCTCGTCCATTTGACGATAGAGGGCGGAGCGGGACGCAGCTTGGGACCACGGGCAGTATGCTCTGCACATAAGCGAGACTACAGTGATATAGCAGGTTCTGCAAGGTTTTAAAATTAGCCCAAACCATTGCTAATTTGAATTTAATTGATTTTAAATTTGTGAATCCATTTGATATTCTCATAATTTTGTGATAGTTATATTGTGTGACTGCTCCTGAACAGTTTAAACCCCGGCTACTCTGAAAATTACGATCGCGTCGTCGCCGTCACGCCTGATTGCGGAGGGCACTAATTCGTAGTATAATAGGACCCCTCGACCTACAGCACTACCACGAGCTCTTTGCGCCTTTCAAACTTATAGAATGGTTTGATCTTGGTTTCCGAGCTTTACCACGATGCTGAAAAATCATTGTCAGTCTTGTGGTGACCATGGAGTGCTGTGTGATGGGAGGTCGACACATGGGTTGGTACCTCCAATCAAGCGATCAAAGATAAGAGGGGGTTAGGGTTTGGTCTTTATTTCTTAGTGTATATATACTTCGATTCCTAGCATAGAAACTATCAAGGTCTTTCACCTCAATAATATTAGTTATTACCTAAATTCAACTTCGAAAGTTGTAGAACATTAGATATCACTATTTCACAGGTACTATTGTACACAATGTCAAATGGATGAAGATGGGCTGAGCAATTCCACTGGTGATGAGCTAAAGAGCATTGCTGTTGTTGTTGACGAAAGAGGAGGATGAATTTAAGTAAACATAAAAAGGATGGCTGCTGTTCTATTTAACAGAACCATGTGAGGTATATGCTCTTTGTAAAATGAACCAATTATTTAACTTCTATACGCGCCCGTTTCTTTACCCTGAAAATCAGGAAATGTAGTATTCTCCTCAATTATTTAAAACGTGCAAGTGAAGAAAATCAGGAAATATCGAATGCGGCAGGCGGTGAGCGATGAGCGGCCAAAATGCTTAGCTTGGTTAAAGTTGGCTAAAAACAAAATATTGAATACAAACAGCCTTTTTCTATGTATATTTAAACTATTGCAAATCAGCATAAAAAGCACATAAAGAAGCAGAAAGATGAAAGACTTAGTTATTTATATAATCAAAGCTTGGTTCATGATTAATATTTGAGAATTGAAAGTCAAAATGTGCAAATAGATTCATAAGTAGTTCGTAGCAGAGCAGCTAACAAACTACCATCTCACACAACAGTTGATGGTATAATGGTAATCTTTGATGGTCTAACGGTCATGATTTCCGCTTGTCACCTAATGATAAAGCGCGGGAGATCGGGGTTCGACTCCCCGTCAGAGAGTCTCTTCTCTTGGGTTCACGACCCTGGGTTCCATAAACTCAGATCCACTCAACTTCTTTTTTTTTGGTCAAATTTTGGAACTTTTGTGGGAGCTGTTAGTGTTCCCTAGCGACTGTGTGGAGCTCGACATTTATTTATTACTTAATTTATGTCAATTATCGCTCTTTTCTAGGGACGAGAGAAAGTTCTTCGTCGATCTTGACCTGTCTTACCATCATTTAGACTATATGTCAGAACTCCCTTACGGCTCCTTCACTACAAATTGGATATGGTTTCCTTGCATGTTTATATTTTATTCCTTGCTGCATCAGTTTTATTAAGTTCAACCGCCAACCGGCCGATTGCATGTCCGACTAAGAAATGAATAAATGGTTTTAAGGGTGTTTTCGCGGTAAGGAAATACAATTAGCTTGATTCAGGTGGTCTCGGCTCGAAACACTTGAGTGCTTAGCAAGTTTGGCAAACTTGTATGGGTACATTGATTTCGGTAAGTATCAGAGGCTGCGTAGCTGGCCTCGCTGACCTGGCTTTTTATTTACTTAATGACAATAGAAATCTCAATGAATTGCCAGGCGATATAATTCTTTAGATACATGGTCATTATATTCTTACATTGCATTGCTGCTCTTCTTACGGTCTTCCCGCCTTCTTGATAATGGGTATCTTGCCTCGTAAACGCTAGTATCAATGTCCCCTATCCTCCCCCGACAATGCTCCTTGGACATGACCGCGTCTTCGCCATGAAATATCTGAAATGTAAAGGCAGTTCTTTCCTGATCCCTCAATCACCTTCCTTATAATCCGTGAACCCGGCATTGGGTCCATCTCTATCCAGCAAGTATCCAAACTTCTTCTTTTGTTCTTCGCCCTTCAAAAACTCGGGCATGTCCTGATTCTTTTCAATCCGCTCATACATCTCCCCTTCCCTATCCCAAAGATCCTTCCCAGTCCTCACGCGCTCCACCATCCGCGCTTTGTCTTGAAAGTTCTTCGCATTCAAGCTAGTATGCGAGAAACTCTTCATCTTGTTCAGCATATCCTCCACTTTCTCGAAACAGGAGCTGCAATGCCAGCCTGCGTTCCAGAGATCCGTCTTATCCCACCACGCCTTGATCCTGTTCCCCCCCTCACCGTTTCGGAGATCGGCAGGTAGGATGGTGGAGGTCCCGCGGAAGAGCGTTGCCTGCGGATGAGCCCATTCGGGTCCCATGTGGAGGTATTGGAAGGAGTAGTAGTAGAACTTGCTCCGTAGCGTTACCCGTGGAGGAATATCGCAATTCCTTAACACCATGAGCGCCGCCGGGCGGATCAGCTCGTCCATATCCGCTACGATCAGGGCGTCTCCTTCGTTCGGTACTGCGGGCCCGCTGGCGCTATTCAGGCCTTGCAGGAGGAGGGCGTTCCGCTGGTAGTCTTCGAGATCCCAGGTTCGTGGCGCGCCGACTGGCATGTTTTGTACCACCGTATAGAGAATCTGTTTCTTCCATTGCTTGAATCTTCCGTTGCGGAGTTCGTCTGTGAAAACGAGGTCTTTCTTGAGCCCTGTAAACGTAACCGGGCTTTCGAGGATTATGAAGTAGGAGACGTGATTGGACATCGTGTTGAGGCGGATCTCGAGCCAGTCGAGCCTATCGAATTGTATCAGCAGGTTGTTTGTAAACATACGTGAGAGGCGAGCCTAGATTAGGCAGTAGGAAGGCTTTGCTCTGACAGAAAGCACCTAATCTTGGTGCTGAGAATGACAATGGCCAATCCTGAACCATGTCTTGCACGAACACAGAGCTTATAAGCTCTCTTGGTTCTGTTTGTATTCCTACTTAGGTATATGCCATGCACTCATTGGCTATGCCCTTGTCTTACTACTTGGACTGACTCTCTGAGAGTGCGGCATTTTGGGACTCGCAAACCATTTGGTATGGCACATCTTCTAGTCTATAACAGTGCCAGACACAGCTCCTGTTTCCTTATAACAACGCCTTCTACCCAGAACCGCCGTACACATAAAGGTATATATAAAAGATGCCCGTACTCATTGTTCAACATGACCAGGTCATAAGTCTTCCTTTCCTGCCTTCTTGGGTATACGCCAAAATTATGCGCCGCGCAGAAGGTCGTCGCTAGAGGAAGCTCCGGAAGGAAATTCTGCTCCGCGAAGAGGATGCTAACATCGGTGATCTGGTGCGCATGGTATGTGAACGGGTGCTTATGTCTAGTGTAGACTGTGAAGAAGTATAGGACGAGAATAATGAACGGTATGCGTCGCCAGTATCGTCTTAGTAAGGTGCGCTCCCGTGGACGCGGAGGGAAAAGCATGCTTCTCCCATTGGATTCGAGTTGTGATGCTACGGGGCGATATTGGAGATGGTGAAAGTGATGCAAATGTCGAGGTTGAGCTTTGCGGAGCCTTGTCCGCTTCTTGGCACTCTTATCAGAAGGCTGTGAATGTTTGCCTTTTAAGGTCCTTACACTCTTTGGTGTACAATCGGACTTTGGCAAAACTTCGCTTCTTGACTTCGATCTGTCCTATCTTTGTACTCTAGCATGCTCAAATCCACCAAATGTAATTGCTATTTTGTAGATTACTCGATCTGTAGTTTACGTGCCTCACCAGTCGCACATAGTGGGCGCCGGCGGGGACTTCTAATCAAGTTCGAGAATGTCTTTATGTTTTGAGTATGTATAACCACCATTAGAGTATTGCCGTATCACAGATACTTATTGAGTATGGTTACATAGGAGGAGCTGGTGCCTGATCAGTTGGTTTTGGATCCTTATAACGACCAGTGTCAGCCCTAGGAGTTTTCTATTCATAAGAAACATTTTCATTGATGTGCAGTGAATTCCCCAGATCTTGATCAAGTACCTACCTGCTATGATATAGAATCCGAAAATTATAGAAGAGAGAAACTATGTTTGCAACCTCAGAAATGAGCAGTTCTGAAGTTTCCGGAGCACAACCTCCAGGTTGTTCAAGGCACGAAGTCAGTGAGATGGTGCCAATTCATAAATTGGCCGTTGGGCAGCCCTCAGTCATTGGTTCGCTGAATTTCCTTACATACAAATATAGCCATTTACCTGCTCAGAGCCGGGGCCGTATTGCTAACTCGATGGAAAGTTGTGGCTCCAGCGTGCCATTCTCCACTACAACAAATAATCTGGAGGCACGAAGGCGAACCATCCCTTTCATTGACTTTTCTCAGACTTTCAAAGATGCCATTACTATTTACCATGCGTTGGAAATCGAAAGTCTTTGGATGGATTCGCTTTGTATCCCGCAAGACACATTGTCCGATTGGCAGATAGAATCAGCAAAAGTGAGCCACGTTTATAGTAATGCAGTTATCACTATCATGGTTGAGGCTGCTTCAGATAACAATG
The DNA here is from genome assembly GCA_918026815.1 of Chalara sp. BL73. Classification (NCBI taxonomy): domain Eukaryota; kingdom Fungi; phylum Ascomycota; class Leotiomycetes; order Helotiales; genus Chalara; species Chalara sp. BL73. Next base: position 424,581 of record CAKJVC010000123.1, read on the forward strand.
TTGGCATATTCGCAAGCGCAAACCTTGGAAGAGCCAATCCTGTTCGATTGCCTATTTATGACCCTAGAGGAAATTATTATGGATTATTGTATCTCCAGTGCAACGGTGAGACACATATTCATAAGCGTAAGCCATTGAGTAGTCAAGCATGGACGATGCAGGAAGACTTCCTTCCTAAAAGAGTCATACGCTATGCTGGAAATAAGCTGTGCTGGTCTTGTGGTAAATGTAAACGCTCTGAGAGAGCAAAATCTTTGAGTATCGGACGTCGGTCAGACGCCGCCCTACGAGAAAAGCTACAAGGTTTATTGAAGCGCAAACCAGAATATGGATTTCCAGGCTCGAAGCAACGGATGGGTATTTCTTTGCAGGCCTAGTATGGAATCGTGCAGAAGATCTACCACGAGAGAAGGCTCACCCTCGAAAAAGACAAACTTCCTCCTATGTCCACAATCGCAAGAAGTATAGAGGCGTGCATTAAATACACTTACAGAGCAGGGATTTGGCTTGAGGATGCGCACGAAGGATTAATGTGGTGGGCACATAAACCCTCCCCCAACTAAGTGTTCGATATACTACACCATCGCGGAGTTGGGCTTGCTTATCGGGTCACCATCCTTCAATATTGTATCACAGGGCTTATGGCGATTACAATGATAAGCCACCCGTGGTTCCAATAGCAAAGATTCTGCGTGTAGCTCAGATCAACAAGTACGCGAACTTTGCTCAAAACTGGGAGACTCGCGAAATTACGATTGTCTGAGTTCAAATACAGGCACCCTGGATACTTCTAGGCAAATTGTACGAGCAAATGCCACATGGCACTCCACCCGAATCTGCTTCATATTTTCATGCAGTGTAGATCATTCTAAACAATCAGCTACGGATGTGGGTATCATATATACTCAAAGATCCATTGTCACCATGAGCCCTTTACATATTGATGGTGATTGTATTTATGCTACTCATTGTGCTCCGCGCTCTATCGCGGCTTGATTCTGCCTTGTGGAGCAGGGGAACTGACTCGACGGCCCTCCATAACGCCTTGGTATTGTATCTCGCAAAACTGCCAGCCACGTAACAATCCAGATCCAAATGACGTTCAATGGAGCAACTTTTCCCTTGCTGTGATAATGTGAGATAACAAAAGAAAATTATTGTACAGTAATATTGATTTAGACTTATGTTGATGCAGCATTTCCAGCGGGTATGGAGGATTTAGAGGATTTGATGAAGTCATTAAGTTTGACTCCTCCATCATCGGCATTGCTGAGTGCGATGGTTTTCTTTGTAGGAGAGACGCTACCGCTTGTTGACGATGCTCTTTTCATATGGGCTGGTCGTTTCTGTCCAGTGAGAAGCTCTTCCTGGGTCAAGGAAGCCTCCTCAATTTCCTCTACTAGCTGACTTGGTCGCAAAATCGAGAATTTTGCAGATGGAGTCCGACTAGCCTTTGATCTACCCCAATAACACTCAAACTTGAAGGTAAAGTATCGACCATTCTTAGGCGCAGTGATGATATCACCATTTCGTAGCTCACCCCAGTACTTAGATGGCAACCAGGGATTTTGTGCATCACTGCTAGGAAGCTCAACCCCGTTGATTTCAATGTTGGAGCTAGATTTAGTAGAGATGTAGAAAGCCATATCGTCATCGACATCATTTCTGCCATCTCCAGGCGTAACATGGGCAGGAAGATGGCCGCCTGCAGAGTAGAAACCTGGCTTAAAGAGGAAAATCCGAAATGCATATTTGGGTACGCGCTTCTCCAAACCATTTGGGTATCGCACAGTATTACATGTCCCTCGACCCCAACTCGTCACCGTTTCAGTAATCGTGACGCTGATTGGGAACACAGAAGCTGAAGTAGTCAGGATCTTAGCAAGAACGCGCTTCGGTGCTTGAAATCCATTTCGGATATGTGGTTCATCAATGATAGCCTTATCGCCAGCTACAATCTGAGCATCGACAGCAGCCTGCGTAGAGATCACTTCTTGTGTAACAGTTTCGGGATTTACGGAACTAAACCCACCAGGCGTGCCAGGTGCGGTGGGAGGCATGAGACGATCTCTGGCTACATTTGTGGCAATGGATGGGGCAATAAGCGCACCACCATCGAGCTTACGTTCGTCACGCTTAAGAACATGGTGCTGGTCATCTTTTTCGACGGATGGGCTGCGACTTGCTTTGAAACTACGCATCGTAGTTTCGAATATCTTCTCTCCGGGCGAAAATGTCTCGCCTTGCTGAGCAGCATAACTTTGATACGCCTCAAAATTGGAAGCTGACATGGGTGGATAATCGGCATGATGCGTTGACTTGTTTTTAGGATCCCAAAACACCTTTGGGGGTAGTTCCAGATCAATCTGACGGGCGGACATGAGACGCTTCTTAGGAGGTGCATCAAAACTTCCGGCGTCGCTCTCCTCAACCTCTTCTCGTGCGCGTCGAAGGCTAGCTCCTGCATCGGGAAAGGTTTCGGCTCTGGTGTCGACGCCAACGTCATCCGACATCGATGATTCACCACCAGATGGGGAATGCATGTGAAGGTGGCCAACCATCGATTCGGTTCCCATCAAACTCGAGGATCTAGCAGCTCGGTGGATTTCGTGATTTCGAGCAGGTTTTGCTGGCGACGTATTCACGATTGGCCTTGGCGGGGCCAAAAATGCTGCTCGCGGAAGGGGCATTGGAGGCAAGGCTGTGGAGCTTCCAGACGCAATTTCTCCAAATAAACGAGGGGGATATCCGGGATTGACATGAGTGTCTGGCACTCTTCTAGGACTATCAGCCCAACTTCCGAGGGATACTTGATCAGAGATGTTGAAGCTGTTTGGGATCTCCGGCTGTCGAAGCTCAGTTAAATCACTGCCATTCTGTTCATCTTCACTGTCGGCAATCTCTCGATGTTCATACTCATGCAGGCTCAGTTGCGAAGCACCCTCCTGCACCTCCTCGATCGTTGCCTCAGGATCATTCTCATCGAGTGCTTCAATCATGTCCACTTCATCATCCACATCCATAGACATCGAGAAGCTTGGTGGTGCACCGGTGATCCAAGGATCTTGTTCAAGTTCGTCGGTAGTAGCACGGTGTTCTGGATGGATATGCAACATGCTCCTTATGAACCGAATGCCTTGTTCGGAAACATTCGCCATTTGAAGGGGTCGAATATCCAAGGGCTTCGTCATAATATTATTGAGCAGTTCCTGATATGTCGTTCCGTTCTTTGCTGGATATGGAGCAACACCAGTGAGCGTGTAAAACAAAACACCCGCAAGAGACCAGACGTCCACAGCATGGCCATATCTTTGTGGGGGTAATTTCTTTCTCTCGTTGCCTCGAATTGTTCGTTGTCCGTTCTTGTCATATTCTCGATACTCTGAGTAGACTTCTGGGGCACAATAGAGGAGAGTTCCACAAAACGTGCGCAAGAATGTATCTTCTCCATCTACCATCTTTGACAGACCAAAATCAGTCAGCTTAACCTGAAAAGGATCCATGCTGTGGATGAGGATATTGTCAGGCTTGACATCTCTATGGGTGATCTGATTGGCGTGTAGGTACTGTAATGCACCGAGTAATTGCGTTGCCAGTGTCTTGACTTCTTCTTCTCCAAGTGGCCCAGTCTTTGCAATACGGCCTCCCAAGTCTCCATATGGTACATACTCCATAATAATATAAAGATATTCATCCCAGTCAATGTGCTCAATATAATTGACGATATGTGGCTGCATTCAATTAGCTGAAGTCTTTCGGTATGCAATAGCTTTCTCACATGTTGTATCTTTCTCATGATCTTCATCTCATTATCAACTTTCACATCAAGCACCCCATTCTTCATGAAACGTCTCTTCTCCAGTTCTTTGGCTGCAAAAGGTATACCATCGAACTTGTCTGTGATCTTGTACACTGTAGCAAAAGCACCTTTGCCAATGGTACCAACCTTGTTGTATTTTGGGCCACCACGCCACTCCTTGATCAATCTCGCAGATCCAGTGTCAGGGTTGGGCGTTGCGAACAGATCGGGCTACTATGTATTAGTGAAGCTTTGAGTAATAGGTAATAACTACTTACTGGTAGGCCAGCAGCTTTTCGACGTGCATTATGTTCATCAGCCTTGCGCTGATTTCTCTCCACATTTGCCGGCTTCATGCGCATAAAGTAGTGGTTGATATTGGCGTTATACCGCATCTCAGTCTCCATATCACGTTGAGGTATGCGGACGATAAACTTAATCTCATCCTCAGCAGGCGTCATTGTCAAGGTAATTATTGAGCCAAGTGAAAGTTCATGTCGAATCAAGCCATTTTCCTTGTCTTTAGCTCGCAGCAAAACATCGTCCACAATCGTGCCATTGGTAGATTGATCCTCCAGCATGATCACGCCATGAGGGTTTAGATATATTCGGAAGTGGACATTGCTCACGCGTCTGATGCGATCATCTCGTCCAAGTACTATATCTGACCTTGAGGCGTTGCGTCCGAAATAGAAGCCGCCTTCAAGAGTGTTTTTCACATTGGCTGAGAGCCGCAGCGCAATATCACAAGAGACGAGACCTTGTGATTCGAGATCTGCGAGGGTATTATCCTCATTGTTCTCGTCGTTTGCCCCTCCAGCCTTCTGTCGAATGTTGACGTGTCTCTCTGCATGAATTGTGTGCTGTGGCGTGAGCTGATGAATTAATGCTGTAGCTTTGTATGCCGGAACTGAAGCAGGATGGAGGATGCAGTAGATGTCAGCGAGATCATCGTCGGTTAACCCAGAGTTGCCTTGTCCAAGCCGTCGAGGATCGGTATACAACTGGGTTGCTACGGTCAATCAGCATTGCACCATGTGTAGATTGCATAGAACTATAACACATACCGGGTTGAGTCGCTTCCTCCTCGTTGGGAATTCCATCCATGGATGGGAGATGATCAAGAATCTCGACAACCATCTCGGGAAGGTCGAAGGACTGGTTGTACTATTTAAGAAGGGGTCTTGAGCCTGGAGAAGGTGAAGCTATTCCCAGGTTCAAGTAAAATGCACGACTAAGCAGAGCCAGGCATCGACAATTTCTCGAGGCAACGACTTTGAAGGACATAGTATGCAAATGCGGTCCTCACAATATTTCCCAGTTCCTAACCTGCCGAACACAGAACCTCAACATATACTTCTAGGCAGGGGACCACAAGATGGCAGGCGTATTGTTCTGATTTCAGGGTAGCCGCTATGATTGTTTATAGGTTGGCAGAGAGAATAACGAGCGGCAGAAGACAGTGAAGTCCTCGCAGAACCGATCGTCACTACCAGGCACAAGGGTGTGCAGCTCAGCTATACTATTGTGAATGGCCGGTCAAACGCGGTCTCCTAGCAACGACGCGTGCAGATAGATGCGCTGCGTTTTCGCAGACTTACGCTTGCCCTGACCGGGCCCACCACAACTGGTGGATTTAAAGCTCTGTGGAAACGGTGCAGATGACAGTATGTCGCTGCTCACCGGACATCCAAGCTGTTTATCAAGACTCGAGGCATTGTTCCATGCACGCACTGAAATTTAAGCATCCGAAGGGTTTTTCCGTTCCGAAGCAAGCCCCTCCTTGGAGTGGAGATGTTGTCTTGGCATTCATTCACAGTTCACATACGTTCCCATCCCAACTTGTTCAGTTCTTGTCTATATTTTGATATAGTCAAGTATAAATATATGTGCGCGAAAGATGTTCAAAGTTGAACGACTGAAGGAGATTTCTGTCACAGAACAAAGACAGGACCCTTTAGATACTTTGAAACCTTTATCGCGTGATTCCCATTCCAGTGTCACCGTCACCGTCACCGTCACCGTCACCCACCACCTCAACGTGGTTCCTGGCCCGGCTTGGCAACATTCTATCACAGGACGAGATGAGATGAGCCGCGTCAGTGAAGCTGATATATGTAGAAGAGAGGCTGACATGGTGCAGCTCCGGGGTGACTTTGCTGCGTGCCAAGTATAGTTAGACGAGGATGACTACTTGTATAAGGTCTGAAGTATATTTGTTCGAGATACAAGAAATAGTAGCACGCTCTTAGACTTATGGCCAGGCATTGATAAGAGAACATGAAGTTTGGTAATGCATCTCAAGGTTGATATAACGGATAAACCATATGCTCCTGGTCGTAGGGTTTTCTACAAGTACTTTTTGTTTTCATCTTTGGGCTATGAGCTTACTAAGCCGGGGAATTAGATAATCCGGTGGCTTTCTCTGGTCTACTTGTAAGCACGTGCCAAGGTCCCAGAATTCCGCCACAGCAAGGCCCTTTGAAAGGCCCCTCTCCCCCTCACTTGTAAACAACCTCGCAAGGCTCCCGCCTCAGTTCCCTCTGACGATAAAGGTCGTCAACCCCCTCAGGCGCCAGAAGCGAAAGGGTCAACAAAGCTATGCCCGCTCTTACTGTTGAAACTTCTCCTAATCCTCACGCACTGGAGTCGCCCGCCAATTCATCCTTTCAGTCTACCTCGGGCTCTACATCACCTATTCGGCCTCCAGTATCTCCAATCACGCCGCCACTTGGTGCAACCCAACCCGCCGCTCCGAGGCAAACATATACACACTCACAGCCTCATCAAACCACGATACCGCAACCTCAACCGGTACCCATTACTCTTGACGAGAATACCGATGCCATTGCGCTGAAAGCCGCCATCTCCATTTTGCAGATACAGGCGCGCAATGCAGAAAATGACATCAAATCGCTGCAGCGGACAAAGGAGAGAGCGTTGCGGAACCCGGGAGCATTTATGAAGGCGGCTGCAGATGGCAGGGTGAGCATGGCGGGCGACAATCTATTTAGTCCGAAAGCGGATAACAGCGAAACATTAGACGGGGATGAGGAAGACGAAGACAAAGGGGAGGGGGCAAGTGAACCACCGAGTCAGACTACTCAAGATCCAGCAACGCGGATGGCCCGCAAGTCAAAGGATACAGAATCGGAGAAGTGGGAGAAGCTACCGAAGCCTCAAAATGTGGTTCGGGCACCGCCAATAAACTGGCAGAAATACGCGGTCGTGGGAGAATCCCTCAACAAGCTTCACGAAGATCAACTTAAAAGGCCTACGGAAGGTCGCCCACAAATATTGGGGCCGGATGGCAAGCTTCAATATGGCGGAGATGCTCCAAGACGGCAGACCCCAGGAGTGGCTGCGCCATATACTCCCGGCAAGGACAAGATTTCCAAAGCCGGAAAGAAGAAAGGCGGCAAAAGATGAATCATGATTTAGATATTGGGAAGGGGCATGCTTATGACAAGGCTTCACGGCGTCAAGGTATACTTTATATTGGGAAACGATTAAGGAACGGTGCATGGCGTGGCGCTAGGAGTCAATTTACATGCTGCGAAGGCTTGTACAATCGGATTACGACATGCAATTCAGGATTCATGATGGTCTGCGTAGTATATAAACCCGGTTTCTCGCAATTGTCTTTGGCCTTGTGCCTAAGCTTCGGACTAGCTCAGGTGGACTGACCTATAAGATTGTTTTTAACCGTCTTTTTTGCTTCCTCACTTTCTTATCTGTGCTGCCTCGCCGCTTGATTTTTGGTTTGGTTGTTAGTCCCAGCCATCATCTTGGTTTGTTTCGTTTTAATGACCTTGCAGACACGAAATGCATGGTGGTGATGGTTTCACAAGACGAGACTTGGCATTACTCTCGCAACCTGTGAGAAAAGCACGCCATGCCATGCAGCCAATTCCTTTATATCTGTTTTATCCAAGAAAAGACAACTTATTAAATAGCTGCGACTTCCAGCAATGTATATCTAAGGTACACTCACGTATCCTCGCCCATAGCCAAGAACAACATATCATCCACTCGCGATGTCTCGATAAGCATCTTAAACGTGCCCATAGAGTACCACCAAAGATATATTTGCCAAACGCCTCACTTAGTCGTATGTCTACATCAATGACGCGCCGTCTCAGCCTTACCTTCATTATGTGATGAAACTGTTCTCGATCACTCCCCAACCCGTCGAAACTGGCCAGACTCTGTACCTGCCCCGTTCCAACCACCCAGGCCGTTTACAATTCCCACATCGCATTTTTATCCTGCTAAACTGTATCTCACGATCGACCAGCAACCTCTCATTATCATCGCAAAGGCCGCACAAACTGGTCAGCGGCATTATATATGGGCTGGCTCGCACTTCGGCCTAGAGCCAACACCATGAGGGAACTACCCGAAGCAATTTTCCAATCTCGCCCGTCAGCATAGGATAACTTTTCATGCTTCGTTGCGATCAAACATATTATCTAAGGCTGTGTTGGTTACTTTGTATAGTATCACATACATACTTATGAGCGACTCGCATGAACTGTAGTTCTCTGCTAGGACGCATGGTGAGTTCTCGGGAAAAAATGGTATTCTAGCTTGATGGACAAGAATTAGACTCAATCTTCGTCTTCGGAACAAACAACCCCCTACCAGAACCTGAGCCACGGCACTTTCGAAGAGCTCCCTTGACAGAGCATCCAGCAGCTTTCTACAAGGCTCCAGCAATGTTCGAAGCAGGGGGACTCTGAGGTTTGGCCGGGAATCGTAAATCGCTACAAACCTACAGCCTGGCCGCTTTGAGATGCATCTCCGCTACAAGTCCTCTTAGACATTCTATGTGGCTCACCCGAACAATATTGTATGGAAGACATTGACTCGTAAGATGAAATTTTACTGATACACCATTGCGTTGTCAATCTCTTTGAGGTTCTCCTACAATGTGCCAGATGTTCTGGCTATTAACGATTCATATCTGGATTTGTTGCGGCATCATATGGCAGCCTTGTCCTTATTTGACATGGCTACATAACCTGTCCTCAAAAATATGGCATAGTGTAACATGAGACGGCGTTGAAGCAAGGAAGCGCAAAATATCGGTCTCTATGGTAGACTCGAGAATGTGCCTACCTGGAATGGAACACTTGGTTAAGACCTCGCACAGTTGGTTGTTACAAGCACGACAGCCACTGGCAAGAAACCACTATGCCTGAATTCGACTATCGCTTCATATATTAAGCAAGGTATCCACGTCTAACATTTCTGTAACTGCTACGTCCTTCCTTCAGGATTGCCGACGCCGACCCTTAGAGTCTCCTAGACACATACATTCTACATCTCGACAGCTTTCCCCAATATGCTCTAGAAGTATGACGACATTTATCTCTGAGCTAGGTGTAGTGTACTGGTGTGGTATCTGTCTGCTTGATGGTAAGGCGAAGGTGCGAAGGGACGGTGAAATCTATCCTGGATATCCTTCGTTCTGAGGATTACAAAGTGTGTTATGCCAAAGCTTGATGTTTCGTAGCCCGTGGCTGTGATGGATACCACCATCAACTGTCGAAGGTGACTCATATTGGTATGAACAGAGCCAATCTGTTTTTCCAGCATTGCAATGGTATGTGCTATGGAAACCCAGGAGGCTACACACATATATGGGCAACCGTCGTGGGGGGATCTTTTCATGCAATTCTGGATATCGGCGCTGCCTTCGGAGTAAACTTGCTTAACCAGACAATATCGTATGGAAGTCGAGCTGCGACTTATGAGATATTCTCATATGGAAAGATAAATTTTATTCTCCCATCACTGAATTGTCAGGCAGCCATTAAAGATATGAAAGTAACGGCTGTCACTTGCTGCTAGAGATTGGGGGATCGGCTCTTTATCGAAGAAATTGCTTCAGCTGGTACACTCTCAAGTTGCCCCGCGCAAGTATGTTTTGTGCAACTCACTGGTACACCAAATTATTTCGTCCATACTCCTTGCTATAGTCATGGTTTTCCTTTCCTATTGAACTTGACCAAGTGGGCTGTACTCCTGCCAGGATCAGAATCAAAGTATGTTCCTCAACTGCTCCAAAACGTCAAATTTTAATTCTCAACGACGTCATTCCGCGCAATTATGAATAGGCAAGGTAGATACCATGCGGGAGATACTGGCACTTTCCATCCACGATTGGTAGTTTTTTTTTTTTTTGATATTGCCATTCCATGTTAAGGTTTCATTGCTCCTTCCTTGCATAAGCTTGCTGCGAGGGATAAGAATTCGTTGCTCTGCGGACAACATGTGTGTATCAACTGGTTATATAGCCGTTGTGGAAGTTTGCTCTGCTCTGGATTGATCCAGCTCAGTAGCCTCGACTGTGTTCTGTGACAAAATTGCTGAGTTCAGAGCGAGCCAGGGCCAAGGTTGGCCAATTTGGACTTGGCGGCTCTGGAAATATTGTGCGAATTTCGTACAAGGAAACCTACCATTGGATATTAGACAGGGAAGGAAGTTTACTTGCGAGGTTTGTTGATGTGAAGCTCCTATTTAGAAAATCTTGGCTGCCTAGGTGCCAGATATTCCTCGAACTCTGTGAGCGCGTGGAGGATAATGTCACTGGATGCCTGGTCGTCATGTTCAAGTGGCAAACTGATCTAGGCAGGTTCTCAAGTTAAGTCTGACATTTGCCCTGGACAACATCAATGGCCATGCACCACTGAATTCATATCATTTAGCCTGAGGTTTACCTCTTGAGATAGTTTTCTGGTCAGCAATAACCTTCTAATACTAGCAATAGCATTGGCATGCAAGTGTCATGCGGACCATATTTCAGTTCTCCGTGTCCACGGAGATGTGGCTGTCTTAAAATGGATTCTTCGCCTTTCAAGCCGCAATTCTGGAAAAATTTTGGACCATGGGACTTCTAGGATAGATGAATTATCCTTACGCAAGCCTCCTGAACTACCGCTTGCCTCGTGGCAAGCCACCCTCCCCCCCCCCCCCCCCCCCCCAATGCACTACAAGTCCATGGATGCAATTCTGATTGTGAAGTGTGAGCGAGAGCCGGGAAATAAAGGCACACGATCCATATTGCTTTCCTCTTACGCGCATCCCCGGAGGACATAGTTCTGTGCATATATTACGTTCCAATTTCAGCCTAGTATTCATCTCATCGGAAAATAGTTCGATTAAAAGGGATGCCAGAAAGTATATGCTGTCAGCACTTCCCCTCGTCCTTAATATATTTTCAAATAACGACTAAAGCCACAACGTCATTGCTGCAGCACCGTTCTCACTCTCTAAGCCTCTCCCCAATTGTGCTGCTTAGTTCTCGTTTGAAATTGTACATGATTGGTGTCAACGCAACGGAGACTCTTTGCCTTTCCCTGCAGTCTTCGGGCACAGATCCGCATTCGAACATTGAACACTCCGAGCTGGTTCCATTTGGCATTGACATATCCTGAATATCAAACGGATGGAGTCGTTGATGTCTATCATTGGTGACTTTAAGTAAGGAATAAATTTCCGGCCTATAGTGAGGGAAGAAAGCGGTAGCCAATGAGAGCGAGGAGAGGATTTAAAGATGCTAAATCTTTTAGTAAAAGACAAAAGAGGTCGATCAATGGTGGGTTAGCGTTCCATATCGGGTATCAGAATGCTGTATTGATGGTTAATTCCCCCATGCTGCAAGTTCAGTGAGTGCGGGGAAGTGGAGCCCTACTCTTCCACCTATATTAACAATCTATCAAAAATACCACCTGAACATGCATATCTCACATATTGCCCGAAATTTTGATGCATATCTTTGTTTTCCATCCTGAGTCAAGTGCAAGGGCCGACCCTAGTGTGCGGCACCAAACTCAGCACAATCTTATTCTATTCCTATTCTAATCTTCCACCTGAGATCCCGACGTTCCTGAATATTGTTTGATGGATTGAATTGATGCTGATCTGGAACGGCCTAGATTATTTTCTTGAATAACCGCTTTCACTCCATATGTGGTGTAGGTCGGCCAACGACTCACGCGTCTTGAACATTCATTGTTATTCAATTTGAAAACCTCAGAAAGAGCTTTTCCAAACAACAAGTAGGGCCCCTGATACGAAAATTAGATGATTGGGAAAATGTTACTATTTTGCGCGCACAATTGATGTCATTTTTCATTCACGTTGTTCCTCCATGTAGTTGTAGCAACCTCTTCCTCCTCGAAGGGGCGTCTGATCACAACGAGATCTCCAATAAGAAACGCATACAGTCTTGAGCTTCTTCAGCCGAGTGAAGGAAGATGCAGAGACGACCACCTCTTTAGTTAATGTCTACAAGGCGCAGAAGGGGAGATATGCACGGAGACAGAGGGAGGGATGGGTAGTAGTATTGAAAATATGCAAGTAAACTCATAGAGGAATCAAGGAGTTCGTGCTATCATCGGAGGACATTCCAAAACCATCTGCTGCTCATCTGAAGTAGTGCTCGTTGCTTAATCTCACTTAAGGGAGAAAAGGTATATATAAAGCTGTTCAAACCCTCTCAGATCATCTCTTCAGCTCAGAAAACACTCGACATCTTCTACATTGACTTCCACTTCCACCTCTGCACTTCCACAACCAGATTCAAGAAATCAACATCAAGCAATCTTCAACATGAAGCTTTCCATCCTCAGCATCCTCACCGCAGCTCTTGTTGTCAATGCCCTCCCCAACCCGAATGGAGTGCGTCCTGCCGCTTCCCCCCTCCCGCCCAACATTTAAATTTGAAGAGAATGTACTAAGTCTTGACAAAGGGTGATGGCGGTGATGAACACCCAACCGAGCCTGAGCCAACTAACCCTCCTTCTCCAAATCCAACTGAGCCAGGCACTCCAACTAATACTGGGCCTCCTACGCCGACTGGCACTGGTGGCACTGGAACCGGCGACTGCGTCTATCGCTGCACAGGTGCTGGAGCCGTCATTGATGTGCTTGAATGCACCAATGTACTTACTGGCATTTCGAGTATGCCTCTCCTTCTCTATTCCTCTCCTGCTTTCTCCCGTGATTACCTAAAGAGTGTGATGGCTGACGAAGGGGAAGTCCTTGTCCCCATTGGGGTCGGCAAGAAACGCGAGGTCCGCCGCCGGGATGTCGATTATTGCTGCAAGCCTGATAGCATTCTTTTGGATGCCGTCTCTTGCGTTGATGTTGGCTCGGGCAGCACCATCTCTCTCCCAATCACCTTGTTCCCAGGCATCAGCGGCTAAGCGCCGTGCCTGGATACTTTCGGGGAGAGATGTGAGGTGATGAGGGGGGCAGGGGGTGGAGCAAAGCAAAGGTTATGGTGTAGGAATTTCTTAAGTTTCTTTGTAACCTTCGTTACCTCAATGAGGGGCTGCTGTTGTTGCCTTTTGGACAATGTTTGCTGTAGTCTGATGAGTGAAGGAGAGCTGAGGAGAGTGGAAGCGGTGCGAGTAGCTTAGTTGTGGAATGAAATACGTCTTTTGGATATCTCTATGTAGCTAGCATGAGTTATAACCGTGTGAGCACGAGATAATGTGTAAGAAATCATCCTCCGGTTGAGCCAGTTTCCGCTTCCACCAAAAACAAATGCTCGACCTTCGCTTAGGCAGATCGCCCCTGAAGATCGCCCCCATCATAAAATCAATGCTTGGCGTTCAGGGGGTAATATTGATATCAAAATAGACTGGCGCTTCAGCATTTGATGAGCAGCACGACTCAAGCTCAAAAACCTACTGCAACTGCAAAGACATAGCTTGTAATAAGTGCGGTGTTCTCTATGCCATAAAATCCTTGCCGTTTGTTAAGCGCCTACTTTTTTTTGGCGGTCTTTGTGTGGTTGTCTGTTCAATCTTGAATGACTAGAAGCCGTGGTAGCGATGACTTATGGCCTGAATCTGGACTGTCTCGTTTGATCTCAGGAGCTCATGGCCTCTTGTATATTGGACAAGAGGTGCTCGTCGTCCATTGGTGCTCGCTATATCTTCATTGATTCTTTTCGGTTTGCTTGTTTAAGGAACCGAGAGCTTGGAGCTTTTAATTGTGATGGATGGTGAGGCTTGCTTATGATGCGGGTATGGAGGTTGATTCGAATACCTTTTCTTCGGGATAGGTCGACTTCAGGTCCTGGTTGTAATGTCTATGTAGATAGATCGTGGAAGGCAACTTTACGAGCTGTATTAACGCATTAAAGTTTTTTGTTCCCTTAGTGGAGTCTAGACTGCTGTGTTGGCTATGGCTCAGCGATGGCCCAGCCGTAAGTTCAGATGTCAGATGGGAGCTGCGTCAATTCCTACGTATTATCATAATGATAACTCTGTATGCACTCGTTTGTTCTTAAAAAAAAAAGGATCGGATACAAAAGGCGGCTACTTTAAAATCATGGGCCACATCACGAGGCAAAGTGAAGAAAGAGGTTTCTATAATTATTTCATTGGAAAAGCTGAAAGCCCATGCGCAATGCAAGACCACACATGTATTCAACTCACCATTCCCAGGGTATCATAGCAAAATCCTTCCTATGTACGCCATAAACCAGTAAACGCACCGCAAACTCTTCTCAAATCAAAACAACGGCCGTCAATCACTCTAAGCAGAAACACCCAACCACAGTATCCTTCCTATTCCTCCATCTACCATATCGAGGCCGTCAGATAGATGTACCGAGTGAGGTGAAACAGGTTGTTGTTCGAGGCGCTTAGATGAAGAAGATGGCACCGAAAGCCAAAAGGCCCTGGGCAAGACCAGGAACGGCAATGCGAAGGCCAGCGCTGGCAGGCGCCACAGTTGCCGAAGGCGTGACCAACGTGGTTCTGGTGGAACTCGAGCGAACGATGCTCGTGGAGGTGCTGGGATTTCCGGTGACGGTCAAGAGAGAGGATGGAATGCTTGGGGTAGTGCCGTTGCTGTAGGTGTAGCTTGGAGGAGCGATGACTGTGACCGAGGTGTTTGGAACAGCGGAGGAAGTGACGACGCCGACGGCAGAGCTAGTTTCGATGTTGGTAGCTGGAACCGAGCTGGTGCTGGCAAAGATGCTAGTAGTTAGTAGGACGACAAGGTTGTTTGAGTTGGTAGTTGGTGGAGGATTGACGCTGCTGCTGGTAGCAGAGGTTGGTGGGGCCACGACGCTGAAGCTTGAGGCTGGCGTTGGGACATCAATGTTGCTTGTAGCAGGAGTTGGGCTTGGAACAACTACGATGCTGGTGCTGTATGCAGATGGTGGGGCTACAACGCTGGTGGATGGCGAGGTAACAGGGACTGGAGTAGTATCCGTGGTGCATGTTGTAGTGCTGGTAGCAGTACAGCGAACGCCTGGTTGGCAAGAGGTGATGGTGATTGTGGCCGATCTATAGACAGTCGAGGTGGTATGGGCATTACCACTGTATGTAGGTCAGCATCTCGATCTAAGAAGGCATCTTTGAGATTGTTACAGCTCTCGACGTAAGATACTGGTGGGGATGGAAGGCTTCTGACACGGTTCTCAAGAAATTGGTGCCTCATGGGATGGATGTTTGTGGAGGCTGAGGAGGAGATAAACTTACATTGGGACGATACCAGCGGCAACACCAGCAACCAAAGCGGCGCCAACGAGAAGAGTTAAGGCATGCATCTTGCGATGAAGAATTGATATTTAATGTAAACGAGTGTGGGAGGCAATGAGAGATCCGAAGTTCGAAGTTCAAAGATGCTTGAGTGAGCGGAGTATTGACTTTGATATTGTATTGTCTTGGAGAAGAAGTATTGTGGAGGAGACGCGTTCTTGTATTCGGAGGTTTGGCGAACAAGTGAGGCGAGAATTAGTGAATCACTCACGATAACCTCACCTTTGCTCAACACGCTAGGCGGTGAGCAAATAGACGGTGATCTGCCCGTGTTTGCAAGATATCAAATCTACGAATTTCGTGTGTTGAGCTTTGAAGGAATATGGAGAGTGAGCGAACTACGATGATGCAGACTGCAAGGAGAGAACAAATGGGAAGGCAAAGTAAAGCACAGGGCACACAGTATGTATTAAATGTTTGACCTTGCTGCTCTTCATCCGCTGCAGTCACCCTAAAGTTTCCCTTTCCTAAAGCTTGGCAGGATATGCGATGATCCGTTTTGGATTGCAGCTGTGGCTGTCCTCAGCTTGCCGATGACAAATGCAAGCTCCCACAACATCCAAAGATCTACTATACAGCATTGCGTTTGTGCAGTGTCTCTGCTGGGCCCTTGCAGGAAGTAAAACTGGTATCAACCAATCGCTAAAATACCTCCGTCATTAACCTTCGACTTCGATCAGAGATACTCCCTGGTCGAGCCTGTGACATCGAAGACAAACGGGTAGATTTGAATATGAGAATATGACTTCGAGATAGGCAACTTCTTATTGTTAGATGATGCTGGTTAATATACACCTCTATTCCACTGTTTAGCTATTTCTGCTTCCTAGTATGGAGCCGTCTCCCCAAGGATAGACGTTGAAGAAGGCAAAAGTAGTCGAGCTACAATGGGAGAGACATGTCATGTTTGAATTATGAAATAACTCGCTCCCATGCGAATTGAGAAGGCAAAACTTGAAAGTGCAATCACCATCGACCCTCAGAGGCTTAACCAGATATTGAACCATTATAATGACATAATTTCTAGCACTTTGGAAACCAGCCCAGTCTCTCAAACTCCGGTCAACATGGACAACTCCAAGGTATACATGTGCAATGAAACCCAAAGCGACGGGTCGCGGTAATTAGAAGCTTCCTGTCACTGGAATCAATGAAGGCCTTCTTCGCTTGATATAAATATCTCCGTCCGAGCTATCACAGCGGACGAGAGCACGGAGTCTGAGATTGAGAATGCGAGACTAAGACAAGCCAGGTAGATTTAACGCATGTTGAAACTCTACCAGATATCAGCGATCGAAACGTGAGTCCAGAAGCGACCGGACTATGCATAATAGCTCCATTCATTAGGGATATCTTTTGGTAGACTGATACAAGGAAGATAAGCATTATCAAGCTGGTTTCTTCTCATCTTCACTCTCATCGCTATCCTCATCATCGTCCTCATCCTCGTCCTCATCATCATCGTCCTCATCATCATCATCATCTTCTTCTTCTTCTTCATCCTCCTCGGCAATGGCTAACTCTTTCTCAATCTTCTGGATATCCTCCTTGGAAGCAGGCGAGACTTCAGAACCTCTATGTGTTAGAATCGGAGCAGCGTCGTATACACCTACTGTCTTCCACGCTGTAGACGTCGGTGATTGCAGTGACTCTATTTTCTCCACGCTATCAAGGGTTTGCTTAGGGAAGGGAGCCACCTCTTGCTTCCAAGCTGTAGAGTTTGGTGATTGAAGCGATTCCTTACTCTCAATGACATGGGGAGTATCGATGACAAGAGATTTGGCAGTGACGGAGGATTTACTGGTGGTTCCTCTTATGGCATCTGTAGATTCATTCTCCTTCGTGGCAGGTTCTGCTTGTCCCACTCCAACCAACGTCTCAACCTTCTTTTTGCCCTCTTTAGCTATCTGCGCAGCTTGTTCGCCTACCTGCCGCATAGCTAATGTGATTGAGGTCGGTTGTCCACCTGCGGGAGCTTTAGGTTCCTCGACCGGTTTGGGAGCTTCCTTTGGAGCGGCGGTTGGTGTAGGCTTCACATTCTCTTTCTGCGATACAGGTGCGGGGGGTTTCGAAGCAAAGGGATTAGGAGGTGGAGCTGCAGACTTCGGGGGCATTGTAAACTCATCATAGTATATCGTGACATGTTGTTTTAATTCGCCATATTCGTTCCAGTCCTCGACCTCTACCAAATCCTAGAGTTATTGAGCAGCTATCCTTGTCTTGATGGAGGGGTAACACTTACTCCTATCACCAAACCCATCTGCACAAGTCCAGGTATCTTCCTCACCCTTCCTGATTCATCTTTTCCAGCTCGTCGGCCCCAAAGCATGCGTGCCTTCTCATCTGTCGCAATATCAATTGCCTTGAACGGGATCCTGTTGGCCCGCAAGATAGTCTCCATGCGGGAGGTGGCAGTGACAATGTGGGATGACCCTGACGTCAGGGACGTGTAAACATAGAGGGCCGGATCGCTCGAATACGATTTTGGAGCAGAGTCTGCCATTTTTTGTGATTTCAATGCTGTGAACGCGTGGTGAGAATGAAGAGAGTTGTAAATCTTACGCGGGGTGAGGTGTCGTGGATGGACAACGAGCTGGTGGACTCATCCGGTCGCTTTGTTTCAGATCCGATGCTCGCGGGAGACTCGATCAGCAGTCGCCAGCGCATCGCAGAAGCGACTTGAGGCCAATTCATCTCGCAGCATGGAATTATATGAATTTATGGAACGATCGAATGTTTGGTCAGTCATGTTGTTTGATGTCAAAGATGTATGCATGCATTTTCTTATTGAGGTCATAAACTTAGCCTCGGCATCTCTCCTCTACCATTTAGTATTTCCTTTCCTTTCCTTTCCTTTTCCTTTTACTTGTTCCTCAGCAATAGCGAACCCCACCGCGAGTGTTTCCTAGCTCGAGCTCTATAGCAGCTGGGAGTGCGAGTCATCTTTAGCCCGGTCGGAATACCAGTGTTCGGATTGCGGAAGACGCTACTGCACTGGGAGTTCGATATATAGCTTTTCGCAACGAGCAAGCCGCCAGTTATGCCGCAACTGCTTATGGCTACCTAACTGGAAAACCTGGCGTCTACCTAGTGGTAGGAGGTCCAGGAGTGCTTTATGTTATGACTGGTATTGGGAATGCATCTGCTAATGCTTTCCCGCTATTGCTTCTTGCCGGAAGCGGTGAAACGTATCAGATCACACAAGGTGCTTTCCAAGAGATGGACGCGATCTCCCTCCCTGCATTATATACCAGGATTGCAAATCGGGCGACTCCAGACTCGAATCCTCAATCAATTCTGAGTGCATACAGAACCTTTGATTATGGGCAAAGGTGTATTGCCAGACTCTCATCCTTCTAACCCGGCCTCCGCAAGATCCACCGGGCTGAATGGCGCTAGTATGGTTGTCATATTTGAAGCCAAACTAAACTTGATTCTACATTTTGGAGAGCAGCCAAAGTACAGCTCAGCTGTCAAGCTCATCCAAGTTTATATCCCACTGGAAGAGCCTGGGAAAACAATGATGGCTCAGATCTAGCCTTGTTTGGAGACACCAATCTGTCACCTACCAGCCTAGCTCTGCCCAAGCTAGACGGCAATATGATATTTCTTCTACATGCGCTAAAGTCCTTATAGCCGGCATAGCCAAGAATGAAGCAGTGGCTGCCAATCGGCCAAAGTTGGCAGAATCCCAATGACCAACGGACGAATCCTTGATGTTATTGTAGAGGCTCTACATAAGCTGTCGCCGCCTAAGAATGGAGAGATCGTCCACAAGAGCGAAGTTGCTATTACCATGGACATATCTCGTAACGTGTTCCCAGTTAAACATCTCCGCTTCCGTCTTGGTGTTGGGACATATGCCACAATGCAAGTTGAGTGTTGGGTTAGGTTATGCAAGTGAGCATTTCATCCTTTCCATCGCCGCTATCGATTAATGGCATGTCTCACAAGATACGCAAACAGTGATTGTTCCCGAATAGCTTTAGTTGCTGCACACTGTGCATACAACATTCCTTTGCTGGAAGCCAATTCTGGATTTTTTCAGTCTTCTCCATTGCAAAAAGTTCGTCTGCCTAGAAGGTGACTCCAAATTCGGTTTCTCATTAGCAGAAGTCAAGACGATGCCACAGTATAGGATGGACATCCTCATCTTTGTTATAATTAATGGCGGGGTGTATCATGGAGACACCCCAGACTCCGCCGCCTGGCTCAAGCTTAAACAGAATACTCTAGAAGGAAATGTGAAAGACGGTCTCAAAACTTCCAGTCTGGGATGGGAGGTTTGATATGAGGAGGTTGCGGGAATGTGCGATGGTAAAGGATTTCTTGTGCGTACTCCTGCAGAACTTGAGAGAGTGATAGAGGATGGTTTCGAGGCAAGAGTTCCAGTAGCAATCATTGTGAGTATTGAGGCTACTTCAGCAGGAAAGATTGTAAGTTGTTTCTTTTCCCGTTCGGGCATGCGAAAAGTGAAGCCAGCGACTAAGTCGCCATCTGTTATTAGGGGTTGCTCACATTGGAGAAGGAAATTTCTTGACAAAATAACTCGAAGAAGATAAAGAAAGCTGCACGATTACAGTAGTTTTTCAGCTAGTAAGCCAGCAAGGAAGTAAGTCGAGGCTGGCTGTCTTTGATGGGAAATTCTTCAGCGGCAAATGATACCAAAAAAATGCAAGAAATAGAAAGGAAAAATAAGCTCTTCCACGCTCACATATTTGGAAGAATACGTTCATTCAATGCTACAAAGTATGATAAGTTCCCGGTGTCTCAATTTGAGGGCATTCTTTCAGCTCAATTTCGAAATGCAAACGGAGAGAGACAACATGACGGACATTGGTGCGAATGTCAGCTCTATATATGCTACGTGCCTCTTCGTTACACCTGCAGTGGATTCATCAAGTAATTTGCATCTGTACTGCTTATCATCTCGTCAATTCATATAGCCTTCTGACTGACACGTTCCACCAGACCAGCCCTGAACTATCAGATACCCCCTCTGGCTAATCCGCTCTATTGGGCAGACTATGTGCCTGCCCATCCCCATCAGAGCACAACAGTCCAAGAAGCAAGACCGTCTCATTGAAGCCCGACATTGCTCGCCTTCAGCCCGAATCTCGAGGACACGGACTGTGACGCGGGAGGTATCGAAGAAAACGGTCAAGGTTCCAAAAGAAGTCATGTCAAGTTGGGGCTGGGATCCTTCAGAGTATGAGATTGCGCGGGAGAGAGCCAGAAGGGCAAGAAGAAGGCGGTTAGATTACCTTGGTAAGCGTTCCTCTCCGGAGCTTAAACAGGAAATTGCCGTATGCTGACTTGATTGTGATACAGAGGATATCCACCTCGCCATAGAAATGGAAAAAATATTACGTCTTCCTTCTCCTCCAGCTCCTGTAGCTGCTCCGGCTCCTCCACCTCCTATAGAGGAGAAACCCAAAGAAGACAAAGCAGATAAGATCCTGGTGGAACTGGAGAAATGGAATGCTTCGATGCAGAGAAAGGAGAATGATAAGGCAAAAGCAAAGTTCGAAATGGATTGCATTAAGAAGGGCGAAGAGAAGGAAAGGGCGAAGTGGGAAGCTAAAGGCTCCGTTGCTATCGATGCAGGCAAAAGTATTAATGCTGGATATGGACACACAAACGCGATTGGCTGGGCTGGAAACAGCCTGCCTGCATCATACCTTGGAGGAGGCGGTGGACGGTACGATATGATACCATACTCTTATGCTGCAAGACTAGGTGTGGGTGGTGAAATGTTTGGCACAGCGAGGGGTATTGTTGATAGGGACCCACAGCGAGCTGTTTATGCAGTTGATGGGTGTCCTGCAAGCATGTTAGCGCTTGAAGGTGTTAGTAGATTGGAGCGCGAAATCGTGGGTTCTGGGAGGGCTATGGGGTGGAGAGGTCATGGTTGTTATTGTGCGAGGGATGCATTGGGTTGTACGAGCAGTGGTTGTCGGGCTAGAGGGCTGGGATGGTGAGTGGTTGTTGGAGAGGGCTTCATTGATTTGGCTGGAAGGAGGTTTGGTCACGATTTGGAACGCTTCTTAGTTATCTTTGATGCTTTTATTGGTCTGCATTTAAATAATAGAGCTCATAACAGGGTTCTTTGCAATGAATTATGTACGCTACTACATAACCACTAAGTAACTTTAGAAATTTAGGATAAAAATTCATGTATCTTACAAGGTATAATATTTTAACGTCCAGCTCTGAATATGTATGAGCGATCAGGCCCGGGAGCAATAATTCGAATTTATCAAATGCGCTAAGTGAATTGGCAACCATGAAGTGCCATATTAATTAGCATTCTTGTCCCAGAATCTCTCGCGTCCCTTGCCCACGCGTACTGATTCGCCATTGTTAGTAACATGGTAGGCCACTTCACGTACTTCCACAGTCTCCAAAATATATTCATATTGAGTTCCTGCGCCGCTGTGGTGTTTGTATCAAGTACTGCACATAGATCTTCTCCTCAAGGTCATGCAGTAAAGCTTGTGCCTATAGGTCAGTATCCCAATACACAATAGCCTTGAATTTTGCTACAACCCCAGAGAACTTTGACAGTTGTCACTCACTTAGGTCTGCCTTGCGGAAGCGCGGCAGGAAGGCTTGAAATTAATTTAAGTTGTATATCAGCGATATAATTATTGTGACGGGTCACCTCCGTAACTGGGGAAATGAGCTTATCCATCACATAGTCGTGATCCCAACAGCATTTAATTGTTTTGCTGGCTAGCCAGGGAATTAAGTTCGAATAGTCTACTCTTGGAGGATGAATATGCTTTTTTGTTATATGCGCCGATTCTGAGCCACTTTTATCGAAGCTTTATTCCGCCACAGTTTTGGTCTATTCTAGTATGTATAAAGTATGGTTATACACTATATAGAACAATAGCAGTTAATCACTATAAAACCAAGTTCCGGTCGTGGCTCAGTAGTCTAATCCAAAATTTATTCATCAAGTTCGCAAATACGTCCGTCTCTAAGGTTAGCAGTCAAAAACTTTGATTCTATCCTCCCTCTTTGCCCACAGATTTGACACTGCACCTAGACCTCTGGCTACAACCAATGTGTTATAATGCAATCCTTCGAAATTGAAATCAATGTCCATTATTATTATTATTCGCACTAATTCGCTTTTCTATTGTTCTAGAGTCATGATAAGATTGAGCTCTTTCAAATCATGCAAAAACTCCCGTTCCCGGCAGTTTGCTTTGTGTTCAAGTCATATCTGAGCTTTGAAAGACACACGAACTATCTCAATAAATCTTGAGCAAGTCTCGGTGCTATGTTAGGGCCGGAGCCATGGGATTTGGTGCTAATGTAACGATCCACTCACCGGACCCCACAACTGGAAAAGCATACTCTTCAACTATCGAATTTCGTCAAGCTCGAGGATCCTTAAGCCTTTACGATATCTTAAAATGGATCGAATTCTGCATTAGTTTGGTCCGTCTTGCACATACTTATGCCGCAGATAAGTCGAAGTTTCGGGTAAAAGACTGGGTAAACCCATTATTAACCCAGATGGAACGACCAGATTCAGTAATGTATCCATTTGGCATCTAATGGAAGACGTGAAACTGAAGGGGGAATCTATCCAGTATTGGAAATCTGTAGCCAGAGTCTATGACAACCAGAATGAAGCCAATACCCCATCTCATAATATTGAGAGAAATGGAAACATTGATCCTCCGCTCTATCCACATCATAATATCGATGGAGGCTGGGACATTAATCTGCCACAAATTTTGCAAGAGCATGAAAACCCTTTCACAGGATGGACAAACCTTCGCCGCGGCGATGATAGTCCAGACCCCGAAGGTAAAATAGAAAGGGAAAGAGAAGAACAAAACATGAAAGAGAAATAGGAAAGGATTGCGGCCACAACCAAGGCGCTCCTGGCTCGAATCGAAGTCCTTAAACAACAACAATGGTCGCAGCCCCAATTTTGGCAAGATTATCTCCAAAACACCTCTGAGCTAATCAAACAGCTACAGAGTCAATTTGAAATCCAAATAGAAGAACTATGCCAAAAGTATATACAAGAACAGTCAGTGCACACGCTAGATAGGCGAAAATACGAAGAGAACAGAAAGAGGCTAGAAAAAGAGATCTCCCAGCGTGACGTTGAACTGGTGAAACTGTGGAAGGAGCTTAGAGACCCAAGTCTGTCTAAAATTAAAGGCGCAAGGGGGCTCCCAGGTAAGTAACCACTGATGTGGGCCGAAGGAGGAAAACGAACTCTCCCATTCCCAAACGACAGAAAAAAGGTATATTTTAGCTTCAAAGCGCATTTCACCGGACTAACCGTCATGCTTTAGCTGGGGTGTCCGAGAGCGCGAGAAAAAGTCGTGAAGGAGATAGCTTGCCGGACGAGAGGCAACCAAAGAAACGAAGGCTGTCTGGACATATTTTGGTGGCCGCTGAAATTAGACATCAGGCCATCAGCAATTTCGACATTAGTCAATGGAGAAGGACCCAAAGTCTGAGAACACATATTGCAATATACAACTCAATAAGGTCGCAGCCGGGAAATAAATATTTAGATAAAATTCCTATTGGACATATTGCAACGGATTTGCGAGCCATATCAGGCAAAACAATAGGACATGGTGCAGACGAAGTTAGCAAAGTTGTGGCTACTCACTCGCAGTCGACTTGCAATCTTGTCATTGTGCAGGTGGGAAACGGTACGAGACAAACTAAAGCAACTCGTTATTACGCTGCTTCACATCCTTCCAGACGACCTCTATCTAGCATATGATGAGACTAGGCAAGAGCTGTGGCTGGGGATGGCTCCCTTGGGTAACAATGGAACAACTTCGCAATACTCTTGGAGGACTCCGATCAAAGTAAACACACAATCACCAGTACAAAAGATCGGAAACTCTTCTGGCTCACCAATCACATACCCAATCCATGAGGCGCAGCCACGGCCCAGCCGGGTGAATCTGATCACTTTCCCAAACTTTGAGAGACAGCTGCCCGATATTGGAGCCGAGCCTCCTTTGGCAGGCGATTGGCGCCGATACATAGTGCATTCCGCAGGAGTGCTTGCTGGAGAGGCTATGCATGATGACGGCTTTACGTGGACAGTCACCAACTTTAGAAAAAGCGATTGGATTTTCATGGATACTAGCTCGTTTATAGACGTACCTCAACCCCCTGATCAGAAGTTGATACTTACCAACAACTTATGTGGCATCCGCGCATTACACGAGTCTATGTGACAGCAGTTTCCTGAGTATCCAAGGGCAAGAGATAATGTTCTTGTGGTGTGCAGACATTATGTCGAAGTGAGAAGAGCCAGAGGCGTGCTCCAAGATGAGATACAGGCCGAAGAAGATATACAAAATACGTTGCTTCGTTGGACAAACGGGGACTATGCACTGTGCCATGTCATGCCCGAAGGTGGTGGTACACCGAGGAGATGGACTGCGAGAAGAGTGAAAGCTTTGAATGATGAAGCGCCCGCAAGAAATTTGTTTTTGCGTAACGAAAATAGTGCCTTGGTCGATGGAAATCTAGTGGCAGTTTTGCAGCACTGGGAATCTATGCGGCCAAAATACGGGCCTTGGGGGAAGAGGAAATGATTGGACATATAAAAGGGTTTCGAATTTTGGAATATTTATGGTTGGATTTGGTTTTGCTATTGGAGACATCACCGGTATCATGTTATGTAACCTGAGTGAATATTTTACTTAAAGATGGAATGCAATCTGTTTGTATTGGTACTTGGGCGGTTCTTCTATTCCTACCTCCTTCCGTCTCGCTTAGCAGGCCCACTTCAACTCAACCGTCATGCGCCTCCTTCAAGAGTCTTCCCATACGTTACTATAGACTGAGATAGAACCAATTCTCTAAAAAAAAACAAATATCTGCGATGGTATAGCAGTGAGGACTTCTGCTTGTCACGCAAGAGGCTGGGGTTCAATTCCCTGTCCGGGAGAACTTTTAATATGAGGGTCTAGGAATATATCTAGTGGTTTTTTGGGGGCCTTTTGCACCTTTTTTTTGCTGAATGAGATTTCTAAACAGGAGCCAGGAGAGCTTTGGTGGAGCGGTTCTCGACGAGTCTCCTGGCTTTCGCAGGAAAAGCGACTAAATGAGTATTAGTATAATATGGTTCATAATAGTGCAATGCATGAGCTCTAAGGATATGGTCTATATAACGTAGTGTGTCATTTTATGATGATTCCGTGACTTCCTACCGTCATGATGGCTTATCTGAACTTCATATCCCTTTTCTTCTAACCTCTTGACTGGATGTCTTGCAGACCTGTTCCAAGCGTACGGAGTTACTTCCGCCGACCAGCGATCTCTGAGACATCAGAAAACTATTACTATATCCAACATATCCGTTCATATCCAGATCTAATTGGGCCTTAGTTCCCATTCGGATATGAATATCACAGACTCCATCATACCTGCTACCGACTCCGAAAAGCCACTTCCGCAGGTAGCCTAAAATTTGCGCAGAACATCCTTTTGTTAGGTGCAACATCTCTGACATCAGTTATATCCATTTCCGCATCTCCGACCTTGATTTCATATCTAATTTTCTCACTTATCCTTTCACATATATCGATATGCTCTCTTGTATTATCATGACTCTTGGTCGAAAAGCAATGCACATGTATCATCGGTAATTTGGTCTTTGTAAGAGGCTCGAAGAGGTCCTCGCGACCATGATAGAGGCCATTGAAAGATCCAAGGAAATCGATTGCAATCGCAGGCAGGTTCATAACGAAATGGCTAATGGTTGAAGGGATGGTGATAGTCTGTGCGGGAATCACCTTGGACTTGTCGGTCTTGAATCCGCGTGGATACTTGGCTGGAATCGTTACTGTGTTCTTCTTGTCGGCGCTGAGCTGCAGTAGGTCGTCCGCGGCATGTTGGATGAACGTATGGCCATCCTCGTTGAATGGTCGCACGAAATTTTCAACCTGTAATTCGTCAACTGAGGATTGTAAATTTGGGCCCATCTTAGAAGACGGATCACGGCTTATCAGATTATAGCGCCTGGTCAGAGGCAATATTCATCAAAGTCAACTTGTGACTATGGTGACCGTCGTGATATGTGAATCATCGTGAAGAGACGCTGAGTAGAACGTGTGAGAAGTACATACCTTATTTCGCTTTATGGCATCAACCAGGCAGGTATAGCTCTCTGGGTTCAAGTCATTTGCCCAAACAAAGACCCCTTTCTTACCTGCTGGTACAGCGAAAGGTCCGATCCCAGCCATAACATCACAAACAACTTCACCTCGACCAAAGGAGTCCACAAGCCTTTTGTGTTCCGTTTCTAGTCGACTATTCCAGTAAACCCTGGAGTAGTCGAACTTAAATGTGCAGTTTGCTTCACTAACTTCAACATTCAGGTCGTCTTCCCCTAAAAGGACCTCATACGGAAAAGTCCTGAACTCTGACTCTTGCCCAACGTTTGCTGTTTTATTAATGACAGTTCGTATCTGTGGATTTTTATCCTTTACAACTTCCGCAATTGTGGTTTTATATGGCAAGTATTCGTCTCGTAAATTTAAATGTGCTGGTAGGAATTAGCGATGCCCTGCTGCGTTTTTGAAGGGTGCGTACCAACATGTCCAACAACCGTAAATCCAACTGGTATTTCGTTCTGTGCATCTTCTGGTAACAATGCTGACATTATATCGTCTAAATCTGATTAGTATCTCTAAAATCGAATGTAGTACGTGTGATACATACAATATGTCCAGTAGTTGTAGTCGAGTTTTAGATCATACGGAATGACACGAATCTCTTCCGTCTTTACAGCTTCTTGTATAATCTCGCTCCATGTCGAAGGATCTAATAACTTTAGATACCTGCCAGTTTGATATGCAACAAGGAACCTACCTTCTGGCTTCACTTCTGGTTTTAACAGTATACATTTGCCTCCTTTAGAAGCAAGCGCAGTATCTGGATCTGGTGTAACAGGCTTCAATCGCTCTAAGCCTATGACTTCCTTGCTCTTTTCGAGTTTCCTGACATATTCTGATAACTTCTTATTGTTGAATACCCTGGCTGCAGCCGTGGGAATCGTTTTCGAGAACAGAGCGCGATCCAAGACCGCGCTGGCTGAGCGCACAACTGGAGGACGGAAGAGAGACATAGCATGAGGAGATTTGGTCACCGAATTCTCCTAGTTTCCCTCATCAGTCTCTAGGCATGAGAAGGGGAGCCAACAGATTCGCGGCGGATGGAGAACTTACCTGCATCGTTTCATTTTGGAATAGCCGTGGAATGGATGTTTTCGACTCACTTCAAACCTGGCGAGGCTGAAATCTCAAAAAATTTAAGCTTCTCGCTTACGCGGGTGCACCCACTCCTCTAGTAACCTCATGCCCCATGTGATGTCACTAATATGCGAGGCTGCGATTGTTGTGCTACTGTTAAGCCATGTTCTCAGTCTCTTATTATGTTTAACACATTCATTACCGTTATGGTTCTCAACAAAAACCATGTCAGAAACCAAGAAACGAACACTTGATAGTTTTTTCAAGCCTCCAGCCAAGAAGACCAAGACCACAGAGGTTTGGGATACAGAGAAGCAACACTCTATTGAGGATGCAGTAAGTTTATATGAATTACGTAGCAACTGTACTAACTTTGACCAATTAACAGCCAGAGCCTTCGACGCATTCCACATATCCATTTCCCATATATTCTTTTCCAAGCTCTATTGCTACAAGCCTGAGCTCCTTTCCATCATCAATCGGCCGGATCATAAATGACCAGGCCCACCTGGATCTTCTCTATTTTGACCCATATATTCCCAAGTATCTAGGGAGCGAGGTCTTTCGGTTCCTCCGCCGTGAGCTACCATTTTATAGGGTTGAGTATAAGATCACTCGATATGGGACAGAAACGCAAGTTCGAACTCCTAGGTAAGGTACGTAGTCTGGCTTTCCTGGTAAATACTGAACATATGTAGGTATACAACCGTCTTTGGTGTAGATGAAACATCACGCTTTGACGAAACTGGGAATGTGATCGATGTGAAGGCTCAGAAACGAGTGGAGAATGACAAGAACTACTCTAAATATCCGCCACGGCCGATACCGAAATGTCTTGATGACCTTCGAATATCTACCGAGGCAGCCACGGGATGCAAGTTCAACTTCTGTCTCGTCAACTATTATGCTTCGGGTACAGATAGCATATCTTACCATAGTATGGCCTATTCTAGCTAGACACGACCTCCCATGATTTGATGCTAATACATGGCAGGTGATGATGAAAGATTCCTCGGAGCAGACCCAGCAATTGCATCATTTTCCTTAGGAGCCAAGAGGGACTTCCTCATGAAACACAAGCCAATCCCTCCGGATGATAATGCGCCTCCTCCGCCGGAGATGAGACCTATCAAGTTCCCACTGTCTAGCGGAGATATGATACTAATGAGAGGAAAGACCCAAGCAAACTGGCTACACTCAATCCCAAAACGGACAGGGAAGAATGCTGATGATGGAGGAAGAATCAATATCACGTTTCGCCGCGTAATGGTCAGGGGTGGAACAGAAAACTATTATAACTACAATGTTGGCACAGGCCCAGTTTTTCGGTGGGATAGTACTGCTCGGGAAATGAAGTTGTGGAAAGCGTAGGTGACTACTATTATGTATAATGATACGCGCCATAATTATCTCCCAAATCTCATCTGCGCGTTTGCGTAATTGTACAAAGCTCGTAAAAATACTTGATAACCTACTCCATGGTTATCCTGTACGTGGAATATCTCAGTGAGTCGCAATTGCCATGGTGGATACCCTGATAACTCGATGCTTGGTCCGAATAATACTAGAAGATCTGGTTCGCTCATAACACTTTCCGAAATCTCCGCGTCGACTAAGTCAATGCTGATATCATTGGAAGATATTTTGGAACGCTGCGTCATTTCCGCGAGGGTCTTGGTAAGATCTACCAGGGAGTCCCGTCCGTCCTCTTCTGAAATAAGGAGAATGGAAAGGTGCGGAATGGTGAGTCCTGCTGTTGGGGCGACAGGGGTCGCAGGTACAGATTCTATGGACGGCACATGAGGCGCCCTTAAACTCAGCACAGGTTGCTGTGATCCAAAATATGAAGAGAGCTTCCTTGATATCGTCCTATGTGATGCGGGTAAATATCCTTTCAATATTCCTATACTTCATTAGTGCACAACAGTTGATGTTCGCGCAGGTGACAAACCAGTCTGCTCATAAACTGAAAGCTTTGGTATCCCAACACAGGCACACCATGCCGCTATTTCTGCCATTTCATCGACAAGAGTCTCGAGTCCAGCTCCTCCTTTCCCTCCATCCTCCAATTTTAGTATTACAGACAAATGTTGAGGCAGACGCGATAAACCCTTTACATCCTTTTGTATGAGCTCAGGTGTCCGGTGGTGATAGTACAGGATCGCAAATATCCGGTCTTTCACTGCGTGATAGGCTTGTCTAAACCGTATGTAGAGGGAGAAAATTGCATGTATGATGAAGTAGATAAAGACATGAAGCTGAGTCTTGAGAAATTTACGAACTCCCAACCTGGACCGTGAATCTGGCTCTTCTGCCTTTATAGATGGAATATTTGCATTTTTCTTTCTCCTGGGAGGCGAGCGTATAGGAGGCTCTGGAAGATAGGGCTTTTAAACTGATTAGTTGAGCACTTTTGGAGGACAAGCTGGCACACTTACAGCAATCAGCTTTTCTCGCTCGGTTACAGATAACGTCTTGTGCTTCGACTTCGCATCTTGACGATATATTTCCTTCTCTCGAG
Source organism: Chalara sp. BL73 (assembly GCA_918026815.1). Lineage (NCBI taxonomy): Eukaryota > Fungi > Ascomycota > Leotiomycetes > Helotiales > Chalara > Chalara sp. BL73. The sequence goes on from CAKJVC010000123.1 coordinate 454,731, forward strand.
TCGCGATGGGCATTGCTAACAGGACTTTGGTCAAATTATGAATATGAGACGGATCTCTGCGAAAGAGACAGTGGTGTTGCGGAATCGAGTTTTTGGTTTTAAAATAACAAGATTCTGGTCTGGGAAGGCTGGGCATTTTACGACAAGGCAAGGCAACGACTTTCCCTGCGCCACAAACGACGATCCACACATGCATAGAGCTTCAACACCGCCGCAACCTCTGACGACTGCAATGACAAAACGGGCTCGAGTCAGACTCTGAAGCACGTGTTGGTTGGTGTTACACGAACTCTACAAGTGTCGATGTAGGGTGATACTCTTTACAGGAGGTTCGGCAATGGCTTCAATGAATGCGGGCGGAGGGTCTCACAGCAGTGCAACTGCAAGGACATTGTTTCCAAGAGGACCTAGCTTTACACTGGAGAACTTTTCAAATAAGGATTTCATTGTACGCGACTTTGTGGAGGAGCTTTCGGAAAGCGCAATACCCGTCAACAGGCGTTCCATACCGCAACAGACCGCCTTTGATCCGAAGCCTCTGATCAGGCATTTTGAGAGTATGCGCTCCACCTCCGCCTATTATTGAGAAGGGAAGAAACTAATTGATTGTCAAGATGCACTTTCGCAGCTCTCAATACTCTCTGAGGAACTGGGCACGCGGGAATCAGAGATTCTTGGTGCCGTACGAAAGGCAGAAATAGAGCACGATAGGACCCTCGACAATCTAGGGAAGAAGCTGGATCAGTCAATTGAATCTTTCAATGCCCTGGATGGTGCTCTCAATAATTCTGGGCCTGTGAACGGGCAGAGTCGGCGGGGTGTAGATGCTGGAGGCAATATGGCAGTATTAATTGGAGAAAAACTCGAGGAGCTAGACCGGCAAAGGCGACGGGCTACAGACGCAAGCTTTTTGATAAAATGCTGGACTGAGGTCAGCGAGGGAGGAGAGCTTACCTCGCTGGAAGATATGATCGGCCGGCGAGGAGGACAGAGGGATATGGTACGATGCGCTGTCATTGCTAGGCAGCTCATGAGGATGAGCCAGCGACTTGATCCATCGTCTTGGGCCCAAACGAATGGTGGCGGGAAGAAGACGAACGGAATAACAAATGGAGTCGTAGGCTATAGAGGGCACAATACACGGGAGATCATCGAGAAATTCTCTGAGACTCTAGAGAAAGACCTATTGAAGCAGTTCGACGAAAGTTATCGCTCACAAAACTTTGATGATATGTCAGAATGTGCCAAAGTTTTGCATGACTTTAATGGCGGATCTAGTGTGGTGGCTTTGTTTGTCAACCAACATCAATTCTTCATCGATCGAAGTCAGCTTATCACTGAAGATGTCACCACAGACAATGAGACTTGGGATAGCCTGGCAGATCCCGATGCTGAACCACCTGGAGTTGAGCCCAGTCTTCAATCATTAATTGATGAAATTCGGATTGTGATGCAGGATGAATCATTCGTCATTAAGAAAGCATTCCCATATTACGAGGTCGTCTTGACAAAATTTATACAGAGAGTATTCCAACAATCGATTCAGCAACGTCTGGAAATGGTCTTGGAAAAGGCAGAGACAATTTCATCTTTAGCATTTCTACGATCTTTGCATGCTTCACGAAGCTATATTAATACTCTAGTGGAAGATCTGAAAGCTCACGGACTGACGGAACATCCAGAGCCATGCTCAGCTCAGATAGCATCGTGTCTCGACCAACAGTTAGACGAGTTGTTTATTCCCTATCTTGTCGGGAACTCATACATTGACAGAGAACGAAAGAGCTTGGAGGAACTGAATTCTTCTCTTCTATTCAAGTACACAATCTATCATTCCAGAAGGAAGAAAGCACCAACAGGCTTCATGGCGTCTCTTGCTCAACAAGGCAATCAGCTTTTATCGTCAGCGAAGGACGCTTACATTGAGCAACTGGAGAGTAGGGAACTCACTCCAACTCAGAAGGCGATGATGCTTCGACTAGCTGGCGTCCGAGACACCGACAATAATAAGAATGAGATTGAGGTTTCCGAGGAAGACGGGACCTTGAGTGTTGTCCATGCAAAACGCATGCTCAAGTGGTTGGCCGAAGGCGTTCGGAGAGCGCTTGAGATGACAAATGGGCAGGAGACATCTAGAGATGTCCAAGCTTTATTAAATCTACTTCTGAGCAGCATGGGGCAGGTTTATATTGAGACTGCTCTTGAAGCAGGAGCTGATCAGGCTTTTGCTCTGGAAACCAGCAAGGTGGAGCCCGATCTTGCATTCTTTCCCTTGCTACAGCCTGCAATCACCACCACAAATATTATGTCGCGTTTCATAGGCACCGTACTCATAAGGCTCGCAGAGTCAAACACAACGGTCAGGATAGCTATGGAAAAACAAGCCAAGACTGCCATTGAAAGAATCGAAAGCAGAACCAACAATGTCGTTCGCAGCACTCTCACAGTAGTGCTTAACTGGATCACAAAACTACTGGCAAACCAAAAGAAGAATGATTTTAGGCCCAAGGACAGCGAACTCGATGGTAGTGGACGTGCAGGATCTGGTTATTTCGAGGCACTGGCCACTCCGACTTGTCTAACCATCTGTGCTTTTCTAAATAAGGTCGCATCGCTTTCAGCAGCGGCCATTGACGGACAAAATCTCGAGATCTTCAGCTGCGAGCTTGCACTCGGTTCCAGAGATCTTATATTTGAACATTTCAAGAAATTTCAGGTCAACGCTACTGGTGGTTTGATGGTGACAAAAGATATTTCCAAATATATTTCAACCTTGAAGGAAATGCAATTAACAAAGGAGCTTGAGGGTGACTTGGAGGTCTTGGGTGATATTGGTAACTTGTTCATCGTTGGGCCAGAGGCTCTTCGTGAAAGAACGAGGATGTTTACAGCTGTTGGGGCAAAGCAAAAATTGCAAAAAGCAGACTTCCGAGCATTTATTACGAAGCGTGACGATTATGGTAGCGTTGGGATTCAAAGCGTGCTGGCAGGGCTATGATACCATTATATTTGAGGTGAGCATTTGGGAAAGGCGTATGGAGGTTCATGTGGAAACATGGCAATGTTGTACAAATATAGGAATGGATGCAAGAATCTGAATTCTATAACGAGTCTATAACGTCTGAAGAGTAGTGACTTTTCTCAATCCCGTATACAGTACATCCTATGCGCCTCCCAATGCAACGCCTGCAGATATCTGTATTGTACACCCGATTGCTTTTAGTGTTACACTTTCCCGAGCCTAGTGTGTTTTTATGGTAGATCGAAGCCGAAACCCTTCATACAGCTCTTATACTTGTCAATGGTTGAAGCACAGTCCTTTTGAGGATCTTTGGCGTTGCTGAAGAGCATACATTGGTCACGATTCGCCTTCTCCTCTTTGCATACACAGCATGGCTGGCGCATATCAGTATGGGTCCAAACATTCAAGATTACATGGTTTGTAAATACCTTGATAGCAGGAGTAGCTTGAGTGGCGGCTTGAGTGTTTGCGCCAATGTTCGCGCTGCTTGTGAGACCTTTTGGGAAATTAGCAAGATCTTTGCTAGGCTTTGATCAAAGAACCTACACAACTTGGCATCCATTGATGCGTATTTTCTATAGTTTGGAGAGATGCTTTTTTAGAAAGTGGTCAGCTACGAAAGAGAATCGCTGCCAATTTGTACGATTGTTGTACGATTGGATTTGTCATTTGGTAGCAACATTTCAAGCCCCGGCCGGCCCGACGTTTATCCATACGTCCCCAGCTTGGATTGGTTTTTTGTGGGGCTGGTTTATTGACCCCTCCAAAACAACAACAAATCTGCAGCAAGCCGCAACCCACACAAACTTTCTGAGTTTACGGGTACCATACAGTAGCTTTTGTCCTTGATTTCTCATATCGCATTCAACATATAGTGGCCGACATGGTATCATCTACTAAGATCTTCTCCCTTGAGGGGAAGGGCCTCAAGCTTGATACTGCGGCGGATGTGGAACCGCATATCATAGACCTGAGAGCATCACAGGATGTGGAAGAGGTTCGATTTTTGGGTAACACTTTGGGTGTTGAAGCTTGTAAGGTGCTTGGAGAAGTTCTGGAGACGAAGAAGACGTTACAGGTATAATGCTCAACAGGGTCACTTAAGGATTTGTAACGTGCTAACATTTCTCAAGATCGCAAACCTTGCAGATATATTTACGGGACGACTACTGAACGAAATTCCTCAAGCACTTTCCTCCCTCTTGACTGCGCTCCTAACCCTCCCAAAGCTGCACACCATCAACTTGAATGATAATGCATTTGGTCTTAATACACAAGCCCCTCTTGTCGCATTCCTCTCCTCTCATGTGCCCCTCCAACACCTCATTCTTAATAACAACGGACTCGGTCCTCATGCCGGTATTCTGATCGCAGATGCGCTCTCCTCCCTACATGCGAAGAAGGAAGAGGCACGAATGGCCGGCACTGTGGTTCCCAACCTTGAAACAGTCATTTGCGGGCGCAATCGTTTAGAAAATGGTAGCATGTCTGCGTGGGCTAAGGCCTATAGCTTGCACACTGGGGTCAAGGAGATCAAGATGGTACAGAATGGAATTAGGCAGGAGGGTATCTCGCATCTTATCACTGATGGTCTAAGTCATGCGAAGGGGATTAAGATCTTAGATCTACAGGATAATACATTCACACTTTTAGGTGCTAAAGCTTTGGCTCGTGTTGTTCCTAGCTGGACAGAAATCCAAGAATTGGGTATTGGAGATTCGCTTCTAAGTGCGAAGGGTGGTGTGCTCTTTGCTGATGCACTGTCAAAAGGTGAAAACAAAAAGCTGGAGATCCTGCGATTGCAGTACAATGATATTACTGCGAAGGGGCTTCAAGGATTTGCGAAGGCTGCTAAGGAAGCGCTCCCCGCGCTGAAAAAGGTCGAGCTTAATGGCAACAAGTTCTCCGAGGAAGATGCTGCTCTTGTGGGCCTGCGCGAGACCCTGGAAGAACGCAAGGAAAAGCTAGGCGGGGATGTGATTTTGGAGGATGAATGGGGTCTTGACAGTCTCAGTGATCTTGAAGAGGACAGTGACGAGGAGGATGAGGCTGAGGAGGAAGAAGAAGAGGCCGAGGAGCTCCGAGAGAAACTGCTGGAGGATGCTGAGGAGGCTCAAGAAGAGCCTGTGGCTCAGAGGCAAGATAAAGAGGTTGATGATCTTGCGGAGGCGCTGAAGAAGAAAGTGGAGATTTGAGCGCTAAAACCCTGATCTCAAGGGTAATGATTTCCATGTGCATTGTCTCGGGGAGAGATGATCAGGATTGGTGATAGTATGAAGTGCAGCATATATCCAGATCAGGCATTGGTCGTACTAGTAGCATAGTTCGCGTTGGTTCTGAGATCTGCATATAGAATAGATCATGAAAATTCATCTAACACATTTCCCGAAGTTAGGGTTTGTACTATTTAGCTGAAATTGGCAACGAGTCTCTAAATGTCCAGCTGATAAAGCTTCATAGGAAGGCTCGGGACGGATCGTGATCATATCGCAACCAACACGCACCATCACCGTGGCTTCTTCAGCGGGTCCGGACAACTGACCAACTTCTCATTTTCGTCTAGACCTACCGATTCGCGGAATCACAGATCTTCATCACAGAAATGACATCAATTTCCGGTTCCCAAGCTCCAGCCCAAAGCTAATTAGAATAAGCGCCCAGCAAGGTACGAGAAACATGTTCGCGAACCTCCTATGAGCTTGGGGTTCATCACACCCACTACGGCGCTTATGGTGTGAATGAGGATACAGAAGAGAGGTTCTACAATCTGATTGGCAGGCACCAGAATTTGAGGACTACTGCTATGGCTTTTCTCATGAAACATATGTCCATTTTCACACTTCCATTCTTAGTAACTTGAGCGATGTTTCAGGATGAAGTAGAACAGAGAGGCTTAAACCCGCGATGCACATCAGCTGCGTCATGGGGATGGTGCTGGTGCTGGAGCCAAAAGGAATATGACTGCATGGTTCCTATTATCGTGAAACTGAGAAAGATAAAGATAGCGGCAGATGGAAGGAACAGCGACTAAGCAGCGTATACCGTATAGGAAGGGAGGAGGTATAGCAGAGAGGTTGTATGCTGTCGCCTTGAGAGATATGGGTGGATTGAGCATCCAATATGACCAGAACAAAACATCAGATGCAACGTCAATCTATGCCTTGCATAATAGACCAGTTTTTCAACGTTTCTGGAACGTGCAATTTCATACATGAGTTTACATTAAAAACGGGGTGACCCGTGGGGCCCGTGAATTAGGCTTAATACACCAGTCGACCAAAATTGTAACGTGTTGTCGGAAACCTCGGAGACAGTGTTCAATTTCGCGATGGCGGGACGCTTCTCAGCTCTGCCAAGCGCTTACACACCATATATCCACACATACTCGGGGAGGGAGGAAAAACCTGGCTTTTTTTTTTCCCAGCTTCCTCCTTGGTGGACCATGCAGTCATGGCCACTTTATTTTCGTACATGGTACAGACCAGCCCAAAACAAAACCATAAAAAAGCCTGTGGCTGGGGGGGCCGAGTGCGCACGTGCAGATGGAGAAATGATGATGTGCTTGGAGGGGAAATTCCATTGGGGGTTTGAGAGAGGCTCTTGGACCTCTTTTTCAGGAGGGAATAATTAAATGAAATGAACCAACCAGAGGATTGGATTCTGGTGAATTAATTCTGGAATTTGACGCTATCGACCAACCAGAAAATTCGATCACAAATGGGTGGCCATTTATCACGGAGGAATCGTATTTATTTATTACTATTGTCCATATCCCCCATCCCCCATCCCCCATGCCGACTGTACAGTATCCCCCACCAGCCCTTTCGATATCTCCTCTTACTAAGTACCCCCCATCACCGACCGACCAGCCACACATTCGGCCAAAGGTGGTTGACGGTGTGTGTACTCCCGTGAAGTACCAGACGGTATGATACTTTGCACTCGTAATTTTGGCCCAAACAAGGAATCACACCGACTTTTGGATTTTGGATCCCGTCCGTCAGCCCATGCGCCACCCACGCATCAACTCCGCCCATCTTCCTGTTTTCTTTCACGTCGTCTGGCCCTTTTTTTCTTTTCTCCTTTGAGGAGTCGAAAGAAGTCTATCCCGATCCCTTGAGAGGAGGGGGCCTCCGCCTTTGTAGCCGCATATCACGAGTATCCCGACCCATCAGATTCGTCCTCTTCCCCCCTCGCACTTTACATCTTAGCCATTGGACACTCACTTCATTTTACTGCGCCCCCTGCCTGGTGGTAGCCGGGTTTGCCCTTTACTGTATGTGTTTAGCCTTTGGCGTCACATAGGTAATAAAATACTGGTGCAGTACAGTACTTCCACCCTTGGTCGTCATCAAGCCTCCACATCCAACCTTTTTCCCAACCAACCAACCGACTAGCCAACCACCCTCCCCCCGCCCCCCCTTCATCTGCCTCGTTTCTGGCTCCTCTCAAGCTCGCCTCCCCATCCACCATCATCATCCACAACATCCACAACATCATCACCATCCTCCCCACCTCCTCCGATCCTCCTCCTCCCCCCCCCCTTCGGCTGATCTCGCTTACTCGCTTACTCGCTTACTTATGTAACTAAGTCAAGTAAAAAAAAAAAAAGGCTAAGCTCCAAGTACAGCATCAGTACTGTTACTGTTACTGTTCGGTTCCACATCCAGCCGCAGCCTCGAGTTTCAGGCCCCCGTCCGCTCGCATAAGCACGCTAGCAGAGATTTCTCCTCTCCCATTCGATCCCTTCTCGCCCTTTTTCCATCAAATCATCATCCAGCCTCTCAGGAAACGCAGACAATTCGTCCATCAATCCAGATAATAGATAACAATCCTCACCTCGCAAAAAAAAAAAAAAATAAGGGGATAGAAGCTCTCGGTTGCCTGTGCGAGCGAAAAATAAATAAATAAAAATAAGACCAACCACGATTTACCAAAAGGACCCATCGCCCATAGTACATGGTACATACCGCATCCCCCAAGAAGCCTGCACGGAACACAGCCAATCCCTCATCGGCGCACCACCGAAATATACGTCGTCGCAGCCCTATCATCATCGTGAAGTGCCTCTTCGCAACAACAATTGGTCTACATCGCAATCAGGTGATTGAACCTCTCTGCGGGAAGGATCATTCACTCCTCCAAACAAAGCTTGCTGGAGGCCTTTGACAACGCGTATTGGGCCCAAGTAAGTCTATCCACTGCCTCAGGTCGGAGATTTAACTCAACGTCGAAGCTCCATCAAGCTATGCGCGTCGCGCCGCTGAAGCTCACGGGCCAGGAACCAATTCACTAACTTATGATCGCGATATAGCCTTCCTACGACTACTAGTAGTAGTCACTCGGTATTCGACTGCTGTCATAGTCGCTCGTGTTTCGCATTCACCCAAGGGTTCCCCCCTCCCCCCATCCGCGGCGCAATTTTTAGCTTCGCGACTCGAATCCCACTCCCGCGGGATCAGCCCTCATACTACAACACAACATCGTTGACAATCCTGATATTGTGCTAGCCAGCTCCTCTTTGACTCTTGAAAACTGGTCCTGAACCCAACCCGCCACACTTGGATAAGAATAGGAACAGCCAAAGGAAGCTGATTATCAAGGTACGTTTAGCTTGCATGAGCTCATGCACGGCCAACGCATCAGACTGGTCAACGCAAAAAAACAACACCGGGCCCAACCTCCCACCTCCCAATCGCTCTCGAAGCTGGTCTGAGCATTGAACCAAACATTATAACTAATTCTTGTGGTTGGATAGATTCTGCAGAGAGTTCCATAAACTGGGGAAAGCCTCGTACCTTCAGTGGCTCGTGAGTTGCAAGTCTCGCGATTCGACAATAGACAGTTACGAATAGCCTCAAGGCGACAACATTCGCCTCATTTTCTTCACGTGGGCATCGGCACTCGAGCCTGACCGCAAGCCTTGCCAAATTCCAACCTAAAACGCCTCCCAGCCTGCATATGTTGTGCTGCGCAATTGCGGTGTACACCTACCAGATCGCCTGCCAGCACATCCGCGCATATCGAATTGACCACAAGGCTTGATCGCTGTCAATACGGCTTCCAGCATTTGCGATATCACTCACAATACCGTCATTGAAGTCATCGCACTGTCGAAACCCGCCTTGATACCCATTCCTGCTTGTAAGTTCTACCAAGTCCACCTTTTCGAGGGTCACGAAACCGTGACATACCTCAACTATCAGATTTCCCAACGCGATTACTGACTCCGGAGTTGCATAGCCGTAGGCAACCTCGTCAACTTAAAGATTCGGAATTTCTAGCCTACCTTGCATTTCTCATCGACGCGCCGGATATCTCGTCCTTGCGATTTAGGCATACACGTTATATACTCTACTCGACCACGTTCAAATACACGCGTCTTCAACCAATATCCCAATGATGGAGTACGCGCAATACCAGCAACCGGCGCAAGCCCAGCATGGGCATAACCAGGGGCATATACCAGGCGGATACCCAAACTCAGGTCAACATCCAGGCGCCGGGCCTACCATACCATCTCCCTCTCAACAGCCACTACACTCTCAGCATCCTGTTCACAACCAAAGCTCACCAATCCTCTCCACACAACCACAGCAGGCGGGTCAAAATCATGGGCATCCCATACAGCAACAGATGTACAACTCCTCATATGGCGTCCCACAAGCGCAACCAATGCATTATAACATGCAAGCAATGAACCCTCAGGCAGCGGCCATGGCAGCCACGGCAGCAGCATCGGGGCAAACATTTCCTTATTCTATTCCCGATCCTGGGCTGCCGCAAACATCACCAAGGATGCAAGGTGTGGCCGTGAAGCAAGAGCGAGCGGGGCCTCGATCGCCCAAGAACAACCCACTGGGTCAAGGTCGCAGGATGAGCCAACAAGTCGCAAGTCCGGCTGGCGGACCCAATTCTCAGCCGATTATGAATCACGGAGCACCGCGTCCATCAGCACCACCTATGCCATCGGGACAACAACACCCACAATCACCAGAATTAGTATCAGGCGCGGTTGAGGAATCCCCATTATATGTCAATGCCAAGCAATTTCACCGAATCCTAAAGCGCCGTGTAGCTAGGCAACGACTAGAAGAGGCCCTTCGGCTGACTTCCAAGGGACGAAAACCTTATCTGCATGAAAGCAGACATAATCATGCAATGAGAAGACCACGAGGTCCAGGTGGTAGATTCTTGACCGCGGATGAAGTTGCAGAGATTGAGCGAACAAAGGCTGAGGGAGGCGACGAGAATGCGCCGACTGAGACACCGGCCAAGGGAACCTCCACAGCTGTTGGCGGGTCTGGTACGAAGCGGAAAGCTGCAGACGACACGAATACACCAAGTAAAAAGGCAAAGACAGGTGCAAGGAGTAGCGCAGAAGATGAGGACGAAGAGGAGGAGGAAGATGAGGATGACGGATGAATACGTCCAAATCACCTGATCTGAGCTTTGTTTGCGATATATACTCCCATTTGTTCTATCATGATATCACGACCTACACGCAGCATTTTGCTTTCTTCGTCAGCACTTCAGATATGAGCATACGACCCATACCTTTCTTCTCGAGGATATATACCTTGCGGATTGATTTTAGGGATGGAGTTTACATGCTCTCCTCGATTCGGAGCGCTGGCATAATGGTTTGGATATAGGGTTGCATGGAAGGAGGGATATACAGGACATTCTTTTTTCCAACACTGCAATCTCGTTGCTCGTCACTCGCTAGAACACCTGAAATACCCCCTTTGTTACCGGTCGCATTTTTGCATTTTCTGCGCTTCTTCGTCACGTTTGGCGGTCCCTTACATTCTCTTTTCTAGTTATGGCTTTGCCGTCCGATGTAAGGCGCCTTTCTTCGTTTTGAGGTCTGGATATGATGGGAATGGTTGGAGGAATAGAAATTTGGACGTGTCCCTCACCGGATCGAGATTCCTTTTTTACCAAAAACAGAGAAACAGCACAGTCATCCCGCCGCCGCATGTGCTAGGCGGGCGGAGGGCTGGTCTACCATTTGATTTATGATGATAGTCTTTTCTTCTTCTCTTTTGTTCCGAGAATACCGCAATGGAGTGGGAAGCAAAGAGTGGTATGGAACACAGGATCTTGTTGATGATAGGGAGGAAGGGAATGAGATGTATCATATTCTTCAATGAGCTTCACATAGAGGCCGCAACTGAAATTACAACCCCTGAAAAATAATGAAGAGATTGGCTTAATTTTGGCATTCGCCACTTCCAATGGTGACGGCTGAAATAATGATTCTTTTACCTGAGCGTGACAAAAGGGGAAACAAAAGCACCACACGTGAAAAATGGGGCTACCGAATTCTAAAAGGGAACCACAATCTCCCAAATCCCGCCCATCGCTTCCACTGCCACTTCACCATGATGGCTTTCGGTCTCCCTCTCCTCTTTGCCGTCATCTCGATCGGTCTGGTTTGCCCTAAGTGCAAGGCTTAACGTGATTCTGATCGAATATGGATCGTGGAATCGGATCGATGATGTGTGCTGTCATCGTCCTAGCGGACGCGTTGAGCTCAATTCTTACTTGCTGCTTGTTTCGTATGACTTCTTCGTCTTACGGAATGTTTTGCTTTTTGTTCCAAAGTACTTGACACGGTTCGGCCGCCTCTTCACGACCTTCATCCAGCGGTGCAAATACACTTGCTCGTTGTGTTGACACTTGCTCCCCCAATATCGCTGCTCACAAAGACAACCAGGACGGCAGCATAAGCAGCAGTCGAGGCAAATACCTGCTCGCGTTTTGCACTTGTCAGTAGAGCTACGCATGCCGCAAACAGCACCGTCCATCCCGCTAGCAGCCCCAGCAATGCCCTTTCTGATTTGACCGTGTAAAGGCTAATAATTGCACCAAAAAGCAAGGTGAAAGCAAGGATAATATGCACGACTGCAACAAAGGTTGCAACTGCTTGGTACGAAATCAGTACCTGATCCGGGCTGCCGTCCTGGAGGGATCTGGTAGAAGAGGTCTGGAAGAAGACACCAAAGTAGTGCGTTATGAAGTCTGTCAGCTGGTCATGTTCAGATGGGACACGAAGAGCCACCAGGTCTTGCGGATTGGAATAGATCGTTGAGCTCGCGCCCCAAAGTTGGGGCGAGCCAGAGGCAGTGAACCAATTTTGCATTGCTTTACAGTTGTGCTGGCGGGTTGTGGTGTGTTAAGTAGAGTTTAATATTTTGCAAGCGCTTCGTCTAATCCGCCTGACATATCAGTGGAATCTCCTTAATTAGAGAACCGAGTTGGGGCTCACGAACGGTACTTTTCAAGAGTTTCGCGAATTTTCATTGCTAAGTCCATCTTTTTCTGATCTTTGCCCAGAACCTTTGCGCTACGAAAAAATGAGCCCCAATCAGGTTAGCACTTTTCTGATTCTTCGTCGCTACATTTGCGATCCTCATCATCCAGTCCTTTCTGCTGTTCTTCTAGTTCAGCCAAAATCAGGTTCCGCGCCGAGAGAGCATCGAAACGTCGATATAATGTGGTGCTTTTGTCAGGGTCCGAGATTATTTTTGCAGTTACACCAATGAAGCCTTTGCATGGCGGAGTTGGCGCTGCCTGTTTTGCGGGACTCTTCGCCGCAAGTGCTTCTACTTCGAGATCTTGCGATGACATGGACAATGTTTGATTTCATCTTACAGTTCTTTTCTAAGAATCTCAATCTTTGTCAAATTTGATTAATGCTGGAGTATACCTCGTTCAGATGAAGCCAAGGGTTGTGAAACAAAAGTGATTGGGCAGGAAGAAATCTGCCTTAGCCGCCTTGTAGTCAGCCATGCTAGCACATTTGGAACATATATACATATTGAAGTCACTTAATTCACCCAACTTTTACAGCCTCAGCTTGCAAGAAAATTTTGACTCCAATAGAGACTAGGCAGTAACGGTCGGGATTTCGCCAACCAAAATACGCCGATTTGTGGTCATCAAACCAAATGTTTCAATCATTGCCCATGAGAAGGTACAATCTTCAGGCTTCTTTAAGATCGGTCAGGTATTTTCAACACGGTGGACAGAACCGTACTCGCCGAAATCTCCTCAGCCAATAAAACGTCCATACTCCGAAGTTGCTAAATTTTGACCGAAAAGCTACCCGCATCTCCCTCAATGGATTTGAGCACCTTGCTCGTCCAGATTCGGGATCACAGGTTGACATAATGTCTAAACAGTTCGTCAGACATCTACATTTGAGTTGGGTAGTGGGAAGCGCATTCAATCAGTGGGAAGAGTTCCGCCTCCATGTGGCTTTGTGGTGATGAAACCTCGTTTGAAGCTGTGTGTTTTCATGTTCTTGAGACATGTATGGCTCCAATCATTCTTGGGATGGATTTTATAAAGAAGACGAGTTTGCTCAAGACCAAAAGGGATCTTCTGGTCGATTGTCCTAAATCTTGGTTTGGGAAACTGCCTGCATTGAAATTTATTGGTCGACTCAAGAGCCAAAATTAGTTTCTCCGCCGAAGGACAACATCTTACTGGTTGTGCAGATTCCGGCTCAGACCTTGATATAATGTCGCTGAGTTGCGCCATGCGTTCAGGATTTGACGTGAACGGTGAGCAGAAAAACCGTACTCAGATACAGCTTGCGGATGGATCTGTGGTCGAAAACGTTGGCACAGTACACATTCCATCTCTTGAAACCAAGGGATTGGGTCATCGTGACATAGATTTACACGTCCTACCAGAGCCAGCTTGTGATGTTGTATTCAGCGAAGCATTTCTAGATAAAACAGATGTCTTCAATACATGCGTAGAGATCGTTGAAACACCAGGTTCATCCTTCTTTGGTTTGAGCATATTAATTAATTTAGGACCCATCCAAAGATTCATAAATAGATATATCAAAACCCTTTTAAAACAAGCGGAGCCTGGCAGACAATAACTACAACAACACGAAGCGGAGCTTGAGGCTGAGCGATATCGTCGGCGTCTAAGGAGCTTGGAAGTTGAACGCACCGAGGACCCAAACCAAGTCATCATTGCCGAGGGAACAGAATCCGAAAGGAGAAAACAATTTGATGAAAGCCCTAGAAGTTGTCGTTACTGTATACCGAAAGATCAGAAACCATTGAGTTCTACGTATCAGATCAGCCTTACGCACACAACCTCTCGAAACAGCGAACAAGGCGCTAAAAATGACTGGAAAAGAAGTCCAGCAAACTTCTTCATGGTATCATACTATGCGGCCCAAGATTCAAGCCGCAATGACTTTGATGAATTTCATATCATTGATGTTGTTGGATATGTTCCGACCTTCGCAAGCATTTAAGTATATTTATCAGCTGCTATTCAAGTAAGTAACAGTGCATAGCTTCAAACCCTTACCAGATACATGAAACATAATCTGACCTGCCATAGTCATTTCCCATAGTTTCTAAGCTGCTGCGCCAGTTGGCGACCATATCGCCTTTCTTAGCCTGACTCGATCAGTATGATGTAAGCGAGGACTTTCGTAGTGATCGTTATTTCCTTACCATGAGAAATCACGCATCGGGAATATCTACGCTCTCATTGCGGGCAGTGCGAGAGCGATTAGCACAGGCCGGATATCCTATTGATTGGAACTTGTTGGAATACTTTTAGCGCCGCTCTCCATTGCCTTTCCAAAAGAACAACCAGCCTTTCCAATTCCTGTACATTAGAGTTGAAAACCTCCTTTTATCGGACATGTAGAAGTGAAGAGGCTCTGACAGGGCGTGAGAATAATATCGTGTAAATGGGAAGATGCTATGGAGAGTGAACAGGATAGATGTGTCAATGCAGTGAACGAATTTCGCTTAGAGATTTTGAATCCAAGGCATTTTCAAGACACAGTTTTCTATTACTTCCTTTCGAATGAGCTACTTCTTTAAGGCAGCCGTGATAAAGAATGGCCGACTCTCCCTCTAGCGTATATACCTATCATTCATCCTGACCCCACACGTTCTAACTAAACAACCAATACCCATCAACCGCCGAGATACTGTTAGGCTATTATATATACGCGATATCCTCTAGCTCCTTCGCGGTGCAATACAAACCGGCTCGTTCTGCCATCACGCTGATATACTTTCGTCGTCAACTCAAACTTCTCTACTCTACTCCTCCCACCACATCCCATTCCAATTCCAAGATCTGATCATCTGGCGTAAGCACGAGCAACACGTCTCAAACACCTACCTCATAGCAGAAGGCTCCAAATGGAACCCAGCATACCAGAATATCCCAGGAAAATAGAACATGAGATGATATCTCACAGCATCAATCAATCAAGCTGGAAGAAGAAGAAGAAGAGGAGAGCCCGGCGAAGAAAGGATAACTAACCAAGCGCCACACATGAAGCGAGATAGATACTGCGGTTTCACCGCCATCCCGGGGCTGCTCTCTACCTTTTCACAGCGACGATGTTCGAACCAGGGATGAAGCTTGGAGGGAAGCAGAATCCCGCTACCGCAGGCCCGAAAACAAGCACGTAAGGCCCGCAAATCCAGCGACCCTACGGCCTGCGAGGCCCCCTCGCCGCGAAAAGGGGCCACGACGCCGGAGAGATGGGTTTGCGGGGACGAGGGAGCCGGGGGGGACCAGGCGTTCAAAACCTCACGATCGCTCCTGCGGCACCTCGCTCGCGGGGAGATAATTGGCTTTCCCAGCCTGCCCCCCCCCAACCCCTGGCTGGCTTATCCAAGGTACGTTTCTGAGCTTTGGGACATGCCATCTTGGTGAAGGGTATACCTCCGCAGGAAGGATGATCGGCAGAGCTGATCACATGGTGCCTCTTCTGATAATCACCAGCTCTGGGGGGGATCTCTTTTCGGCAGGGGTAGGAATTCGCAACCTGGTATATAAGCTCTCAGGTAGAAAACGGAGCCCGATTCCGGGCGTGCCCTTCATGTGATGGTGTATCTTTCCCATCTCTGCAAGGTCGGTAGGAGGACCCGCTGTTTGCGGATACGGGGGGGGGACAACCATCAGAGAGTTTGCGGAACATGGAGACGTGGTTTCCTGGCGAGCAAAACGTCTCGTTCGACGGCGCGGGTGAAATCTATTTTGGCGTTTTCGAAGAAAAAAAGGGTAGGGAATGCCCGTTGGCGCCACGGTTCCCGTGATCTCTGCATGTATGTTTGAATCCCCTCTTACATATCTGGCAAGAGCCGACTGCAATATACCGTGTAGCAGAGAATCTGAGTCGGGCAACGGATAAGATACCCTCCGGTATGAGGTTGTGTAGCGGTGAGGACGAAGCTACCAGATTCCGAGAGCGCGCAGAGAGGAGAGAGGGAGAGAGAAAGAGAGATAGAGAGAGAGAGAGAGAGTTTGCAAGATGCATCACAGACGTGGTGCCAAGTTTGTGGTGTCGCTACGATCGAAAGTTTATACTGCATGCCACCAGCCCGCGATACAAGGGAGCTTGTCGGGTAAGGTTAGCAAACTCACGACAATTGCCATTGCCGTTTTCAAACTTTGATATCCCATGTATGGTTCGTTGAAATAGCCGTGATGAACGCTTACAAATGCTGCTATCAGAGATCGTTACTGGGAGCTGCATAAAACTTATGGGATGGTATGATACGTCATAGAGCGTAGGGAACACCTATGCTTTGGAAACCTGAGAAGCTTTGGGAGCAATACCGCTTTTACTTAAAAAGCGCGGATCTCAGAGCTGTGGTACCTTCGAATGGAAAATACACGGTTCAAGCCCGGGCTAGCGACCCGTAGGATACGCCTAACCATTTGAGCCACGGCCGGCACTCAGTCCTGCACGAGATGCCGTGTTCCTTTGAACAGGCGATCCTTTCGATCTCCTGCGCTGTTGGCATTCACGCAGGAAAATGCTACAATGATGGCCAGGCAAGACTGGAACAAGCCATATCTGAAAACCGCTCAGAGGCATACAGATGTTCGTGGCCTGGTACCATAATCCTAGGTTGCCAATAAGGGCAAACGATAAGCCTTGGAGATAAACGACGCGTTCGACTTCTAAGGTCCCTTTCTCTCGGCTACTCAATTGTCAGCTTTTGAGGATAAGCATGGCTTGAAGTTTGTGGAGATAAGCATGGTGCAAAGAGCGAGGCGTTTTTTGAATACTATAGTTCAAAGCCTAATAGCAGGGGAAATACGGGTTACTTTTCACCATGTCGTCAAACAGGGATCGTTCAGCACCTTCACGTGCCGCCTATGCATAATTACTTTCTTTTTGTCGCAGAAGTATATATACATGTCCAGTACCTCGATGGCACCAGCTCACAAACAACCGTTAAAGGCAACTTTGCCGGTACCTGCCGTAATTGGTGGGATGAATTACACACCACCACAATGATTTTTATCCCAGCCATCAGCTATTAAAATGCCGGCCCGAACAAATGAGGCGGCCGTAGCTTCCAAGCCAGACCCCGCGCTGGTGTTGCACAGTAACGTACTGGCATAAGATTCGCACCATTCAGGAACATAGGAACATACGTCATATGAAAACGGGACCAGCTCATCTGCCAAATACGAGGAAGAAAAATAGCGGCTTGTCAAAAGGTGGAGAGAGGCCGCTCGGCACAACCATGGCAAAGGCCACCCGGGTCCGCCTGATGCCCGAACCTTGGGACATTTCGGCACGATATCGGGATATGAAAGTTTCAAGGGGAGGATATCTCTCCTCCTGGCCGCGTCAACAGTCATGCTGCCCGACTGCAACGCTGCCGGGTGAAGGGCTGAATCTTGAGAATTGCCTAGACCCTTCCCTCGTATAGAGTTTGTAGTGGCTGTATGGAAGCCAATCCCGTTCCTCCTGAACGAACAATCAAGATGAGAAAGGAAGATAAATGTACAACTCAGAGAGGGCAGGTCTTGGGACAGCAGCTCAAGCTACCCCTCCCAAGGGATGTCGTCCTCACAACCTTTTGCTGGACAAGACAAGGCCCATGCTGTCTCTTATCATTTAAGATTGCGGGAAATGAAAGCCCAGAAAAGCCACTTTCTGACCTATCGTATCCTCGCTTCCAGATGGCCGGCGACAGGACTGGAACCAGGGCCCCTGGTGCGTCGATCTGGGATGCCTTGGCTTGTCAGTAAATATTGCGGGTTGGTGTAATAGGGCAATTTAGGGATTCCTATGTGCTGTTCTGCATATGGCGGTAGATGCGGGGCGGCCTGTGCTCCGCGCGTCTGTCAAACATTCTGCTCCTCAGATACTGTATATTCACTGACCTTCAACCTGGGCTAGTCTACAGCTTCCGGGCAATGGCGCAATCTATACCAGAATGAGATATTTCCGGTGCGTCATCTTGATATGTTGTGAGATTGTGACACAATGCCTGTTGGAGGAATTATATATGAGCCCACGAGACGGTCGCTTTTGCCACATTGTTTCCACATGGTTATGCAACAAACCAGTCCTGGAAAGTGCCTGAGGACGGAGCGATTATGTGCCATCAACCTGCCTTGCAGTATCAATTCGCTCGTGATTCAAAACCCGAAGCAGTGCTGTTGTCTACCGAATGTAGCTTTCTTGATTATGTGAAGTATCAATTATAATGATCTGCTGTATCAGATGTATCGTCGGGTGCAGATGTAGGAGAAAGATGATCTGAAGGGCCGTGCGGAATATATTATTGGCGGTGGATATATCATACACGTCGCTAATGAGGCTTGTAAAGAAAACTTATCCGTCTGACATTTTTTGATAAAATTGATCCGCGATAGCCTTCAACACTGGCCATTTCTATACCATCTCTTCATGAGCATTCCCCATGTTTGAGACGGAGAGCTTGAGCATGGGTGACTTTGTGGTGCGGAGTGCGGCCCCTGGATTAAGTCGTAATACATGAGCTGTCATCTGAACAGATCTATTGGCGATAAGGCTTTATCGGCCGTTATATGGTTGTGTGCACGACATGAAGCCACAGTAGTAACGGCTAGGTGATAATTCATCTGTTTGGATAGGATTTGTGGTGCCCACAGATTAGTCAAGCACCCCTTCTCGAGATTATGGCTGATTCACTAAATGACTTGAGTGGCCATTTGAGTTGTCACCGCACCAAGTACATATACATAGGTTTTTAACTTATGTGTGTGGATACCGTGAAACATATGCAAAGTAGGCCTGTTTGTACCCCCACGCGGCTGTTGCGATGTGGCTGGTGGAGTTGATTCAGATGTATATATATCTGTCTCTTATTGGGCGCGTATTACGGGAAAAAAACCCGCTTAATGATTGGTATCTGAATTAAAGAAGCTCAATATTTCTTATGTTGAGAGACCTCTGAGGTGTGTAGTTCAGGTTTCTACTCCATACGTTGGCCTGGGCATGGGATGTCATTGTCGGAAGTGCCCGCTGAACCAAAAGTGGACAATCCATCCAGTAGTGTTAGATATAACCTGTCGCTAGGAAAGTCTTGAGTTGCTTGACTACCGTTCCTCATCTCTGGCATATGCCAACCTTATCATGCCGTCGCCCTGGTCCAATACCTAGATGAAACGTAGGCCTTTGACGACACAACCTACAGCCTATTTCTCATGAGTTCAAGTATGCGACAGCGGATATTGAAAGCCTCCTTTAGCTGTGCCTCGAGGTTCTGTCTTCTACGGAACAAATATAATATTTACGCAAATACTTCGCGGGGCTTCTTTAAAGTACCATCTGCAAAAAAATTGTGTCTCGATTTGATGGCGCGATTCATGGTAGAAGTAAGTCCCTGAGCGCCAACTTTGTCAGATTCTTAATCAACACTTCTCATGATATCTTTAATGTAAATAAACAGCCCTAAGATTAGAATGTACAAAGTGGTGTGAGCAATAAAGGACGGGCAAACTAAGAATCATTTGACGACTAAACAGAGTTGATTCCCAACATTTAGAAGCTGCAGATCTGAAAGTTGGGAGGTTCCGTACGTGATGGGAGTAAAGATATACTGTTCAATCAGAATTCGGTTACAGATCTGCTGGATGACAAAGTTGACAGGTATTACTATTTTAGGAATACCTCTTCTTGGAGCTTGTGCTGATCCTTCTGTTCCTTGGACTCTCAAGGTGTAAGTATATCCTGAAGCCTTGTCAGTCTCTTTTCAACTTGAGGATCCATCAACACCCATAACTTCTCATGTCATATATCTGAAGTGCTTAAGTAAAATAATGCTCTAGACCAAAGGCAAGCATCACGTTTTCCGAGGGGTATCAAAAGTGTAACAGGAAGACATCGTTCTAGCTACTCAACCTTTACAAAAACTGCCGCGCCAACCGAATTCATAAAACTCTACATGTTTTTGGTCTGCGAGAAGACCAAGTTGGCAGAGCCAGCGGAGAGAAATGCTATATAAAAAAAGGGCCCTGTTGATCTCCTGCAGGAAGGCCTGGTCTTCCGATGCATTTTCGGGCCCACTTCTGATAGCTAAAAGATTAACGACGTAAGAAAGTATGCGCAGTGCTTTATGCAGAAAGGCAATCGAAATTAATTTAAGCTCAAGTTTTAAGATGTTTGGGAAGCAACAGCGGAAATGTGGCAAAGCACTTCCTGAGTAATACCATATAATGCCAACCGAGGCAAACACAAAGAGACCAACTGAACTTCCATTATTCTTAATTTCCATCGTTATTTTGTGCTGTTCTGAATCTTAACAAGGAGCTACCTTATCAATATCCCAAACTCTGGAACACGACAGCCAGGGGCACCAGTGTGTCAATGCCAAATGTCAATACAATAACAAATATGGATATGTGAACTGTAGTCGCCAAACCCACCCTCAGGCTAACTAAATAAGGTCAATGATAGTCTGCATCACAACCCTCTTTTATGTTCCCACACTAGGCATGCGTGATGAATAAATAGTATTGTTGTCTTCCTTGTTTGCTCTCTGCAATATTCTTCGTCAGCAAGGTAGAAGGTTTGGCAGTTCGTTGGTTGCACCTCGTCCACTGAGCCTCGATCTTCGGCGCATTGGCGCTACCCCTTAGCAGCCGAGGGTCTCGCCGGAAACATCGGTATAATTGTTGCATTGTTGATGGGGATGATACAGATGTTCCTAGTCGTGTTAATGAGAAGTTATTATGATTCTGCAAGTATGGAATGCTGGCTGCTTCCTCACTCACCACACAGGAATTGATCCATTTCACTCATTTCCTCCCCTCCCTTCCCTTCCCTTCCCTTCTCCTCCCCACCCGCTGGTTGGTCTTGGTGTGGCGTTAAGGAAGCGCTTGGCGGATATTTGAGACATAAGATGGGAAGTTGGGAAGATGGGGGTGGAGGGGCAGAAATGGACAGGCTTCGGCTTCTTTTCCGGTTATGATCGCCTGTTAGCCACGATCCAGAACACCTGCACCGTCTGGGCTTCGTCAGGGCTTCGCACAACCTGCAGGACGGCATAGTGGAAGGTTTGATGTCGCTACTGGATAGCCAAGCGACGCGGTTGTTCGGCGAAGATTTGTATTCACAATATGGTTGGCTTCCCGAATGAATGCGCGGCCGAGGAGGTCATAGTACTTGGTTTCCTAGACATCCGGTAATGCTATCCATGCCCCTTCATGCGATATCCAAGTACTACCATTCGATCGAGATAAATGAGACGAGTCGCTTTAATGCAATCTACTGCAAAGAGATGCAGTGCGGGCTGCAGCCCATGCCATCCATCAACCGTGCAGCAATATGCAGCAGCCTCATCATCCACTGAACTCTGTCTTTGTAACCGTTACCAGTCTGATACCTGTAGCTGGAGCAGGAGAGGGAGTTAAAAGAAGGTATTATAACTGCAGGTTTATTTAATCCAGGTCAAGGAGGAGGGGCGAGAGGCTCTCTCTCCCGTGCACGAGGGTGCAAGCGCTCCCTGCCTATCAGTGGCATCCTGATCGCATCGTGCTAACGCCAAACCCATGTGCCATATGTTTTGTTGGCTAACTGATGTTCGAACGATGGGCTACCTACTCCGCAATCGAGATAAGATCATGATGGGGCCGTGAAGTAGGGAGGATGGATGAGGGGTTTTCAATAGGATATCCCTCAATAAATGAGGATGGGGATTGTACGCTGTAGGCGAGATGAATAGCCAGTGTTTTTCTTCGTTCGTGGTGTATTAAATTGGAGCCCTTTGATACTGTATATATAGAGAGAGAGAGAGAGAGAGGTGGTGAGGGAGGAAGGGATGGTAGGATAGCCATCGGAGATAGACACGGGCAACGCAAAGAAAAAGCTTGATGGATTTTCATTAGCATATCATAACATAACATACGGGCATATGCACAATTTGAATCGAGTCAAATAGGATAATTATAATATTACCTGCTTTAGCGTGAGGATGATGTGTTTTGGGGGTGAGGAATTTAGGAGCAAATTTGGTTTTTAATTTTTAATTTTTTCGTCCGTCCCTTTTATTTTTCATTTGTCTTTCTTTCTTTAGGGACCCCCAGCAGGCTTATTTATAGGCCAAAGAGGGTTAAGCGGGTATCTCACAGCTCCAGCAGCAGCGGGCAGCGGCAACTCCAGACCCCCCCCAAGCGAGAGACGAGGGACGAGGGCGAGACATGTCAAGTGGAGAGTGAAGTGGAGATTGTAATGTAGTGTAGTGGAGAAAGAGAAAGAGAAAAGTCTGTAGCTCGTCTAGAAGAGAGAGAGGGAGAGGGAGAGAGAGAGAGAGAGACAAAGCAAGCAAAATCTCCCAAATCTTGCGTCTTCTTTGCCTTTGCCTTAGCACTGTGGCTTGGCTACTGTACTGTACTTGGATTGTACTGTACTTCTCCACTTACCCCTACAAGCCCCTTCTCTCGCCTCTACTCGTCCCCTCCCCTCCCCCCTCCGTCGCCCCCCAGCAAAAACACTCACCCTTATGAAAACTTACAAGCAACCCAGTATGAACTTTAAACTTCACTAAAGCTGCTCCATATTCGACCGATTTCTCCTCTTTTGCCTTGACCCTCCCACAACCTCAACATCCTCTCCTCCTCCTCCTCCTCCTACTACTTACTTCTCACTCCTCTCCTTTCCTTCGAATAATATCATCATCTTCTTCTTCTTTAGTTTGACCAACCCTCTCTCCTCTCTCCTCCCTCCGCCCGCCCGCCCCCCCAAAAACCAAGTAATATATCCCTTCCATCGACCCCCCCCCCCCTCCCAACAGGCGTTTTCCTGTCGTTTATCGATCCCCCACGTTCAGGTCCCAAACGGCTGGCTCAAGACATCGGGCTTTACCCTCTGTGTCACCGCTATCTGCATTCCTCCCAATCTCACAATTTCACGCGTTTCTTAACAACAATTCCAGCCTGATATTAATGAAAGTACAAATACAATTCGTCGCTGGAAGAAGGGAGCAAGTGCGTAGGATCTGTCACACCTCACCTTGGATACGCGAAGACACGAACGGGAGGAGGAATTAGCACTTTCGGCTCGTTGGTCCAAGTGACCCTAAATATCTTCTGCTGCCACACAACGGGAGACCGACTCCATTGTCACATCGAGAATGGCCGTGGTGCTCAACTCGGAGGAGAACAGCTACTTCTCGTCCAGCAGTTTGCGTCGCTCGAATTCGCAGCCCAAATTCGTCACACACTCATACTCCAAAGGTCCTGCAAGATCGAAGAGCTCCGTCGCATTGGGCTCATTAATTCCACAGAACGACTCGGCATCTTCCTCGGAAGAGCCATCTCCTACCATTCTTCACGCCGACTCGACCGCACCATCTTTCTCCTCGACGCCTGCCAGCAGCCTCTCTCTCGGCGAGCCAGAGGACGACGACCAGATTCTCTTCCCCTCATACGACTCGGTGGGATACTACGATCAGGCCGAGGATCTGGAACCTCCTGCCAGTCCTCGCACAGGCGACTCCTACACCGTTACGCCAACATCCAACACTACATCGACCACCGTGTCGCGGCCGGACTCACCCGAGCAGATCGAGCATGCCGAGGATGATAGCGCCGTGCGAACGCAGCCTTCAAGGCATGTAGACTATTTATCGCATAATTGGAAGGAGGAAGACATTTGGTCGTCCTGGAAGTTGATTGTTTCGAAGCGAAGTGCCTACAATAACAGCGCACGTTTGGAGAATGCCTCATGGCGAACGTGGATCAAGTCGAAGAACAAGCTCAAGACCGTTTCTCCGGAAACATTAAATTGGTTAGTTTTCTGGCATTGATGGGGAGCAAATTACTGGGTGTGATTTCGAATTTGATCTGGGACTAACTATTCTTTAGGCTCAAAGATTGCGATGTTACATGGCTGTATGGACCTCTCCAGCCCGGGTCATCGAAGCCATTTTTAACATCTACCGGATCTGCGTCTCCAAACAGTAGCAGTCGGATTTCAAAATCGAACTCGTTCTTGCAGAAGAAGCCAATATTAAAGAAAAGGAGCATGTCGGAGATAATGCTACAAAAATCAATTTCCTCCTCGTCTCTTTTGAAGCAAGCAGCTGCTGCTGTACATGCGCAGCAATCAATAACAATGAATAGGCCCAGCATTGGCAGGGCAAGATCGGAATTCACATCAATACACTATCCCTCTAGGAGGTTGAGCCACGAGAACCATCCAAGTATGCTATCATCCATATCTTCATCAGGACTGCAGTCACCATATCCAGGCGAAAAGAAACACATCCATTTCAATGAGTCTGTTGAGCAATGCATAGCAATTGATATTAAGGGTGACGAGGAAGAGGAGCTAGAACCAGAACCTGCCTATGATGATGATAGTGATTCTGATGATGGAGGCGTGATGATGAAGAGAAGCAACTCTCGGAAAAAGCTACCGCCACTGCATCGCCCAAAGCCAAATATAAATAAGGAGAGCAAAACAATTGAGATGTTGCCATCGACCACATTGAAGTACCGGGGTGATACTCCTGAGCCACCGGAAACAGCAATGAAGCACAGCAGCAATAACTATTGGAGTGGAAGCAAATTGTCACCTTCACCATCGCAAGAGACGCTTCGGCCATCAAAACCATCAACGCGGATGCTATTAGGGGGTGACGAGGACGAAGATGATGCGGAAGTAGACTGGCAACCTCCCAGTGGCTTTGCCGGCCGAAAAAACAGCATTGCAGTCAACCATGATCGAATGAATGGCTTGCATATATCCGGTTCGTCATCAGATCTGGATCAGCAGCCATCAGGCATGCGGCGAACCCCATCGGGAATGTTCATGCCCTACGAAGAAGATGAAGACGACGTCGTCTCCGAGGGATTGTTCGGCAAGGTTGTCGACACTGTAAATACAGCCAAGGATATTGCGCACGTAATCTGGAACGTGGGTTGGAGGAGATAATTGGTTTTTGGTCCTTCAATCACATGAAATGAAGGCCTGAGAAGCGAACATTGCATATAGGCGGCGTCACTTGTTACATAATACCACGAACACTGCCATGGTTACGAGGATAAAAGCGTTGCGGCAGGTTCTGGTCGGCGTTCAGCGGGGTTGATTTTTTTTTTTCCCTCTCTTGCTACTAAGCAGAGAATGGATTGTACCGATTCCGGGAAAGGGGACTATAAAGGATGGGAGTGATCCATGAAATTCGGGTCCTGGGCTACCATCTTTGGAGATGAACACAGGACAGAACAGAACAGGCTGGTGATCGGATGAGATCAGGTGAAAGGCCTAGTTCGATGAAAACCATAATGACAACCAAAATATAAAGACATGAATACAAGGTCCGCCTGTAACGTCTCACACTGGCTCCTCAGAAATCGCTGCAGGTAGGTGTAAACTGAGATTTTTACTAGCTCCTCAAATTTCACTTCCCTTCCCTTTCCCTTTGACTTTTGCTTTGCCATATCAGACTGCCAAGCGGCATGTTTACACAGTACCATTGTACATAGTGATTGCCTTGGTATAGCTCCACTTTCATCACCACAAGCCAATTCTAAAAACGGTGTACACAAAGCATGGCCAGGTAGTCCGTTCAGCAGAATCCGTAAACTTCCGAGTTGTGGGCAAGAGGATGCCACATTCTTCCTAAAATATCCCGGGACAGCTGCTTATCGAACTCTGTATCTCCCTCCCTCTCTCTCTTAAAGTCAAAATGCCAGACGGGCCTCTTTCGTCCTTTGGCCGTAAGCCTGCGAGGTCCCCTGCAGCTTAATTAAGGAGGTAGGCTTCCGCTGTGCGTCTCCTCATTACTTTTGCATAGCACCACCAGTTTTAGCATATGCGTACTCTCCTCATTCCCAGCTCCCAAGATCTCCCAAGCCACCGGGTTTTCCAGGTGTGACGTTTGACGAGCGGCCATGGGAGATATCGGAACAAGCAGGTAAGAGGCGTAATTCGGCTAGAGCGAGAGGGAGATGCTGTAGAGAAGGTCTTTGCGGACGGTGGCGCTTGGCATGCCGATCGGATGGGTGGCGTCTGGGGCCGAGGAATAGGGGTTCTCGGTTAGAGGAGAAAAAAAAGCTCTTTTTTTTTGTTGGAGAGTGACATGTGGTGGGTGGATGATGATGATGATACCGCGAGCCAGGGGCGGCGAGGGGCACGCACCTTTTGGCATCTCTTGGATTCGCCCACAGAGGCTGGCTGCTCGTTTTCCTGTACCGGCCGGCTCCGTCAGGTTCACCTTCATGGGGGTTTTGATGCTTGTCTCGGCCACAATCATACAAAGCAAAAGGGACGTCAACCCGGCTTTGAATTCGGGCCAAAGTTGGTTTAATGCCTACGTGAACCCGTCGATAGATAACATCTAGACTTAACCCCTAGCAATCTATTTGTGCATTTCTGCGGGGGCTTCCTGCACAGCATACTGCATTCGCTTCACCATGCATTAGTACCTGCTCACTCGCAAGAATATCTTGCAGGTTCTGCTAATCGTTGAAGTCATACAGCTCGCACATGAACGATGAGATAATTACGCCACCAAATCCCCCCTCGCTTGCCACGTCAATGGTCGATTTATCTGATCGTATTATTTTTTAAAGTTTCGATAAGCCAGCTGTATTTACATATAGATTTTGGGTTCAGGTACAACCGTACAAGCGTACCGGAGCCGTAACTTTTCGAGTTTAAACTTTATTCGGTTGCGGAATGCTTTGCATGTGAACGAAGTCAACAGATGGGGGGAGGGGGGGGCTCTGCGATAAGGGTTTTGTCCGGAAATGATCAAATGCCCCTCTATGAGGTTTCATGGGTGGATTTAATGCAATCGGTTTGAGCAATACGGGGACGGCTGCGATACAATTGTCGTGGGACAAAGCAGAAGCTCGTAAAAGCCTCCCCCCAACCAACAAAAGATGCGTCAACCAGAATGATAAATTCAAAAATACTCGTGCCAGACAACTGCCTCGTTTCCTCATTTTCCGGCTTGAAAAAACAAAAACAACAAAAACAACAAAAACAACAACGCTCGCTTACTCCCTATTCATAAACGGGCACTCTCCAGCGGCGATGCTACTCATTTCCTCGTGCGTAGCCGTGACCTCCTCTTCATCGACCACCTCCTCCTCCCCCAGCTGGTCCTCGTTCCTCTGGCGAAGGACCTTGTTCACCACCCCATCCGGCGCAATCTGCCGGAACATCTCCAGGGGGTCGAACCAGATCTCTACCGCCTGCAGCTGCACCTTCTCGTTCACCCTTGCGACCGCCAGGCCTTGGATATCAACCGTTCTGCCGTGCGCTTTTGCGGTGACTTTCTCGTCCTTGCTACGTTTCGTCAGCATGCTTTCCTTTGTTTTGTTTTTTTTTGGCTCATTTTATTGCAAGTTTGTATATATATATATATATATTATTCTCTTTGGGGGGACGAAAAACGGTCAAGAAGGGAAAGGATGATGGGAAATTCAAAGTACTCATTGAAGCCGACATAGTCATTCTTCATCACCCCCCAGTGCCTCCACTTGAACGACGCCACGGGCGGGCCGCTGTATACCTCCAGCACCTCCCAAGCGAACGTCGGCATCATGCGTTTGAATGTCTTGTGGCTGCTGGCGAAATCAGAGTTCTCGGGCGAGTAGTACTCGCTTGAGGGGAGTATGGCGTTGTATGTTCCTACTCGTAGCACTATGGGGCGTGTCAGCGGTCGCTACCATCCGGGGGTAATGACTTGATTGCAGATATTTGTTGTGTGCGTTTTAGAGCACCCATTTAAAGTAAATGGAAGTTCATGCAGTTTCGCTCGTTTTGCTTCCCTGAACTAGATGGGTTGGGAAGCCAGGCTCGATAGATGCAGCTGATATAAAAATGTTTTTTTTGGAGTTGCTTACTGTGCTCAGCAGACTGGGGAGGACCGCCGTTGACCGAGAACGTGTAGTTTGCGTGGTCGATGGTGCGCCAGTCTTGAATGGACGTCTTGAACGAAGCTTCAATCTCCCAGTTCTTCACCAAATTCTCCACGAGGGAGGGAAGGGAGGCTGCCGTGTGGTTTTTGGATTTTGCTGAGAGTCGGTTAATTTATTTGAACAGATGATCAGAGCGACAGAGAGACCTCAGATGAAGATATATATACGTACTTTCGTCGAAGACCTTTCGAGTATTGGTATAATCGGGAGCTTTTCCATGTCTCCAGCTTGCGGAGTCATCTCCTAATACGGCGTTCGGGTCGAGCAGGTAGTCGGGTAGGCCAGGCGTCTCAACTGGAGGGCTCTGTAACTCGGCCATCGTAGGTTAAAGGTCGTGGAGATATGAGAGAAGAACGACATATTTAAGACGTTTTACGGAACGCATTCATAATGCGGGGTGCAATCTGACATGCAGACGCCGATATGGAAGATGTGGTTTAACAAGGAGACTGGCTGAAATGTTTATGAGTGGCTTGATCTATTGGACCGTAATCATCCCCGTTCAAAGCCTGAACGTGGTTTAGAAAGTGGCTAGCATAATCCAGCGACGATTATTGGACTGTTCGACATGTTGATTCTTCAGCGGGACAGTGCAGGATGGGGATAAGCGGCTAGATAATGCTGTATAACCTCAAAACTCGATAAGCGAAGGAGGGTTCAATATACTTGAAGAGCGTATGACAAATATACGAAAATAGAACGGCGTCTCAATCTAAGTCAAACTTTGAAGAGCATAATAGAAGCAAGATCTAACGCAATGCATACCAAGAATGAAACTCTTTCGGCATATCTGTTTTCGACGGCTATTCCTCCGCTTGCATTCATGTAGTTCCCAGCATCTTCCTTGATTACTACTACGCAAGGAGATATATTCGCGAATTACCCTGAAAAATTAGGAACAGACAAAATATTCAAAACCAGATGTTGCCAAATTCTTTTGTTCTCCCAAGCTATAGACTTTCTATGTCGCCTTACTCATCAGCTGCTCACTACGCTATTTCTGTAGCAGTCGCATAGGCTGTCTGCACGCTCTTTCTATATCGACCGTTCCACAACCCCTCTCATGGCCGGTGAGCGCATTTGGACCAGGCACGCAATATAAGCTAGTGGAAAGGGCTTCATCCTTGAGTTCCTTGCCGCCTTGGCAAAATCATGATCTAACGACAAAACGAATAATCAAAAAGGAGAAAGTCCTGCTCTCAATGGATGGTGTTGTTCAAAATTGGGCTCTACGAAGGCATACTAAAAAGAGGAGGAAAATATAGGCGCAATCTGATCCAAGTTCAAGAGTTATCAATAATTTGTATTATCACCGTTACTTATGGTACCACCTCTGGCATCATTCCAGGAATAATAAATAGTGATTTCGAAGTTGAAGGTTGAACTGAAGTGGACAATATTTTGCTCGCTGGTGCCTCAGGCATCAATGCCATTGTCGTCTCAAACTCCACCAAAGCTCGACTTCAAGGACAAGACTCGAACATCTCAGCCTCTTTCCACTAAACAATTCCTTTCACTCACTCAAGATGTTATTCTTCAGGTAAGCTAGACATCATTCTTGAGCTCTAAACATGCGCTGCCCATACTAATCAGCCTGTCGCAGCTTCTTCAAGACGTTGGTTGACCATGAAGTTACCGTGGAACTCAAGAACGATATCCAGATCAAGGGTACCTTAAAATCTGTCGACCAGTACCTTAACATCAAGTTGGATGATATCCAGGTGGTAGAAGAGTTGAAATACCCACATCTTGTGAGTCGGAAAAGTTGCGCGACGAAGCTACCCTGCCATCCCAGCACTGCTTTGGAGGAGCATGGACGGAAAAGTGCTGACCTCTGGAATTGCTAGTCATCCTCCAAGAATATCTTTATAAGAGGAAGTACGGTCCGATACGTTCATCTGCCAGGAAGTGCGGTCGACACGGCTTTGTTAGAGGATGGTTTGTGTTTCCTGTCCAATCTTGGGTCCAACTGCTAACAGTGTGTATAGCAACCCGAAGAGAGGCTGCCAATCAAGCATCGAAAGCGAAGTGAACTTAGCATGCGCGATATGAGGTGATCAAAGAGAATGGGCATGAGGTCAGATATGCGCAATGGCCAGAGGCGCTGCTAAGAAGCGCTGATTAATGAGCACGCTGAGGTCATACAGCAGAAGAGAGAGACTGTACCTTATCTGCGAATGTCATTTGCTTCAGAGCATGTCAGTTCCTCGACACCTGGGGTCAGGAGTCTTGGTTTGGCGAAGGTCAGGTCAAGGATTCAAAAGCCCTGGATATGATACCCAATGAATTGAAGACATACCCAAACTTAGTGACGCATTACATATGTTCACAGCTTTTTCGTGATATTATTAAACCCCCTCCACACTGCACTAATATTTCTTGAAAATATATTCATCCAAGGTATTCATGTAGTTGGGCCAAGTCACCTGTTTTCGCGATGCCGCTTTCTCGCGTCTACCCCACACAAAGAGACAACGACGACATCTATTGAATGTTCACAGTGGCCATTTGCTCTGCTCATCGCCTGCCAAACGAATAAAAGACCACTTCGATACTGTATTCGATTGTTTGTGCCAGTTCATGCTCTGCTATACCCAACGATTGGCCGCGCAGATTCTAAGTTTCACGGATTTGGCCTGTTGTGCTTCCAAGATTGTAGAAGACTTGTACGTATGGCAAACTGACTAGGGGAAGATGTTTCGGACGCCACGAGAGAATTCATCGCCGACGATAGTAACTCCTGTAAAGCCATCTATAGGCAGACCCCCGACTCCCCCTAACGGTCAGACACCGTATCGACCACTACCACCAATGGCGACAGCAAGCTCTGCAAAACCTCTTACGCCACGACCGAACTCGAAGTCAAATATTAGTACTAGCCGCCCGAGCGTCAAAAAAATACCTGCTGGAAAAGCCAAGGGTAAACCTAATGGCAGCATTTTGAATTTCTTTCAGAAGGTCGATTCCCCACTGAAGGATGATTCGATATTCTTGCCCCAGCGTACACCGCAAGAGCACATTCCTACAAGGATAAAGTCAACAATTCCAGATAGCTTAGAAGCTGGAATCAACATCGACGACTTATATGAGGCTGATGAGGAAGATGATGCCGGACGATTCAATGAGTCTACTGGGTCTGTTAAGAAAAGGAAGACCTGCGTGGAAGATAGCCAGGCGGCCTCCCAAATACAGTTTAACGATGTCAATGAGCACACTGAAGATATGGAGGAAGATATGGAAGAAGATTCTCTAGGAATTTTGCAGGCCCAGCCATTAGATATAGGTAAACAGTCGTCCGGAACACTAGAAGCATGCACACCACCACCGCCGCCAGCAGAGCCTCCAGTGAAAGAAAAGGCGAAGAAGAACAAAAGAAGAGGTCCCTTTTACGAGGACTCCGACACCGACAATGAGTTCGTGCCATCTCAGGTCATCAAAATCGCTCAAGATACAGCTGTTGCCCTAGAGAAACGAGATTTACGAACCAGAGTACTGAAACAGCCTGAAGAGATGAATAATCATGTTACCACGAAACCTATATCCCAGGATGACATTGAGGAGAACCGGCCGATCGTGCCAGAAGTCCACTCAGTAGTGAAAGCACGCAGGAGAGTAGATGTCAGCGCAGCACAAGCCAAGTGGGAAGCTTTACAACCCAAAAACAAATTGTCGAGCAGATCAGACTCCGAAGTTTCTGAAAATGCTTCACAGGAACCAAGATATGCAGAGAATGTTGTACCTGCCATTCCACAGTTGAAGAAAGAAAACATGAGCGTCGACGAATGGGAGAAATTCGAGGAATTCCCTGACGAAATGGATGAGTTTGCAGTTGGGGAAGAATTTTTTGAGAGGAAATGGATCCAAGATCAAGAACTCCTGAACGACGTTGAAGGATTTGAAAATGAGACTTTCAATGGCTTCAGTGATGATGAGCCAGACAAGGAAAGCCCCAAAGAATCAATGACTGCAACCTGCCCTATTTGCGATTCCAGCCTTGGAGGAATATCAGCAGACGAAGCTACACGGCATGTCAACGGGTGCTTAGATGGCGATCCTGTATCATTGCCAGAAAAGGTCAAACTAGAACCAAAAGAGGCTACATATATACCTGCGGGGGCCAGCAAACGATTTCAGAAGGCAGCGATAGCGAGACCAGGGCAAGCAAATCCATTCGACCTTGGAAGCAAATCCGAGGCTTCTTCATCTGCCTTTTCGAAACTCATGGCTGGCCATGCGGAAAATGCTGCTTGGGCAACCGCGGCCGCAGCAGAGCACTCCTCTCGGGGAAAGATGGCATATCAGAGGACTTGCCCTTTCTACAAAATTATGCCTGGATTTTTCATTTGCGTTGATGCCTTCCGGTATGGTGCAGTGCAAGGATGCAATGCATACTTCCTAAGCCATTTTCATAGCGACCACTATGTCGGGCTTACGTCTAGCTGGTGTCATGGTCCAATATATTGCAGCAAAGTCACAGCTAATCTTGTCAAACAACAGCTCAAGGTTGACCCTAAATGGGTTGTGTCTCTGAACTTTGAGGAACGGTTCGAGGTGCCTGGGACCGAGGGTGTCGATGTCACAATGATCCCAGCAAATCACTGCCCAGGAAGCTCTCTGTATCTATTTGAGAAACCTATCGGAAAGGGCAAGAACCCAAAGATTCAAAGAGTCCTCCATTGTGGTGACTTCCGCGCCTGCCCTGCACATGTCGAACACCCGTTGCTAATCCCCGACACTGTGGACTCTATCAGCGGAAAGACAAAGCAACAGAAGATCGATGTCTGTTATCTCGACACTACTTACCTAAATCCGCGATACTCTTTTCCTTCACAAGAAGCCGTCATTACGGCCTGTGTAGATATGTGCATTAGTCTTCGAAAGGAACGAGCGGAGGAAAGCGACGCCTGGGAACAGGTCAAACGCGAGCGTGCTGGCACTGGGATGCAGAAATTCGTCCAACATCCCACACTCAAGGCTGAAGACTGTAGCGATGCCATGGCCCTTGGTTCGACTAAAACACGTGGCCGCCTCCTCGTAGTCTGCGGCACGTACAGCATTGGCAAAGAGCGCATTTGTATGGGCATCGCCCGAGCCCTCGACTGCAAGATTTGGGCGCCGAATAGAAAAATTGCGATCTGTGCCGCGCTCGAAGATCCAGAGCTCATGAGCCGTATAACGGACAATCCGCTAGAAGCGCAGATCCATATGCAGATGCTCATGGAGTTAAGACCGGAAACTCTTGCAGACTATCTTACAAGTTACAAACCACATTTTTCGAGGATCGTTGGATTTAGGCCCAGTGGCTGGAATTATAAGCCGCCCAACTCGAGGTATGACCTTGTCCCCCTTCCCTTCATCTTCCTCATATTCCGCAACTAACACCGAGATTCAGATTCACAGACTCTCCAACTATCCAAACAGTCCTCAACTCACCCAACTGGCATTCCAAATTTACAATGGCGGACCTCGTTCCACAGAGAGGCAGTACAAAAGAAGCATCCTGTTTTGGAGTCCCGTACTCCGAACACAGCAGTTTCAGAGAGCTTACAATGTTTGTATGCGCCCTGAGGATTGAGAAGGTGGTTCCGACGGTTAATGTAGGGAGTGCGGCAAGCCGGAGTAAGATGAAGGCTTGGATTGAGAAGTGGTCCGCGGAGCGAAGGAAGAATGGTGTTATTAAGATTGGTGCTGGAGAGGGCGAAGTGAAGTGGGGATTCTGAGGAAGCTGCTGTACAGGAAAGAGCTTGTATAGCAGGAAAGTCTATACTAATGTGCTTATGAGCAATGACGGCCTTGGGTATGAAAGCAAGCATTTAGTGGGAGTATCATAATATGAATATCTCGTGTCTCGGTGATAAGACACCACCATATCTCTTGTTCAATTCACCTTCCAAGCCTCATTTTCACCTGGTACACATCATACTTGGCTCCCACCAGCCAATCAGCCTTTCCCTCTTTTTTGCCACTCTATATGAATTTACTTAAGCAAACAAATCTCCAGCAAACACGGCCGGCGGCTCGGTGGAACGTGCTCAGGTCAACGCCGGTTGTTTGGGAGGAATGGTCAACAAGCAAA
The DNA here is from genome assembly GCA_918026815.1 of Chalara sp. BL73. Classification (NCBI taxonomy): domain Eukaryota; kingdom Fungi; phylum Ascomycota; class Leotiomycetes; order Helotiales; genus Chalara; species Chalara sp. BL73. The sequence continues at coordinate 489,059 of CAKJVC010000123.1, forward strand.
ACATTTCCAGCATATGAAAGAAAAAACCTTACACGACTAAGGTGTTCTTAACACCTCTACGGTGGTTGATAGATTTTGCCTTTCTTTGCCTTCTTCTTACAAGACGTCGAGACGGCATATTCAGCTTTCTGCTTTTGCCCCGGCGGGGGGAGGGGGTTGGTTGGAAGATGTGCTGGTAGCTGAGCTGATGTCGTTATGGTGGTTGTGACTTAAATGCTTTGTTGGAGGGCAAGGATGTGAGAGGGGTGGAGCTTGAGAAGGGTTCTCCTACGGGTTCTCATGCCATGGGGAAGACTAGGATGCTCTAAGAATGGCAATATTTACGGCATAATCTTGCTGGCATGGACATGCGCCTCGGTGCCTAGTTCCTAAAGGGGATTCGATGCTAAGGAATTCTGGGAGCGTAAGGAGACTGGGGTGTCTAGGCATAGTGCCGGCTGAGTCCTTGCCTTGAGATCGTCCATGATTCTAAAAATGCTACATGATGCTGGGTTAGGGCGATGACGGTAAGTGGTTAAAGGGCGTTAAGTTGTAGTGCCACGAAAGGTACATGAATTGGAATCCGCTCGCATGAACTTGTACGAGGACTGATGCCGTGGTACAATATCTTAGACATTCCTTGCAGATCCTGGTCCGTATCGTTCAGGTATGGAGTCCGGCGAAGATGGGTGGGTTTGTTGTGCAGTGCCCGAGAGGAGCAACACGCGCCCTCGTAGGATAGGAATGGATCAAAGCCAATATTAGATAAGCAAGTTGTGTGAAAAATCGAAGGACAGAAAGAAGGAGAGTTTTGAGTGCGCAAGAGGGAAGTGTGAGGCACGTCCGAGGAGAAAGACTGCATGATCGACTCGTGAACTATCTAGGGATCGGGGATGTTGGGTGATGGTATTGGCTAGCTGCAGAGGAGCATAGACACAAGAAACGAGTTGCTGCGGGAGGGAGAGATGAGGCCATGCTTGGGGAGGACTCGCAAGTGACCAGAGAGTGGGATAAATGAATGTCTCAAGATTTGCGTAGCATTACGAGACTCGGCAACTTGTTGCGACTTCGTAAATATGCATCTCGAGCGATTCCTTGCCGAAAGCTCAGTCGAGCTGAGTTTTTAAATTTGATAACCGTTTCTGGACGATGTTCAAACTACAACGAGGAAGCGGAAATGCACGCGATGAAAATATATTTGGCTGAGCACTGGCTGCCTTCTACTTCTCCAACATACTACATTTTCATATCTTGATAGCACGAGCTATAATTCCGAAGCGAGCAAGTGTAAGACTATGTCTTGATTTTAGCGACGAACTCTTACGTAGGGAAGCTTTCAGGTTATGGTGGCCGTGAGCCCTGTACTAAATTGCAGATCTGCCTAGAATATTTAAAGGGGCCGCCTTCATACAGCTAACGAAGCGCCGTTGTAGAGATGATCTTTTCAACTCATTCAAAACAACGTGTAGATGGTGCATAAGGTGAAGCTGCCCAAAAGACGATATTGTCGCGAGAGGCCCCTGGCATGGAAATGCTGACCGGGACCTAGATGAAGCAGGCAGCCGTTATAACCAGATGGATGGGAGAATCTCTCTGCCGTCAGTCACTGGTAATCAACATCAAACACACCACATAGGTAGAAATATGGTATCGAGGTACCCGTCTCATCATGATAACAATGTGCGGAAGCAACTACGGAAGAAAAGAACTGCCTAAAGCCTAGCTTGTGACATTCTTCAGCGCCGGGAGTGCAGACTTGCAGTATATCGCGGTTAGTGAGGCTTTAGCCTGATAGTGCCAACTGTTGTCTCTGAGTGCCAGCCATGCGATATTCGAAAAAAGCCGTGTCTGCTTGAGACTGTAGCAGTAAATGACGTGCATATGCACCTGTCCAGAACCGACTTAATGGAGGGACACAGGAACACGTGCCTTGGAAGAGAGCAGAATCTGTTTCAAGGACATCGGGAGTCTGATCGCTGCTCAAAACTTTTTGAGCGGTGGATATATCTGTGCGTGCATTGATGATTTGGAATGTAATGGAATGGCACGGCTTTTTGATATTTGCTACCGTCAAAGCATGAATGAATGAATGAATGAACAAAAGCAAAGTTGCAGGTTCATTTGACACGAACATCCCTCATGGCTTATCTGTGACACCATTTGAAAAGTTTGATTGGAGTGAATAAAACAAAAGGGCTTATTCAAGGAAACGGTAAACGACCACCAGGAGTGTCACTGTTGGTGTTGGTGTATTCTCCCACTCTAGCACTAGATCATGCAAGCAGCCTCGGTGCATCTTTGGTACTGGATCGTGTCCTACCATATCCCACATATTTCGCACTGTGGTGTAAAAACTTGGATGGGTGTCTTCGATTAGGAGGACACAACGGGCATCGACAACGATCGCGCCTCGTCCATGGCATCAACATATTGCTTGTTCGAAGCTGGCTTCATTGGACCTATGATGGGCATGATCGAGCTATTGCAAAGATCCAGATCGTGCCACCAGATTTGTTATTCTGTGCCGCGCCTGAACCGTGCCAGAGAGTGGAGGTGGAGGTGGTCGTTGCGAGTGTGTGCTGGATCTGTCATCCAAGACATCGCATGGCCTCTTCAATGCTCCATCTGCCGGGGAAGCTCTCTTGTTCGCAAGGAAGTACGGGATCCAAGCCATCAGAGAAAAGTAAGACAGAGCGTAAGTCAAAGTACGCAGGATGTGCAACCAAAGAGATGAGGCGTGTGTAAGTATCTAATGGAGGATGCTGTGTTAGGCTTTAGCGTGTCGATCTGCCCGCCCCCGCAGTAACGCTTGCTTACTATGCCGCTGCACAGTCCCTCGATTAGCATCCATACTGTACAGTGTGATGTCCCTTCATCGGGTGGTCAGATAATGAATTGTAGTTCAAGGCTCCAATGAGGGTTGGCTGCTCGTGAAGCCGGTTGCTGCGCTGCCGAAATCATTTCTGTGCCGGGCTGTGCCAGACACCCACAGCTGAGCGCCGAATGTGACGATGCCGTAAATACCTAGCCATGCGAGCAATATGCCTGAAATGGAACTGGAACCGATGGATTTTCTCGTCTCCAGCCACTCAGGATTCAACGCAGACCGTGCATTCATATGTCGATGGAGGGCTATAAGTAATGCGCTTGCTACCGCTGTGTCGGTTCGTCGGCGCAGGCACCTGAATATGTTGTACCAAGCAGGAACCTAAAGGGATTGGATCAAACCTCTTCCCTTTCTCTCCAGGTTCTCATTGCCATGCCCTGATGATGGCATAACTCCGTGGTAAGAATGCAAGTAAGCATGGATATATTCCATACCGAAAAATACTTTCCGCATTCGACGGCTTCAAACCTTAAGGGTAATACAGTACTGGTAGCCGGATGTTCAACTAGAATTTCTAGAAGCGAGACTTTGCGGAATTTGTGTGATGCAAGCCACGAGATGCGAGGGGTGATGGCATTGTCGTGGATAAATGATACCTCGATCTCACGAGTCACGCTTTGTTTTAATTTCCCCGAGCAATGGAATGCTCAACTACAGTACAGTGCGTGGATGAAGGACCGATAAGTCCAGTACATGTTTATCAACCTAGGTTTATGCCGGTTCCTGATCTGCTGGGGGATACTGGACTCGTCATGTTTGGGGTCGCATCATCGTCTAGGTAGAACAGTATATCATACCGTGTTGTACATACAGGACTGTACTGTACTGTAGTCGAGGTGACATTGAGGCGGAAGGATCAGATGAAAAGCGGCAAAGGCACTGGGGGGTTCAGATCGAAAGTGACATGCCTACAGGCCTGGGCATGAATTGCTCAATGTGATCAAATCAGATCCTGTCATATCAAAATTTGGCGATGATGCCAATAGTACCAGTAAGTAAGGGAAGTTGGTAGCAGTGTTTTTTATGCTGGTTGATGGTTATGAACTAGGAAAATTATCTAGACTGTGCTAGAGCGTATCTTTGTTATCTAAACTATAAGCCTGACTCGAGTCGGGATGATGGGATGGGCATGTCAAATGTTTTGGAGGGTTAAAGGAGAGAAGAAAAAAAAAAGGGGGGGGGGGGGCCATCTAAAATTTTTGCGAGCAGAGTGCGTTTATCCACGAGAGTACTGTAAGTTACCTAAGCGACGAGAAAGGGGGGGAAGAGTCTCTCGGTGATTTGTACTCATAGAGATTGTCCGAGAATGATATGTAATTTCTGACTCTATCATTTGTACCCTACTTTGTAAATTTCCCAGCTGGGGGATTGTGTAGTCGATGGCCAAGGCACATCCTGGAGCGGGCCCCCTCCAAGCCCCAAGCCCCCAATAACAGGCTCTCGGGAGCAGTATGTAAGTACAGTGACTAGTGCCTTTCAAACTGAAATTGATCTAGTAAGGACAGTAACACGTCTGCAGCAGGGACCGCTCGGTAAGGTTAAGGTTTTATTATCCAGAAATCGAACGTCTTCTGAAACAGTGGAGAAGCTTCCCTGTGGTCCAATCGTGGAATGGGTTGATGGAGTCCTTCAGCATTCCCCCATGGAGTTGGGAAAGAGGCTACGGCATATGCTTCGGAGCCATCCTCGTTTATAAGTGTCAACTTTGGAAAAAGTCGATGAGCTGAAGCACAAGCTCGGTCTAGAACCTCCCTGGCCAGCTGTCATTTTATGAGTGACAGAAGCAACTATCATGTGCAACAATCAATAATCTGAACATCCCCGGATCTGGGTCGATGGTCGCACTGCTCATACACACACAAGGCCTTGTATCGTGAGGTTGTCTAAGACGCGTGAGGGAGGCAGAGACAATGGAAAGCATTATTGGCCGAAGGACAGGTTCATGCAGCGCCGAGGCGTGATGTAAGCCATGTGGAAAAGAAAGATGAACCACTTAATCACCGGTCAGCTTGACATTTCCAAGAACAAAAAAGAAAGTAGCAGTTTTTACAGTATCAGGCGAGCAATTTTGAATCTCAAGTTCCAACAAAATCATGTGGTGTTCACCCACAAAACGACTTGACAGCTTAACGGCCACCCAAGCAAGCCACGGAGCCATGAGTCGTGTTCCTTTTTTTCCACCCAAATTGTGTAACACATGCCGACAAGCGAGACATGCATAGAGTGGCGACTCGAGGCTGATTCAAGCCATTCAATAATTTCAGCACAAGGTGAGAACGCTAAGTTGACTTCTCTCCGTATGTACTAGGGGGACGGAGGTAGGACCGATATGTAATGTTGAGGAGGACCGCTGTGTCTCAGGGCTTCCTCCCTCAACTGTTGGCACGCTGAAGCACAGTATAGATGTACACTGTAGATGCACATATGCCGTGGCCGATAGACAGATCGAATGCTTTCTTTTTTCTGCCGTCCTGTGCAGTTTGGATCTTGCATATTTTGCGGGGCGGGATATGCCCTGTATTGTGCTGTAATGTGTAAGTATAGCAAGTATGAAAAACGGGAAAGATTCTCGAGGCGAGCAGGCAAGTGGGCAAGTACAAGCAGCAGAAACATGGGATCGCGGGGTGTTTCTCAAGCAGTGCCGGGGCGCGCTTTGTCTTGGGTGGTGGCGGTGGTGACTTTGTCTTTGTTCGTGAGCCCTTTTCAGCTAGAGTCCGATCGTGTTTACCTCGATCTAGCTAGATGCGACCGAGTTTAAACTTACGAGCAATGACAAGTACAGGCGCCCAGGAAACAGCGCTTGGGCGTCTGTTTGGATCAGGTAAGTATAGCACAGGACAGTAATATAACACAGCACAGCACAGTACAGTACAATATTCTTGTCCGCCAAGGATCCGCATGGGCCGTGGATGAAAGTTGGCTGATGCAGGTCGAGGATCAGGATATGGATCGAAGTCCGTGATCTTGGCTGCCATCGCACCATACAGTGACCCTGTTTATCGCTACGGGAAGAAGAAAACCACGCTTTGTGAACCTTGCACGCCCTCACGGATCTTGCAGCGTTAGGGTATGTGCCTCCAGGGTTCAGGGTCTCCCCCGCCCCCCCCTGGTTCCACGCTAATCACGGACACGTTTCTTCTGATCGGGGCTGGGCTTACAGCACCAATCCTGTGCCTGTAACAGTACTGACTCCTCCTCTGCTGTAAGTAAGTGAACTACGTTAATCCTGTCCCTGTCTTTGTCCTGTACATCCACTGCTGTACTCCATTGTACCCTCCCGTACCTTCCTGCACTTGCTGTGCCTAGCGCGGGCATGGGACACCAGCAAAGCAAGTCAGCAACAACGCCGCCCAACAGGGTCCCGGGGCTCCTTGTCACGGCATGGCAGCTCCTGTCTTGGTGCTTGTCCTCCGAAGGTCCTTTCTCTCTCAGCGGTATCTTAGCATTCTCGCTCCGTCGGCACAGACGCTCGCTCGGTCGCTGCTGGCTGCTGCTGCTTGCTGCTGGTTAAATTGTCTGGTCTCTTGTTCAACCAAGGCGACTGATATTGCCCATTCTTTGTGTCCTTGTTCTTTACATTTCTCGAAGCTTGATTGTCCCCATCCGATGCACCCCCTTGGCTTGCAACGTGTGATGGAACTTTCGCGCCTCCAAGTGCCTAAATTCCTCGGGATTTATTTGAGCCATAATCAGTAATCCATCCGCACAGCTCTCATCCTCCTGTCCTTACTAAGTAACTGGACCTGACTTCTACTATCAGAAATGGATCCCCTATGGCTCCCTTTCTCGGCCCCTATATCCCCTGCTTGCCATGCGGCAAAGCCCCCTAGGCCACACCCCCCTCCCCCCCTACGAAAGTACTACAATAAGTAACGAGAATCTAAAATAGTGGCTGGCATCCCTAGTCGAACCGGCTCTCGCTCTGGGAATCCAAAGCCCCACAACCCACCACGATACCCACTATCACAGTACAGTACAGTACTGTAACCATCAAACCCCTAACCTTTTTGCCAAACCTGCCCTAAAGAATCCTCCGTTGACCACCCGCCCTCTTTTTCAGATCAAACCACAAACCACCACCCCATCTCCAGTCTCCAATCTCTAATCTCCATCTTGCCCCCCCATTCAACTCTATCTGGACGACAAAGCAGGTCGGTTTTTGTCAATTGGGGATCTGCTTCGTTGCCAGAATTCCATTCTCAGGTCGCGATAGTAGTACCGGCTCACCCTCGTTTATTAGCAGTACTCTTCCGCCCACCACCCTTCTAGAAGCTTTTTGCTGGCCGTGTCTGTGCTGATCGAATCTTCATTCTTCATTCTTCACCACAATCGATCCATATGTCCCAAAGCCCCCCACAAACCACCATAACAAATCCCGCTGTCATGAGCACTGAACAACATTCGTCTCTGCCTGCAGGGCTGGCCGGCGTATTAAACAGACCAGATGAGCAGCGAGATTCGGCATATTATTCCAACATGGACGCTTCGTCTAAGCGTAAGAATCTTCCGCTTGCGACACCAATTTCTGTACACTGACCTTCAACTAGATACTTCTGTTCAGTCTGCGAATGGAAACAATGTTCTTACGCCTCCTTCGACGTATCAATCGTCAACAGCAGACCACACTCCGTCTCCCATCAACACCTCCATGCTGAACCAACCCCTCCCCTCACCAGGCTCAATGAGTGTGGCCTCAATGGTATCTCCCACGGCAGATCAATCCATGCTCCGCCGCTTAGATCGACAATCATACGAATCAGGGACCGTGAGCGCGGGGTTGCATAATTATGATGCGGATTCTCGAAGGCAGAGCGTTAACTCAACGGTCGCGCAAGGACTCGGAGAGTTGAGACTCGCTAGCTCGCCATATGCCAGCAACAACCAGTCGACCACTTCAATCCAGTCTACCTTGCAGCAGCAGCGCAATCCAGGTGGTGCGGAACGAAACTCGCTGGGTCGGTTCTATTCGAATGGCCAAACCACGCCAGCTCAACGAACGAGCATACCGATGAGCTTGCCAGACCCAATATCACCTAAGGGCCCAAGAGCTCCTATCATTGCTCCAGCGATTACTGGGCCGGCGCAGGGAAGTATCGCTCGTGCCCCAGAAGCTATTCCAGGTCAAGCATGGGCATTTCCCGAAGAACCCATCCAGCAACTCAACTCTAGAGCAAGGCCTAGCGCGGAGCCCATCAATCGTCAAGGTACCTCTTTCTTGGACTCAAGACGAAGCAGTTTCGCGGAGTCAATCGCTAGTAGTCAATATACTACAGAATCGAGGTATCCTCCTGGACAACGCAGACTGGAAGAAGGTGTACCTGGTCAAGACTACCAGAGATTATCACGTGCCTCATCAGAGCTGCAAAATGTATCAACGCATCACCACAGTCTACAACATAAGCAGGTCAGCGACCTGCAGAGCGAATCTGGTTCTCCAAGCAGCAGCCAGCCATATTCTCGAACACCAGAGCTGAGAGTTTCTCATAAGCTTGCCGAGCGAAAGAGACGAACTGAAATGAAAGACCTGTTTGATCAGCTGCGTGATTTGATGCCGCAAGAGCGTGGCTCCAAGGCTAGCAAGTGGGAGATCTTAACCAAAGGTATGTATCAGGCCATAAATAAGGATCTCCAGTACTAACGATCCTAAGCCATCGCTGAGTATACCCGTCTCAAAGAGACACTTGAAAAAGACCGAATTAAGATGACGACTATCACCAAAGAGAGGGATGATCTATATCGTGAATGTAACAACATGCGGGTTGAGAATGCTCAGCTTCGCGGTGAGATGGCACGCATGACCGGCGGTGCTGGCTATCGTGGTGATCATGTCAATCGGGAACATGAGCGTATGATTGATCCTAATCATCCTCACTATCAAGGATCTGCTCGCATTCCTCCCTCCGAGCAGCTGCCCCCGCTTCGTATGCAGAGCGGACCATCTTCGGAGTCCATGAACGGTATTCAGTACCAGAACGCACCTCGTGTTGGGTATCATCAGTTCTAAATAGATGGTGTCTCTCACGGCTTAGCAGCAAGACTGTAGTCAAGCTCGAGTCCGCTCATCTCGAGGCATATGTGTGTTAATCAATCGCACCGCCTGCCCGTGGAGCATCATGACGTTCTGAAGCATTCGATTCATGCGTTTGCTTTCTCGATGAAGCATGTTATATCACCTCTTGAGGCCCGCTCTCCAGATTACAGCAGTGGGCCTCTTGTACGATTAGACCACCTTCGGTTATTTTCCTCTGTTTTCAACTGTCTGGGATAGTCTCATATTGGGCCGGTACTTTCCTTTAAATACCCGCCGTAGATCTACATATATATCTGCTAGGTGGCGCTTTCGACTTCGCCATCGCTCGGCTCGGGATGTAGCTTCGGGACGCGAATTTTGATCTTTATTTCCTTTGTATCCAATAAAAAGTATGGGATTGGTGTCCGACATAATCGACTATCGATTGGTGGAATTGGTTGTCTGCATGGGATGACAACTGGCGTTTTCTCTTTATCATTATACCCGCGATTTTCTTATCCTTTCGATTCAAACCACCTTCGATCGCTCGAAAGAGTTGGACAAATCTGGAGTTCATATTGGAAAGGATATTTTCTATTGGGGGATATTGCACGGGACGGATCGGTTGTGGATGGGAAAAGATATGGATGGGCGTTGCCCTAGGGGGAGCATCATGCTGGGAATTAATCTCAAGGATATTCATGGATTGGGATAATACGGTGATGTTATTTAAGTAACGAACGTCTGTACTATGTTGCGATGCGCCCTGGGCTTTTGCTGCTTAGTGGGACCGTCTGGAAAAAAGGGGGGTATTAGCAACAATACAGAAATGAATGAGCATTGAGCATCTTAAAGCTTATCCTTTTTAGAGTGACAATAGGTTGTGCTCTTTTTGTTTACTGTTCATTATTTGCGGTGAGCTCGTGCATCCAGGTGAATATTATGGTAGGAACATCATATTAGGTACCCACATTAGAAGAAATACTGAAATACCGCACGCAGGCTACGAAATATCCATTTATTGATCTCTCTATGGTTAGAGGTGCTAAAGTTACAAATGATTTTCCTTGCTACAACGTAAACTCCATATTTTGATGGCACATCATAAGGGGCTTTTCGATTGATCCCCCCCAAACCACGTCTTAAACGTGACCCCACCCATTATCATACAGAATTTGCATCTCGTTCACCAAACACTCCACCCCAGGTTCTTTCCTCATCTCATTCATTTCCACCTCCCTCATCCCTCCCTCATGTCCCCCTTTCCTTCCTCCCTTCACCCACTTGTTGACTCTCCGTCTGATAACAGCATTCTCACTCCACAGCGTCAAACGCCCTATCCAGCGCGCCCACCTGTTTCCCCAGATTCCCACGATTACATCCCAGTTACTGGGCCAGCTGTGGGATGATGGGTTGATCCGATCATAGTTCGGGATGCTGTAGCTCACGCGGACGTTCGGGTTCAGCCACACCCCTAGCTTCTCACTCAATGGGTTATCGGCGTGTATCAAGCAGCACTCCGAGCCTTCGACATGCCAGCTTGCCAAGCTGTCGCTGATGCCGCGAAATTTGAGCGGTTTTGCTCCGTAGAACGGCCGCGATTCAAAGACCATCATCCCGTTCCAACACGACTTGACGGGTACGGGCGACATGGAGCGGAGAGCATGCAGGGACGGCGAGGAGCGGAAGTAGGGATAGGACTGTGTGGCGGTTTTGTAGCCGTAGACGTCTCGCAGGGCGAAGGTGTCGTAGTAGCTGGTCGGCGAGGAGTGAAAATCTAGCGCGCAGGCTGCAGCGTAGGATCCGTGATTCGTATCCAGCAAAGTCAGCACGTCCTCGGTGGTGAACACGACGTCGTTGATCCAAAGCACTTTATCGTAATGATGCTTTGTATCCTGAAACAGAGGCTCCATCACCCTATTCCTCTCCGCTGCGAGGTACGGTATGCGCCGCATTTCCCACCCGTCAAAACCGGCTTTGCTTTCTGGACGTCCGGTATACACCCAACCTTTCCGTTGGCCGGCATTTGGGAGGGAACGCAGCATGTCGAGCTGCTCGTCGTGGTTTATACCGGTGAGGATCCGGTGTGCTACGCCCATCCTCTCGAGGTCGGATTGCAGGTCCAGTAGGGCGCCTTTCGTATCGTCAAAGCTCCCGCTCTCCATGATTGAGATAAATATATTTGAGGGCCCAAGATCGGAAATAAGCTGTAAGAGCGAGTTAGTATATGAGAGTCGAAGGATGTATCTGTATAATGGTCAGTCACGTGACCTACAGGCAAATGATGGTTGGAGGTACTCAGTATTGCGAAACATTGAGGCGATGAATATCTTTTGATTTGGAGGAGCAGTTGCTAAGGTTACTCGTGTTAGAGGCGGCCGGGTGTGAGTATTATAGATGGCGTCGAGGATGAATAGGAAAGACATTAGGAAGATCAAGGGGTGTGGCCGGAAATATCTTCGCCGGAAGGAGCGTGAGATATAGAGCATTTCGAGGATCTGGTAGACAGATAACTGGCGATGCTAAACAGGAAATCGTCTTTCGCGGATGGCCAGGCCATGTCAGGTCAAGTGTATGCGATTTAGATCAGCTTTTTTTCTCCCCCTTGGAGATTGACTGACTGTCTGGCGATAAGATTGCTGAGGTTAATATGTAATTTTAGTTCAGCAAAGTAAGAAAGAGCTAATGTCGAGAAAACAGCGAAATCACCACTGTTGCTCTATTGAGTGTCGTCTACGCTGTTGAAGTCGTGATTGAAATTCTATGCCGGTTGAGGTTTACGGTAAGTCGCAAATGATTGGCGGGCTAGTCCAACATCATATTGTATCCACTTTTCTTAGCTGTCCAAGACTTAGACTACACCCTACTTCCAGCTTGGAGTCTATCGAATTCTATAATGCTCGGGTTGATAAATCTGCTCTTGAAATCAGACTTTGTAGCGTTAGTATGAAATGCCATGTTTGCCTTTAGATAGATGTGCTGACAACCGTGAGAAATCCGAACCTAAACTTCACCTGTTGACAGACTAAAGGAAGTCAACGATCATCATATATCTGAAATGTCTTTTCTTTGGAATTAGGGGCCATCAGTTGCTACCCCTTATGTTGATTGAGTAGAGAGTATGTACCGATACCCTTAGATTTATGAGATAAACTGTCCGGCTTGCCCTTATATCTGTTCCTTTGAGCAACATTGCAAAATCATACCCAAAGTGGACATCTCACCCAAGATGGTCTTCTTCCTCCGAACTGCCACTTGGAAACACACTGGAGGGAATTGCCGAGGAACAAATTGAATAGCCTAGTAGGTCTACGAAATTAAATGAGTTGCCGATGGATGTTCCGGATATGATATTGAATATTGTCTATGATCAAGAAGCGTCCCGGTTACGCTGTCGTTGTTCACGGCTTCGCACCTCATATGTGACGCTAAAAGCAACAACTCTGAGCACCATATAGCCAATACTGCTGTTCTTCGAGCGACCTGCTCAGCCTTTCATGCCTGGGCTCGCTTCCGCATGTTCAGTATGACGGCTAGATATGTGGATCAACCTCTCGGATTTGAAAGTCTTCAATACGGACTTGGAGGAATTTCTTCCAGCGAAACCTCAAGCGGGCTTTTCGGCGATTTTCCAGAATTGAAGTAAGCAGGAATTGGATGGCAGCTTGGAATATGACACTCCATGTTCCGAATATGGAGTTACTGGACCCATTCGAAACTAGTCGAACACATGACATTGTCTTTGTACCGCTGCATGAGCCACGTTAGGCACTGTTGAAGGGATGTAATGGGCATTACCCCCACAAGCCGGGCTTGTATGGGGAGAAGTCTGTATTGAACTGTAGGAGCCGGAAATGACACTTTTCAAACACGACTAACCACAAGCAAATATAACACAGTCCCTACCACTTCTAGGATGACACGCAAGAAACTAACTTGGAACATTGAGCGTGATGGCGGTGAGTAATAGAAAGTGGTTTCCAGAATGATGGATGTGCGTTGGAATGTCTTCAGCTTTATTACAACTTGTGAGTTGAGACTACTGAATTTGGGATAGGACTTGATGAGAAAGGATAGGAGCGTGATTTTTGACCTGGCAGTGCGAGTTCAGCGCGTGAGTATGTACTCAGAGAATATATTTGCAGAAGCGTAGGCTTCGATTATTCTTCTGCTAGGGGGAGAGAATAATATTTCTAATTCATAAGGGTCAGGTGTACAAATAGAATATGCTTTGTCTTCGCTTTTGTCTAAACGTAATATCTGGAGCTGGGGTATGTAGACAATGAAGGAATACACCGAGTAACTATGAACTCATCAAGATCGATGCCACTTGACGAGTATGAATGTTCTTGTAACTGTTTGTATGATGACATAAGGATGCCAAGAGCGCGCCTTGGGAAAGGAGGTTCCCCACATAAAAGCTCAAAAAAGTCTAGCCCGGCACGCTAAAAGTCAAATGATTTTGCCAATGTCCCGTCATTTTTTCCTCCAGTACAGAAGACAAGTTCAACACATCAAGTTCATCAACCTTGAACAAACATTCCATTTCCCCTTTCGCCTCAGTACAAGTTTTACGGCAGTTCATTCCTTGTACGATCTTCTCACGACTTATCCGCAATCATGTAAGCTATAACCAATTAATTCTTGCTAGAAAGCACATACTAATGCAAAATCTGCAAAGGCACTTCGTCCGCCGTGCAGCTCTCCGTGCTGCTTCATCAGGTCCTTCCGCCTCGTTTGTATCAAAATCCCGCTCAATCAACACATCCTCTCCATTTGCTCTGCGGTCAAAGACACAACAGGCCGTCACACCATCGGTCTTTAGAAGATTTGCCCACGAAGACGCCGAGTCAAAAGTCCAGTCTGCTGATAATGAAGATACGGGTGCTATTCGATCAGCTGTCAACTCTGCTAGTGAGACCACTTCGACATATGCTAGCAATGCTGCTGAGAGCATAAGTCAAGGTATTGAGCAGGCCAGAGATGTGGTTGCGGATGGCGCTCAGGAAATTGGTGCTGCTGCTGGCTACAACTCTGCTCCAAGAGAGCGACGTCAGTTCAGTGATTCTCGTGCGCCAACAAGCTTAGGTTCCCGCGTCGGTGAATATCAGCGACATCAGAGAAAAGAGGATAATCATCTTTCTCCAACTTCTTCCATATATATTGGGAACTTGCTCTTTGACGTTACTGGCGCCGATCTTGCGAAAGAATTCTCGGAGTATGGAACCGTTAAGTCAGCCATCATTGCACAAGATTCAAGAGGGTTGAGCAAAGGGTTATTTTTGATCTCCCCGGACAAATTGATGCAAACGCTAATCGAATCACTAGTTTTGGATATGTTGAGTTTGAGACCACTCAGCAAGCTACTGCCGCAATTGAGGCACGCCACCTGACTGTTTTTGAGGGCCGCCGCCTGATTGTCAATTACATGGCAAAGACCCAGCGTGACCGCTCGCCGAGCGAGCCGTCCAAAACACTCTTCATTGGTAATCTTGCTTTTGAGATGTCTGATGCCGATCTCAATAAGCTCTTCCGCGAGATCCGCAATGTCATCGATGTTCGGGTTGCCATTGACAGACGCACTGGACAACCAAGAGGGTTCGCTCACGCAGACTTTGTTGATATCGATAGTGCTACCAAGGCCATGGGTCAACTCGCTAATAAGGAGGTTTACGGACGAAAGTTGAGGGTGGACTTTAGTGCTGGAAGCCGTAATCGTGGGACGATCGACAACTAAACCTATGGTAGAGCATAAATAGAAGTTTCTCGACTAGGGCAGGGATGTAAGAGCCTGGATGAGGTTGGGGATGCTGGACATGTAAGATCAATGGGAATCAGATAGGCTGATTTAGAAGTGGATGGGGTGTGTATTAAAAGCTGCGGGATATCATGGATGCTCTTTGGGTCTAAACTTTTTGTTTCTTGTCTTGATGCCCTTACGCATTTAGAAACGATTGTAACATAAGGGTTTGGGCAGGCGCAGGTAGATGATTGAGAAAACTCAGACATAATTCCGCTCTTGATTCTCATACATGATAATTTTGGTACTAGTAGGCTGGCACCGACGGTAATTTAGCCAGGAATCCAAAGAGTTTCCATTAGATGCATCGCATGGGAAGCGAGCGCCAGACGTCTGTCATTTGTTCCTAAATGAAATCTTGACTCATAGATCGCTTTTAAATCAGATGAGATGATACTTACCTACCAGCCTACATGTGAGTATGAGGATGGGCTTTTCAAATATTGCCTCGGCGCGAGGTTGCCACGGAACCCCAAACGTCAACCTTCCAAACCCCACATGCATGCTGACGAAGGTGCCCGGCTGGCCTCCCCTCTTTTGATATAATTTGACAACAACCACAATCAGACACGTACATTCACCACAAGAGAGATATCTCTGCACCCTTTCTTTTTTCTGTATAGTAATTCTTTACGAAGCCGCATATAAAACGAATCTTCTTTGGTCTAGTTCTGCAGCAAATCTTCTTGCAAGTGATAAAGGGCATTCCTCCAATATTCCGACGCCTTCCATATCTATCTCTTATAATGTCATTCATGGGTGGCGCCGAGTGCTCGACAGCTGGGAATCCTCTAAGCCAGTTTACAAAACATGTGCAAGATGACAAGAGTCTGCAGAGAGATCGGCTGGTGGGAAGAGCACCTGGAGGTAGCATGCAGGGTATGCGCACCTCCAATATGAATGGTAATCAGGATCATGTAAGTCTGAGCTTCTATTGGCGAACTCTCTACTAACACGCCTTGTAGATGATGAATGATTTTATGCAACAAACCGGACAGATGCCAGAAGCATTCGCCATGCAACACAGCCTTCACCAAGAGCCACTAATGAGAGCTGGGTCGGCATCTCCAGGACTGAATGGATGGGCAAACGAATTTCGTCCAGGAGTCGAAGATCAGGCGCGGATGGAGGCTGCGTTCCAAGCCCCTAAAGGTGCAGCCTTTAGCCCAGCAGACTTTGCGCGATTTCAGCAGATGAACCAGCAGTCGGCGAGGGCAGGAAGTCCGATGGCACAAAATATGGGCTATCAACCACAAATGGGCATGAACAGAATGGGGATGGGGATGGGGATGGGTTATGGTGGTATGGGAATGGGTATGGGCATGATGAACCGACCGTACGAGATGGCACCAAATATCTCACAACAGGATCTAAAAGGAAAGGGAAAGATGGTTGAGCTTGATGACGAGCATTGGGAAGAGCAATTCAAGAAAATGGATTTGCAGCATAAGGAACAGGAAGAGGCTATGGCTGCAGAGGCAGAACTTGATCAAATGGACAGGTCAGTCCTTGAATCCGAAACGAATGAATTTGGTGATTTTGAATCTATTTGGAGAGGAATACAAGCTGAGAAAGCTGCCGCTAGGGACATGATTGCAGAGGAAAATATCCTGGATGGCATGAGCATGGACGATATATATGCGAAAGGCAATTTTGATCAGTGGGATGGATTTGATAGTATAGGAACCCATCAGTCTCCATTCAGGGATCCACAACTAGGAGATTACATGTTCGAGCAAGACAACAAGTTTAGAGACGTCACCAATCCTTTCGAGGAGGGCGTCAAGATTATGCAAGAGGGTGGAAACCTTTCTCTTGCAGCATTGGCATTTGAAGCCGCATGTCAAAAAGACCCACAACATATTGAGGCTTGGGTTCTTCTTGGATCTGCTCAAGCTCAAAACGAGAAAGAGAGCCCCGCAATTCGCGCTCTAGAGCAAGCTCTTCAGCTTGATCCGAGTAATCTTACCGCCTTAATGGGACTGGCAGTATCATACACAAACGAAGGTTACGACAGTACTGCATATCGCACCTTAGAACGATGGCTCTCTGTCAAGTACCCGTCAATCATCTCACCAGACGCCTTATCCTCAGATGCCGAAGTCGGGTTCACGGACCGCCATCAGTTACATGAGAAGGTTACGGATCTCTTCATCCTCGCGGCTCAACTCTCGCCAGATGGGGAGCACATGGATCCTGACGTACAAGTTGGTCTCGGTGTTCTATTCTATGGGGCTGAAGAGTATGATAAGGCAGTAGACTGCTTTACTGCTGCTTTGGCATCCACAGAGCAAGGCACCGTGAACCAACGCGATCAGCTCCATCTCCTACAAAATCGGCTGGGTGCAACGCTCGCTAATTCTGGCCGCTCAGAAGAGGCAATCACAGCATACTCTGAAGCGTTGACTTTGCGACCAAATTTCGTCCGTGCGAGATACAATTTGGGAGTCTCGTGTATAAACATTGGATGTTATGAGGAAGCAGCAGCTCACCTGCTGAGAGCGCTGGAGATGCATAAGATCGATGAAGTCGAGGGACGACAGAAAGCGAGGGATATTCTTGGCGGTGGAGCAAGTGATGCGGAGCTTGATGGTATGATTAGTGCGAACCAGAGCACAAATCTGTACGATACATTACGGAGGGTATTTAGTCAGATGGGACGCAGGGATCTGAGTGAACGGGTGGTCGTCGGAATGGACGTACAGAGCTTTAGAGGCGATTTTGACTTCTGAGCGGCGAAGTTCAGATGAGCAACAGTGGAGGAAATAAGATGAAAAGATGCTTTGGCTAGCACGTAAATCTACATAGACAACTCATGATAATGCAACGAGATTCACAAACGAAACTTTTGTATTTCCTTTGCTCCGAGTCGATCTTTCTAAAGGTCCGTTTGATAGCTCTGTATATAAATTGTCATATGTGTTTGAAATCATTCACTTGGAATTGCCAGAAATAGATCAGAAAAGCAGTAGATTCGTGTTCTCATCTTCTGTTTACAGTCATAAGCATACGTAATGACCAAAGCCAGAACTACCCACGTTGTTCATTCTAAAAAGAGCCTCTGTGCCATTGGTCATGCCGCGGCAAGACCCACCAATATAAACATTTAACATCAACTTTTCCTATCAAGCCAAACGCCACATTCAGCAATAGGCGTCCCCTTTTCTATCCTCTCCCCCTCTTGGAATTCTCGACCTCCCCTTGAGACTTGTAACGACTCATGGACTTTAACCACACTGCCGTGGCTCGCTACCCAAAACTTGGCAATGGCCTTAAAGCCACACGTGATCTCGCACCTGGAGATGACATTGTCAGAATCGATGAACCGTATCTGATTATTGTTGAGAAGGCGGCTTTGAATTTGGTTAGTAATCGCTTGTCTCTTGAACCCGGATGATTAAAGAGCTGATTGTGAGTAGGTGTGTTCACAGTAAGTTCTCTGTAGGGATGTTGATAGAGCACTGCTGTGACTTTGAGAGGTTGGATCAGATAGAGTTCAAGCTGATGGCTAACAGGTGTTTGCACGAGAAAGAGAAGCTACAGAGATGCACCGGCTGTAAAGTGGTATATTACTGCTCCAGGGCCTGCCAGTCTATTGCGTGGAGAGAAGGACATAAACTTGAGTGTCCAATCTATCAACGATTACCAGATGTGTTACCTACAGAGGTCGTTCCCCATTCTTAATCCCACAATCCTCATTTCTGGCCATAAAAAACCACACTGGAGCAAAAAATATCACTAACCTAACTTAGGTCCGCGGTGTAATGGGCTTGCTTCTGAAAAAGAAGTTCGGACTCAAACCAGACCTTCGATGGATAAGCCTAGAAGGACACGCACCCGCATTACGCAGAACGGGAAGATGGGACGATATTGTCCTCCAAGCCAAAGCCGCGGTCGAGTTTAGTGGAAGCCCGGCTCGCTGCATTGAAACGGCTGTTGAGTTTCTATGTCGTGTATGTACTACCTTGTGTTTCACTTCTGGAAGGGACGAATCCACAAGTATAGATTTTGTGTGATCAAAGAGAGTGACTGTATTGTGGTGCAGATATGGGAGCGGATGTAACGCAAGACGAGGTGATGCTGATGGTGAACAGATGGCTGCAAACGCGTTCCGTGTTACGCTCCCAGAGGCCACAGAGACGGGATTGTGTTTTGAGCCGGTCCTGGCGATGGCGAACCATGACTGTGATCCTGTAAGCTCTCATGCGGGGATGCGAGGATTTATATTGCAGGCTAGATTGGGATATACATCTAACTTGGGTAATCATAGAACGCATTCGTAATGTTCGACGGCCGCAAAGTCTTTCTACGAACCCTAAACCCAATCAAGCAGGGGGAACAGATCTTCATCTCATACATAGATACTGTCCTACCACGAGATACTAGTGAGTGTAGCAAACTTATACCGCTGGTGTATGGCTAATGAAGCGGATAGGACTCGCCGACCTTCAAGCCTCATACTTCTTTACCTGTACCTGCCACAAATGCACGTCAGATTCAGGCACATACACGACGTTCATCCGCGCGTTCCCGCCAATCTCCTATCCTCGACTGGATCTTTTCGTTGATCCCAAGTCTTTGGATCTAACGCATAACCTTGAACCATGGGCAGACAAAGTTCAACAGGTCTGGGAATTCCATATCAAGAATTCCTTTGGTCCTGTTAGTTCTTCCCTATTTCTCCTCCTCACTCGTGATCTGAACATGAGATGGCTAATATGACAGGCACTTATTATGTTACTATACATTTTTTTGAACTACGATATCTACCGCTATCCGCAGCCTATCCATCCGCATCGTGTACATACGCTCTGGCAGATCTTTCGGATCATGAAGATCATCGCACAAACCGCAGACGACGAACAGCTTGTGAAAAACGCAGCTTGTGTCCCGAGAAATCTCATGGTGGACTTTGATTATATATCCGGTGTCCAGGTAATCCTGATCCTGATCGTAGGTCCTCCATGGCTATTTCCGTCGTGGGATGACGCTGATGGGCATAGATGGACCTAGCACCCAAGTCCCATGGTGAGAGCTCGAAGTTTGTACAGGATATGCGCGAGGAACTGGCGTTCGTCGAGGGGGTTCAGAGACAACGAGGAAGTCCCCTCGGGGAGAAGTTTAAGGAATGGGTACGTATAGTTTCGTCTAGTTGGTCTTGGCAAAGTATTGTCTAGGAGAAGTTGTTGACAAATCGATCTAGGCACATGATGAACATGCAGAAGGACAAGGATACGCGAGGAAGATCTTTGAGGGATTAAGGGAATTGGCGGGTTATGGGACGAAGCTTGTTGATGAGGTTTCGTAGGGAGACTAGAATGTAACAAAGGGGACTTAGACTTGATAGTAACGGGGAGCCAAGTGTGTCTATCAATGAATATTAACAAATGAAACT
Organism: Chalara sp. BL73; assembly: GCA_918026815.1. Lineage (NCBI taxonomy): Eukaryota > Fungi > Ascomycota > Leotiomycetes > Helotiales > Chalara > Chalara sp. BL73. Next base: position 509,130 of record CAKJVC010000123.1, read on the forward strand.
GAATGAGGAACGGAAGAAGCATATGGCCCACGTTGTGCAAGATAATAGCTTTTGAGGCTGCTTCCGAAAAGTGGATTTCGTGCTTACAACTCTCCAAGCGCATGGTCTTAAAAACATTCACAGTGCAGCAAACCCAGGTTAGGATATCTTTAGGCTTGTTGATTGGCATTCACCCTAAGTCATCCTTTAACGCTTGAACAACCAATCTTTCTCGCTCTGCCAGCTTCTGTTTTCTTTTCTCCTCCTCATATTCACTCGGCACCTCGTCGAACTCTGTATGCATACACGCCGAGAACCTCTTATGCTACTCTATGTTAGCTTCGCTTCCAATTTCCGTGGAAGAGAAAAGGGATACTCACACGGCGAAAGTCTTTTCCAATGTCGAATCCCATTCCGCATACGCCACATCGGAAAGGCATTACACGGCTTAATGTCGTGGGGTCGGGGGTACGGAATTTTGGAAGGACGACTCGGAAACTGGTGCCTTTCTCGGTCTGTTAAGTGTTAGTATTTGGATTTGGCGGTTGAGGTTAGTGATGTTGGTGGTATATTCAAATCTGCTTCTATGAGAGGGGCATACCATAGAGCTTCTGGGCTGAGATTTAGCTGTGGATATGGAAGAGGCTACAACGATGGGACCAGCAGCCTCGATAACGGCATAAGGATCTTTGGCTGGAGTGGTCCCTAAGAGTTCTGACGGCATTGGCTTGTAACGGAAGGATCGCTTATCTATCTTCCCAGACACTGTCAATTTATAACCATTCGAATTTCGATGTTTTAGAGATTGTCTAGATTGATCGGATATTCTTGATTTTCTCACGGCGGTTTTTGTAGGGGATGGTGATTGAGATACTTGCTTCTGAGGTTCTATGCTTGGGACAGGCTCCAGAATGGAATTTGATGTGGATTCAACAAATTTAGGAGATAAAGCCTGTTTCTTTATACTTTCGGTATCTGCGGCATCTACGAATGGTGGCTCCGAAGCACGCTTCCTCCGCTTTTGGCTAACATTCTCAAGAGGGCTATGTTCTCGCTTTCGTTGCGCTGACAATTCCCTCTTGGGTCCGGCGGATGTGGCAGCACCTGCAGGATTTTGGGTATGATGCTGCGGCATCTTTTCTATATCTTCATTGGCGCCTCTGCACGTAGCTGCGATTGCAATTGTACCATATTTCTGAGCATCATCACTGTGTAGAAGACCATTTCCATTTACAACCTTCTCGATTTGACCTATCATCTCTGGCTTACTCATTTTGGTATGCGTGATGCCAAATAGCTGACACACCTTGGCGAGTGTCTGTTTATGGGTTGATCCTGTGTAGCTCCAGACCTGGGTCGCACTCAGTGGATGCTCAATTGGAGTTGCGGCTGCCACAGAATGTGACCGTTCGCCTATCTTTAGTTTCAGATCATTATCTCTCACTAGCAAGGGATCTTTTGGCGTAATAAGACGTTCTGGCGTATGTGTGTCTAAGTTCTGAGTACTGTCAGAATCTTGACTATCAGGGACTTTTTGTCCTCCATCTTCCCTTGAAGGGGAGCTAGAGTTTGGAATCTGAAGAACTCTATAGTCAGTATCTGTTCTTAGCCAAGAGGTAAGAGCTTTGAGTACCTGTCGAACCGCAACTACCAATTCTCTGCGTGAGTCACTAGGATAGTTTTCCTTTCGCCAGGCAGACGTTTCGTAGTTGTCTAGATCCACGATCCGAAGGCGCTCCTCTGTGCTGTGCGCAGGCAGGAGAAGAGCACCCGAAATTGTCTCCTCAGACTTATCGGCCTGTACTGCAACCTCCACCTCAATATGTCGACTTATGGCGTCGTTAACATGCTCGTCTTCCTGCGATGCGCCAGCATGTGGCAATGCTGCATTTTCTAGAGAATTTAGGCGTAGTTTTAAATATTCCAGCTCTACTTTCAATGCATCGACCTCGCAGACTTTGTGTTGCACTTTCTGTACGTTCCTTGAAATCTGGTTAAACTCATGGGCTGAAATATCGGGCGCGCTCATTCTTGAATTAATATGATCTTGTTTCTGTTTATATGTGGCGAGTTCATCTCTGAATCCATTTAAGTCTCTTCTGACATCCATTAGATCTTCATCGGCCAAGCTTTCTTGTTGAACTATGGCAATATCTGTTCGTAGTTCATTCATAAAATCTCTGAAAGACTTCATTCCCTTTTCTATTCGATCCACTGCACTGCCGATACGGTCGATATCTTGTCGTTGAAGGGCAATTGCTGCTTCCGCCCACGTTTTGAATTTGTCTGGGATTGCCTGAGTTAGCAAAGAACTTCACACGCCATCTTACACCAACTTACTCAAATCTCGTTGAGTTTTGTCCTGACTTAAAACTCCATCCACTGGGGGTAACATAAGGCTATCAACATTTTTCTTTCCATTCGTAATATATGTGTGAGAACTTCCAGTGACTGGTTGCTCAGAGGGTTCCCTCCTCGGCGTTAAAGATTTCTTTGTACCCGGTAGTGTAAGCGCAAACCTTGCTTGTACGGAAAGTGCAGCTGTTGACTGGGTTTGAGCGGATATGACAGACATATAGGCTAAGCGTAGTAGCAACTGGTGCCTCTTCAACAAGTGTCCACTAGGCGCGCTGTGGCATCGTATACCCAGCACAGTCTTGCATCCTGAACAAGCTAGGTCCTGAAGTACAGTATTTTCAACACGCGAACCTGTTGCAGCCTGATATGCTTCTCCCGTTGTTACAAATCCATCTGTTTGAGTGACGGCAGGATATAGTGGGCTAAAATAGGTACTTCCGATCCCATTGAAGCTATTCTTAAAAGTCCCCAACTCGGTATTGCATTTCAGACAATAACACACCACTTGTTCCATTTTCGGCCCACATAGGGTAATTCCTGTGTATACCATCCAGATCTGAACACTGCATCCAGTATTCCCGGGAAGTTGGCCCCTTAACGCGTCAAGACGCGCTCCAGCGCATACGGCTTAAGTTATGCGCCGATGCACTCACACAGTCGGCAGGGGGCAAAGACGTCCTTGTAGTTGTTGAAGTCAGATATTTGTTACCCAGCGCACACGAATATTCTATTACGGGAGAGGAGAATATTGTTCAGAGTGGTGTAAATAACGATTTAGCTAAGTAGTCCTTGATTGCCTGATGCGGGCCCCGCATTTGACAAACTGGGACTCAGTTGGATGTTGTGTTAAATAAAGTGCTTTCAGCCTCACCCCCCCCGAGCCACATATGGGTCCAGCCACATAAAAGCCTCGTCCCCGCTGCCAAGCCAAGGCAGAGAAATTCAGATGCAGCCTTCTAACGATATTCTTTCAAACGCGACAGAGTACTTCCCTTCCTCGCCTTCTCGCTTATATTTCAGCAGTATTTGGTTCTTACACAATGGAATCCCCCCAGGCCGAGGAGGTCGCTCCCTTCAGCAATTCCGCTGCATCGGATGGTACCAACCGCAAAGACAAAAAGAGGAAGTGGGATTCTGTCGATGCAAACCTAGCCACCTCCAAGCTTGGTATGGACTCAATCCCATCTCTGCTTCGCCAGCCAGAGCTCCCAGAGTTCAATCTGACATCTGAAAGACCCCCCAGTCAAGATGCTGGATCTCCCGCTTCAACCAATGGTGATAGCAAGGACGAATGGCAGACTGTGATAAACGCGCGACCATCGAAGAAGGTGAAGAAGATACCCAAAAAGCACTCGAACAATTATCCCCAGATCAAATTCTCTCCTGATTCTAGATTAAATACTCAACTCAAGATTAGTGATCTGCAAAACTTGGTCTTATATATTCTGGCGGATGGAACCTCTCCTCAATTTGTCTCCGTTCGACATAGAAATGAGATACGAAAGGTGGTTGTTCTGATGGTGCCTGGTCTGGAAATGGAGATGTTCAAACTGGAGCGAAAAGAAGCAGAGTATAAAAGGCCCAACGTCAGTTCTCCAGAGTACTACTATCCCAGTAAATTGAAGGAAGACGAGCTTCCCTTATCTCTCAAACCTTTTGCAGAAATTTTTGAGCATATCTGGCCCGTTAAGACACCCGGCGATGACAAATATGGAAAGATGCACTCTCCGCTCCATGCTATGCTCACGGCGCCTATGCCAAAGAGTAAGGAGGAGAAGAAATGGAATGGTGGAAAGAACGGCAAAGGGAGAGGCGTCTCCCAAGCCAAGGAGCCCGAAGGTTGGAAAAACACTCGAACTCGAGTCACGGAGTTTATTCATGATACAGAAGAGCTTCTCGAGAATGACTACACCCTTCATCCTGCCGCTTACATCGCCAAAGAGCAGAAAGCCGCTTTGATAGAACACCGAAGCACCACAGGAAGCTCGACGGATGAAGGATGGGTGGATACATCAGTGACCAACTTTGAAGAAGGCGTCATACCAGAAAAGGATATTGAAGATGGAAGCATAACTGCAGGTAAAACAATCCTTGCTATGGATTGTGAGATGTGCATGACTGGAGAAAAGGAATTCTCTTTGACTCGCATAAGCATTGTAGGCTGGGATGGCTCTGTGGTGCTGGATGAGCTCGTTGTACCAGATAAACCCATTGTCAACTATCTTACTCAGTCAGTAAATCCATCACGGGCAGTCGAATGAACTAATTATAACTCTAGGTACTCTGGCATCACGGAGAAGATGCTTCAAGGTGTAACTACAAGGCTCCCAGATATCCAGAAGAAGCTGCAAGACATCTTAACCCCACAGACTATACTCGTTGGTCACTCTCTCAACTCGGATTTGAACGCTCTGAAACTCACTCATCCCTTCATAATCGACACCGCATTAATATATCCTCATCCAAGGGGACCACCTCTCAAATCCTCGCTGAAGTGGCTAGCCCAGAAGTACCTGAATCGAGAAATTCAAAAGGGCGTAAGTGAACTCCTTTTAAGAGCAACCCGCTGGAAACGTCCGTTCCGTGGAATTGATGGTCATGTCGCTGACAATTATTTGCAATTAGCATGGTACAATTGGTCCTGGTGCGGGTCATGATTCCATTGAAGATGCGAAAACTTGCCTCGATCTCTTGAAACAGAAGTGTGAGAAAGGAAAAGAATGGGGAACTGGCGATGCCATGGGCGAGAACATATTCAAGCGCGTGAGTAGAGCAGGTGTGAAATACAAAAATCAAGGAGGATCAGCTGTTCCATCTCCCCTAAGCGGCAAATCTAGCGCTGTCGTAGATTGGGGTGATCCAAAGAAAGGACCGGGAGGTGCAGCTACCTTCGTCGTTGGCTGTAAAAGCGATGAAGAAGTAATGGAAGGCGTGATTCGTGCTGTCAAGGGCGATGTGGATGGGAAGGAGATCCCTGGCGGCGGAGTCGATTTTGTCTGGGCAAGGATGAGAGAGATTGAGGCATTGAAAGGGTGGTGGAACAATAACAGGTCAACTACGGTAGCAGCAAAGAGTTCTGCCGAACTGATTCCTCCATTTGCAGCGCCAGGAACAAAGCCTTTGGCGGCAACACCTGAGGATGAACTCTTTGACACCCCAAGTATTGTCCGAGGAGACGCTATAGCTGCCGCGGAGACGGTTGCGGCGGCTCAAGATGGCTTTCCGCTTTCGAATTCCCTCCCACCTTTTACTACGAGTTCTCCATCCAATCTTATCACAACGACAGCGGCACTTACTGACAGGATCGCCAAAATTCACACATCGCTGCCACCATGCACAGCACTTATCATATACTCAGGCAGTGGTGACCCGCGGGAAATGTCTCGAATGCAGGCTATGCAGTCACAGTTTAAGAAGGAGTATAAGTTCAAAAAATGGGATCAATTGAGTGTTAGGTGGACTGACACTGAGGAGCAAGCGCTGGTATGTTATAACCATGCCTTATAGATTCCAAAGGCTCCATGGGAATCCATTCACATTTACTGACTTGTCACTCTAAACAGAAGCGGGCAGTTGCAGATGCGAGGCAAGGGATTGCATTTATGTGCGTGAAGTGATATGAGGCGCCAAAAGTATGATACCATGGACCCTTATATCCTGCGCGGCTTCTTGTGGCTAGGGACAACTCAGTCAACAAAAGATATACAGACCATGATAGATGACCCAAATTGACTGGAGAGCATATCAACAGCGGCTGAAAAACTCGCAACCTCAAAGCTATTTGTTGAATCCGGTTTTCGATCAACGCTGCCATCCATGCCCTTTGATTGCTTTAAAATGCTACACCTTAGGGGGGAATAAAGTGAGTTTGCGCAAGTGTATTGGTTGGTTTCTTCTTGTTGGCTTATGAACAAGATAAGGCAGTGCGACGAGTCTGCGATGCACAGGCATTGTATGTTACCAATCGTATCTCCTCCAATATGCTTATCAGCATCTCGTTCCATGATCTGCTATCAACTTGCTTCAAGGTAGTACTTTATTTGGCAGCTGGACGAACAGTGGTGGCCCCTCGTGACTCCAATAACTCTACACATTGTGGAGAGGGTAAGGCCTGTAAGTACGGCACATCGGCAAGAGTTCCAGAAGTTCCAGAACCATGAATGCAGTCAATAACCACTCCTATGATCTAAAACTTGTATCAAAGTTCTTTGTCAGCTGCTCATATGAATTAAGCCTTGCTAAGGCGCAAGTGCATCTCTCTATATTAATTTCTCCAAACAGGTAGGACATAAATATTGTATCCGGGTGATGTTGCAACGCTACGTTCTATACGATACACCTCAACAGTTTCCCCATACGATCGACATATTTCCTCACTTTCAACCAATCGTACATTCGACAGTGCGAACTGCCGGATCGGCAATGTGGAAGGTGGGACTGTGTTGTGCAGTTTATTCGGCACAGAGCCCCGTACATACCCCAGTCCTGTGGGATTGCCAAGTACAGAAATCTTATCTCCTTCCCAGTATTCGATATACCTCCGCTCAGATTTTCTTGCAGCGATATTTATGAATTACTACTTACAAGATATTTCGGAGTCTCTTAAAGTTTTCGGCGGCTGACTTGAAATGCTTGCGGGCCAATGGTACAATTAACACAACCCTATTACCAACCAAGCCGGATCTCCCAAGCATTGGCTGGAATTAGAAGGTCGTGACCTGTTGGCAAATATGAAATTGTATATGAATGCAGCCTTGTCCATGGTGCTTGAATGGTTGCCCTCTTAGATCTCGGGAATCTCATCTAAAAGCCACCAGATCAAAAGCCATGATGTTGTTCAACCTCTACGTTCTTGGCCTAGCCGTGTGTGGTACCAGCGTTTTCGCGAAAGAGATGCCGGTGGATGCAGCCTTGGCTGAAAGTCTTTACGATAATGGAAGTCGTCATATGGAGATTATGGCCAAGAAGGAGGTACGGAGCAGACTTTTGATGATTGACCTTTGACGACAAACGCTGATGGTTATCATTATAGAAAACTTGGCGGAAACAACGCATAGCAGGGAACTTCAAGTCCGAGAACTACGAGTCTCTCTCCGCTGCCCTTGCTGTGACTTATCCGGTCAAATGTGTCAGTGGCAAAGCTACTGCCGTAGCTGGCGATGCACTGAACACGTTCAGATGTAAGAACGTAAGCATTCTTCAGGATCACAAGAATTGTTTCAACACTGACCTCCCTAAGATTGACCTGTATGACTTCTTGACTCACGCTCAGCTCGGAAGCAACGGCGGCGAAGGGTCTAGCTCTTGGGGATGGACCGATACAGCCAGTAAACGAGAGTTTATTGCTATCGGTCAATCTGACGGAGCTTCATTTGCCGAGATCCTCCCAACCGGAAGGCTCAGCTATCTTGGGCGTTTGCCACAATACTCCACTGCATCCATTTGGCGTGAGATCCGTGGTTACAAGAACTACATGATCATTGGAAGCGAGGCTGCAAGGCACAATGTCCAGGTCTTTGATATGACCAAGGTAAAACATCACTTTCGTGTTTTTGGGTGAATTATCGATTAATGTTTACTATAGCTTCTCACTGTCAATCCAGCAAGCCCAAAAACCTTCAGCAACTCGGCAGATCTCACTGGGCTCTTCACTGGTCTTCCAAACGGGCGATCACACACCATTACCGTGAACGAAGAGCTGAATTACGCGGTAGCAAACGGTGGTAAGGCTCTGCCAATAAGGTTTATGTTCCTCATGTTCCATGTTGACTTGTCTCTAGCACAACCTCGAAGCAGTACCTGCGCTGGTGGCTTAATCTTCATCGACCTCACTGACCCAGCAAAGCCTACCAGCCCAGGATGTGCATCACAAGACGGCTACGTCCATGACTCTCAATGCCTCGTCTATCGCGGCCCAGATACCGCCTACGTAGGGAAGGACATTTGCTACGGCTACAACGAGGATTCGTTGACAATTTACGATGTCACTGACAAGAAGGCCCCAAAGGTCATTTCCAAGACTTCGTACACTGGTGTCGCGTATGCGCATCAAGGATGGGTTCTTGATAAGCAGAATCAGACTTTCCTCCTCCTAGACGACGAATACGACGAATATGACAAGACGGCCCCTGCTGCGGATGGCCACCCTGTGACATATATTTGGGATATCCGATCACTTGCGAAGCCGAAGCAAACAGGTTATTATAAGTCGGCCTCTTCCTACTCAATAGACCATAATCAATATGTGAAGGATGGTTACAGCTACCAGAGCAATTATGGAGCTGGACTAAGAGTTTTGGATGTCAGAAGCATCCCTAACGACCCAACCGGAAAGGGTGTCACTGAAGTGGCATTCTTCGATGTTTATCCTGAAGATGATGCAAAGACTAACGGCGGTGTGATCGATTTCGTTGGCAGCTGGAGTAGTTACGCGTTCTTCCCTAGTGGGTATATCTTTGTCAATACTATTGAGAGAGGAGGATTTGTTGTCAAGAGAACGGATATCTAGATGGTACCATGATGCGTATATATGTAACCACGGCTTTGAGGGCTGAGAGCTTTAATCCGACTCTTTGTTGTCGAAAGCGGAGAGCGGATGTGAGGGTTGGAATAATGTATATTGCAGATAAAAGGCAACGAGGCTAAATCAAGTCTTCGTCCCGTCCTATTCCTAGATTCTGAGAAATCGGTATATTAATTTATTCTAACATCTGCGGCATGAACCTCATGTTTCAAAGCATGACGCTGGCCTGTTCCAATGCCAGAATTGATGAGCTAACTTTGGATCACTGTACTGAGGACCTCTTCCTGAGCAGGTATTGTTGGTAGCCGGAAATAGTTTAAATGTGTGGTGCCATGCTCTCCAGTACGTCAACATAAGATATAGAGTAGCTTAAGTAGCTGCAGTAGCACCCCTGAGTGTGTCGCTTATCCCACCAATCTTTGCTAGATCAGGAAGGTGATCCATGCAGGTAGATGAGTCGCGAGCTAGCTTTTGTGTTTATACGAGACCCTACGACTCCACAGCGGAAGCTGATCTTGAAACAGTTACTTGTCTTATGTGTTACGGAAATGGTGAGCGATGCGTATTTTGAGTAGTGTTGCCGCCTTAATAGGATTGGTTGTCCAGATCCGGGCAGAGAGTGCTTGTATTAAAGTCCCCCACCTTCCTTGCCGGATCCAAAGACTGATTGTCTCAGTACTGCCTCTTGTTTTTTCACCTGTACCGCTCGGCACCACCAAGCCTAACGGATGGTTGGAAGACCAACTCCAGCTCATCGCTGATGGCCTAGGGGGCCATGAGAGGGACTTCTACCGTTATGTGAAAGACAGCTCTTGGACTGGTGGTGACCAAGAATACTCAACGTTAAATGAAGCGTGGCCATACTGGCTCAATGGCATTGTTCCGCTTGCTTATTCTCTTGATGACGAGAGGCTGAAAGAGCAGGTGAAGGATGGAATTGACTACGTTTTCGAGCATCAGTGGGACGATGGATGGCTGGGTCCCGAAGGGACCGACCAGACGAGGATGTTCTGGCCAAGAACGCTGTTTCTAATGGCTGTCACGCAGTACTTAGAGGCCGAGCCAAAGGAGGCAGAGAGGTTGGTGCCAAATATCTATAAATTTTTGGAGCTGAGTAATGATATGCTCGAGGATGATTATTTGGGCTACGTTGGTCGGGAGGATAGTGCTTTTGATTATCGTTGGGGAATCGTTAGATCTCATGATATGATCTTGAGCTTGCAGTGGCTGTATCAAAAGTATCCTCAGGGTAATGAAGAGCTACTGCTCGATATTATGAGGTTGCTGAATGAGAAGGCGTGGGACTGGGCGTGGTTTTATAGCGAAGAGGTATTCCCCAAAGGAGACCTCGAGCTTGACCCGCCGAAAGACGAAGAACTGTTTTGGTTCTACCATGGGGTCAACTCCGCGATGGGTATGAAGGCGGGTGCAGTGGTGAGGAGGTTCACACATAACGAGACTTTGCTGGAAATTACCAGGAGAGGTGTCGATTGGACATTCAGATATCATGGATCCCCTTCCGGTTCAATCATTGGTAAGTTCAAGCTGACTTTTCTCTTGAAGATTGATTCTGATGGTAGAGCAGGTGATGAACCATGGGTTGGGCTTTCGCCAACCAGAGGATCAGAGCTCTGCACAACTGTAGAAACTATGTATTCACTTACATACCTCTACTCTGCAATTGGTGATAAGAACTTTGCGGATCGAGCAGAGTTGGCCGCTTTTAATGCCTTACCAGCTGCTGTGGATCCAGATTGGTGGTCTCATCAATACGTCACTCAGATAAATCAAGTATGCTATAGAACTATGGTTGTGTATTCGTTGTCGATTGACAGTATTCTAGCCGTTCTCATATAATTTGAGTGAATCTCCATTCAATAATGTCGGCCCAACTGGCCAAATGTATGGGCTCGAGCCGGACTATCCTTGCTGTACAGTTAATCATCCCCAAGGGTAAGTCATTGCAATCTAATCTCTTATTTCCAACCGACGTACTGACTCTAGGAGATTTCCAAAGCTTCTATCGGCAGCATACGTGAAAATTGGGGGAAATGGAATCGGGCATGCCGTATTGCTACCCTCAAGTATTTCAATCACTCTCGATGATGGGAACGAAGTAAGCATTCGCTGTAACACGACATATCCTTTCAGCGGCTCAATCCGATACATCATATCTTCCACCAAGTCACTTGACTTCTATATTAGAGTTCCAGAGTGGGCGGTCTTGAGAACGTCCTATATTGCGATCAACGATGGAGAGAATCTAGACCTTAACCCGGATTTAGTAACAGGGTTCCACCAAGTATTCGTTTCCACTGGGATTACGACTATCTCATACACGATTGATGCAAAAATTGTGATAAAACCACGCGCGAATGACACCGTGACCATATATCATGGCTCACTGCTGTACGCACTCGATATCGAAGCCACGACTCAGTCCTCCTGGCCGATCGGCTATAAGGACGAGCTCCCGGTCGCCAAAAAATGGACAACACCCCGTGCGAGAGATCATACATATTTGAACATCAAGCCCTGGAATATAGCGATCGACCCAAACACTCTGAAGTATCATACTGCGGTTGATAAAAGCACATTGCGGAATCCAATTTTTACCTCAAGCGCACCACCGGGATATATATTGGGAAAAGGTTGCCAAATTGCCTGGGGTTTGTTCAGAGGAACGGCGGCGCCTCCACCTCCGCTCGAAGAAAGGCAGTGTCTTGGGGACTTCTTCGAGGTCAGGCTCATCCCATATGGTGCTGCAAAATTGCATATGGCGGAACTACCCACTATTGACTCGAACAAGTCTGTTAGTAAAAAGCTGCTGATGCAGGAGTTGTGAACATATAGATGTAACAAGTACTGCTAGTGTGCTTCTATATTTGTCTCGGGTAAAATAATCAAGAGTGATAGATGACTGAGTATTCTGTCCCGCTTACAGTGCACTAGATAGTGAACGGAGTGATAAAGGTTCAAAGGCTCGGCGCTATCTCACTCGAGAAGATGCCAGTAAGTGATCTGTAAATATCCTCGTAGCATCTAAAGAATAAATCCAAATACTAAGACTCTGGTCTGCGGGTGATGGATTACCCTTCTTCCCAATCTATGTCATTATGCTCGCCTTGAATACTTGCGCCTATAATACATTTGCTGATTCCCCATGGGTCTAATTATACTGCATGTAGGTAGCGGTGGAATTGAACTTCAAGTTGCCCTTGATGACCTTATCGACTGCGCTTAAGAAATCCTTCTCGGTGGCGACCTTCCTCCTAGCTCGGATGGCAAACATGCCTGCCTCCGTGCATACACTTCTGAGTTCAGCACCAGTAGAATTTGGGCAAAGACGTGAGATCAGCTCCCATCTAATATCACGCTCAACGGACATGCTCTTGGCATGAATACGTAGAATATTGGCTCGACCTTCCAGATCTGGGAGGGAAAACTCGATCTTTCGGTCGATACGTCCCGGTCTCATCAAAGCTGGATCTAGGGTTGAGGGTCTGTTGGTTGCGAACATGACCTTGATATTTCCACGGGCGTCGAATCCATCAAGTTGTGTGATCAGTTCCAACATAGTTCTTTGGACTTCGTTGTCTCCTCCGGCACCATCATCGAAACGTGCTCCTCCGATAGCATCAATCTCATCAAAGAAGATGATGCAAGCCTTCTTCGTCCGCGCCATCTCGAAAAGCTCTCTAACCATCCTCGCACCCTCTCCTACATACTTTTGTACCAGCTCACTTCCAATGACTCGAATGAATGTGGCATCGGTTCTGTTCGCGACAGCTCTCGCGCACAGGGTCTTTCCAGTTCCTGGCGGGCCGTAGAGTAAAGCACCCTTAGGGGGATCGATACCGAGATTGACGAATCTTTCTGGAGATAGAAGTGGCATTTCAACGACTTCTCGGAGCTTCTCAACTTGCTCCTTGCATCCTCCAACATCACCATATGTAACATCCGGCTTCTCTTCCACAGTCATCATCGTAACGCTAGCATCGATCTTTGGCGGTAGAGGTAATAAGATTTGATATTTGGTCCGATCGACACTGTAAAAAGTCAGCTTGTCCAGCAATTTACTGCCGTCATATCTTACCCAACTCTCATGCCCTCCTCAATATCCGTAGGACTGACTCGCTCGCCAAGATTCACGACGAACTTGGCTATTTGCTTAACATTGATAACATATTTGCTCTTCTCGGCATCCTTTTCATCCTGTATGATCTTGGTACACCTCGCGACTTGTAAAGGTTGTTCCTCTGACATTCGTTGTCTATCTGCAGCAACATCCCATAGATGTGGAGGCGCCAATCCAGTATCTGATTCCTTCACGCCGATTTTGTCATTTACACTTGTCTGCTTCTCCTTTATCTGCTGCTCGAGCTTCTTTAGTGCTGCACCATAGGGAGCTGCACCATAGGTCTTCAGAACTTGAATATCCCTGTGCCGCCATGTTAACAGCCATCCTCAACGTAGGTTCGGGGCCACCTACTCATCAGACAAAGGGGTGATCTTCTTTTCCTCTACCTCATCATCTGCGAACTCCTTTTTGTACTTCTCCCAGTTGGATCCTGGAATTATGTTAGCTCGAGTAACTAGAGGTCGATTCTGGTTGTCACACCTGTCGCGGAAGGCATCTTGGATCAATGATTTGCCTCACCGTCAAGATCCCGTGTATTCTGAATGTATAGGCGAAAAGGGTATTGGTGGAGTGGTGGCTGAGAAGAAGATGAGGTTGTGATGCTACAATGCCGCTCCTTAAGGCTCAAGGCAAGCTGTTGACGACGCCTGGGAGATGGAGCTGACAAAATCGCGCTAGCATCATAGACACGTGACCAAAGTCTTGGCGAAGACTCGGCGTATTTGGCAACCCTCAACCTTCGATACAGGAATAGCGACTGTGATATAATGTTGGCGAAGAGGAAGCTTTTGCATTGTGGCTCGCACATCTCTTTTATGTCAGCAAAAGATCTGATCCTTGTAGAAAGTTCTGGATCGATTGTTGGCTTCCATTCAGTCAACGACAGATTCATAATCTCTACCTGGGGTGACCACCATATAGACCCATCAAACTTCAACGAGACCTGCATGTAGCTCGTGCTGCTTAACTCTTCTTCAACTCTTTCATTGTTCTTACTCCGAGTGTTGATTCAATGTCACGTCATGAATCTCTATTTTCACAACATCTTTTGTTCCTTTTAGGGTAAGGCTTTTCATATATTTCTTTTTGGGATGGAGTAGGCTGAAATTGGATGATATTTACTTGCTTTTGTCAATTGACGATCTCCAGGCGAGAACCTCTCTAAGTAGTGGGCTGTTTTCCCTGCCTCGATTGCTGAACAATGGCCTTTTACAACAACAACGACAACAACAGGCGACTTAAATGTCTTCCCCAAAACTTTACACTTACAAGGAATCGTTCCAAAGTGCAGCTCCTCGCAAGCTTTCTGGGCATCGAGCTTGAACATGTTGGGCTAGATTCCTAAATGATTCAACAGCACTTTCCTGATTTCTTGGCCATAAATCTGAGGAGAAGTTCCTGCGCTTTTTGACGGGGATCAAGTGTTCACTGATTCTGCTGCCATCCTCACCTACCTGGCGGGCATACACCCCGATCCGGGCTCTACCAAGACGCCTTCTTCTTGGTAGTCCAGGGATGTAATTGAACAAGCAGTCATCGTGGATTAGTTAGCGTTTGCTGCGAGTTGGGTACAATTTGGCGTCGTCACTGCTCGTGCGATGCTTTCATTCAAAGGTCCGTACAATAGAGTGGGCACGGCGAACACGGAACAGAGACTTGTGCAAGCAAAGATTAGGCGTAACAAATCATTGGGCATCTTGCAAGAGCCGCTTGAGAAAAAGGATTGGCTGGCGTTTGATCGGCCGACAATTGCTCTTCTGGCGGCCTTTGTCTATGTAGCTCTCGCTCCTAGTAAGTACTATATGTGACTCGTGCCCTCAGCAACCAGAGTTGCGTGGAAGATAGTGCACATGAGGTATGAAGCTTTACTGACTGCTTCATTGATAGTGGGTGATATTCGCTTGAGCCATATCCTGCTGTAAAAAGGCGGATTGAAAGAGTACGCAGGCTACCTCGCTTCATTCCTATTGACGGACTTGATGATCCACTTTACTGCAGGCATGGTTGAATGACAGGGTTTGCTTTTTATTGATATGAAGTTCTAGGCGTTTTCTGCGATGGCTTTCATCCTCATGTTGTTGGAATAGCGGTCTGACATTTGGTTGAGGATTGTTTGTATGCGAGACACTCTTGGAAGGCTCTGCGCTTTATGAAATAGAACTTTCGAATATATTTCCAGAACATGGATAGGTAGAGAATACTGAATTCAAGCCTTTCCGAATAGGTAGTATTGTATGGTACATTGAAGCTATATCATTGCCGAAGCGAAGGAAATAGAGGCAAGTATGTACAAATGAATTCGCTCGCGTCATAAGATCCTCTAGTCTACATGTATATTCCTTTCTTGTGCTATGCAAAAACATTATCAAGTCTACTACCCCTCCAAGGAATCGAGCACTGTCCCAATTCCTTATTTCTCATCTTCATATTCCTTATTTATTGTGCACGATGAAATTTCGTAAGCTATCCCAATGATCGCTCTGTACATAGATATAATCCATACTGCTCCGTAGACCCATCTGTACCGTCTCCGGATACCACCTGAAAAGCCACATCACGCTTGCCCAACTCAATGCTGCAAATACTGGCCAAGCATCGTGTGATATCCGTTTGGTCAGCTGTGGATTCTTGATTATGCCTGCTCCTGGTTGAATCGAGAGTTTGGCTAGCGAAAGAACGACTCTTGCAAATACTAATTCACAATTAGCCAACATTCCCGACTCAAACTAATGGGTCAAACCTACCAAATATGACAATCTGTTTGCTCACCGAGCTAACATGGCCCCTTTTGCTCCGCCGGCCGAAGACTAGGTAGCCTCCTGTCAAGCCCGCGAGGAAGGTATCGAAACTCTGCTCCTTTCCACCATTTATGGTCTTCAGCAGTAGCATCATCGACTTGTATATTGTCGCATACTTGGCTAGGTTCGTGGCATGGGTTCTCGTCGCTTTGAAAATCAGCGACAGCTTCTCCTGCACTGTGCCGGATCGAAACATAAAGATCATCCTGCCGTCGCCATATCAGTATCTGCAGGTATTTTAAAGAGTCGGCCTTCCTTACACCAGCGCATGCGGAAACCGCACCTTCGCCCCGTAGACTGCGCCATTCCGCGCACCTTTGACAATAGCTAGCCAATTCGCATTATTTGGATCAAGTATGACTCTTTCGAGCGCTTTCTGTGAGGCACCACAGTTAATAATCTTGTGCTAGCCAAAGGGGCTGGGATTGACCAAACCTGTAGAGCTTGAATTGTAGACATTTTGCCGGAAACAAGCCTCGGCAACGAAGTCGAAGAACTGGAGCGTGCAAAAGCACAAACTGGAGAGATTATTGCTACCGTGATGTGTTCATGGATGTATATCGAACGCACGATATGACTGGGCCAAAAGAGTATTTAGTATGATGTCGGGGACCGTGTTGTTGGATGCAGTTCAAGGAATGAGTTTCGGCTCAATTTCACAAGCAAACTACTGTAGACGTGATGGCGACCTTGGAGAGCCTGGAGGTTTCCCCCACAGATGCCAAGACAGGGATGCAGACCTGGAATTGCATGTGATGAATGACTCGCTATGTGGCTGGTGGATTTCATTTACTGTGGCTGGTATTCTGCCAAGCTTTTGAGCTTATCTTATCGTCGAATTGGTTAATCGTTACTTGGGAAAAAAAATAAAAAATCAATCTTGGTCCAAGTCTACTGCGCTGTGACAAGCATCCTGTCCCTCTCCACGACTTCTGCCCGAAATTAGTGCCCAAAATGCTACGTCAGATGTAATAAGCTCTGCCTGCCTCTACTTTAGCATAATCTGCTGCGAAGACTAACACACTACAACAGAAAACCCCGCAATGCCCGTAGCAAGCGGGCTCTCGACAAGAGAGCACCGAAAGCCATCGAGAACCCAAAGCATGCCCTTTTCTTGCGCGGCACTTCCTGCTCGCAGATCACTCAGGACGCTCTCACAGATCTCTATCAATTGCGCATACCTCTGGCTAAGAAGTTTACCAAGAAGAATGAAGGTATAGCAGATTGTTCTGGAGATATCCTTTTACCCAATACAAGCTCTAATTAGGCTCTTGATAGTTCATCCATTCGAAGATCCCTCCTCTCTCGAATTCTTTTCCGAGAAAAATGATGCGTCGATAGTCCTATTCGGGAGCACCAGCAAGAAGCGGCCTCACTGTCTCACTTGTGTGCGAATGTTTGGGCACAGGGTTCTTGATATGCTAGAGCTCTATCTTGACCCGGAAAGCTTCAGAACCCTTGCTCAATTCAAGAACAAGAAGTGTGCAGTTGGATTGAAGCCAATGCTAGTTTTTGCAGGCACGCCATTTGAGAGTCCAATATCTAATGAGTATACTTTGGCGAAGAACTTCTTCACGGACTTTTTCAAAGGCGAGCCGGCCGACAAAGTTGATGTGGAAGGTTTACAATATATTGTGTCAATTAATGCAAGAGATACAGTGGATGGGGAGGAAAGCAAACCAAAAATTCATCTACGAGTGTATTTGATTCGGACAAAGAGGAGTGGACAACGTTTACCGAGAGTTGAAGTGGAGGAGATGGGTCCTCGAATGGACTTTCGGGTCGGCCGAGTCAAGGAAGCAGATGAAAGCATGATGAAGGAGGCACTGAAGCAAGCGAAAACTACTGCTGAGAGACCAAAGAAGAACATCTCGACTGACGTCATGGGCGATAAGCTTGGAAGAATTCATATCGGAAAGCAAGATTTGAAGGAGTTACAAACGAGGAAGATGAAAGGGTTAAAGAGAAGCAGGGATATTGAGGACTCTGAAGATGGAATGGAGGATGTTACCAGTGAGGATGAGCCTGCTACGAAAAAGAAGACAAAGAAAGTATGAGTTCCAATGGGACCTCGGAGTCTTGGAGTTTGGAGTCTCGTACGGAACCAAAAGGATTTTCATTGCAGCGAGAATCACGTTAATCATACAGACCAGAAGACCGGATGTAGTCTGGATGTCACAGTAAATCATACGAAGCGTCTTGTGAGCTTAGGCAAAGTGAAGTGGTGTCATTGCTCCTGGGTACCACACATGTTTTTGAAATATGGCTATTGTGTCAAGAGCTTTTGATCTTTCGTTCAAAGTTGTTCGAATAAGGTGGTCTATGATCATTGATATTCCTCCATTCCGTTTGCTCCACTGACATGTAGCAGACGCGCAGCGCTGGTCAGAAGAATAATGACCAAGTAACTTGTTCTTGTGGTAATCCTCCCACCAATGACCTTTACACTGTATGATAGAATACGGGTGTTCGCAGTGTGACTACCTGTGATGAATTATTGTATTCGAAGGGATGAAGATGTCTTTTCCGAAGCTATATTGTATATAAGAAGATTTATGTGAGGTTGTTGACACTGAGATAGAGACTGGTTTTGAGTCGTAGATATCTACTGCAATGCCTTTTCTAGCCAAGTTCTGGCCACTTTATATCGTCGAAATTCAAGCTGTCCTGCCCCAAACTGGCCGTTTCTTTTGAAATGCTCTTACGTGTATTTTATTATTTAGTTTCTTCGTGACAGGTTTATTTGAATGTCTGCCTGTATGTGGCTACGGAGCGAGCCTTGTTATCATTGACGCCTGTAAGTACATGTCGAATGGAGTTTTGATATGAAAATCCTCAACAGGATTGAGGATAACATTGTCTTGCGTCAATTTTGTTACAACATCCGAACTCGTCCTTGCACGGATACGCTGTTGTCAATTCTTAGGGGCAATTGCTGTTGGAGTAATCATGCCCTTTACCCCGACTTGACTGCATGGCAATTTGCTGATTGGCTCTATTATAAATGCAACCACTCGATTCGGGGCTGAATGTGCTCGAGGCGGTGCCGTTCCAAGCGGGATTGCGGCCTCGAGTCGAACACACCATGACGGAACTACCCCACTATGTTATATACCATGCTCCACACCCCACTTCTCCACAAGCAAAACAGTTGCGTGCAAAGACGCAAAGTATATATTTGACCAAGTTCTTCACTCCGAATTCATGCAACAACAGCACAGATTCTTATAATGTCTACTCCAAAGAATATCATCGTCACAGGAGCTGGTGGACTGAGTAAGTTTTCTGGAGTCATCCACTGATTCTAGCACATTATTAACTAGACTCTAGTTGGCCCCCTGCTCTCTAAAAGGCTTCTTAATGATGGCTATCGAGTTATTATGACAGACATCGTTGAACCAGTTATTCCTAAGGGGGTGAAAGCCCCAGAAAACGCCGTATGCTTAAAGGGCGATATATGTGACTCTACTTTCGTCAAGACTTTGCTTGATGTAGCGCAACCACTTCACGCCATTTATATCTTCCATGGAATCATGTCGGCAGGCTCCGAGGCAAACTTTGATCTTTCCTGGAAGGTCAATATTGAGAGTGTTCATGGACTCCTTCTTAGCCTCCGACAGACGAACCTTGGAGTCCGAGTCATCTACTCAAGCTCGCAAGCTGTATACGGAGCGCCATTACCACCAGTCGTCACTGACAGCGTCACTCCCACGCCAGAAGGCACATATGGCTCGCACAAGCTAGCCACCGAAGTAATCGTCAACGATATGCATCGAAAAGGCTTCATTGATGCCTTCATCGTGCGCTTCCCAACCCTAGTGGTTCGTCCTGGGGCTCCTAGCAACGCCGCTTCCTCCTTCCTCTCAGGCATGATTCGTGAGCCAATGAAGGGGGAAGTCTGTGTCATCCCTCTCAAAGACAGAGCTTTTAAATCGTATATCTGCTCTCCCAGCGGCGTAATCGAAAACTTGGTCAGAGTTTTAAATTTGGCAAGCGACGCATTGCCAAAGCACATTCGACACATCAACTTCCCTGGTGTATCAGCTTCAACTCAAGCTCTAATGGATGGTTTAGCGAAGTATGGGGGAGAGGATAAGTTGAAGCTGCTGAAGGAGGAAACTGTCCCCGAGATTGAGAGAATTCTGAGAAGCTGGCCACAAGATTTTGATCCAAGCACACCGGACAGGCTTGGGTTACTCCGGGATACAAAACCCGAGGATCTTGTGAAGGAGTACATCGATTCGTTGACATCTACTTAATATCGTACTTAGATGCTCAAAATTGTAATCGCTTTACCTTACTTGAACCTTTCATTTCAAGTCTTTATTTCTTAGTCTCCATTGAATCATTTTATGCATGTACGAGTTTTGTTTGGGCACATAAAATGTCATGCAATTGTCCTCGAAGTGCGAGTCAGTACTTGGTACATCGGCAGGGATTTAGAGCATAGCCTAAGGGCGAGTTTTTACTCTACAGCAGTGGATGTTGTTATCCCTGATGTCACCGGCTTGGCTTACCACCCACTTTTGCCTTTTATGAACCTTCAAGTTTGCTTTTGGACTGCGGGGTCAGCATCAATACTTGCGTACCTTGTATGGCAATTTCGGATATGCGCTTCGCATCGAAGTTTGCCCGGCATCTGTTCAACAAAAGATTACCGGTTATAATATAGTTTGGGAGCTCCGGTCGGAGCATTCATTTAATGTTGCATAACTTCTTCTCACAGGATAACCTTAGCTTTTCAGAGGATTTATTTGGATCTTTGGCTTCACTTAGCTCTCAATTATCTTGTCCAAATAAGATGCATACTCTAAGTCTTGCTACGTGCATGCTTGCTCCAAGCGTTGGTGTTCTGGCATACTCTACCACTTCGCTCCTTAACGAGAGAGACCTTTCCTGGGTCGAGCTTCCATCCCAAGCCCAACGAATTGACCAGAAGGCAGATAATGTGCTCGCGACGGTTCTTCCCCCCAGCCAGTTCAATGGAACAAATGTAGGATAATGACACTTCTCAGCTTGGTCCCATATCCAACAGAAGCGTAGCTAATGAAGAGTGCAGGTTTTCATCCCAACAGGAACGAACAAGTCTTCTCTCTTTGACAAGCCGTTCCATGTTTATGATGATGAATTCCTCTCTGTCATTGGCGAGAGTCCAACATTGACATTGCTTGCCAATGCCGGAACAGATCCTCTATTTCATGAAGCTGTGGTGTGGTTAGTAGATATGGTCCTTCTTTAACGGCATTCCCAATTATTTATACACGTTGTAGGTATCCTCGAACAGACGAAGTTTTCATTGCACAGAATGCTGGAGCCAAAGCAGCTGGCACAGGATTGAATAAATCATCAATCATCTTGAAGATTTCTCTTTCAGAAGCGAGCGCTGTTGCAAATCAGCGTAATGCTAGTGGTCAGGTAAAGGTCACAACTGTTGGCTCAAATCCCCAAGTGATCAATCCAAATGGTAAATGAGTTATGAATCTGGTGGTTTTGGTGAAGCTGTAGTTGACGAACCCTTAGGTGCAACAAACTACAAAGGCCAGATATTATACATGGCTGAGGGACAAGGTGCAGATATTCCATCTGCACTTGTTGTGATGAATCCCAAGGAACCATACAATACAACTAGTAGGCTATTGGTATTCTTTTGACCGATATTTGTACTAAAGGGGAATAGTTCTTCTGAATAATTACTATGGTAGACAATTCAATTCAGTCAATGATGTGGCTATCAACCCTCGAAATCAAGATATTTATTTTACTGATCCAACATATGGTTATCTACAAGATTTCCGGCCGAGCCCAGGCCTTCCAAATCAGGTGTATCGATTTAATGATAGAACTGGTGCTGTTACCGTGGTAGCAGATGGTCTCTATGAGCCCAATGGTAGGCTAGCTTATAAATTTGAGAGTAGGGTCATCATCAGTAAAGTGTAGCTAATATTTTCAGGAATTACATTTTCTCCTGGTGCAGACTATGCTTATGTCACTGATACGGGCGCTGGCCAGGGATACAGAGGCTATAACCTCACATATCCCTCTAGCATGTTAGTCTCCATTCTATTCGCTGAAGATATTACTTCTTATATTCATACAATTTTAGATACCGATGGGATGTTAAAGAAGACGGCACGTGGGAGAACCGCAAGCTGTTCGCTTTCGTAAATTCTAGAATTCCTGATGGCAAGTTCCTCCAATCTCTTCACGATTTTCAGAATGGACTAACCAGATAAACTACCAGGTGTTCATTGTGACAGCAATGGAAACGTATACTCAGGCTGTGGTGATGGGGTGCAAGTATGGAACCCTTCTGGCAAACTGATTGGAAAGATCTATTTGGGTGAGACATCGGCAAACTTTAGATTTGCTGGGAACGGAAGAATGGTTATTGCCGCAGAGACTAATCTGTACTATGCCACTCTGGCGGCTTCTGGTGCCGATTACATAGAGTAGATGTGTAAACTCAGATGCTCCTGTTTTGGCTTGTTATTGATGGAAACTATTGCGTAGACTGCATCAAATAATTCAAATGTGGATTTCGCCTGCAAGTAAAGGTTCTATGGCCAAGGTATGAACACTACCGATTGGATATTATTGAAACGTCATCTGCAAAGTCTTATTTTATATATGAAATAATCAGGCGCAAGGCAGTTATTAGCTGCGCTCTTTGTTCCCCATGATCAAAATCATCTAGAACTAGTCAGGGGTTGTGGTAAGGATGGAACTGTCAGTTATGTGTGCTGCAAAGAACTTTAAAAAAACGTGACTAAAAGAGAATTGTCAATAACAGAATTCGTTCTAGCAGCCTATTTATATATATGTACTTGACTGACATAGTTGTTTTCATGAATGAGTCAATTAGCCACATTGAAAAAGATTGACAAAGAGTTCTTTGTTCTATGAGAATGCCAACAACGAGTGATAAACACATAAATGGGTAGAGCTCGAGGCTCAACAGGTATTAGTGCCATTGTCTTCTTTTCATGAATATAAAGACAAGAGGTGATTGTTTGTTTGGAATTTGAGCCCTGGTAAGTAACTGGCTAAAGTGAGCCAATCTTCTTCCATAGAACAAGAAATTATGAGTATAAGATCGATGTTCAAGGGGCATATATCCAAGCCACCAGAGCGAGATTCATAATCATCATTTAAATTTGTGGGTATTTTCTGTCAGCCAAACACTAAAGTCAAACTGTTTCTTTCAAATTTAATCAAAACAGCCTCCAAATCAAGAGTCATGCTTTCCCTAAAGCACAAGGCAATGGCAGTCGCTTCTAAAGAGAGACATGACAAGATTGAGAACCGTTGCGCAGCAGTCATGGAAATGATTCGAACCCTACAAGAAGGGCAACTAAAAGAACCAGGAGATTTGGGTAAGACCATCCCACGCTTTTCAACCGAGACCCAAGAGCTTATCAACAGCACTTTACACAATCTAGAGTACGAAATCGTGCTGGCAGAGGATGACCTAGAATCAGCAGAGGCCGAGCTGATGGCAACAAAGGCAGAACTCCGGAAGGTCATTGCTGCTTGCGAGATGGATAGCGATGAACCGAACCACCTTGAGATAGTTCAACAAATGATAGAGCGTATCGTCAATGCCACAAAACTAGCAAAGGGGCCGAAAGCCACAGCCGTCACTAACTCAGACTCAATGTCCAATCTCGAAAAACGTATATCATGGCTCGAAACTGATGATGACTTAATGTCAGGCCTCGAACGCCGCCTGGCAGACATGGAATTCAACCACAAAATATCTGTAAAGCAAAAAGCGAAGATTGAAATTCTCCAACAGGACATTCAAGAAGCTCAAAACAGAGCTGAAGAGGCTTTGGGGAAAGTTGAGGAAGCTGAAGCCAGGGTAAAAGAGGCTGACCGGATTGCCCGAGACGCGGTGAAAGAGGCGCAGAGCGCTGAGGCTAAAATAAGACAAGCTCAAGATAAAACTCAAGCTGCTAAACAACAGGCCGAAAATGCTGCTCAAGACGCACTGAGAAGTGTTCAAGATGCTGAAGCAAGGATGAGCAAGGCTCAGCAAGACGCTAGTGCCTCAAAACGGCAGACTGAACAAGCAATAAAAGAGGCAGAGAATGCTAGGAAACAAGCCGCTTTTGCAAAGTTGGCTGAAACAGCGCGAACTGGCGAGCTCAACGCGCTGCAAACAACGTATGATGAGACGGTAGCTCTTGGGAAGAAGCAAAGACTCGAGGATGAAGAAAGACTTGCCAAAATGCAACAGGACCTTTTCTATGCGCAGGACAATGCTCGCAAAAACTTCGATGAAATCCAAGACCTCAAAGGGAACCTGCGAGTGATGTGCCGGATCCGACCACAGCTTAAGGCAGCACACACTGAGTTAGAAAATTTCAAACTGGATGTAGGCCCAGACAGTGGACATCTGCAGCTACTATCTATATCCAAGCGTCAATCGCCGGAGGTGGATTCTTTCCAGATGGAACGAATCTTCGATAAGAACGAGTCTAACGACCAGATCTTCAGTGAAGTAAGTCAGCTAGTCAGATCGGCGATCAACGGCAGAAACGTCTGCATCTTCGCGTACGGGCAAACTGGGTCAGGGAAGACCCATACAATGACATATCCTTGGAATGAAGACAACAAAATCGCTGCTTCTGGAGCCGTCGATGAAGGCATCATACCAAGGACTGTGCGAATGATCTCCAATGCCATCTCGGAAACTAAAGATAGCTGGACATTTACAGTTAAAGGTAGGTTCATCGAGATATACATGGATCATGTCTATGATCTTCTCAGAAATGAAACGGGTCCCATTCAAGATATCCCGGTAAAGTATGCTACAGAGCGGCGTAACGGTAAGGACGAGAACATCTACAAGGCCGAGAGCAACGAGGTAGAGTTGACAACGCTTTGTGGTGACTTCCACGAAGCCAAAGTACGGGAAATGCTTCTGCAAGCTGCCAAGTCTCGACATACCCGGGCTACTGGTAAAAACGCACAAAGCTCGCGATCCCACTCGATTTTGTCCCTGAAAATCGAAGGAGAACGAGTCGATATGAGCAGCGGCAAGATAACTGAGACCTGTGGTACTCTGAATCTGATAGATCTTGCTGGCTCCGAAAAGCCGACCGATAGCTCTCTTGATAAGGAGAGCCAGGCCGAAGGCACTAAAATCAACAAATCATTGCTTGTGCTACGAAATGTGCTTGAGGCCATGGCAAACCCAAAAGCCGCTCAAGTTCCATTCCGCGAATCGACGCTAACGAAGTTACTCCAGCCTTCACTCGGTGAAGGATGCAGAACCCTGATGTTCGTAATGGTAAGTCCACTGACCAAAGACAGAGAAGAGACTCGCAATACTTTGAGCTTCGCAAAGGTAGCTCAAAATGCTAAACTCAGGACCCTAAGATTGGAACCAGAGACCCCAGTAAGACCAATAGGAAAGCCAGCTATACCACCCAGACAGGCAAGACAACCAGGTCAAGCCTCCAGATCTCTATATCGTCCCTTGCAACCACGAAGCGTTACCCCGACTCCAGCTCCAAAGAAGAAAGAAGAGGGCAAGAACGGTAAGCAATGAAGGCGACTGCCTGACCTTGGTAAATGCTAGAGTGGTTGCATGAACGAAACAAACAATGAAGACACAGATTAGTTGTACAGCAGGATAAAGGATAATAGTAAATCTACCCTAGGCTATTGAAATATGACTATTAGTTGTACTTCTGAGGTTTCTTTTTATAAATAATGAATGAATATTGAGACTTGGTAGGTTTAAGATTACCTGACTTCGAAATTATATCACTGTATACCTACAGAATAGAATATCTTTGTGGCGTGAGTCCTGCTCAATGGATGCTTCAGTCACAGTGGATGACAACGAGGAATTGGTCCATATTTCAACAAGATGATTAGCTGCACTATAGATAATATTGGCGCACTGATACGTTCCTCCCACGGATTTATTTAACGGAAGATCTCACACATTCCTTGCCACTGATTGAGCATCGTGGAGGCGCTTTGCGGTCACGCCTAGAATACCGTTATCATGGCTTGCGGGTGGCGAACCCTTATTCTCTTATGGCTTGTAGTGTGGCGCTTGCCTCTTTGACAGACCAGTTTGGTGGCTTAGGACATCTTCGGCAGTGAGCCGCTGAGGTGCTTAGAGATTCAACGCGACCAAGTCGTCAGGGCTTTTGTTATTGAAACCGGGGCTTTCTAATGTAGTTGACGATTGTTTTGAACACCTTCAACAAGCATAGCACGTGTAGCCGCCGTTACGATTTCGGAACACGAGGCGGTATGGAACCAAGTATTCCAGGGTTCATAGATTTATGGATGCTTGACTCAAAGCCGTTCGTTGAACGAATATCTAACCCTGTAAAAGACCACAAGTGCTATCCCTGGTACGTGGAAATTGATCAGTAGATCATTGATGTGGCTTGCAAATGCGGAGTCTTCTAGCCGTTTTTAACACGTTTGCGAAATGATTGGACAGAGTCACCGGTGGAGGGGTTCTTCTATATTATACCGCGGAACTGGGTCTGTTATTGACAAGGACATCGCGCGGTGCTGCCATTCCAACTGAATCATGAAGTAGAGCCTTTTTTACCAAGGGAAATTGGAGGTTGGAAGATCTGGTACTGAAGTCCTACATGTCTGACTAGCCAAACTGACTAAGCATATTATGTAAGTGAACTTGGTGCCCCATTTTTTAAGGTTAATCTAATGGTCTCGTGACCCAACATTACGTCCCCTTTCACAAACAAACAAACCGTCAATAATTGTACTGTGAGGCTTCGATAACAAATGCTTGTGTTAAATGGGAAACGGGCCGAAATGTACCTGCATACGGGCACTGCATTTGGAGTAGCTTACCGTAAGAGTATGTCATTGACCAGTCGGTCTAACCTGTGGTGCCAGCCACCTTTGATTTCGCATCGTTAAACTACTGTGGAGGCGGCGGGCGACAACTTCTTTTCAGGCAAGTTGCCCGGTCAAGGCCTCGGCATACTTGACGAAAACACCCCAACGCTCCCCATCCCGATGATGCTTGGAGGACCCCAGAGTGGGATAACAAGCTTGTCGTGGATCTCATTCCGGTTCAATTCTAGCGAACTTGACCTCATTTCCAGTTGATGATGCGGACTCCAGCGGGGTAGCCAGAAGCTAAAAAGCATATAATCATGGCAAGACCACAGGCTGGCGTGGAAAAGCGGCCTTTTCACAGCACTCGCCAATATTTCTCAGTTCGCTTTCCAAAATGTTGAGCAGTCTCCTTTGCCTGACCATCGCCGGTCTCACCTCGTTTTGCAGTGCATCCGTGCATCACAATGCTCAGCAGCTCCTCCATGAATCCATGTCATGGATGGATGGATGGTACGACAGCGATATAGGCTATCTTTACGATCTTGATGGAGCATCAGCTCTTCGTCATGAAACACGCAGTTCTGCCTGGTATGCTCTGGGCCTGCTCGCACGGAACAGGGGCCATGATGTACAAGAAGCTGAGCAGATTGTCGCGAATATTATTCGCGGCCAGTTTACGAATGAGTCTGAGCAATGGTACGGCGATTACCAGAAATATCCCGAAGAGCCTTATGTTGGAACCTCTGTGTATCCCGCTTCCATCTACAATTCTTGGGATCCAAATTGGCGCGGTTTTATCGGTACTACCTTCGTGATGATGATTGAGGAGTTTTCAGAACTTTTGAGCAACGACACAAAGGATCTGATTCTTGAATCACTATTTGTCACGAGCGTAGGCGACAGTTATAGGGTCGGCGGCGTGGATAATGACAATTTGTATCCGTCATATAGCAATCCAGCCATCATGCGTGCCTTCGTGTCTGGCTGGACTGGTCGGAGACTCAATGACAGTAATATGACAACTGCTGGCGAAAATTATGCCCAAGAAATCATTGATCTGTTCACGTCATTCAACACCTTGTCGGAATTTAACAGCGGCACCTATACGGGTGTTTCTCTTTTCGGGCTTGTGCTGTGGTCTAAATACCTTCCGGCAGACTCCATAATGAGCCAGTATGGGCCAAAAATGCTTCAAGAAACGTGGAAGGCTGTGGGGCAATTGTAAGTCTTCGTATTTCTCCAATTGAGAATTTAGTATGCTCTCCGGAGTAGTGTACCCTGGGTGTACGTCCTTTGCGATGCAATACTTGATGTGCACTTCATTTCTGCCTGAATTGAGAAGCTAATCATATTCCTCATAATAGATGGCACCCTGGCATGAAGAACATGGCTGGGCCTTGGGATCGCTCTTACGGGTATGACATGAATCGATACGTCAGTCTAATGGCACTCTGGTTTTGGACTCTGGTTGGAAAGGATAATTCTTCCTTAATTTCGCGAGTAGGTCTGAGACTCCCCGGGTTCTTAACTCGATGCTAACCGTTTATCTAGCCTCAAATCATGTCTCACGCGGCAGATTATGCCTGGGCACCGCTCATGGCTGTTCTTGCAGAGTTTCATGCATCATTGATTCCTGAGTCTATTATCAAGTCTCTTACAACATTCAGTGGAGAGCACACCTTCACTGCCCAGGCGTACTACCCTCCATATGATACTGTCCCACGCAATATCACCACCTGGCTGACAAACAACTTGACCATTGGAGCCGAATCATTCAACGAGACTGTTGTTGGAGGCCCCGCCAGATCTAAAGAAGCGTTCAATCCTGCAGTAGTCCAATGGACCACGAGTGGGGAAATTGGTTTCTTATCGGTAAGTGCTTATTGAAACAGATGACTTCCGGAGTCTAATGAAACGTAGCTTTGGCCTACTGAGACTGCACTCTCTGTCGATGTCTCACCAGGAAAGCTCAGTTTAACGTATCCGTATGGGAGTAGCTCCTCAGTCTTCTCGCTAATTGTCTCAACGTTCGCGAGCCAGAGAATTGTCTCCAGTTGGGATGATATTCAAGGAGTAAATGTCAGTGTCTCAGGAAATGTTGATCCATCTTATATCCTCACATTTGGTGGTTCAAATGGAGGAGCAAGCAGCACAATCCGAGATTTTGAGATCTGGAACTTTACATATGTAATGCCGAAGGACTATGAGGGTAACCCAACGTTATCTTTAGAATTTGAGCTTTGGGAGTAAATTTGTGTAGAATTTTGAACTAATAAAAATAAAATAGTTTCAAGGATTTTTTCCCCTCCAATTTTAACAAAATTAAATTATTCTATAATAGTTTTTAAATATACTATATATCGAATTTTATACTATTATTTTATTATCTTGCTGCCGCGGCATGCCCCTATGAAAAGGGAAATACAGTGGTCCAGATGAGAGACCTCAGCCGCTCGTGGAAACAAATCGTGAAGCTTTATTCGGCCGGTGCCTAAAGAAGATCCGGGTCTATCATTCAAAATTGTTGAAAGAAAGAGATCAATCTTGTCCAGTTGTGTAGAGTTCACAAAGTTGACGTTGAGAGAAGAACAAGATAATGCTTGATCTATCTACATGATAGCCCTTAAGTTTCTTTAGTTCTTGTACTTTGGCGGTTGACATACTACCGGAGGCGTCATAACAATTCAGTCTAAGCTTGGAGATGCCTTGCAGTTATAGTTTTCAAGGATGCTGAGGTTATCGCTCCTCGGGAACGGAACCTTAGTAAACGCCTCAAAGGCTGAGCTGTTGCCAGCAGACTGATTTTCGCACACGGCCAACTAGTTTGGAGCATGAGCATCCAGTGAAATCTTACTATCCCTAATGTAGGTTATTGTAACATTACCTAATACATATTGAATGATACAGTGGAACGAAGGCGAGGGATCCGACCAACATCCACATCTTTTACCACACAACTTTTATCACGATATCAGAATTTCTTCCTTGTCATGTTATTATAGACCTACCCAAATGCGGTTGGGGCGTTTGCTGTGCAGTTTCGTACATAACACATTGGCCTTGAAAGCCTGTCAAAAATGCTATGATACTGTACTTGCTAGGGTTCCAATCGGTTTTGTCCGTGATTGCTGTGAGAGTGCGGTTTGTTATTAACTTGTAGTGGGTCCCCGCTTGTGGTAAGGCCCATACACAGGAACCGCCTTGGAATGGATTTTCTTTGTTGTCTTCTCTGTTGTCCAGGGATCTTGAGACGAATTCAGGACATTTCGTAGCCGTAACGTTCTTTGTATTGGATGTGAGTCGATGTTCTGAATTGCAGGAGTGGCAATTTATCAAAGTGTAAAGTGCTTGATTGCTTTTCTAATGAGACAAAACGAGTGATACTGTATATACATATTATACATATTGCAGGCTGAGACCAAACCTATTCCGTACAGTGATCACATGACATTTCACGTGACACATTAGCCTTCAACAGCATGGCTTGTCTCCGGGACTAGTGAATAGCAATCACAGTAAGCGTGATGATTGGCATTTGGAGGACCCATATATCGAGAAGGAGGAATTCATGAATTTGATGGAGGTGGCCGTTAAAACGCTGTACAACAAGGGGTACATGAATTTTGATGTGTAGTGATGTGCAATCCTTGAACTTGCTGGTAATTGCCAGCGATGGCGAATAGGACAGATGGAGAGCTGTCCAAAATGGCGTTCAGGTATACACTGCTGTTTGATAAACTTGTAAATGCAAAAACTATATTCAAGTTTTAATATTAATAATTTTCAAAGGCTTTGTAATAAACCTAATCTACTACAGATTTTGTATTGTTAACAGCTTGAAAATTTTTTATTATAATTTTTTGGGGGGTTTATTATCTCAAGACTTCCGTCTCCTTCCAGACCTCTGCATCAGACAAGGTGCATGCGTGGGACAGCGCTAACCCCAAGTGTAATTAAACCTAGTCCTTTATGGTGTTCACCAGTAGATTTCTACTAGTAGTTTTGGTTTTACTGTTTATCAGTAGATTTTTACTGATTCAAATCTCTGTTTAGTATGTTGAGGGTTTAGTTGTGGACCGATCGTTCGAGAAAGGTGGCTCCTGGGCCGGCTTTAATATACGCAGTTATAGGACTCGTGTCAGAAGTCAGAGATTAGTTTGTCTATTGAATGGAAACCTTTTGAGGTGCTTTTGACTTGTAACACTCTGCCTACAGGTTCTTACATTTGGAGGCAGAGTAGCATATCCAACTGTGGGTCGAATTATTCAAAACGAACATTTCATGCCACGCTGATTTTGATTAACCCTTATTTCTACTCTGTGTCGAAGTCCTTTACGACGATTTCCCAAGTAAATATATCACTACACTACTTCCGTTGTTACTCTTCCTCGGCATACATATCAGTGATCTTTTTAACTATTAGCAGCACTTATCTTCTCAGACCATCTGCTGAGTATAGTTCATGAGATAAGTAACAAAAAGAGAAATCAAGCAAAGTAAGTAAAAGCAGGAAACTAAAGATTCGGATTCAATTCGCAGTATAACCAAGTACGCACGAAACCAACACGAATTAGATCATGCTATATATATCCTTTAAAGACCATCAAGTACCCAGTATACCAAAATAATCCTTTAAACAAAAACTTCAGAAACAAAACAAAAACTTATAGCCAAGGAAACATACTTCTTCGAACATCGAATACAAACGAGAAGAGAAATATCTATTACAATGCTAAACCTTGTTGTCGCCAGATCAGGGATCTGTGTGTCTTAGGCATAGTAGGAACACCTTTCGCTGTAGCGCTTGCTGCCTTCTGGGGGGCTCCCTTAGCAGCCGGAGATAGCTTGGCGGCGCCTTTCTTAGTTGTCCCTGATGTAGTACTTTTCACGAGACCAGAAGGAAAGGCAGGCTGAGGTGTCTTAAGAGCAACGTCGCTAGACTCTTGGGGCTGGGAGGGCTTAAGAGCGGAAGTGCCGGGATTTATAGGCGGAGCTTCTGCCTTGGGAATTGGAGGGAGAACTTTTGACCCTTTAGAGCAAGTGGACACAGCATTATGATCAGTTTTGGCG
Organism: Chalara sp. BL73; assembly: GCA_918026815.1. NCBI lineage: Eukaryota > Fungi > Ascomycota > Leotiomycetes > Helotiales > Chalara > Chalara sp. BL73. The sequence goes on from CAKJVC010000123.1 coordinate 540,841, forward strand.
GTGGCGGTGGCGGTGTTGGCTTTAGTAGGCGTGCCAAGCCTAGGACTAGAGCTGTCTTTGGCAGGGTTGGGTTTTGATGCTTTGTTAGCCGTTGTGGGCTTTTTAGTGGATTTAATAACGGCTGGTGGTGTTTGACGCGAACACGCCCGAGTGGGGGGTTCCCATTGAACTTGACCAGATGCAGTTGTGTAGTAATAAATATCTTCCTCATCGCTGAAATGCATACTCCATCCCTCTGGTAAGCGTGGCTGTTGTGCTGGTGCTGGCAGAAATACGCCCGAGTATTTGACTCGTCTGTCATAAGTAGAGCCGTAATAGTACGATTTATTATCAGGATCCCAATAAATATTGAAGCCTGTCACGTTTCGAGGTGGGGTTGGGCGTCTTCCCTGGAGGTCTGGGAAGAGATCTCGTGCCTGTCGAGGGGTGACATTTTCATTTCTGCAGGCATTGCAAGCCGCGCTGAAACCACGACATATGCGCTGGGCATCTGGGGACGTGTCCCATGTGATAATACTGCCCTGATTGAGTCCGTTCGGGTTTCGCCCGTAATTATTGCTTCTACTGGCAGTCAAAATGTTGTCTTCCGCATGAGAACCTGACTGAATAGATGGACCAGAGCCACTAGAGGTGGCGATAAAAATGTTATTCAGTCCATCTTGCCAGACAGCAACTGCTACTGGAGCAAGCGATCCAATCAATCTGTTGGCGACCATCTGTTTCATCTCTTGTGCAGCTCGATAGACCAAGTCGCCTTGCTCTGTCGGGCTTAACCTAATACCGTGGCTAGGGTAATAACCAATCAAAAAACCTTGTCCATTACGGTCGATTTCCATCAACCATCCATCATACCTCCCTTAGAGGGGGACACAACAACCAAGCTTCGCCAGGACCAATATAACAGTACATGTTGTAGAAATCCAGGAGAGAATCATATTTATAGTTGCCGATAATATGCGCTAGTGTCTACAGATAAACAGCTGAAAGAAGCAGTCGTGGGAGGAGTTTGGATATTGAAAGTTCCTTTGAGATATTGGAAAATGACGCGTGGTAACCAGGAGAGAGTGCTTTGAAACAGGTAAATTTATAGCAAGCAAAGTAAAGATAATATAGATGAATCGCAGGTTACAAATGGCAAAGCATGTGGAAAATAAAGCAACAAAATTGCTAGCCTCCTTGACTTTATAGAAAGACATATTGAAATCTCTATAAGCTTATAACCACCTTCGCAACCTCTGTCTACCTTAACATTTCAATACTCTAAATCCCTTTGAAGGCTGGTGTCTGCCGTAGGCTTTGGGAGGAGCAGTTCCATTTGGAAATTCGAGGCTGGAAAGCCATTGGACCTTGTTATGGGGAGTTAGTCGACCTTGAATCCAAAATTTATCTGGTACAACTGACCCTTTTGTTGGTTGAAAGCTTTTCTCCACCTCTCTAATTGGCTATTGTTCCAGGCGTGGGCTTTTCGCAGGTCCTACAGGGTCATGTTGGTGTTTTAGCTATAGCGTTAATCTTATCTTGGCGGCATCCTTTTGCATGTCCAATGTTCAAAGACTAGGATCTCATCCCACCCAGCCTTGAAGGACATTTAAAGTATGCTGGTTTTCAAAAATAGAAACCTGGAATATCGTATCGACCTTGCAGAGGTAAAGCCACTTACGGATTTTTTGATATCTGTCCCTTAGACGGTAAATTTGTTTGCAAGTATTAGAAGCTGATATGGTGAGTAAACTTTTCTAAGTATGCGTAACATTAAACTAGATTGATATATCCTTTGGAGTTGTATATATACACTCTAAAGAGGAATGTGACAAAGGTGGCTGGTGCTAACTCGTGATATACATAACCGCCCCAGCCTACTGTCCCGACCAAGGCGCCAAGGCAAGGTTATAGGCTCCCAACAGGATACCATCTATTCCTCAAACCAACGGCAGAGTGGAGTTTGACAATTTTTATTATGAAAAGGAAAGGAAGATGCTGTATTTGGTCAGACAGTCAAGTTTACTTTCAAATTTGATCTGATAAGATTGTACTGGACCTATGCCGCTTGGCTGTTATATAGGCTATCCTTAGGAATATCCTTCCATGCCTCATAATCACGTCCCCAGTAGGATTGGGCCTCTTCCTCTTCCTCTTCCTCTTTTTTCTTAGAGATCTCATCGCCTTTGACGTCAACTTGCCTCGCTTTCTCATACCAATAACTATCCCTTGCGGTAATAAGCTTGTTGGCCTCAGTCCTGGGCATGACCGCCACAACCATAACCTTGGGAATAGTTCCAATTGAGGCACTTGGGCGGACAGGAGGTCGATAATCGATGGGGGGTAAACTGGGAGGCCGGGGTTGCGGAGCTGTAGAAGCCAATTCTTTCAAACTCATAAACCATTCCTCCCACTCCTTTTCAAAATATCTGAAATATCCACTCCAATCACCCCTATTGGCCTTCGCATATTGATGAAGCCGCCAGTAATGCACCAGCGACAAGAGCCTCCCATGTGGCCACACCCCTACCTTTGCATCAATGCCATTACACTCTACGTAGTCCCACAGATCACCTCTTCTGTCTCTTACTTTATTCCCAACGTGCTTCTCCACGATCAGAAGCTCGCTCAAACTTCCAAATCTCAAAACCAGTTCATACAATTCTAAGGATCGCTCATGATCCGAAGAACTTATGAACATAGGGCCTGGGATCGGGTCGCGAACAGTGGTTGTATCCATCACAGCGATGCGTTGAATGCGCCTTATATCCTTGGGCAATATTGTCGGAAAAGAAGCACCAGCCTTTGTCGCGTTCCACAAGGTCTCTTCTCGAGGCGAAGCGAGCTCAAATTCCTTTCTAGCATATAACTCATCCCGAAGCATAGGAGCTTTTATTAAATACAAAGTATCTATCTGAAAGTTAAACCAGGTAAAGGGTTCTGCCTCCTCGGTCCCAAAAGCGAGTTCGTACCCGAGATCCAACATCATGTGGCGGGACTCCCGACATGTATGTAGCGGTGCTGGGATAGGGGACCTGCTGAAAAGATAATTATGGTTCGGGTGATCTTTTTTGAGTACAGAGATTGGTGTGAGGATAGGTTCATGATTATAATTGTGGGTGAAAGTAAAGAAGTGTGAGTGGGTAAGCAGGACGAGACGGGGTTGGACAGCGAGTGTCCAAATGCCATAGCGGAGTTCGAGGGGAAGACGGGAAAAGTGGTGGAATGTGCTTGGAGCCATTTTTGGGATATGAATGAAAAATGAACTTGAAAAGTTAAAGTAGAAAAGAGATGCTGGCTTTAAAGAGGGTCAAGTGGCGGGTTTTTGACAGTGGCCATGTCAGAAGTGGGTGGGAATAGCATCATTTTGATAGTCATTATCATGCCTTCATAACCCGTATCCTGTGATCCATAATTGGTAGATAACACTATCGGCTCGTCCCCTGTTGCTCGTTTTGTTAGATTCAATTAAATACTAGCAATAGTTTGGATAATTCTAGTTGTCAGGTAAACGGTAGGCAACACAGTGCCCACTAGTACAGTAATCCACAATTGAGTTTGATTGAGTGGACTACTTTTTATCCAAATGGTCGATGTTTATTGTGAATAATATAGCCGTCTGTCATCTTTCCACAAAATAATTAATTATTATTTCAATTATACTTCAAATTGCTCCATATTTTGGATTTAGCATTTTAGAGTAATTATGCATTATTATACCGGACACGATTTACTTAAAGCTTTTAAAAATATCCCAAAAATTTAAAAAAAATTAAAGTCGGCTTGTCACGACACGCGCTGTGGATCTACAGATACAGAGGGCAACGGTGGTATCATACGAGAATCTATAGCTGAGGAAGGAAAAAAGAGGTCAGGAGAGCAAGCTATATATATACGAGGCGGCCCTAGTGGCTCGGCAGCTGGGCACGTGCTTGACCAGGGTCGGGACGTGACAGTCACTCTTATCATCAGGACCCCAATTTTCATCACTCTAGATAGTTAATTCTATTAGCTCTACAATCAAATTCGTATGCCCTATTATACAACCTATTCTGTGATAAGATCACCTACAATCTATCTGTTTGACATCATGCGCGACCTATAGGCGATTTAGAGAATTTTCTGGTCAACCCATGCCGCAGAATCGCACTTTGCCTCATCCGCAACCACAAAAGCATTCGATGAGTTTAGTGTGGTGTAGCCGAAACACTGACCAGGAAAATTGTCATTGTCAAGGCTGTTCCGCCAACACACAGCATTGCAAACAAAGCTCTGGCCAGATGCAATCGCAGAAGCATTCTGTACGTTATAGGCGGCGCAGGAGTTGATGCAGCTGTCAAGGCTTGCGGCTTTGGAGTTCACCACGACTCCTCCATCCGGTCCCAGGAGGATGTTGAAGTAAGACTTCCCACAGATCTTGCGGAAGTTCATATTGGTTGAGCCGAGCGTTATGCCGTAAAGTGTGTTGTTCGATGAAGGGCAGTCGCGGATGAGAGTGTAAGAGGGGCCGATGATTTGCGTGGTAGTCAAGGCGACTGTACTTGTCATGGAGGGAGTCATCAAGACCGTGGATCGTTCACTGCTTGCAGGAGACGTGATTGAAGACTGCACCGAGCTTTCTGAAGCACTAGAAGAACTTTCAGCGCCACTGCTGCTCTTCGTGCTGCTGCTCTTTGATGCAATGCTTCCTCCGACACCTCCACCTACTGCTACCCCAATGACCACCACTATTCCGACAACCGCAATTATCCAGAAGTTTCTGGGAGCCAAGCCGCAAATGCGCCGGTGTTGTCGAGGGAGAACAGAGCTGTACGCCTGCTTATGCGAGTCAAGATGGGCTTGCGGCGAAATGGGCTTGGTTGTGTCGTGTTCCAGCCCTTGGTAATACTTCGTATAATGCTCGAGGCCAGAACTAGGAGCCACTTCAAGATCAGAAAATGGAGCAGCCATATCTCCTACTAAGGCAATTGCATGAGTATGGAGTATGGAGTGCGGATGTGGCTATTGAAAGCTCACAAAGAAAGTCCAAGGTGTTTTGGGGAGGTGTGAATTGCGGCGCAGCATGTGCAACAGTGACATATCTTAGGTGCCTTAGCATCATCTCTAGTATTTATTAATTATCCGCGGGAAATAGTTTAGCGCGGCTATGAATTGCGACGAAAGGTGGGCGGGTAGCTTTACTCTTGGGAGCGAATAAAAGTAAAGTAGTGTCCAGGACGCATACTGTAGCAGCAGTGGACAAGGGTTAGAGAGGGTGAATCTAATCAGATAAGGGTAATAGCATGCTGCTTTTCGAGTAGATTTCTGTCTTGAAGTATCGACTGCGACCGCTTAGCAGTATAGATTCTGTCGTTTCAGGTAAAGCAGCGAGCTAAGAGTGGCAAGCCTACTTACAACTATTACCCATGTATAAGAGTATTCTCAGGCGCTCAAAAGCGAATCGGTTAATTAAGCGAAATGTTGGTTTTGCAGATTATCGCTCCCTATTGGTGCTACCAGACTGTCGGTGCCAGCCAAAACATAACACAGCCCCTGAGCCCCGCTTTAACCGCCGCCGCTGCACGCCCAAAAAAGAATCCTCCAAATGATGGCGAGCAGGTCCCAGTTCAAGACGAGACGTCTAAATACGCGAAGACTGACAATAATGAGGATTTGACGGCTGTTGCAGCCATGACCTAATTATGAAATGCTGTAGAGACATACTGATATTCATTCGCTCAAGAGAAAACGTCAGACGCCAGTCCCATCCATACGGACTCTAGACTTTACACGTTATACCCTGTCCTTCATTATCTAGCCAGCACCTCTGTAGTAGCCATTCTGTGCTCCAGGTGCCATTCATCCGTCATGTGTATCTTGTCCCTATGCCATCTATCCACTTGGTGATAACCCAGCGGAGTCTCGTACCACTTTGTCTAGACCGAGAATTTCCTCGCAACCTCCAGAGGAGCAACTCTGGCAGCTGGTGTTTTCTTGAGAAGCTACTAATCTTCGAACTTGACGTTTGACTCGTCTGAGTTGACTGCGGAATCTCTTTCGGACTTCCAACCAAACTTTGTAACGATATCGATTACCATCGACCGATCCCTGAGAGATAAGCTGCCACTGTAGCTTTCGTTGGTATTGAATCGTGTGTCAGTGTTGTGAAGAGAACAACAGACCAGGCAGGACCGAGAACTGATGAAAATTGCAATAGCAAAGGCGCCAATTTCATAAGTGGGCTGTCTTCGATGATTGCGGCTACATTCCTGGGAGTGGCCATGACGGCTAGGATAGAGTGAGACTCAAGCCTTGAGGAGACTGCTAAAGTAAAGATTGGAATTCCCAGTCCGCAGATTGCAAATGACTCTGAAAAAGCACACCAAGCATAGTAGGCAACAAAGTTGTGAACAAGAATAACCATGTGACAAAGTCTGCTTAGGCGCTCAGCCAGTTGTGGTGCAATCCGCTAAGACATGGTTTACTTTAGCGTGTTACAAGATGGCACATAGCGAGGCAACAGCCGCACGCCAAAGCTGCTTCGTGTCTCAATACACGCTTCTCGAGATAGCTTGGAAGCAGCAAGCAATTATTGTGCGCAAACAACTTTGTTAACGCGTTCAGCCATTTCGCTCACGTTTGCTATATACTATATCAAATTCGATAATGAGCTACTCTCAACCTCCAAGAATTCTACCTGCCGACGTCCTGATCGAGGAGGAGCGAGTACCGGGCTACCAACCTGAGTTTTACCCTGCAAACCCGGGCGAAGTCCTCAATAATTGATATAAGATCCTAACGAAGATAGGATGGAGCACAGCTTCTACTGTATGACTTGCGGAGGATCTAGAGCGGTGGAGCCCTTCGCCCGTTCTCAAATCAAGCCAGCCGTTTTGAAGAATACCTTTCCAATACGTGACTCTCAAGATTACCACTTTGTCAAGAATAGGAGGTATTATTTAGAGGATCAAATAGAGGATCTGCGAGGGTATCACAGCGATAGAATACAGGTTCAACTGAGGGTGATACGAGTATCATTCTACGGTTCTCCACTGTGATATCAAGGTAAGAGAGCTAAGTTAATACAACCTCCTCAACCACTGCAATACGGCAGACCTTGCGTGCAATACAAGCTTCCGCTACAGTACCCATTTAATACGTATTAAATTTACAACTGTAAAAACATATTATTTTAGTAATTCGAAAGACTTAGGGCTAGAAATATTTAATTTTTGAAAAAGTAGTTGATCAGTTGAAATTAAGGATGACAGCCTCTGAATCTAATACGCTGACTTTTATGCTTCCATCCTCAACCTTGGTGATCTCCTTATTAGTGATATTGTGTAGTCTCACAGGATTTCCGTTGTCTAGCTCCCAATTATAACTGAACCCATCCCACGAAATTCCTGAGATCGCATCGCTACCATTTGCATACAATCTCTGAATACGAACTGCGTCGCCACAGTCTGCCGGAACTTTGAGAGTGTATTCTCGCGCTAGTCTATCAACTGTATTTCGGACCGAACTAGTACCATTAACTGTATAATTGTACTGCTTCATGTTGATAATCACAACCCTTGCTAGCTTATTCCCGGAATACGCAGCATAGGCGGCTTCTGTATCCTGCTCCAACTGGATATTAGCAATTCTCGTCTTCTGTTTCGTCAAGTCACCCATCATTGCAGCAACCACAATATTACCATAGTATGGTGGCTTAGTTCCGACAGTTGTGGTGTTCGTGTGGATCGGCTGCCAGCTCTGATATCTGTAGTTTGTTCCCATGTGCATATGAACGCGACGAATTCCGACAGATGCACAATATAGGTTGAAGTCAATACCCCAAAGAGCAGCGCCAAAAGTGTTCGAGAGCCCAGGTTTTCCTTGGTTGTAAAGACTATTCGTCTCGCCAAGAATGAAGGGAATCCCTGTATATGAAAGGTTCTGCTGAAGCTGGGTTATAGCATGGACAGATTGAACAGTAACAGTGTGATTCATGAGAGTACCTTGAAGAGTAACTCCAGGTCGGTTGGCACCATTAATGTAACTTTTTGATATTAGTGGCACTATTGACAGTTGGAAGGATCTATAATTAACTCACTTATGATGCGAATTGAGTTTGATGACCTCATCCACATCAAGTCCGGATTGCCAAGCCTTGACTGGATTTAGCTGGTTAGTGAGACTTGCAAAAGATGGCGCAAGGTACCCATATGTCGAGTTCGATGTAAGTTCGGGACAGTATTTTCCAAGCTGGAGTTTTATCGCTCTTGTTCCATTAAGCCATTGGCTGACGTAAGTGGCTTCATTCCAAGAAGGCGGTCGGGCAGCTGCTCTTGCAAAAAGGTCCGGTTCGTTTCCATATTCCCACCACAGCAGCTTTCCGCTTCCGAGCGCTTTACATGCAAGGGGAACAGTATCGAGCAAAGTTTGCCATCCCACAGAATTATTGCCACCAAGGCCCATATTAAATCCATGTACAAACTTTGTATCTGGCCATGTATTATAGGACTCGAAATACGACGGCCCAATGGAGATTGTAGTTGGATAATCAGGTGATCTGGATGGGTCGACAATGCCGATCAAGGAAGTTTCCAGACTTGGATCATAGAGGTACAAGTCCTGGGTATTGCCGCCTACCCGGATGTATGGTTTTGTCCCTGTGAGATTGCCAAGGTTGTTCAATAGATTGTTCGAAAAAATATTAGGAGAAGAGCGGTTTCCTAGACATTGTCACCCATGGTCTAGCAGAGGTAAGGAAGAAGTATGCAACCTGCAAAATCTGGAAACGAAGAAAACTCAATCGAATAGCTGACGAAAGCTTCCGGGATGGGATCACTGGCAACTGCGGGAGGGGAGCTGGACAAAAGCATAGGGTAACCTCGAGTCAACCTCACCAACCCAGCAATAACGCCGGCCATAGCTACCGTTCCCTCCGCAAATCTCATGATGAATCTCCTTTATATGACTTGTCCTAGGGCTTAAAATCAGAGGAGGAGAATTAATGAACCTTGGATCCAACGCATGATGAGAAAGATCGTATTAATATATGTAAGAGAGGAGTAATAGCGATTAGAGTTTCATTGCAAAACTTGAGCAATCCGACCTTCCATATCTGAGATTGTGCAAGCTGATTAAACCCATTACGGCAAAATCCAGCGAAATTTCGATGCTATATTGGTTAGCCCCTCCTGTTTCTGTATGACCTTTGAGGAATGCAGAGACAGATTGTACACGCATATACATCAATGACAGGTTGGGGACAATATGGATTGGGCGGGGTAACCAATATCCCTGTACATATCCCACTCTTGTATAATCCTGCATTTTAACACCCTAAACGTAATTTAACATACTTTAGCTCAATACTATTTTCTTTTTTATAAAAGTTAAATACAGTATAGTATTAGTTATCTTACACTTGCAAATCAATTTGTTTTGCCTCTATTAAAGCTATTGTACATCCTTTTTCTACCATATATTTCCTCCAATTTTTGTATATGAATAGTACCTAACCGTGGGTGCGCTGTTATCTGGGCTAAATATTAAGCAGCATGGGAACTCTACTTAGTGTGGTATAAATCCAAAACTTGTAAGTGAAATGCTTTGAATTAGAAAATAAACAGACTATATACCCTTTATATCTAGCATTATAAATCTAAAATGCTGTTTATAAAGCTCCATGCTTTTTTGTGAGTATTTGTACATTAATGCGGAAAGAAAACAGTAGAAGTTATAAGATATGCGTTTGTATATTGAGATCGAAGTAGCTCAATTGTCCAAAAGATTATTCTAAAATGCGAGCTGTGGGTTGGCCTGAAATAATTGCAGTATCCTTGCAAATTCCTTGTCGGAGCGCTTTTTTAATACGTTTTGGACCCTTGATGGTAGTCATTTGCAAATAGCCTGGCGTAATTTGTAACAACACAAGGAGTCACGGGCTAGAATAGAGGCATATGGGAGTGCGTACAATAGGCTGAATATGGCTCCTTATAGGTCTGCTACGGAGGATACAAAACATGAGGAACAACTGTAGAAAGTAGGAGCAGGCTTTTATATAGGCGACTCCGACTTTCCTCCGTCTCGACTCTGTAACCTCTCATGCCCTGCTTGTCAACCCCCTAATCCTGACCTTTGCTTATGCTTCCGCTGTTACATAATTGATACTAGGATAACCAAAACTGTTGAACATTTTAGAACACGGACCCGGCAATTGTTATACGGAAAATCACCTATAAATGGAAAACTAAGAAATGCGTGCTTTGCTAGTCTCGCAATTATATGTTTTTACATGGTAGCGAAGTATACCGAGGTGTTTACTAATAATAACTCGTTTAATTAGTCAATTATTGCGTGAATCGGCCCGTACCATTTAGCCGGTTAATGTGACGTTCAAGGTAGCATAACATTATTTGTTGTAAAAGCTGCTTGGTGGACAAACAACCGGACAATATTTTGGTGTAACAGTAACCGTTCGTGACTATATATGTGACCGGCTAATAGTGTGGTAGAGTTAAGAGTCAGTACGGTCCTAACCTCCTAATTATTCGGACTACGGTAGTTGAAAAAAGGTATTAAATAAATTATCCAATTTACAGATCAATGTTATTAAAAAATAAGCTAATAAACTAGCCTTTTTATTTTGCGGTTACCACGTGATAAATATTGGATATGATTCCTATTCAGGACTAGTGTTCCGCATGCTTGGCTTTACAGTTACATTTCCCTACAGTAACAAAATCAACAATAACTCAACTAATAAAATATAGAATAGATTATCTGCTAGCTTAATTGAAATCCTAAAATCGCGGCTTTTAATTTCATTAATATTTTAAATGATTGTATTAGTAGTTACTAAGGTAGTCAAAAATAGTGAAAATCGCGTATGTAAATTTTGGGTGATTGGGTAAAAATCACGATGGCACGTGATCCAAGGCTTTTTCGCCACTAGAGTACGGCGACTCAGATCGATTTGAAATTATTTTACACTATATATTGTAGCAAAATTGTAGAGATATATTCTGTAGAGATTATAATAAAACAAATAGTACTTTATTATTTTAAGCAAATTACGTATTTACTGCAACCTAAAGGTGGCTGTGCATCGCAGCAGCAAACCTACGAAACAAAAACTGTTTACACCACCTAAGGCACTGAAAAACATAGCAAAGTTGTGCCAACTCATCATGGTTAACAGGCTTGATCCAGGCCAAATTCGAGTTCTTTATATCCAGCCTGGGAATGCAGAGCACATTGTTTGCGACACTGAAATCACTACGTTGGCCTTATCCATTCACAAGTACGATGCCCTCTCCTATGCCTGGGGCGGTCAAGATCTCACCCATACAATCACCGTCTCCAATAAGCCTTATGCAGTAACCTCAAACCTATATGGAGCATTGAAACATTTACGACCCAAGGATGGCAAGAAACGAGCCGTCTGGATTGATGCCATCTGCATTAACCAGCAAGATCACGATGAACAGACTCAGCAAGTGAACATGATGGCACATATTTATCGGAACGCACGGCTGGTGGTCATGTGGTTAGGTGAAGAAGTTAAGATGGACAACATATCAATTGATGGCGTGGCTTTCTCTCTTCTTGAGCAGCTGCGAAGAGTTTTCGAAGATAATGGACATGTTGAATTTGATTTTCAGCGAAAAGGACCGGAAGGGATTGCGTGCCCCGGCTATGGATTACCAAATTCCAATGCAAGGGAGTGGATTGCACTCGCACGACTCTTTTCAAAGCCGTATTTTGAAAGGATCTGGATTATTCAGGAGGTGGTGATGGCGACTAGAGCTATCATCGCATGTGGGGATCTGAGAGCTGAGTGGGAGGTCGTGAGAAATGTTGCAAGGAGTTTGCAAAGGTGTGGCTCGCTGGGAAGTTTAGAATATGTCGGAGCCGCACCTGGTGTCATTTCAGTGAACGCTATGGCCGATTTGAAACATGGAAAGGGTGTAGATCTCATTACCTTACTTGTGAAAACAAGAACGTATCAGGCGACGAAGGAAGTAGATAAGGCCTTTGCCCTTATGAACTTATCCTCAAATCCACATAATGCAGGTATTGTAGTCGATTACTCACTGGAAGGGAAGCCACAAAAGGTCTGGGAGAAGCTTGCTCTGCATAGCTTGACTGTGCACCAGAGTCTGCTGTGTCTCTCCAACGCAGGAATTCGTTCATCGCCTCAGCAATCTTGGATTCCAAACTGGAGCGACAATGACGATGGTCGTACATGCCTTGCGCTTCATGGCAAAGACCATTTTAGAGCCTCAGGAGATTTGCAGGCAATAATCAGTGTCTCCGAGAACAGCAAAGTCCTCACAGTAGAAGGTTATATTGTAGACAGCGTTGCCATTGTTGCACCTTCTATCCCAAATTTCGTACCAAAAGCTATGAGAACCGGACCTCTTGAGATTTGGTTGACCATTGAAGAACTTGAAGAACGAAAATCATTGATGGTTGCTGCTCTTCAAAGCTCTCTAGAAACCGCCAAATCTGCTTTTCGATACAACGAGGGCTTCCCTCGAGACAGAGAGTTGGCGCGAACGTTATGCTGTGACATACTCATGACAGGAGAGAAGGCCAACATTGATGCTGGGTACGAAATTCTTCAATGGATGATCAAAGTCGCAAAATTATTTGGATTGGAACCTTTACCCAAAGATCTAGAGAAAGTAGACGATATCCAACGTCAAGTGGAAACTATAATGCCCTCTGGTGTTGATACAGAAGGGTTTCTACACTCTTGGCTCTCGTTTGGGACAGGCAGGAATGTGTGCGCTACTGTAAAGGGTGATCTTGGTCGTGTGGCCTTTGGCGCCCGGCCTGGTGACTCGATTTGTATACTCAAAGGCGGTAAAGTGCCATATTTGTTAAGAAAAGATGGCAGTGGTTATAAGCTTGTTGGAGAATGCTTTGTAAATGGGATTATGTATAGTGAAGCATTAAAATGCAAAAACTTAAATGAGCAAACTTTTAAAATTAATTAAATTTCTTACCATAATTTTTAATTTTTAAGTGTTACTATTTCAAATCCTGGAGCACGTAACTGTTCTAGGACAACAAGATATTTTAGGAAGTTTTAGAAATACCACAACTTTTTGTCACGTCCCGTCCCCGAAAAATACGTTACTTACTGTAGCCGAGCCCCCAGAGCTTCCCACGTATATAAAGCCCGTTCTCTTCGAGCTCATTTTTCTTTTTTAGCTTTAGATTCTTACGTATTATACCACCGTTGCCCACTATATCTGTAGATGCAGAGCGCGTGCCGTTGTCACGAAACCAATACGGGTGCTATTACAGCCGTTCGTAAGGTATCTTAATGCTCTGATTCTAAACTAAGAAGGAAAGGCATAGCTGGTGCTTGCAGCGCCTTTATGTAAAGAGGGTGCATCACGTGAAAAGGACCATGCCTTTAATAAACGCGCTTGTTAGGCAAAACCGATCGAAGAACGAAAGCTTGCTTTGTACTACTATTAGTAGTATTATTAGTCATATAAGTTATCACGTTTTTATATAGGGGCCAGCCCCCAAACCCCTATATTTCGCTGAGTTCAAAGGATTTTATGGGTGGCATTTAGTCACCAAGGGAGACGCTGCCAGCGTGAGCAATCTTTAGGTGGCCATTGGCGCTTGTTGGGATGAGGGCAAATGACAGCGGGAACAGAGTAGGGCCGAGTAGGCTGGGTCGAAATGGATGAAATCCACGTGCTATAAGCACTAAGTTGAACGCTACCGCCATAAAGAATATGCGCGGGGTGCTTTAGTACGTGGGTACCGGCGGGTTGAAGAGGGCTTCGCTTTGGGGACTAATGAGCGGCTCGAGAAACGAAACTCATAGCAGTTTCATTTAAGCATACTAATAAGAAAATATATATAGTAAATAATCCTCTTTATAACTATATCAACCACAATCTAATTCAATCTAAATGATAGATAGGCTGCTGCTGCTGCGGAGAAGCATCCAATTCGCAACATCCAAGCAAGCGCTACAATTTCTCCCAGTTCAAAATAGCCAAAGCTCCAGAACACTACACTACCCACAATTGCAGCAACAATTTGTGGCATAGCAATTGCAATGTTATGGACTCCCATGATTGTTGCAGCCTTTAAACTGATATCATAACCACCAAGCTCTGAAGATGACCGCTGACTCTCTATTCCACCTAACTCTAGCTCCTGACTCAGTAATCTGGTCCTTGAGCAGTCTTCTATAAATGAACATGACTCAGACGGACTAATAATGTCTAACCCCTTGCTCATTTCCTCATGGGCTCTTGCAATCTCGGCTCCAATAATAGCAAAGGGTGCCCACTGTGTCAGAGCCCAGGAAGTGCCAAGAGCCGCCGTAAAAATAACAGCACATATAAAACCGTTGGTCAGTGATGTACCAAGTAACGAAGCAGTGGCCACTATATGGGAGATTGTCCAAGCTCGTGAGAGACTAAACCAATGTGCCCTCTGGCAGATACTGAATCTTTCCGTTTGTCGAACTCGTATCTGAAATTGATCAGATCTCTCCTTAGTAGTATGGGATTCCAATGCTTGGTAAAGTCCAACATCGTCCGTCTCCAAATTGGCGAGTGTACCTTCTGAGACGACATATGGAAGTCCCAAACTCGTTAGAAGGGCAACAATTGCAAAGAGCAGCATTGCCAGGGTTCCGTTTCGAGTAGCTTGGTCGTGCAAAAAAGTGCTTGTCTGGAAATTTTGACTTTCAATTCGAGTAGAAACTGCTTGATATTCAACTGTGACTGTTAGCGTGTTGTGGATTTTAAAATGGTATCTTTCGGGAAATTGTACATAGTTTACTCAGGTATCTGCAATACATTATTAGACTTCCCAGCTTTTCGCGACGGAGGTTATAATTAACATACGTTGATATGAAAAATAGAAATGGAAACCAGGCTAGCCATGAGAAGAACTGTACTACGCAGACAGCCTTAATCCTTTCAGGTAGCATGGAAACTGTTTTCAAAATATCTCGATAGCAATGACCGATTTCCATCTTTGGCTCTGCTCCTAGAAACTGGCTTTCCTGGATTAAGGTGCTAGTTATCGCGACAGTGACACCCAAGCAGATCGAAGCAACCAGGCAGAAACCCTTGAATTCAATGTGTGTCACCCAGTTTAACCCTTTGGGTATCTCTAGAAGCCCGCAACCGTACCCGACGACACTTCCGACAAACACTATTGAGCTGGTGATGGAACTTGCCTGAACTTGTTGTTCGGCTGGACAAGAATCAACAATCAAGGCTCGAATCCCGGCTTGAATAGGTTGGATTGCGATATTCAGTCCCCATACCCAGAAAACAGCCACGGCTCTCTTTAATATATCTATCGCAGCTGACTCTCTTGTAATACCCGCGAGACCGCAGCTCAAGTTGACTAACTCATTGCTCCAAGCAAGCAAACTGATACAGAAAATGGTGGCCGCCGTGCCATACACTATGAAAGGCTTTCGTCGACCCCATCTGTGTGTAGAACAGTCGCTTCTATATCCAATATATGGTTGCAAGACTGATCCGCAAATTGGCCCAGCCAGCCATACGAGAGACACCAGCGACGGATGGAGACCCAGTGAGAGCAAATATGGCTATATTAGGCACATTAGTAGCACCTCTCAAGTTGTGATTGCAAGAACTCACTGATCCTTGTGACATGACAGTAGCCCAAACAACTTGCAATCTATGAGTTGTCAGCATGTTTATCACTAATTGGGACATATTCATGTCACTTGCCCTCCAAGACCTATTGCCAAACAGAACAGGTACCACCTACTGACCTTTCCGACTATTGGGCCCTGTAGTTCGTTGCCATCTTCGTAGAGCATGATTCTGATCTATTTACCCATAAATTCTCTACGTAGACGCTGTTTTTTTTAGAGATGTAACTCGCTCTAGCTATGCAAGGGTTTTCCCCTGAGAGTCTTCTTTGCCCTAGTTTACGCCATCGCAATGCTAAGACACTTTCCCTTGAGATAGAACATACACCATGAGGTTTAACAATAGCTTGCCTTCTGGAGGCGCACTATCACGAGTTATCTTGAAGAATGCTAGAAAGGGAAGCCCCGGCAGTTTCGGAGGTGGATTCGGAAGGTGAAACCTCTAAAACTCGGATGTACCCCCCACCATACTGTACACACTCCGACGATTCCTCCGTTTCTTTCATCTAGTTTGTTTTTTCGACCTCAGCAAAATATCAATCGAGGGCTTTTTGAAGTGGTACCATACAGAGGGCTCGCATATTATGAGTGCTCCATAGCAACTGTCCTATTTTGCATGGTTCGACTACATTCAGCCGTTTACCGCCCCGACACTCAATTCACACTCACCATCAAAGACGCTCAACCTTCCTGTCTCTCGTAAACTTTCTCAGCATGTAAATGCCCCTGGATATCGAGGATAAAGAATACGGAGAGTAGCACATCGTTAGAAACCTTGCGGATTTTGCTCTTTATATTTTTTTGGTTTTTGGTGGTAGAATTGGAGGAGCAGTGTCGGCATCGCTGGAGCAACATTCGCAATCCTTTAGCTCCAACGAACTCCTTGGTAGTTGTGGTGATAATCCCACCACCACTCGAGAGCGAGGCTGCGTCTTTGGTGTGTCCAGATTAAAGTGGGATGTTTCTGCCTGCTCTAATTAGGAGCTCTTCAACAAATATATATTGTAAAAAAATTCTAATTTTGCAGGTGGGGAGGGGTCGAAGCGGTACCTCACAGCCCAGTAGAACTTGGGGAGAGGGGCCTGTATGCTACTTGGTAACTGGACCTCATTCATTCACTATCTTTATATGTGGACGAAATTCCACATGGCAAGTGGCGACGGATTGCCATTTAACGGCTCCATCAGCAACTACAACCATACACAACACTGGTCTAACATGGTCATGAACCAAATTTTAAACCCCACAGACACGTCTACAATTATCACTTGGAATGCTGTTAAGTATCCTACATGTATCTCAAGTGTGTAGAGGCAATGTGTTTATAAATATTCTACCGCAATATACATTTCGCTTTTTCTCTTCGCACTTCGCAATTGTTCTCAGTGATCTGTCAACAATATAGGAATATTAATCGAGACTCCGCCATTCTCTAACATTTGACATCTCATTGTAATACTTTAGATATATTGAAGAGATGGTAAGGGAGATTAGAGCTGTTCCTTTCGTTATCACTGGTGGGGGGTTTGTTAGGCGGGGGTGTGGCGCGATGTATCGGGATTCTTGATTCTCCAAAAATAGGCGATCGTGGACCTCAGTGTCTGCTACAACATCCAAAGGGTTAGTGTCAACCACCTTTGGACTCAACGGTCCGGCCCCATCGGTAACGACTAATCCCGACTGATTCCATGTCAAAATAATATGTCATAAGATGTGTAGTAATAGTAAGACGGTCAGCGAATGTAAAAAGTTGCGGGGTGAAAATCCCGAGATTATGTTGTAAGCAAGTAGAGGGATCTAGAGGGATCTAGATATGCATAGCTAGGCACAATCAAGCGTCCTGCTTGAAAACTCAACAAACATCCGATTACCGAAGCTAAGATTACTGAACTAAAGCTTGATGTATAGACCCATGAGAGTTTAGTAATAAGGTGCTTATAGAGATCCACATAAGACGGCCAGTTAAGGGACCGAAGAAGGGAAAGTTGTAATCACTATTATCATCTCTATAGTTCAGTGGTCACCTCTCAATTTTATGCTCTAACCATACATGCCACTGCTCTGTTCTGCTCCAAGAACAAGTCACATACTATATCGTAAATTGAAAAGGTGGATATTTCAGTAGACATTTATGTTATCAAAAAGTATAGAATGCCTAGAATCTCAATGATACTTCTCAAACATTGACAAGGGTCACGTCACGGCTTAATATTTTCGGAGGAGAATGGAAGTACGATGGCCCTGCAGTTTGCGATGAGCTAGTAGGGCGGTAAACATTTTCGATGCACATATACCTCTCGGAGTCAATCAGGATGGTAAGGGGGTGGGGGCTAGGCGAACAATCAAGTGCTAATTTCTTACATTGAAGGATGCATCTAAAAGATCTAATACTTCAGATTTAGTCTCTCATTCATTATAATGTGTATCTTGGAGAAAGTGTTTGTCTATCTAGTAAGTTTGAAGTATTAAAGAATGATTGGTGTCTGACATCGGGATCTCAGCCGCTGCCAACCTTCCTTCAACGGGAGGCATGGAGATCTTAAACTAGCCCATCAAGTAAGAGCCGCAGGGATTAACAGTATGGCGTAGCCCCTCCACACCGCGTGCGTCCAGCCGCACTTTATACATCTGCAGACTGTGGGAGAGTAATACAACTTAAAGTAAAGAAGTTCCATTTTTTATCACCTGGACTAAAGTTACGCCGGAAATTATTAAGCATTACGCTCGTTAAACTAAAATATGCATTCTGAATTCGTGAAGAAGCGACATGCTTCCTAAAGTTACCGTGGGTGCATATGTCTTTGAAGTGAAAGAAGGACCAAGTCAGAAGAGACGAGAGGCTGGTGCAACCCTGAAAGATGCTGCACTCTGCAAGCCACTAACTATCACGAACCAGGATACTACACAATCAGGCACCTCCGATCTTATTTATCTGGCATAAGCTTGGGCTCTGACGCTCAAAATATTGATGGTTTATGTAGGTATGGTGTGGGAGGGGTAGAAGGGGCATCGTTGTGGCACGGCTCGGGGAACACCATCATGACACTAGTCGGTCTTACGTTCCGGTATGAGTTTAAGTACTTTAATTAGCCCGTTCCCTCAGATGGTAAAGAGATACCCATCAATGAGGCTTCGCCTTCTATTTTGTGGTTAGAACAGATGCGTACTTTGGAGATTGGAAGTATGGCAGAAGTGCATGGCTCTCAGTTTGAAACAAACGCCTGTGACCAATGGTATGATTAGTTGTTATTAGAACAAGTCCTCTTTTGTCTTACAGGCTGTGGTCTCTTCAGGAATTTTTCAAATAATATTTCTATATACACTTCGCTGAGAGATCAGGCTACCTCAGTTTGCAGGACAGCTGCTATGCATAAAGGCTTCATATAGTTTTGACTCCATGCGCTGATATATTGAGTAGCTTCAGAACAAAGGTTACATGCTCAAGGCATACTCCGCAGTGCCAACGGTGCCAGAAGTCATCAACTCCATGCACATATAGTTTTGGAAAGTTCATGGGCAAGCCAAAGAGAAAACTAAAAAATCGGCAGCTACAGCAAGGAGAATGGAAAACCGACAAAGAAACCACAACTAAAAAGAGCGCAGAATCCTGTTCAGACATTGGGGGTGAGTGACAAGTCAAGGCTCTGTGGAAATACAATCTGACTGGTCCTTCAGGTTGTCAATACTCTGGTAACACCCAACAGCACCAACGTTCTGAAGTTATTACAGAGACTAGACTAGGGCTTGATGCTGCTACTAACAACACTCTTTCCACAAGTGACACATCGGTACGACCTGCGCTGATAAGTTCCAATAGCGAAGGGAGCAGGAAACGGTCCTTGAATCTGTTCGCGTGCGATCAATGCTACCGATTCAAAGTAAAGTGCGTGCGGGACGGCGACTTTTGTCAACGGTGTACGGGGAACAAAAATATCTGCACATATAGTATAGATAATGTGCGGGAGAAGGAGGACGATATTGATCTTCAGATATCTACAAGTCCTACAAAACGGCGTCGACATTCTCTTGGCAAAGAACAGACATCCGATAAAAAGATTGCAGAAGAGCAACAGCCAGGCGGTAATGTGTATGAAACAGAATGGATCGGCACTAAAGAGCTTTCCAACATTCCTTTTGATGTGAATCGCATAAATGGTAAGTGTTTTAATAAAATCGAGAATAGATATCTTACCGAAAAACTAACAGGCGGTGGCTCAGGTCATATGCTGTCAAAAGAAATGCCAATGTATTTACATACTAATGGGGATTACGGCCAAGAGGATCAAAATTTTCCAATCCCTTTAGATTCAGATGACAAATCCTATGAATTTCTAAATCAACTTGCGATGCTTGGCCAGGAAACCCCCCTCTGGACACCGATCACAGATCACAATCCAAACCTCGAGACTTTACAAGTCAGCCATGAGACTTCTGCTCAGGAACCAGAAATTCCGGAAAGCAGCAGTCAAAGACTCAACTTGTCCAACTCCAATAGCGATTCGATGGGGAGTTTATTTGACAAGGAATGTTACATTTCTTCCGCCCTGTCTACACTTTCGAAGTTGCACGAACTGGGGCGTCCCTCGATAGGAACAAACAAGCCAATGGGGTTGGACTCTCTCCTTTCGCTAGCCCATTACAGCCTCTTCATTTGTGAACAGGTCGGCGACTCTAAATCGTGTCCTCCATACGCAATAGTCATGCTCTGTATATCAATCTTGCATCAGCTTTTAAACTGCTTTAACATGCTATCTTCTGGCATCCGCGAAAGCCACAGCTCTATATCTATGAGTATCAAAATTGGGGATGTAGCATTTTATGACATGTCATATGCTCCAAGCATTATGCAAGCAATATTGAGTGGTGAGAACAAGAGAGCTAAGCGGGCTTGCGAGAGGCTTATAAATGTCTGCACACGGGATGGTGACTTTTGTGAGAAGGGGACAGAAGGTGACCCAGGGCTAGCTAGTGAATACAACTGCTTGATAAAGTTGTTAGACATTGTAAAACACAAGTTCACCACCTGAAGTACTGTATCTAGACACTCTAGAAAAAGATTACAGAAACTCAAGACTGCAATCACGGCCCAAATACTCTCATCTATCTAACAGAACTATACGGCTATCCAAAGTTAAGGATCCAGCTTCTATTAATGCCACATTAGTTCTTCCACACTACTCAAGGTCGAATTGCGCAGGTTCATGTTACTCTCCCCACCTACAACGGAGCTATAGGTAAACTTGCACATGATAATCTCGACCAAACCCTCCTATCATCAGGTTATACTCATCGCTAAAAGTGGGATTCTAAATATCATGACCAGGCCTTTACTTGAAAAGAGTCATCACAACATAAGTCTCTAGACAACAAGTTTTTTTTTTTGCGAGTGTTTAATTCTGCCAAGTCTCCGGCTAAGCAATGACATTCGGTGGATGACAGGGAGCTGGTCCGGGGTTAGTAAAAGTCGAACTTAGATGACCAAAATCCAAGATCTGCTGTTGGAGTCACATGTTCTAATGAATCAATATCGGAGGCCAAGCTAAGTCAATTTTTCCTGTAGCTTACAGTCTAGGACCTCTCACTCTTGAAATTCTCACGACAATGGTAGAAAGCAAAAGGATAGAAGCTAGCATCCGAGTTTGAGTTACTGTTTTGTACCACCGAAGCTACAATTCACCCTCCGGAGGAACTTTAAGCCATGGTTCCTTTGCTCCCCTCATTACTACTCTTTAGCTTTCGGTCCCAAGTTGACCCCGAAAACAACTGCCGACAACAAGCCATTTCACCGTACAATATTCTTACAACTTATATATCTAAGACCTTTGACATCGAGAATCGAAAATTGACAATAGAGCATCTACTCCATATCCACTATTGGCACAGAGACCTTCCCAGCTATCAGTCTCCCATCCTATAAGCCTCCAATATGAAGTTCGCTTCTGTAGCCACGGTTTTGGCCCTTGTCACCTCTGTCGCCGCTCTTCCGCTGAGTAAGTCCAGATTCGCAATTTGTTCTTCGGATCCTGGTGTAGAGGATTGTACTGATGATATAAATGCAGATAAGCCAGCGCTTGGTCTAGAGGCCAGAACCATTGACAAACGTGAGCCATACAAGAAGGCGGTTGTCAGCCCTGATACAATCGTCGACAAGCGTGAGCCATACAAGAAGGCGGTTGTTAGCCCTGATACAATCGTCGACAAGCGTGAGCCATACAAGAAGGCGGTTGTTAGTCCTGATACAACCGTCGACAAGCGTGAGCCATACAAGAAGGCGGTTGTTAGTCCTGATACAACCGTCGACAAGCGTGAGCCATACAAGAAGGCGGTTGTTAGTCCTGATACAACCGTCGACAAGCGTGAGCCATATAAGAAAGCGGTTGTCAGCCCTGATACAACCGTCGACAAGCGTGAGCCATATAAGAAAGCGGTTGTCAGCCCTGATACAACCGTCAACAAGCGTGAGCCATACAAGAAAGCGGTTGTCAGCCCTGATACAATCGTCGACAAGCGTGAGCCATACAAGAAAGCGGTTGTCAGCCCTGATACAACCGTCGACAAGCGTGAGCCATACAAGAAGGCGGTGGTCAGCCCTGACATCATTTAAACCGTTGTTTATGGGATGAGAACTTTATGAGAAGCTAGATTTGAAGGCAGTCACAGGGCCCCATCCCGCTGTCTGATTTGGTGTTCTCTTTTATCGGCTGAGCTTGGATCTGGATTTGGATTCAATGTTAAGTTATAGGAATTGAGACTGTATGCGAGTTGAAGCAAATGAAATGAAAGTGCTGTTCTCAGGCAAAATTTCTCTTATTTCTCAACTTTCAAGTGCATTCTTGTAGATGCCATGTTGTTCTAATCTCTAATAGCTGCTATTTAACGAACAGCAGATACACACATCTTTCGCCTTGCTTACATGTAAAGCTGTCGTGCTCTTTGAGCATCAATTGATGACGGCCATTGGTGTTAAGACTATACACTCCACTCAAAAGCGTTATGAAATGTTATGGCAGTTATCATAGTACAGGGAACAAAACACTGGAAGGAAGCTAGCCATTATTCAAACAGTGGCAATAAAATCCTTGTAATCTAAATATCTACCTAGCTCTAAGTGCTTTCATATCGTGGCTTACTTGTCATAAAATAATTTAAATATGGTTGAATTGAGCCATAGTAAGAGTCACCCATACTTGCGGTTGCGTAAACTCGAAGCTACATAGGCAATGGTATCTTCACGAGAAAAAGCTCAACAAGAAAAAGGTGTTGCTTCAATGTTCTCTTATAAACCTCTTTAGGTAGACGACTGTTACAGAGTAGCTCGGCTGCTGACTCAGTAGCTTGGGCTTTCTTATCATAAATGGCTTTCTCTCTCAATCATCTCTACACTTGTTTCATCAACGTGAGCTGCTCTAGCTCCTTGGCATACTCACGTAAGCCGATTCCTGACACCAAGTTTTGGTGGAAATATATCACGTGATTGGACTTCAGTTGAAATGTCTTCCCAGTATAGCCATTGATTTCGCACTATAAGTAGCACTTATGGTCATCACTACAACGTTTTGAGCATGTACAGGCATATTTATGAAGATCATAAGACGTGTAGTGGTTAGCATGATGGAACTCGTTTTCTCAGTACCATCCTTAACACAAATGCGGCAGAAAGTGTCGGAAATAGCCTAGAGTCTGACAGTTTTTGCAGGGGAAAACTCTTAGATTGTTCCGATAGTTGTCGGTAGGTTAGAAGTCACGGAGGTGAGATGCTGCTTACATCCCGGTTTTTGATGGCTAGCGGCTAGTGTTACACACCAAATTCGGGACTTGGCATATTGAAAAGCTGGAATCACTCCAATATATATCTGCTACAACCTCTATTGCGGCTTTCTATGTAAAAATTTTCCCTCCCTTTTGGCATTAAATCATTTCCATCCTAACCTAAATTCCGAGTTCATTTGAATCATTGGACATGGCTCCATCCCTCAAACAACACGTGACAAAACTGAAAAGCTGTAATCGATGAAGTCAAGCCCCCAAATCTACAACTAACTCACCATCATTACAGGGTTCGGTTCGGATACAGGTCTTCCATACTCAAAATATCTCGACGAAGATACCGAGCCATGCATAGATCAATCGCTCAACAAGGAGGTGGACGTTGAAAAGCTAGGCGAATCACTCTCCCGTTCCCGTTCATCATTCTGGCGTATATTCACAAAAGTGGCGGCCACAGCATCCCTATTTCTCCTTGGAACCTTCATATTTTCAAAACTTTTATCCGATAGCGGAAGCGGTCAAATGTCACTCGTTGCAATAGAGAGAAAGGAAGCAAAGTATGCACACTGTGGGAACAATCCAGAAGAGGCCAAAGCTCAGGGTTGCGTTTGGGATTTAATGAGCTTTTCTTGGGAGCATCCAAGTTGCTTCGACCAGGAAGAATCGGATAGGTGGATCAAAAGGTTTGGTCCATGGTAAGTTATTCTTCTAGGCAACCCAAAGCAGTCATCTTCTTTAAGATCTACATTCCGAAAAGACATCTCAAATAAGAGCAAATATCTTTGGCGGAAATTTTATCGATTCTGAAAATCTATGCAAGTCTTCAACTAATCCGGTGCTTCACGCCAGGGAGTGGTATGACGAACTACCTGGCACAAACTCAACAGAACTCCGACCCCTGACTTCCGAAGAATTGCCCTACACCCCGATCGCCTTCACAACACAAGGCTATCATGTTCAGCACTGCCTTTATATTATGAAAATGATACACCAAGCCGGAATGAAACGGATCCCCTTGGTTGATGAAGGAGTTGGTTTAGGACACACGGAGCATTGCATCGAACTGATGACAAATGAAAACCTCGTTCCTATGAAACTTGTTAATACTAGGCTGGAGCTCCTGTTTCTCAGGTGTGTTGAATTACCTGGGTATGATATAAGGAGGAAGAAAGAGGAGGAGCTGAAAGCGTTAAGTCCAAATTAGTTTAGAAATGTAATACCATTTTAACAATTACTCAATTCCGTGCTTTAGAGCTAAATTAATTGGGCCGCTCCAGACGGACTGACAGGGATTTGGTGAATTGATGGTTGAAGGCATTGCCCCGGATTTAAAGCATGGAATCCTGCATCGCTACTGCAGGTCATGTCCATGAAATGTTACCCTAGCTTCGACTTAAGCTTTTATTATGAATGCTACTCCAATCAATATGAAAGTTCAATGATTAGCCGTTTATAATGCGAAGACAATAACATGCCTCACCTGGATGCAACGTACAAATCCGACTGAAACCCTAAGTCTGATTTTTCGTGAAGAGCCTCTCTATGATTGAGTTTATCTAGCCCGCGATACTTTCTGATCTAATGAAAGCATCTTTCGCAATCACCACATATATCTCTATCGCAGCAAAGCACTATCCCGAGATTTTTAAGCTGGGAAGAGATCATAGCATTAAGCTCGAGGTTGCGGATAAGTTACAATTATCTCCACAGATACTGATGTCTCTTTAATATACATGGGACCAAAAGATGCATTTAATCTGCCTCAGAGATCAGTAACTCAGTCCACATCAGCTCTTTTGGCATGCCTGAATGAGGAAAAATATCGGAATAACTTCACCGCTGAAGGGACAACCTTGAAATGACTAAGCTTGAATCACGGCGAAGCTGTAACGACTTCAAGGGTTTGCTATAAGAAAACTGAAACATAAGCGCATAGAAGGATAACGATCAGCAGGAGCTCAATCTACAGATGACTCCACTTGACATCATATACAGAAGTGTATTCTTCTTGCAGGATTTTTCTCAATGGTCATCTGGATGAAGAGCAATGCGTCCGAAATAATACATTATGCTGCCTGTCAAGTAGTTAAAAACTATGAAGGGATGTCAAGTTGTTGATCTAAGTCACCGTGATCCGACCTTCCATCTTGGGGAGTGACAGCACAGAAAGTGGTTAAGTTACACGGCCTGGAATCCTGCAAGTCTCCGAAGAAACTGGCTTCGAATATCCACGAACCATGACTCCCATAAGCTTCCAATACAAATCATTTATCGAGCAGCAACAGTCCTTCTAGCATGTGGCTATAAAGGCAGCAGCAATCCAGCGCTTGTAGTCGAATTCTGACATTGTACATCACAGTACATCACACCATTTCAGAAATATCCTATATTGAGTTCATTACAATAGATAATTCATCATCAAGCAAAATGGTTAGCGTTAAGAGCAGTGAACGAGTTAGTATCGTAGTATTTAGTAATATCGAGTCTTAAGACATATGAGATCAACTTTCTGATACTACGCTAGTATTAGTATGAGATCCTCGTAAAGCGCTAGTACTAGTATGGAAATTGAATCTTATATTATATTGGCAATAATACTAAATACTGTGCTATGGCCACTTTGTGGCTTTAGTACAAAGGTTAGAAATGAATTTTACGAATAACCGAATTTAGAGAGCTACTATTGTATTGCTAATTTTGGAATAGCGTCATTTAGAGTTGGTGTTGCAGTATATCGAGGTATAGTATGATATAATATGAGATTGCAAATTTTGCTGTAATACGTATACAACTTTCAAATCTCATATTGCGTGGTATGTAGCATTGATTTTTAGGGGTCGATATATCACAAAAATACTGGCTCACTGGTTAGGAGCCTTCCTCCCTTTGGTTCCTTTCTTCCTCTCCACACTTGCTGCACCTGGTACGAGTCGAATTCACCTTCAGCGTTGGCTCACACTAACCTCAAAGTATAACAGCAAAAAGAGACAAGGTCTCTCATTTAGAGATTTCCGCTGAGGATGCAGGCAATGGATTGTATGGATGGCGCCGAGACATAGCTTCGAAGTTGGAGATACCATAAGAAGATGAGGGCAACAGGCTTTATGGATGGCGAAGGGCCACAACCGAGGAAGTTTCGGAGGATGACGGAAATGGAATTTGTGGATGGCGCCGAGCTGCTCCTGATGAATCCGCTGAAGACGCGGGCAATGGGATTTACGGATGGAGTAGAGCGCCAGCGGGGAGCTTGTCAGAAGATGAAGGCAATGGGTTGTATGGATGGTGTCGTGCTGCTGAGAACAAGGAGTAAAAATGGAGAAACGAAACTAGTACTGAAGGAAAGTCTCGTAGTGTCTTTCGTTTTTATTTTGTTGTGGGCAGGAGAGGATGGCGCAGTGAACATCAGCAACTTTGCAGCTATGTTTACCTTGAACACGGCGATCTCAACGATTTTGATGAATTAAATTATAGTTACATTATTCATTCTTTACTTCTTACACATCATTCTGCCACCGAGTCCATTACCGGTAGGGATATTGATCTGTGGGACTCATGGATCGCAAGGAAATGGGAAGGTAAATGGAACTATAACCCAAAGGTAGGTATGAAATATTAGGCTCGACGTAGTGCGACTAAAAAGAAAATTCTGCTTATTTACTCAAATATAAATCTATAACACAGTAGCCTAAGCAGCCAGGAAAGATGCAATAATCATGGCGTTTTAATCCCGGTATTCCATTAATTCTAGTTTTTTTTAAATGAACAATATAAAAAGCAGCTGCGAACAAACATTTATCCTACAGATGATATGCATGCGCCTTACTTTTGCTCCCATTTAAGATTGTCTATATCTTCTCCGCAGGCAACGTGGATCTGGCATCCTTTTATGTCTTACCTCGACAGGATCACTTCATACATGTGGGAGAAGGCTAACGTCGTAATTGCGCGATGCTCTTCCGACACGGTATCGTCTTTCACAAAATTGGCAAGATCGCCTCATTGAAACGAATATTTATCCTTGGTAAGGACTTGTAGGCAGCAGTGGTCATCGAGAACAATGCGGCTTGCGAAATTGCAGGCAATGCACGCACTCCTATATCTCCTTTCGCAACTGTACTGTACTGTCCTTCTGGTCCATTTCCACTTCGGATCTATTTGATCGAGCATATGTAGGATAGGAGCATGACAGGCGACTGTTTTCCGGAGTTAGCCGAGATTTCTGTCATTATTCAACAGAAGAACGCAAAGAAACGATTCCTTACAAATGTTGGATTCGAAGTGGATCCTCATAGTTGGCGTAGCTCACCTATCAATGGTTACAGCATACCCTTCTCAATATCTCCTCCGCTGGCCGAAAATAGTGCGAGCCATCCATTTGTGTCAGCCCTAGGAGCCATTACAGCTAACTCGCCTACCCATACTTGCTAGTGATGTTGATACCGTGGACTCAACTTTAGCTGGAAGTATAACAGCGAGACTAGGTCATCGAGCTTCCACTTATACATTTCTTAAAATGACGGGTTTGGCTAATAAAATGACTCAAGCACTTCTAGTCCCAAAGCTGCGTGAAAGGTCCCCCATACTCCCGCGCCAAACCGGTTAGCCCACAGGATTTGGCTGTATGGAGTGGCATGTGGGGCAACTTCGACTACGACTACTGCAATTTACAACATGTATAATTCCAATCAACTTTGTCGTCTCTCAGCGCCAGTGTAGTAAGAAAAAATCAAAAAAATCAATTATAATTAATTATAATTATTGATTTTGATTTTGATTTTGATTTTGATTTAGTAATTTTCGATTTGATTTTCATTATACTTAATTGTAATCATTGATTATAATTTTGATTTTGATTATTTATATATAGTGTCACGTTTTATCCTTGAATAACGCGTGACTTACTGTAGCCGAGCTCTCAGAGCTTTTCACGTATATAAATCCCGCTTTTTTCGAGTTTCACTTTTTTTTTTTAGCTTTAATTTTTTCGTATTATACTACTGTTGCTTATTGTATTTGTAAATGCACAGCGCATGCTGTAACAGATTCATAATAAAATAAAAATTTAATAGTAAAATCACGTGTCAGGCCCACTTTTAAATCAATTATAATCAATTATAATCCTTGATTTTGATTTTGATTTTGATTGTGGTTTTTTATTTTGATTATGATTGTGATTATAGGTCTAGTAAATTGATTATAATTGATTTTCCTACACTGCTCAGCGCTCAACAAAAGTCGATCGTAGCAATATCCAAATCCTCCAATACAAGAACGGAATTATCCCATGGCATAAACCTTGACGATTTAGGGAATGGCCGGGAAGAAATATTGGTCAGTTCGCAAATAGCTGCAAACCCGGATTTCAGCAACAGTCTTGAGTTTTCATTGCCGAGGGCGGACGGAGGCAAAGATGATTGGCTATTCCTTGCTTTGTGCTTTACTGTTGAAGCGTTGGTGCGGACTGAGAAGTTACAATTTCAAAGTTTAAAAGTATAATTCCACGTACAAAGCAGGCTTTCCATTCTGGTTCCCTCGTGTACTGCCCAACTTTGGTCTTCTTGGATGAGTGGTTCGTCCGTAAGAAAGGTCTTGACTTCGGTGTTGTGTGGATAAGATATTCCATATGACACTCATCTCAAGCATTGACCATTAGCAGACTGGTAGCGGCATCGCTGGGCTTATTGTTCCATTTATCTTAAATACGCTTCTCGAAAAGTATGGGTTCAGGACGACACTTCGGATCTAGGCTATAATCGTGTTTGTTTCTTTGCCGCTTGTCTATTTCCTGAGACCGAGGTTGCCTGTCTCTCCTGTGTCACAAAATCCGCCATATGGCCTCGAATTTCTTAGGACCTCGATGTTCGGGCTATTGCAGACTGGCCTGATTATAGAAAGCCTCAGGTATTCGTCACGGAGAGTTAGGGGTCTATATATCACTGTAGCATGTTGACCATCAGCGGATTCACTTTTGGTCGCATGGTGCAGTGATACCGTTTTACCCGTCACAGTATTTTATTCCTAATATATACATACCTAGTTTTGCCCGATCATTGCGTCTGAGTTCAACAATCGGCACTCTTCTGCTAGTACTAGTCATAGATCCGCTGTTATTAGTAAAGTCTTCATAGGAATGTTGATCGATCGATTCCATGTTACAACAGTGATCTTGCTAAGCACCGTCGGAGCAACAATTTCTGTCTTCGTTTTCCTGAGTCTTTCAACAACACTTCCTATGCTGTGCGTTTTCAGTGTTTTGTATGGCTTGTTTGCTAGTGGCTTCGTAAGTACAAATGCTGGTATAATTAAGATTGTCAAAAATTCGACTCACAGCGCCGACGTGGGCATGCTGTTGGGGTTTTTGTCCGCAGGAAGGGACATTGGAGTCATAGTCTCGAGTCCAATGAGTAAGGCTATGCTGAGCACAATGCCCTGGAAAGGTAAAGTTGGTTTTGCATATGGATCAGGATATAGAGGGTTAATCATGTTCAAGGGGATCACAGCCGCAGTAGGTATAAGCCTAGTTGGAAGGAGACTCGGATGAATGTGAATTTGTTCTGTATAATAGTCCTTGAATTGAGTTGCAGGGGTATGGATCTCTCAAACTCTTTCCTACTATTTATGTAATTGACGAGGTCACTTGGCTGTTTCATTAGTTCATGGTTAATCCAAGATTGATTAGTGCAGTCGTCTTGCCTCTTCAGTTTCTTCGTCCGCTATCTATTGTCAACCATTTTGTCTGACACTCTCTAACCGACGCCGGTTCCTAGCACACCACAATACGGAGAACTATATAATTAGTCTATAGTCAAAACTCTGCCTTCATGGCCATACCATCAACTGATATGTAATATATGTATCCCGGTTGCAACATCTCCTGGAACTCGCTCGGCGACGAGCTGAGAAACAGAGTGATTGTCGATTTGGCTTTCAAGGATGTATTACCCTTGAACACGAATAAGCTGCATGGTGCGTAAGCCCAAACGAAAGTGATTAGCTTTTAATTCGTAAGTTTTGGGAAGAGAGGTGCGGGCTGGGAAAAGCACCGCAGACCTATTCTATGCTTTAGATACCATGATTTGTAACAATCGCTGGCATATGGACTCTTGATCACGTGACAATGGACGGACCCAAGATGGGGCAGAGACTATACGGACCTCATTCGGACATGGCACCCATATCCCTTACGGACATAGGACTCCGGAAGGATATGGAGAGGGATATAAAGAGTGCTTCTTTTGTTCACTGGGTTGTTTTCTCTTCATGTTTTTTATATCCTTCTTATTAGACCTCTTAGAAGACTACTATTAGCCTCAGATACGTACTCCCATATACCTCTACTCAGCCTGTGGTATCTAGCGTCGTTACAATGTTTTATTTTCTTCATTTGTTAGAAAGACACATCCGACGCCGGAGGCACGAATTTTGTAATATAAAATTGCAGATTTACATACATTTTCACCTTCCAAACAAGTACTTCCCCAAAGTCTTAGTGGAAAATAAGTAGAA
Organism: Chalara sp. BL73; assembly: GCA_918026815.1. Lineage (NCBI taxonomy): Eukaryota > Fungi > Ascomycota > Leotiomycetes > Helotiales > Chalara > Chalara sp. BL73. The sequence goes on from CAKJVC010000123.1 coordinate 571,745, forward strand.
TACTAATACAAATGTCAACCTTGATCCTAATATCTTCAGTGGTCATCGCAATCGGTCAAGTATACTATGCCGTGTTTGCACAACCTAAAGAATCTGCGCTTAAGGCAGCTATTCTGCTAGGCAGTCTGGTGCCAAAGCTCCAGGTCGCTGGCTTCAGTTTCCCCTCAGATTTTTGTTATTTTCTTTTGGAAAAAAAACGGCCCTGTAATCGCAATACTAATGAAGCTGCAGTCCAATAGCCAATAAAATAACAGTAAGAAAGTTGTTAAATGATTCACAGAATTTAAAGAAAATGACTATAAAAAGGAGTAATAATGGCCGTATTGAAGATGGAAAGCAGGAAGCGCGGAACGCGAGCATAAATTAGCAAAAGAACTTGGAAGCTGATAGAGATTGCATAAAAAGAGCAAATAAGGTTCCTAGTGACGGATAATGCGAGTATCACTGTAATATATTTGCCGAACCACCCCCCATGTGCCGATGCCGAGTTACCCCTTTCCAACGTATATTCCATATCGCAATTAACATAAATACTTTTACGCAATAGATGTACTGCTAGTTGGTAAACATAAGTTATTATATCGGGGCTCATTTATTATTAGAGGGATGAATTTAAGCTAGTTACTGCCCAAGATCCGGTGCTTCACGTGGCTAGAGCGGACGACCTTGATGATAGAGTGACAAAGCGTTCAGCTTCCGAAAGTATAGATTGGGAAGCAAAGAAGCCTTTGCTGTTTATTGCCTTTCGCTGGATAGCAGTCACAAATTGATTCTTCTCATGCTGACGGCAACTTTATGATCATCTACTTGACCAGGAACGTAGGCGGGTAAAAAGTGAAAAAAAAAGGTGGTAGCAAGTTAAGGTAAGGGCAAATAGGCTCGAAGGTGCTGTTCTCAAGGTAGATATTAAAGGGCTGTTCTAGCGAACATTGCTAACAGTAGTGTACAAGACCTAACTGGAATCAAGGACTGTGAGAAATTTACCAGATTGGTTGCTGCTGTATCGTAGAAGAACCAGAAAGGTGAGCGAGAAATAGGGGATAAAGATATCACACCAAAAATCTCCAACACCTAAAGGGAGCACCATTCTAGTGCTGGACTCTTGTGATCGAGCAAAAAGTTCGTGGTTATTTATTGGGCAATTAGATCTACTAAAGCATGCTCTAATGTGTGCGGCCATTGTACTTGATAAAATGGCCATTTCGGCCTAGTTTAGCGACATTGCTGCTGTGTACCACAACCTCCTATGTATCTCGTATTGTATATACGTATTATTGCACTGTAATGTGTAAAACTATGGACTACGCCCATTACAACACTGATCCAAGACCAACCGGCTATTGTTGAATATTATTCAATGAATATTTTCTACTCAAGTACATCCTACATCCTACATTCCCGCTTCTATACACGAGAACTATCCTCTTAACTATTTACACTCTTTGTAGCTTTTCCTCCTGTTCTATCTAACTCTTTCCAATAGGTCTCCCAATTTTCTAGATTCACACTCATAGAGTTCCTCTGGTGCTGTGTTTCTACTCCTATGATGATCTGTTCGCTTCTTTCGTCTCGCTGAAGGTAAAGTTGGAGGTTGGTAGGTCCTGAGGGAATTTTCGATCGATTTTCAATGGTGAGGCTATGAGAAGCTGGGAAATTTGATCTATTGCAGACTTTATCTTCAACGCAGGCATCTTTGTGACTTCTCGCATAACTTACTTATACTCTAGGAGGGTAGGCACCTGTCTCTTGATATCTTGATTCATTGTAGAGGGTTTCTGTTTTCTGTTAGGAGGCGATAGAGCATTGATGTAGATTGAACCATAATTTAATGACTCACTGATGCGGTTCAAGATTGATTCAAGTCTAACATTCAAGTGGAGGAGGTAGTTTAAAAATATACACAAACACTACGGTGTTATTTAGTTCTTATAGCTAGATTAATATAGGCAATCAGAGTTTTCAGTCTGCCTTTTCAAAGTTCGTTTGATGTCAGTGAAGTGCAGAAAGTCAGAACTGCAGCTGTAATATTTAACACCACAAAATAGTACAATTGGAAATAAAATTTAGTGTCTTTCAGGAGTATCTCCTTTAGGTACCTTTAACGTTCTATACTTCCATAAGCAGGCGATATCGGCAATAGTTTCAAACTATAAGGTCCAAAAAGGAGAATTGGAAGATCCTCCTGTACATACCATTCTTCCACTCGTAGAACCAGAATTATCAGGCAAGCAGAAGTGTTCTTGATACACAGGCTCCCTATTTGAAAGTTAAGGATAAGAAAAATCACAAACTCTTTTTTTATGATTTACGTTTTAGGCTAGGCAAATCTGTATACATCCATAAATATTTCGAAGACAGGCCCTTAATAGTCGCGTTAAATCTAAATCCCCCCCCCATTGGCGCATGTAAAGTGGCTGAGTCTGGCAGGGCTATTGACCAGGGTACCCCTTCTAGTCAGGCCTCATCTTCGTCCCGTACAAGCATCCTTGACTTTCTGCACTTCCAGGGGAGACAATCGTTTTGACATCAGAATATCCTCAGCTGCCAGGCTGGGCAACCACAGCGCGATGATTTGGACAGCCCACTCCATGGAAAAGGAGGCCTCCGATATTCATTGTAATTGTACAATCTTGATTCGACACGTCCTAAATACACAAAAAGGCATCGAGTCGAACCACCAGCAGCAATGACTTCGACAATTGGGACCCGATCAATCCAGTATCCATCGATCTTCAGTAGCTCCGAGTCGTATCTGTCAAGAAACACTGAGTGGTTGTGCGAAGCTTCAGCTAAGCTTGTGGATGGCGGCGATAAATCTACATGCGATGGCCAAGAGAAGCCCATCAGGCTGATGGGCCGTCCTCCGAACAAATGGACATCTACAAGCCTACACAAATTGATTAGATTGTACCTACTGACGGACTTGGAGCTGGACAGCATAATAGATCGTCTTCGCACAAAAGGCTTTCAACCTTGGTAAGCGCAATTGCCCCGCTCTGTCGCTCTCGGGAGATCGAGCCATAGCTAAATTGTACTACAGCAGGCGTAACGTACAGGAGAAACTTAATCTGCTCTTGCAGCCGAAACCAAACAAAATCCGGCCCAAAGGAGCCACCAGTATACTACGAAGATTGCTTCTTGAGTGTAGGCATCTCCAGAAGGCTCGGCGACTACGGAAGCAACGACGATGCTGTCAAGATGAGCAACAAAGGCACCTTCAAGGAGAAAATGGTGTTGATAATAAGCAACGCGGGTTTATTTGTGAACAAGGGACTTTTTCAACAGCAAATAGTCCCGTCTATGCGGACCTCTCCTATACTTCAAATATGCATCCTTTATCTCTCGAATCCTTGGATCATGAACAGAATTTTCCTGGCGCCGTCTCTCCTGGAATGGAAGCTCTCGACTTGTCGCTCCGCGAAGACCACAAAGAAAACCACCACACTTCTAAAACCACTGCTCTTAAGTCTCCAACCCACCTGTACCCCAACTCAGGATCGGTTCATTCAATCTCATTTCCTGAATGGGTCCTTCAAGATCCTACATCACATTCAGAGCGCCTCGATAATGAACCATTAGTGCAAAATACTAGCCATTTGAGATATGATTCGTGGAACCTAACGGATAGCCACGATAATTTTGACTTCGATGACCCTTTGCTTAATTTTGGGTTTGGTTCAGAGTTTGGATCAAGGATTGACCATCCATTTCCAGAACCCGGCTTCATCCCAACAACATCTGGCTTGGCTGAGTCTTCGACTGCTGCGTGTGAGCGTGCACTCTGTCACAATGTGCCTCAATCGAGTGAGACCATTGCATCATCCCTTTGCAACCCAGTAGCTGCAAGTAAATTCCCTATTGTCAATCCTACATACATACGAGATAATTGCGACCCCAATTGGTGGTCCGACTTCGATGCACCAAACCTAAAACAGTTTGAAGTGCCGCCGCCCCAGTTAGATATTGTTGACCCTTCAAGCCAAATTAAATGCTCTCGGCCCCGGGACTCGCGCTCGAATCAGGAATTGAAGTCAGTCATGGGGCAACCAGGTCAATCTAAACATTCACCCTCAAGCTCCAGTATCAGTACTCTGTTGAGCAAGATATCTCTCAGCCCAGTATCAACCTTGCATGATGTCGGAGAGTCTCAAACATCTAGCTGTCATTCCACTGTGCATTCCATTGAGGTTGAGTCACCAGTCATATTGCCAGGTATATTTCCCGAATACTGCTGGCAGCATATCAATCAGAACCAACTACGCCGCTGTAATCAATGGCATGAGCCACAGAAGTGTAGCCCGCAACAATATTTGAAGGGCGCACGGACGAGCCGAACTCCCGACGCGGATCTCCTTTCAAGAATTGCCCAACGCACTGTTCAAAAAGCAGATCTACATGAAATGGACACATTTGGGAACTCTACAATACATATTTCAGCGACCCTGTTTGCGCCACCAAGCTATTTGATTTCACTTATCAAATTGGGAGCAAATGTCAATATTATCAATAATGCTGGACAAACCTTCCTGCATCTAGTCAAACCAGAAACCCTTGTTCATTGTGACGATTTCTGCTATTTACTTGAGCTTCTCAGAGTTCAAGGATTCAACTTCCGCCAGCATGACCATCTTGGCCAGAGTCCTCTCCATTTATTATTGCGACCTTGGATTGATCAAGATGTACTACGCAAAATTATTACGAAGATGGATTATCTCCCCATTCATAGACACATCTCGACAGCGCGAGATTGCTTTGGCTATACTGTTGTAGGACAGTTGAACCTACACGGAACCGACTCCGGAATTGGACTTGACCACGCGATCTTTTCTCTTTCCTGTGAAACTGAAAACGCCATATTTATCTCAACGGGTCTGCAAACTCCAATTGCCCAGAGCAACACGAAGGAGAATCGTATCATCGATAGCCAGCCTACTCGCAACTACGAGAACCACCCATGTATTGCGACTGTTAACGACCTTTTCCTGTACGAACAGCATATTGATTACTGGAGGACTATTGTTGCCTCCAAGGATTCACCGTGGCTCGAGGACTCCAATGGAAGGAATGGTCTTCACTGTCTAGCAGAAGCATCCCTTGTTACGCCAGATATGTCTCTTCCTGCAACACTTCTTGGTCAGCTCGAGTCATTGAAGGATATGGGGGATGCCGATAACAATAGTGACCGATGTTGTTTTGTCAAATCTCTCTTAAACCTAGGCGTTGACCCGAATAACTACGATAATAACGGCAACACCCCATTCATGGCCTTCATCATCCATTGCCATGCAACCGAGACAGATGACTCTATTACTCGGATATTGAACTGTTTAGTTGAAGCTGGAAGTGATATAAATCGCCGAAACCGCCAAGGAGAGACAGCTTTGCATTTGGCTGTGAAGCTGGGTCGTCGAGCTGCTACTAAATTTTTACTGGCCTCTGGGGTTAATATTCATGCTCGCACGAGTAGTGGCCTTGGCGTTCTTGAGCTTGGGCATAATTATTCTATGGATTGTAAACAGGATGAAATTTTGTTTGCTCAGATCATGCTGTGCATGTCTCTTGCAGCTAGCTTTGGTGCTGTGTCTGAACCAACTATTCTTGATGAGTGGGGATCACCCGAATTGAGAGTTATTGCAAATAAAATCAGTGAGCCAAAAGGCTTCAAGCTGGTCAAGAAATTTATTGGCATCCAAGTCAAGGGGCGACATTGGGGAAAGATTTTAGGTGGCTCAAGCAAGCGATAGTGGCGGATACCTTTATTATGTCTCGCATCTAATTTTCCAGGCTTGTGTTACATTTTAAGGCTAGGGAAGGCTTTTTTTCAACGGAGAGATACACCTGGGATTCCATACCCGATATCCATAGGCTCAGATTAATTTTTTTCTTTTGCTAGCTCCGTTTCGGTCTCCGGCCGTGAGCAAGTAATGGGTGGGTCGGGTACTTTGTAACATTTGAACCCTAAAATCGGCCAAAGGGCAATGCTGTTCGCCTGAACATTCTATTAGCAGATTCATAGATTCGGAATGGCCTCTATATCGCACTCAGCTCTGGTTAGAATCCTGAACTAACAGGCATTCCGGATGTTCCACAAAAGATCTGGTTGGTTGCCGACATGCCTTCTTGACCTGAATGAATCAAAGAATGGGATAATCCGCCTAGCCAAGACCAAGTTTAATAAAGCGATTGAGAACTACATGACCTTGAGTCACTGTTGGGGAAAGACCGGTATACGAACTGACCCCCGAAACCGTCTTTCACCTGCTTAGGGGCTTGGAAATTTATCTCTTGATGAAGACCTTTCAGACAATCGAGGTTTTCAGATTCTTAGAAAGATTGGGAGGGGGAATCAGCTCAGATGAGCAAGGTTGACTCTAACAGTATCCTCAATGTTGCCCTACTAGCTCAAGGGAGGAAAAAAGAGGGCTCCTCAAGGGAAGACGTTGCAAATTGCCCCTTGAGTCAACGGCTTGTTATATCTCCTAGTCCTAGCCAGATCATAGTAATAGTAACTAGCTTGTTCACTACAAGCATCTTCCGGATAGAATGCCGCTAGACGAACCTTTACTTCTCGAGGTTGGCTTCTCCAGGAGCGAATAATGGTAAAGAGAATACTCCATTTTGGGAAGAAAGAGACAGTGGTATTGGGAGTGCAACGAGCATGATTGCTGTGAGATTTGCCACAGGTGTTCCTGACCTTTGAACGGACTAAAGAATGGTACGTTGTTCAAGAAGAATATACCAGGCCTAGTCATAGAGTATTGATCTAGATTGGGAGTCGGAACAACAGCGAATTCTGCCACGGAGACCCGAGGCTAATGATACTGTCGAGATAGAATAGTCGTGTGTAATTATATAGTAGGCACAGCGCAGGTAAGTTGGGACAAGTAGGGAGCGGCGCGTTAACAGTTCGAGGACCTTTGATGACGTGCGTTATGCAAAAGACTGAGGACTTTGAGTTCTTACCAGTTGAAGTCGCCGAAGGGTAGGATTCATAGGATCTGCCGGCATACTTGTTTAGGATAAATGGATTATGAGGTGATGGGGTATTACCTTTCAGATGTGGCGTCCCCCTGGGCACTCCCATTACTCATGGCCACGGCCTCTATATTCTTCTTTTCTTTAATATGAACCTTGGCATTCCAAAACGGCCGGGTAGTAATCACATTTGAAAATCTTGACGTTCTCATGTAATATGGTAGGATCTATGCCAAGAACTTCCGAGACGAGATTCCGGAAGTTTATTTTCCACGCCAGGCTCGCCAGGCTCGGAAGCTTATTTTCACATATCATCATGCGTCCCTGACTCGACGCTGAGCCGATTGGCAAGCTGAGCACGGCTCGCCTCGACCGAATCTTTAGGATAATTTTTAATACCAAAAAGCTGTTGTACTTGGTAACTTCTTGGAATTTTTAAGCTTTCGGCTCTTTTAAATCTGCGCTTACGCCTTTACCAATATCTCTATAAACCCGAGTTTAAATTTAATCGAAGGTTACATGCATTTAATTAAAATGCGTAGAATTTTAACCTGTTACAATGCTTTATATTATAAGAGTTTATTTATTCTGTAGTTGGTTGATTTCATTATTTTTGCAAGGCAGGCAAAATCGCGTTTGTGAGGCTAGTTATGCATATCGCTGTACCTGAACCGGCCACCCCCGTGTTCGGAACCTTGATGATATATGCCTTTACACCTCTTAGATCAACATTATCGTAGAAGTATGGATGCGCTGTCCAATGACTGTATCATATTCAAACTTTCTTGGATATGCCGTAGACTTTGCTGCCAAGAGATTAGCATTATGTTGGTTAAGATTTGAGACGAAGGGCAACAAGGAATGATGCTGCAGCGATAATAGTTAAGGCTGCATCATCTAATTGGGATAGAAAGAGAAGCCGTGGGCCTTGCCAGCGTTATTCCGAGCTCTTGTATCTGGGTATAAAGAGGTCTTTGGATAAGCCTTCATCGTGATTTGTAGCGACTCTCACTAGCCCGTCCTCCATCAGCTTGTTTGCATTATATTTTCAACCTCATTAGTCCTTAGCTGTAGTTAAGCCCACACACCATGCACCTTCTAGGCGCCCTTCTGTTTGTCGGCATCCACCAAGTGATGCCACTTGTAGCTGCCCTACCTGCTCCCCAGTAGGTCATTACCCTCATGTTAAGGAGTGCTCCTAAGCTGGACTGCCTTAATAATGAGGAAAAATTCTGACCCTGTGCTAGGATGGGAGATTATGGAGAGAATTCAGGACCTGTTGGCGGAGTAGATCCTCCGACTCCCACGGTGACCGCTTCCAGAGGATCGCTATATGGCGACCCCAGTCTGCTTGGAGGGAGCGCGCTTCGTCCGGATCCTGACAACTCCGACTCCGCGGTGGTCTTGAACCCGCAGTTGGTTATTGGACAGGAGGCCGACCCTAGGCTTGGTCTGTATCTAGACTTTAACAGCGCCAATCCACCCCAGCCCATCCGGGGAGGGCTCGGAAACACTGATCCCGGCCCACGGACGTTTGACTACGAGAAGCTCAACTCAGATCTCTTCGCCCCCCCTGGGACAGATTCTGGTGATGTGGACAATATAATGTGGCCCATGGGTCTTTCCCACAACCGTCTCGGCAGCCAAAATGGTGCTGGTTGGGCTCGTCAGCAGAACGTGAATGTCCTTCCAATTGCAACCGCCATGGCTGGCGTTGACATGCGGTTAGGCCCGAACGCATACCGCGAGCTCCACTGGCATACTGCTTCTGAATGGGCCTTGATGCTCAAAGGTTGTTGTCGAATTGCCGTTGTTACTGACGAAGGTAAGACGATGGTGGACGATCTCTGTGCTGGCGATGTGTGGTTTTTCCCTGCAGGCATTCCACACAGTATTCAAGCATTCGAACAAGGCGCGGAGTTCTTGCTTGTATTTGACGATGGAAATTTCAGCGAAGAGGAGACCTTCCTTGTGTCCGAGTTATTCCTCAGGAATCCCATTGAGGTATTGTCCAAGGATATCAAGGCAGAGGCCTCTGTTTTTGACAACATCCCGAAAGATCAGCTCTACGTAAGCCCTTCTCGATCTGCCTCCTTCATGCACCGCCTGCGCTGACTGCCTCTAGATTTTCAACGGCACCCCGCCGCCGAAGGACATCCAAGAGCAAAACATTACCTCCTCAGCTGGTTCCCTCATTGGCAGCGAATCCTACACATTTCATTGGTCCCAACAAAAGCCTTTCGAGGTTCCTGGCGGCTCCGTCAAGATTCTCGATCCTACTACCTTCCCCATCGCCTCCATGTTCTCCGCTGCCCTCGTTGTCGTTCACCCTGGGGCAATGCGAGAGGTCCACTGGCATACCACATCCGACGAGTGGTCGTTTTTCCTGCAAGGTTCTGCTCGTGCCACCGTCTTCCAAGCCCCTGCAAGTAGTCGAACCTTCGACTTCACCGCTGGCGGTGTCGGGTATATCCCTGCGGGAAACAGCCACTATATCGAGAATACCGGAACAGAGGACGTCATCTTCCTCGAGATGTTGCTAGCCCCCAAATTTACAGACATTTCTGTGGCACAATGGCTTGCTCTTACGCCAAAACAGATAGTTAAGGACCATCTAAACTTTCCAGATGCGGTTTTGGACAACTTGCCCAAGGAAAAGCAGTATATCGTGACGGGGAATCCGAACTTGACGGCGTTAGCAGGTGCTGGTAGTACTGGAAAATTGACGGAGTTGGCAGGTATTGGCAGTGTTAGCAAAGCCACAAGAGCCGCGAGCTCTGGGGTGAGCGTGGTTGGCGAAGCACGTTGGTTGACGGCTTTGTTGGTGTTTATGCTCGCTTTGCTGCTGGTTGTGTAGTTTGATGCTTTGGAAGTTTTGATTTGTGATTTCGCTGAGTCAAAGTAAATGAGTTCATGGTTACCGGTAACCTTAAAATGGGCCGATTACTTCTGTTTAATAGCTATTGCTGTAGTTCTGAGAGAGCGTCTTGTCATGCGAACTGCCGACTTTGGGTTGTAAGGTGGTTGTGTCTCGTGATATGGCTCAGGTATATATTTGTAGTTAACCAAATGCCAGATGGAAAGTTTCGGAAACCCAAGACAAAGGTATCAGCCAATACCTCAGATTCTAGTTAAGTGTTGAAGACCAACCTGTTGAACAGCCAGTGTCACGAAATTTACCGCACCACAATTCTTTTGCTAACTCAACACCTCAGATTTGGGCACCTGACGCGCTCGAACTTCCTGACTAGAGGAATGAAAAGCGCACAACTGCAAATATGGCGTTCTTGGGCCTTTGAACGTCATTGAAAGGGATTCGAGTGCACCTATGTCACTATCAGGCTGTAGGCAACAGTTGTTCTCCTTCAGTTTTGTCTTTACTACTGAAAATAATTTCCTTCGAAAGTCTACATCCATCAATTTAGCGCTAGTTTGGTGCATTTTGCTGACCAGCTATGCTGGCCATGACTTGAGCTCCTAACCAAAAGCTCAACACCGAAAGCCATTCTATTTTACGACAACGTCTGCTCAGTTGCTACTGACTTGTGTGATACTGTGTTTCTACTGTTGAATTTTGTGCAAAAATCACATAGTATATACTTCAAAGCATCGGTAGGTATCATTCGAAGTACGATTTCCACAATCGGCATGCGAAGGCAATATCGGGCCAAGGAAGAACCACGCTCTGGAGGTATTTTTCGACCTAGGGCAAATCTCTGTCTTGAATTGACCGGTTCGGTAGCACACCCCAAAGAACTTGATAGCCAACCAAAGAGATGGCCCCGTAATCTACTTCTTTGCGGTAGTACATAGCTTCTCGCTGTTCTGGGCAAGATACACGATAGTGCCAGGGCTATCGTACAGCACTTTTTGGCTAGTAGTTGCACTGGTGAAATGTATAAGCTTTGCTAAGGAAGGTCATATAAAACCATGGTAAGATTCTGCGGCTTGATTCTTGGTGGATGATCTGCTTCTGGTGAAGAAACTCGATACCTTACATGATCTGACTGAATAGAGTTGTAGAGACATCCAGCGGATCTAGTGTTGCCTCAAGAAAAATGAGACACCGAAAAGTACTCATTGCCAGTGGCATATACAATACGCACTTTTCTACGACCTCACCGGCATTAGTACGCCACGTGTGACCGAGAAATGCCGTTGTGCGGTCCTGGAATATGGTTCAATCGCTGTTTCCACGTCATCGGAAATCGTTATACCTGCTTTGTCAACCTTGCTAAAATTGCCTCTTTTTAACCTCGAATGGCAAGAGCAAAAAGTTGCAACCCATTTTTCTAGTCCATGCCATTGCTGTGGATGAGCAATTACATGTTTTATGTAGCGCAGTAGCCTTGCTATCTCAATCCCCTGATCAGCTTTGGATGCGTTGTTAGACGTTTTCCAGATTTCCTTAACTGCAACGGCAACGGCAGTTTTGACATGTGTTACCATATAAATATGCCCAAATGCCTAAATGTCCCTTTCTAAGAGAGCTTCCAACTATCCAATCCCCGATTCTCCTTTCTTGCCCGATCAGGGTGGGTGCAGCGATTTGGGAAGTCATCATTAAATATTGTATTGTAAAATGCAGTTAGTTCTGTTTGAAAGTCTTCCTCCTGTTCTGGAATGTGCCCAGTAAATCTGAATCTGAAGTAACACTCACCAATACCAATAATATTCTGGAATGGAATCAATCTCTGTTTATTGCAGAGAATTTCTCCGTTCAGTGGAACAGGCATAGGATGTTTGTTATCTGCAATCAAGAAGAATCCACCACCTCCTTTTTGCCACTGGAATCGGGCGTTTATACTGGCTACGGTCTCTTTGCCTTCTTGAGCTACACCCTACATTGAGTCCAAGAGGTCGACACCCCCGTTCGGCAAGCACTCCCTCCGTTTGCCAATTCCCCAACCTAAACGAGCATATTGAGGCAAATTGTCCAGTGTTAACAGGAAACCATCAGGTGAACCATCTGGACACGCATGCGAGACAAACCTAAGATTGTACTTAACCAATTCGTCATGATCTCGGAAAACCAATTGCTTAAATGCCTCTTTAGCAACTTTCATAGGATCGAGGAGGCCGATAATATATCTTTTCATCAGGCCTGGGGCGCAGGGGTTGGCACCAATATGTGATTGGGATTTGAAGATCCCCTGATTGTAGTCCTGGCTGCGAGAGCGAACTCATTTGGAACAATATCTTCCCATGTGTCCAACAGAGCAATAGAGTGCCGCGAGTAGTTGAGGCGCCGTTGAGACATTTTAAAATATGATACTGATCAGGACGAAACGAGTTATTACATGCAGTCAGATACAGGATAGTCTCACAAACGGAGCTTGGTATGACTATGCAGTTTTGAGGCATGAAATCCTTGAATAGCGACAGCAATATGTTTTAAGCAATAACCAGAAAGTAATATAAATCAGGTATAGTGTCTTGGCACACAATATCATGAAGATCTGCCGCCTCCAGATTCGTCACGCGGCCCACCGAAGTTAAGCTCTCATCCTCTTCCAACCTGACTTACCATTATAGAATAGCTCAAAACTTCTGCCACAGTCTAATAGATGGTCCCAAGAGAATCTGCCTTCATTGTGTGCGGGTACAATGCAAGCGTGATTCCAGGTTGCCGAGATTCTGAAGATCGCGGGCGACCCTCTCCACCAAGTCAAACCTCAGAACGGCTCTGAGCTCGAATCATCCTATAAGGGACAAATGGAAATCTGCGAGGATGCACCAATAGAAATGCTGCCTCGCACGCCGTATCGGTAACCCTCGCTCAGATATAGAACCATCCGGAGGTGTTCGCCGTCAACATTATCTTTGCCAACATTGTCTCCCGCTCCGTCACATTCGTTGTCTTCATTGACGCATAATCTCTCAGGTATAAAATTGCACAATGGTCCTGTAGGTTCAAAGGGGCGTCCAGCTATAAAATCCTCTAGCAAATTCAACAACGGGGTATCGGTAGCAAGTGGCGCTGTTATAAGGCCATGATCCACACCTTCAAAAGATTCTGGTAAGCAGCACCGCCTCGATCCCGACATATTGTTGCTCACGGCCTGCAGAGGTCGCGCAACTCGCTATTCCACACTTTCGACAGCATCAACTGCCATACGGAACTCGAACCCTCTGAATTCACAGATCGGGATAAAACTACGGTCGGGACGGGTCGTCAAGCCGGCCCCGTATTGTATTATTAGACGATCGATGCGGCCTAGGAAGCAAATTATGTCAGCGCCGGTCTTGGAGCACAAAAGCCCACGCTTTTTTGTTATAAAACTACTCTGAATCCGACCATCGCGAATATATGGACTCATCGGAGAATGGAGGAAGAAAGCGGGTGGGAGAGGTTCCTTGTGATTGCTGAACCTTATCAGCTGCAGCAGGATTACGTTGTGGAGGATGTCACCAATACACCGACAACTAGAGATTCGAAAGTCGAGATCGCCTTCAAGGTACCAAGTGTGCAACAATCATGATGTGAGGGTTGCAGGGGTCTTAAATCTGGATCGAAACACATACAAACTCTTGGAGATTAATACCATTAATTGCTCTCCATATTTGGTCTCAAAAGCTTGAGTAATCCATGGCAGGTGCATAAAACAGCTATCTAGCCTTAACTTAGGTGATAGAGCTGTGGCGCTCGATATATCTCCAGCGAGTGGACCTGTCATCAGGAATTACGGGTTCTAGCTTCCAATAGTATGTCGATCAAGAATAGCTCAGTTACTTAGGATGGCAGCTAATTTACAATTTCTTAGTGGAAACCTGATGGGGCTCCTCGCGAGAAGGGGCTGATGTTGAGGATATTGTAAATAAGCCTAATACTAGTTTTGTAATTTACACAAGAGACAAGTTTGTTGTACAACAGAAATAGCTCTTGGTTCGTGCTTTGAAGACATATTATATAAATGGGCTTTATGTAAATAAGAAAGGCAAAAGCTACAACAGCTACTTTTCATGCCCTGGCTGCTTGTATGGTTAATACGCAAAGCAGGGTTAGGCTGTTCGCTTTGTACCACTTTTGCAAGTTGTAATTGGATAAAGATTAGTTTTATTCTATTACAGCGTAAAGTAGTTTGGTCAACTAAGGTTCTTCTTTGTATTGCTTTAATAGTGTTTTTTATTTAACTTTCTACATAAAAAGCCTCTCTTATCTATTGTCTAAAATGATAGTGGTCTGTGGATGCTTTATGACAGATTCAACGCAAAGAGAATGAACTTTAATTCGAAGTTGAAGATATGGTATCATCGGTTGAGAAGCTTAATAAGTCATGGATCTTCGGGTTAGGAGTCAAAATGTCTCATGAATCGAGATAGTAAATTTTACGTCCCTTTTTAGAGAACCTATTATTTGTGTATCTCCTTAACTCTTAAGAGGAGATACATCGACAGCATAGCGGTTTCCTATGCTATAGGAAGGGATATTTATATCCGCCGGTCTACAGTCTCATAATATCCTGTGTAGAAAGTGGGAGTTTATATAGCATGGCAATTTCTTCTAAAAAGCGTCTAGGATATATTATAGAATTCACAAACTACACTATGCTTTGTCCTATTCTCTAGTACTACAAAATGTTGCATATTTATCAATGCCGCATTACTAAAATGAAGCCTCACTCTAAGCTCGAGCAACTGAAGATAAACAACAGGAGGATCTGTGGCGCGTTCACGCTAATTACTCAACATTTCGCTTTTGCGATCTTGGCAATATTCATTATATTTTAATCGAGTATCCATAGATTGTTTATGTCCCTGCTTTGCTAGCGGGTGCTGTCGATACCTAGAAGCCCACCAATAGTACCTATGAGTCCAGGCTTTTTCCCGCCACACGCCTGTGCACCTTTGTCCGCTGGATTACCGCTAGATATACCCATGTACTCCAGATGTGCAGCATTGATACCGATGCCGCCAGCACCGAGCCCAGTTCCTCTAACAGAGTTGTTACAATCCTAATGACATTCATAGTATTAGCTGGCATATGCACAAGATACTAAAAGTATTCAAAAAGTAGAAAAGCCATTTACGCTGACATAGATTACTTACCTGCGGTTCCTGTCCGGTACACTCAAATGTCCCTGCTGCGGTAGCCTCGCCCTCTTGCCAGAACTCTGTTGAGTGATGCTGATATCCGCTAGTGACCGGCACAACTTGCGGTACACCGTCGTTGGAGTGAGTAATTCTAAACATAACTCCAGGTGGAGCTTGCTGATCCACGAAGTCTGCATACGCCTGATTCCCTGTTCGGGGCTGGCCAAAAGTATACGTTGTGACATTGATACCGGAACCTATCATAGACATCGTTGCAAGTGAAGCAAGCGAGCCTCCAAGAGAGTGGCCAGTTACAGTTACTTTCATGTTTGGATTGCTAGAAAGTTCGCTCTGGATCACTGCGATTGTCTCACTAGCGATGCTGTTCCAGGCTGATAGGAAACCCTGGTGTGCCTGCCTCATGTTAGAAGTAATAAGCATTTAAATTATCGCAATGCAGGATATGAGACTTATGCTCAGGTTGTTCACTTACCATGCATCCATTGCAGTCGCTCACTCCCTGTGTCTCGAGCGGCACAAGATCCTCCTGTAGATCGACCTGGAAGTCCTGTATGTTTGAGGTCCCTCGAAATGACACAATGATTTCCCCAACAGAGTCGTCTCGAGCAATAAACCCCTGTGTGTTTGTTTGCGCATTATTAATCTGCTTTATGATGGTGATACCGTTTGGGGGATTAGGACAATTAGCGGCATATGCGGCAGCTGAGAATTCAGCATATCGTTTGAAAGTGTCAAAGAGGTCTTGAGATACTTGATTTGGGTTTAGCAAAGTTAAATGAACCTGCCGTATGCACACAACTTACCAGGTAGTTTTTGACTGACAACTAACAGAGCATATAGGTAAGCCCATAGTACGGTGATCTGGCTTTAGTTATTGCTTAATAGATCTAAGTGAGTATAAGAAGTAAATTACCATGGAAGTGTTCCAGCGCATTTTGAATTGAACACAGGATTACATCAATCAAAGGACAAATGTAAATGATTCAGAAACTGTTAGTGCCTTAAAAAGTAATATACGATGTAGAAGCCAGATCAGTACTATGCTAGCTCGGTAGATTATATAGGAGAAGGGATCGGCGTTTATGTATGCTTATAGATCCTTTCAACATCAACAGATCTCGTTTTATAAATAGTTTATTCCTATTTAAATAAGTAAACCCGCATGAAATTCAAGGATACAACTTATATCACTCAGCTTGTTTGGGCACGTAATATTGATCAATTCCCCTGACCAGGGGAAAAAATTTGCTTTGGCCAAGAATGTATACCTGCAGGGAAGTATAGTCTCATTGAAAAGAGCTTTGATAGAGAACTTCAGATTTTATTCGGGCTTTCACCTGCAGGTCTAGTTTCAAATGTACCCAAGTGGGTTTGACTCATATAAGAGGTTATCTCTTGCTTCCATTACCTCGGTCTCTTAGAGCATAAATTTTCATGTATCATCTTGACATACCGAGGCTTTATTAGGCACAACGTAGGAGAGCCAGCTGCGTATGACCAAGGAATATGCGCCGACAGGGAAGTACCTGGTTTGCTCTGGGCGGCGAGGGTGTGGTGTATTTAACTGTCCTGAGGGGTGTGTAGTGCAGTGATGTCGGGAAATTGGGCAAGGGGAAAGAGGCAGCTTTATGTCGTTGTAGGGTTTACGAGAACTGCCGGTTGGTTTACGGTAGAGTAGTATTTAGGGTCGAACGTATTGGCGGCAGCTTGGAAGTGTGCTGGGTTTGGCATTCCGTGGTTTTTGAAGCAGATATTTCATGGCAAGCCCGCTCCTTAATTAGAAAAGCTCTTGAACTCTTGGTGATTAAGCAATAGTAGCAATCGCCACGAAAGAGGACTAATGTATATTACCCGTACACCACTGTGTACTGGCAATTGTGCTTTGCGTTGTTGAACATTAATGAGTACCGAGGGCTTTTCTCAATTGTCCTTGTTGCTTGCAAGTTTCATCATTGCTTGGGGCACTTCGCTTACGCTGCTTTTCAGGGTGGATTTCAACTCAGCCAAGCCAATGTCACCCCCGCGTATCTGGAGTATGCAACAGTCCCTCGACCCCTTGCTATAAATAGCAGGCATTCAATGTAGTCTCTTCTCCAAATTTGATACATTTCCACTTTCCGAGGTCGCGGTCAGCATCTTTTGGATGGAGACAATACCTGTTATCTTTTGAAAATTGTAACGGCACGTAGGATAAAAGCAACGGATCAAAGTATTACGGTAAAAACCGAAAATAATAGAACAACAGAACTACAGAAGTAGAAAAAGAAGCACATATACAGGACTCTGGATCACGTGGCATTCCGCATGATCCCCAATGTGGGTGCTTTACGGTTGCCTTACGGGTTGTCGGCCATATAGAAGCCATAGGTGTGCCAGCGCCGGAACAAAAATCATAAAGTAACCATATTTTTATTGTAAATTTTAATGGAGAACCATTTTCGAATTTTGGCAAGCTAAGGTGTTACGACTCCTATTAAAAGGGTATCAATGGAAGCTTGTGCTGTCCGCCAGGTCTGCCCTATTGCTGTAGTTCAGGGAGGATGTATTGACTTAATTGTGAATTACTTAGAAGTTGCTTAGTAAAAAGAGTTTGACCTTTGGTAGATACATACAGTACATAAGCTGAGGGTTGCGATACCGCAACTGAACGTAGAAATATGTGTACGCCAGAAGAATTGAAAGAAGGCAAACAAGGCTGCTTAGAGCCACAATGGCGAGGTTACTTTCCCTAAATCTGCCCGTATAAATCGCTGTGAAATATTCGAACTTTTAATAATCTTTATTGTCGGATTTACCCTTTTGTTTATATTCGAAATTTTTATACGGAACTATCAATTGTGTAAATAAATCTCTTTATTTAGTTTAATTTTAAAGGCTTATAACTTGGGAAATAGAGAGATAGCATAAGATTTATACAGAAACATTACTTTTCAGCTAGCGTCTAGATCTGAACAAACCTCGATATCCTCGCCGCTTTTGCAGCCAATTGACCAATGCGTTGATCGCCGACCATTTCAAAAACGGAGACATCAGAACCCACCTCCTTCGCCATCCATGCTCGAATCTCCACAGCTACGAGCGAGTCGATACCGTACGCATGCATGGGCCTTAGCGGGTCAAGTTCGGCTACGTCAACGCTGAGGACCTTTGTTAGTTTCTCTAGCAAGGCGTCGAGGACCACTTTCTCAGCCTTTTGTTGTGACTTGACTGCCGAGAGAAGCGCGGCGACCGATCCATTGCTATACCCTTGCTTCGCACTGGATGTGTCGCTGCCACTCTTCATGTCATGCAGAATCATGTGATTAAACCTCGGCTCATGCTGCCAGGTTGGCTGGACGGCCCCCCCGGCCGCAGAGTACCTGGGAAGCCAGAGCCTCGGCACGACCTGTGCCTGCTCA
This sequence comes from Chalara sp. BL73, assembly GCA_918026815.1. NCBI lineage: Eukaryota > Fungi > Ascomycota > Leotiomycetes > Helotiales > Chalara > Chalara sp. BL73. The sequence continues at coordinate 590,173 of CAKJVC010000123.1, forward strand.
GCAGTCATGTCCTTGTTCTCGCCCGGAGAACGACAGTAGTAATCCAGTGCAGTGATGAGCTCATTGGCTGACATGTGCGACCAGCCAATAGAGTACAAATATTCCATCAGCTTCGGCTTCGTAGCAACCATACCAGCATCGCTCATCATGGGAACGTTAAGTGCAACGACGTTATGGCCCTGCGAGGACAAGCACCTAGCTAATGCATCTTGGTACGAGTTGCCAGCAGCATAGTTTGACTGTCCGGGGTTGCCAATGATGGAAGCCATCGATGAGAGCATGACGAAGAAGTCGAGGCTAGAATCTGCATTTCTGGAAGTGAGGGCTTCCCACAGATTCCAAGTTCCAGAGGTCTTGACGCTAAGCGTGCCCTGCCATTGGCCGAGCGTCATATTATTGAACGTATTGTCCTAAGAGCCACCGTGATGTCAGTGATATGTTTCGTACATTTGGCTCATCAAATATTGGAGAAAGACTTACGCTGAGAATCGTGGATGCCTGGATACATCCCCGAACTGGTGGCATGTGAGAGAGACAAGAGGATATTACATTCTCTAGAGCGTTCTTGTCCGTAATATCACAAGCCGGGGTGACAATCTTTATACCCCTGTATTGTAAGTCTGCAACAAGCTTCACAGCAGATTCTTCTACTGGCCCTCGCCTGGAGGTCACAATCAGATTCCTCACGCCATTATTTACCATCCAGAGAATTATTTCCTGTCCTAGACCCCCAAAACCACCAGAAATGACATACGTTGCGTCAGTCGCGAACTTGGCAGCAGGTTTTGGTGGCTTGGCCACTGGGACCACGTCCTTGTCGTGGACTTCGATAACTAGCTTTCCAATATGCTTGCCGGACTGCATATGACGCAAAGCATCTTGAATCCGGGATATCGGATAAGTCGTTATAGGTGTTGTCCGTTTGAGCCCCTTACCGAGGACGCTGTCGATGGTCCGCTCGAAAAGATCCTCTATACGTCTCATATCTGTTTGCTGCATGTAGTTCAGCTCAATGGCCTCGAACCTCGCGCATTTGGCAAAGGTTGCCATTGATATACGAGCCCTTGATTCGATATCAGTCAAACCAATCTCGGCGAAGCGTCCAAACGGTGCAACGCATTCCCAGGTAGCTCTAAGTAAATCGCCAGCAAGACTGTTGATGACTATGTCGATGCCACGCCCGTTTGTCATTCGCATAATACCGGCTTTGAAGGTTACGTCTCGACTCGAGAGGATATGATCGCGCGGCAATCCGTACGTCTTCTCAAGAAAGTCACGCTTCTCCAGGTTGCCAACCGTGGTGAAGATCTCAGCCCCCTCGCGCTGAGCCAGCTGGATAGCGGCCTGACCAACACCACCAGCGGCTGCATGGATCAACACTGTTGGTTTCCTACCTCTGCTTACATGCTTTCCCAGCTCTCCAATATCGTAGAGACAGGCGTATGCCGTCGTATACACAATCGGTATAACTGCCGCCTCTTTAAACGATAGGGTCTCGGGCATATGGGCAATAGTACCCTCTAAAGCCCTAACGTGGGTTGAGAAGGCACCCTTAAAGGCGAAGCCGAAGACGCGGTCGCCATTTTTGAAGCGCGTCACTCCTGGCCCTACTCTTGTGACAATGCCTGCAGCTTCGAGACCAACCGGTGTTTCTTTAATTTTGCCCAACATCACGGCTAAATCTTTGAAGTTGACAGCAGTCGCCATGGTCTTGAACTCGACTTCGGTATCTGCAAGTGGGGCTGCGTGCAGCAGGTCATAATCGAAACACAGCGAGTCCAGAAGACCGATATCTTGAATCCGAAGATGCAGAGACCGACTGGAGTCCCCCCCAAAAACAGAGTCAGCCATTTCGATAGCTAAGGTCTGTTTCTTGATGTGCTTTGTCACATTGGTGGCCTCAACAAGTCTCGGAACGTTGACTAAGCCGTTAACAACCTTGTATGATGTTTCGATGGGTGCTTCACTCTCAGTCATCGTGGTGTCAACCTCCAAGATCTTGCCCACGATAGTGTCAACGCTAGCCCCAAGCTGGAAGGTAAGAATAACAAAGTCGAGCTCAGGTCTCTCGAGGCGAATGCAGGTGGCAAAGCCAGTAACAAGGTCCGTATCCGGGGATCTATCCTTGTTCACCCAGAGCAGTCGCCTGCTATTCATTATATTTTTTAAAGCCATCAGGACATCCTCCGTGACCGATGTGAGTAAGCTGGCTCCCAACTCTGGCAGAAGGATACACGTGCTACTGCAGTGGTCCCCCTGGCTAGCTGTCGCTGGAGATTGCGCATATTGTGCGATTGTACCACACGTAGCAACGTGACCTCTGGACGATAAGGCAGAAGATAGTTTGTCAGCTACAAGCTGTTGTAGCTCCGAGGTTGGGTCTATGACGATATAGTACCCCCTGGATGTCGATAGCTCCAAACTCTTATTATTTTCCTTTAATGGCGCACTTGATACTATTACTGACAGATCTTGATCGTGGAAGACAGCCTCAAGCCCGGTGAATCCACAGCTGACCAAGTGCGTGCCCCAGATTCCGGTTGCGCTAGTACCTTCTGCCACTGCCAAGATGAGCTTGCCTCCACGTTTGAGGAGACTAAAAATGTTGCACAGTACTCTGTCAATATTTTCTGTGATGCTTAGATTAGTAGTTGCAAGAACGACATCATAGGTTCCCGTCTCAAAACCCTGTGTGGCCGGATCTTCCCCCACATCAAGAACTTGAAAGTGTATGCGATCATCTGAGAAGCTTTCCCGTGCCTTGTCGAGGGATGAGGGGAGTATGTCTGTAAAGTAGTACTCCGCGTATCGCTGGCCTAATGTAGATAGTATGTCTCTAGTAGCACCGCCGGTGCCAGCGCCTACTTCGAGAATCTTTATTGCAGGATGTTTGTGCGCAAGCGCATCCAGGTATTTCTGCAGACCTCCCGTCATTCCAAAGGCCTTTGCTGCCTCCTCGAGGCTCAGTAGCTCAAGGTCAGGCTTCCAGTCAATGTTCCATGCTCGATGTTTAGGATCGTCCTCGGACATCGAAGATTCCTCATAGCCGTCAACCTCTGTCACAATTAACCCCGTCACTAGGACCATTGGCTCCCTGGTATTCGGGTCAACAGCCACGCAGTTCATTTCATACTCCTTCCTTCCATGGAGTTTAGTATCAGCACATACCATATATCCATCATCCGAGTGCTGAGAACCGGATACCCAGAGTTCGTCAAGAAAAGTGAGAACGATAGCGTTGGTTTGTTTCCGGACAGGATTGGAAATGAGAGGTGCTAGGCAGACTTGCAGCGCGCCGTCCAGCAAAGTAGGATGAACCAAATGTGGCTGGAGGTGCTCGTGAGGCATCAGCTTTTTCAGAATAGGAATGGTTGAGTTGACTTTAGCAACAGCTCTGCCTGAGTCGTGATCGACAAAGGGGTCTGACACGGTCTGGAAGGCTGGGCCGAACACAAGACCAACGTCTTTCCATCCATCATAGATTTTCTTGGCTGCAACTTTAGTTGTACATTTTTGCTTGGCCTCGCCAATGCTGTCGTTACACCTTGTTTGGAGAAGTTGGTCTTCTAGACCGCCGTCCACAATCGTCTTTTCCTCGTCATACTCGACTAGGACCTGCCCTCGGCAATGCTCTCTCCACTCGTCGTTCTCCTGTGCAGTGCAAATCTGGAACTCGCGCCATGGCGATGGTTTGGTCTCTAGCGCGGCCTGTTTGACCGGCCTCAGGTACAAGTGTGACTCAACGCCCATGGCGTCATCAACAACTCGTAATGCTGCATGGAAAGACACCTCTCTGAACCGAAATCCCTTGATTGATTTGCCAGGGTTGGAACGTTCGGCGAGTTGCCGACAACCTTCAATAACCATAACCAGCATACCAGCAGCAGGATACAAGATCGCTCCCGAAATCGTGTGGTGCTCAACCCAAGGATTCTCCGAAAGTCGGATCCAGTTACGCCATATCGCATCATGTTTTCCATCCCAGTCGTTTACAGGCGCACCAAGAAGCTCATGGCGAGGATATGCACGATTGCGGAAGTTTCTACTAAGTCGACTTTCGTACCAGTATTCCTTAGAGTGGTTGAATGGGTACCGAGGAAGATCAATCAGCATCTTCTGCTTCAATGCCTCAACGTAATTGACATTGACCAGGTTGATTTGGATGCCGCGAGTGTACAGTGATCCAGCTGCCTGTAGGGCGATTTGAAGATCCGCTTCGCCGCGCTTGAGCATGTTGTGATATCTCACGACACCATTTCCCCTGGCCTCATTGACGATGTTGCGCAATGGGCCCTTCAGAGCAGCGTGTGGTCCTAGTTCCAGTATGTCTGTGATCAGATGAGTTTGACTGCTTTCTCCGCTGGTCTTCGACATGGCTTGAAGCATGGCTGTTATGGACTCATCGAATCGTACTGGCGCGACCAGATTCTTGATCCAATATGCGGACTCTTGCAATTTTGATATGCCAATAATGGTACCGTACGTCGATGAGAAGAATTGCGGCTTAGGGGAATCGCTCATCCAGCAACCTGGCTCAATGCCGCCGATACATTTAGTGTATTCTCCCGACATGGGTTCCATATATGTCGAGTGATACGCCATCTCAACGGCCAATTTCCGTGCAAATACCTTATTATTATTCAGCATCTGGACCATCGCTTCGATTTGTGCAGCGTCTCCGCTGATGGTTTGGTTCTCTCGGCTGTTCATACAAGCGATGGTGAGCTTTCTGATATCCCGAAATCCAGACTTATTGACTTTGTCAATGACATCCGTGGCATTTCCGAAGTCGAGTCCAACGGCAGCCATTGCAGTACTAGGTTGCGTTCCAGAACGAGCCAATTTTGTAGACAGCTTTCCTGTAGTACAAAGAGGTTGGGTCAGCTAATTTGTAGTTTGAATTAAGGCAAGAACAATGTACTTACCCCGCCAGTATGCTATCTTCCAGGCTGATTCTCTAGAAAGAGCACCAACAGAATAGGCGGCCGCGATTTCACCAGAAGAATGACCCGCAACCGCACGAGGCGACACTTTCCAAAAAGCAAGCAGATCAACAAGAGCAACCTGTAAAGCTGTGCACAGAGGTTGCGAGAATTCAGCCTCATTCACTCGAGATTGCTCTGCAACTTTCTCAAGCTCGCCTACCACCGAAACGGTCAGCGAAAAGGGCGGAAGAACTCGTGGTCGAATAGTATTGAAGATAAATTGAAAGGAGGAGGAATTACTCACAAATCACCGACCATGAACATTCCAATGTCTTCAAGAATGCATCAGCTGATTGGAGACTTTGACGAAATACTGGATATTGCATCAATTCCATTCCCATTCCTGCCCACTGCGCTCCTTGGCCAGTGAACACGAACGCGATCCCAGCTTCAGCAACAACCCGTTCAATTTTTTGATTCTCGGAAAGTGAATTTTGTAACGACTTTGCCGAATTGGCGACGATTGCCGTGCGCCAGTTGAAATTAGACCTCTTCGCCGCCAGCGTGAAGCTCAGGTTATACAGAGGGTCATTCATTGATGGCAAGTATTCCTTGTAGGCATTACATAGCCTTGAGATACCATCTTTATCGTGTGAACTCAACACGAACAATTGAGGTGATGTGGTATGTATCCTGTTTGTCATTGCAGGATATTGGTTAGCTGTAGATCATATTATCATCAGCATGAGCGCCACTATGTTCCAGTCGAAGTGTCTACTTGAAACTTACAGACTACACCCGGCAACTGAGGCGTAACGATAGTCCGATGCGGAGCAACAAAGCCATGCTCCTTCATAAAATGAAACGCATCGTCCATCACCACATGAGCATTCGTACCAGAAACTCCAAACGAATTGATAGAGATTCGACGAAGCCCCGTCTTAGTTGAAGGCCAAAGAAGTGCTTTCGTCGGGAATTTGAAATGCCATTCATCCGGAATTTTGGCGTTCTGCTTTTCGAACCATGCATTTGCAGGAATAATACCATTTTCAAGCGTAAGTACGCTCTTGATGACGGATGCAATCCCAGAAGCCCCCTCTGAGTGCCCGATGTTGCTCTTCACAGCCCCAATGTAAAGAGGTTCTTCTGGTGACCTGTACGAAGTGAACATTTCGCTGATTGCACTAGCTTCGATGGGGTCGCCCACTGGTGTACCGGTTCCATGGGCCTCGAAGAAGCGAGTTTGTGATGGGTCAAGTCCAGCTTGTGTATAAGTTTTTCGCATGAGCTCTGCCTGGGATTCCCTCGCGGGCGCCGTGAGCCCAGGGGAGTGACCATCATGGTTGCATCCAGTGTTGCGGATAACGGCACGGATAGCTATTCAGATGATAACAGGAGATATCAGGGTTTTATTTCCTTGCATAGATGTGCGGTTTGGGGAAGAGGGCGTAACTCACTGTCTCCATCACGCAATGCGTCGGACATCCGCTTGAGCACAACAGCCCCAATGCCCTCGCTTCTCCCGTATCCGTTTGCCCTCTCATCAAAGCTATATGAGACGCCATCTGGATTGAGAACACCCAGGGCATTTAGCTCCAAACCCATCTCAGGAGAAAGTATTAAGTTTGTTCCAGCCGCGATCGCCTGTTTATAGAGCTTGTTAGTATGTGTAGTGTACTACTAGCTTGCTGATCGGCCCATACCATGTCACAATCACCCGACTTCAAGCCAACAATAGCCTGGTGAAGGGCCACCATACTACTCGAACATGCAGTATCAATGCTCATAGATGGCCCCCGAAAGTCGTAGAACCAAGAGACACGTCCGGCCAGCGTGCTTGCGATTGTACCGGATCCTGTGTACATCATTGGAGCATCGACGTCCTTGATTAAAACGTCACGGTAGTCCCAGATGAATGCTCCAACGTACATCCCTGTCTGCGAACCTTGAACCGCGTCCATTGTAAGACCAGAATTCTCAAGAGCTGTGTAGACGCATTCGAGAAGCATTCGTTGTTGCGGGTCCATACTTGCGGCTTCGGCAGGCGTGATAGAGAAGAAGGGAGCATCAAAGGCTCTGATATTGTCTTGGATGAAATGACCTTTGTTGCCACCAATCTGGAGTTTTGCTCAGCTCACCATATTTAAGGAGACACGGGTTCAGGCAGCATACAATTCCATCTCTATGGCTGTCTGGGTGCCAGAAAGCGCCTGAATTATACCTTTCAAGTGGCACTTGGCCTCGCGCAGATCTCCCAGCGACGAGGAAGTCGTAGAACTTCGCAGGGGTATCTCCATCGCATGGGAGCTTGGCATCCAGGCCAATGACGGCAATAGGTTCAACCATATTGCTGGATACTCTCCCTATTTCACGTTATCACGAGGCCAGAATTTATTCATCTTAGTAAGGCTTACAGTCTTCGGATCTCGATAACTTGGAACAATGGTAGATCTTACTGCTGAAGGTATTGGAAATGTCTGAGGATAAGTTTATTTGTGTGTGTGTGTGGATGAGACAGAGAAAGGAGAAAAAATGTGGAATCCCTTATATATTATAGCTTCCTAGGTATGTACCTACCTTATGTTGACGACTATTGGTCAACCTGGCCTCATCTAAGATAATTCACTAGCTCTGGTAATTTTTATCTGCAATGCCTGAATATTGCTTAGGTTTTCAATATTTTTACTAAAGAGGGAAAAAATATCATGTCTGATTTGACATTTTATGGCCGTTTAGGTGATTGAAAGTTTCACGAGTATTTTACTGTCTATGGTTTCACTCGCGGTTTTGTCCCGTTTAAGGTCTGTTTACTCAAATGTATTGTGCCATAATATCGACCCTAAAGTATAGGACTTTTAATTCTTTGCTTGAAAGGAAAAAATATTGTACTTAATATGAAAGCTTCACGAGTATTTCACACTTTAAGGCAAGGCTAACACACACTCTGTACAATACGTCTATACAATAGTGGCCAATTGTGTTAGCAGAGCTCTAATGGTTTTCCAAAATAAAAGGGGGCTGTTTTATTTTTCAGCCTATACAAATTCTGCCAGACAGACAGAAAGCCAGGGGCTGTTTTCATTTAGGCCCTGTTTATCTAAGCGCTGTGCCACTATATTCTACGCAATATTGTACTGATTAGGTTGTATTGCGGTTGCGGTTCAGTAAGCGGGCCGGATACTATTCCCCGCCAACCCTAACCCTGAATAAAGGTTAAACTGGGGCAAGGTGGATATCACCAAGTATTTTTTTTTTTCAGGCTTATGCCATTCAAATCATTTACGACTTGCCACTTGTCCATTTTTGCCGGCTCGTGCGAACGAGAAAAGTGGGTTTTGAAATAGCCCTGCAAAAAGTCTTTCAAGGATTTAAGCTCCCTTTTCCTTGTTGACTCCACAAAGACCCAGAGTGTTGTTACAAGCGGAATACGAGGATAGTTATTTGGCTTACGCTCTAGCTCCAGCCAAGCCATGAAAAAAAGGTATTACTTTGGAAATACCTAAGTAGCAAGCCCGAAACAGGACAAAATCGCGAAGGTAACCATAGACGCTGCCCCTCCGCGGTAGTAGTCTTTGAGCCGCAGCGATGCGCCGCCAATGCCTCAGCGTTGCGCTCTTGCTCTGCGGTTCTCTGTTGCAACCTTCCTTGTTAGATCTTCGAATCCTTTATCGGTTATATGGCCGAGACAGAGTTGTAAAACTATACCATATGCCAATCAAACGGCAATATAAGCGTTTACGCGCTCAGGCAAGTTCGAGTTCCGATATTAACATTGGTGGTATATACACACGCCGTAACTGTTTTCAGCCGTGTCTGCATTACAACTAATCATTGCCAAATTAGGAAATCGGGGTTTCTAGTCTTTCTAATTTCGGATAACTGGAAAAGTTATTCTAGAGTGGCGTTCACATGTTGTAAACGCATTATTTAAAGCAAGCAATGTCTCTGATAAATCCTCAGGGCGAAAGAATTCTACCGGCTTATTCCATAGAATTCTAGAATTCTTATTTCACACCAGCTTTTAAGTCTTCGTCGTGTTTCACCTATTACGTTTAACCCTAACCCTAAGAAACTCACAGTCCAAACAATCGTTTACCACACATTTCCATAACTAGGCCGCAAATCCATTCAAAAACAACATTGACGCCCTCAGCCATGCCACCTACGTGGTTAATTGGAGCACTATTTCCCATCTTGATAGCGACATGGTGGCTACTTAAAATTGGTCGTCGGCCGGCTGGTTATCCGCCGGGACCGCCTACTGTCCCTATCCTTGGAAATTTACATCAGATTCCGCTTGAGAACAAACATTTGCAATTCCAAAAATGGGCCCAAAAATATGGGTAAGCATTGGGTGATTAGTAAACTACCCACCTGAGGTACGACTAACATGAACTATAAAAATATAGCCCTATCTATTCCGTCATAATGGGCTGTAGAACGGTGATTGTTCTCTCCTCGGATGAAATAGTCAAGGAGCTCTTAGATAAGAGAGGGAGCATTTACTCATCTCGGCCGGACTCCTACATTGCAACTCTCTCATCTGATGGAATGCATGTGGGTACTATGGTGGGTGATGCCTTGTAAAATCTTCTTTCTTTGCATAACGCTCACCGGCCCAGCAATACAACGACACCTGGAGGACGTGTAGCAAACTCTATACCAATAGTCTCACTACTCGCGCGTCCAAATCATATCGACCCTACCAAGATCTCGAGAATATTCAAATGCTTAATGACCTCCTCGAGAGGCCCACCGAATTCTATGAACATTTTCGCCGTTACTCCTACTCAGTGACTGCTCAGATGGTCTTCGGATTCCGCATACCCGATAATGACGACCCAAATCTCCTGGAGATCTACGACGGCTGGATACGGTGGTCAACACTGATGGGTACTTCGATTGCGGCCCTGGTCGATATGTACCCATGGATGAGGCACTTGCCAGACCTACTGCTACCCAAGCGGCGTTATGCCAAAGGGCTTCACGAGAAGCAATTGGCTCTCTTCTCCGGCTACTGGACCAATGTCAAGGAAAAGATCTCGAGTAATACCGCACTAGTAAGCATCACATATTATGAAGAATACTTTATAATTTATCTGAACGCGCCTAATGATTGCCGCGTAGCCGTGCTTTGCACATGACATGTTTAAAGAACAGAAAGCTAAGGATGTTTCGGATGATTTCGCCAGCTATATCTGTGGAGTTCTGCTCCAAGGCGGATCTGATACTACAGCAGCAGAATTTGTAGGCTTCGTGCAAGCTATGGTCCTATATCCTGAGGTGCAAAAACGGGCCCAGGCTGAGGTCGATGAGGTCTGTGCGGACCGTCTCCCTACCCTGGAAGATATGCAGTTGCTTCCATATGTTCGGGCTTGCGTCAAGGAAGTTTGCCGTTGGATGTTCGTGTACCTAATCTTTCACATTCTCGTTCTCCCCAAACTCTTTACAATGGCCTCATTCTACAGTGCTGCTACTGACATCGATTTTCAAATAGGCCTACTCCAATATTAGGTCTGCCTCATTCAGTGATTAGGGATGATGAGTATATGGGATATCGAATTCCTAAAGGCGCTACGGTTCTTTGCAACGTCTGGTAGGATCCAATCAGTTAGAACGACGTATTTGCAACTAGTGGTTCTAATAAATTGTTATGGTTGTAGGTCGATTCACATGGATCCCGCACGTCACGCAAATCCGAAAACTTTTGATCCATCCCGCTACCTGCACGACCATCGGTCAGCCAAGGAATCAGCACTCTGTCCTAACGCCAAGGAGCGGGACCATTTCATCTATGGTGCGGGCCGACGGGTTTGCAAGGGAATCGACGTCGCTGAGGCGTCGCTACACCTTGGTGTGGCTAGGATGCTGTGGGCTTTCAACATCTCAAAGGCTAAAGATAAGTGGGGCAACGATATCACACCCAACCCTAAGGAATTAGAAGGAGAACTGGGCGTAACCCCGAAGCCTTTCCCTGCCCAGATTATTCCCAGGAGTGAGAAGCATGCCCAGATAGTCAAGTCTGAGTGGGTGCTTGCCAAGTCCCATCTAAGCAACGAGGACCAGCAGTGGAATGAGGCTGACCTCCGGCAAAAACTAACCGACTGTCCGTAACAGTCGCGTTAGGCACCATGACCATAAATAGTAAACCCATTGCTAGTAGCTTAACTACTACAGTCGACTGCGAGTTAGTTGATCAACTAGTCCTAATACAGATTAGTGACAATATACTGCATACATTTAACATTTTGCCCTTTACCTATATTCCCGTCAAGGTTTGTAAGTGTATGGAACCTGTTGGAACGCATGTAAGTAGAATCACGTGAACACCGGATCATGTGAGTTATGGGTCCTTTCAGGACTCGGCTAATATAGGTCACGTGTGCTTGAGAGCACGCGTCGTGACAACTATTTAGTAAACAACAACGTTTATAATTAAAACATACACAATATTATTTTGCAATGTCCTAAAAGCCTTTATGCTGGCCTGGATTATGACACAATACAGGGAAATCGTCCGAGCTTCTACTAAATTAGGCTAGTGTGTGCGTGTGCTCCCACTTAATTGGGCCAGGACGCGTTGTCGTGTTCTGCCAGAACCCCGAAAATTGTCTGTGCACCGACCCTACTTCTACTGCATCTACTCCCGATATCCCTTTCTGACTTTGAATACTCTTCCTTTTCCTGACTATAGAAAATAGGACGTAACTATAAATCCTATTGTTAACTTGAAATACATTTGTTCTGACCCTCGATTGTCCTTTTCAATCGGTCGAATAGACAAGGGAAATATGCTGCAGGAGACGTTTGTGGGAAAGGATGAGTCTTGTTAACCCGCCACGTAAATGTGGTACTTTGCATGATGCCATTTGCAGCCCTAAGCGGTTCTGAAACCTTGATTCCTTGTCGCCTTTATATACGTAGGATTTCATTCAAAGGATCGCTGGGCAGTGTTATTTTAACACTAGAGGATCTCCGAATCCTTGATTCCTTATCGCTTCTTATATACGTGTAGGATTTAATTCAGAGGATCACGAGGCTGTCCAAAGAAATCTCGGAATCCTTAATTCCTTGTCACCTTTCTTATATACAGAGGCAATTAATTCAGAAAATCTCAAGCAATCTCAAGCATCCCAAGCATCCCAAGCGTATTGAGCACCCCAAACATCAAATTAAATTTGGCTAGAGTGTCATCATTTCGTCAATCTAAATTTCTACTTTACCACATTTAGGTGCAAAAAGTCAACATGAAAGCGTCCGACCTTATTTTTACTGCCTCCTTCCTTTTCGCAGCTGTTTCGACAGCAGCACCCACTGAGCCTCTCGAAATATTACAACAACGCAACATAGAGAGTTTCGACGCTCTCGGCACTGCGGTCTCTGAAAAAAGCGCCCATGAGAAACGAGGCAGGATCACCATCGAGGACTGTTTAAAAGGTGTCCCTAATAAATACGCCCTTGTGATGATCGCAGCAGCACGAGCAAGGAAACTGGTGGCTTCTGCGACCGAGCAGGCAAAGTTCGAGAAGGAGAAACGTATCCAGATAACGCAGCAGGATCTTCAAGACTTACGTTCGGAAATCAAGAAATGTCAGGCTTGATCGGGGAGTAGTCAAAACATTTCAATTTCACTAGAAATAAGGCCAAGAGATAGGGTCAGGAAATTGAGGTTATAGGAATGGGTGTTAAAATTTGTGGCGATTTACCTCAGCAGAAAAGGTGTGGAAACCTGGAGTGTAAGAAATAAGATCTATTGTATTTTTGTTATCATCCTCTTTCGCGCAAAATTTTGACCTTTTTTTTTAATAATCATTGACACAGGATCCCTCCTTTGTATTGTGGTAGTCTCAAGATTGTCGAGGGGCGGGCGGGCCAGCTGTCCCCCCGGGCACTTCGCGACGGCGACGCCCGCCCTCCCGCGCGCCGGCCCCCCTAACATTATCTCCCGTAAAAAATGCTCGGTTGACAGTCAACCGGGAAATATTTTGGTGTAACGGTGACCGCTTGTGACCATGTATGCAAATATCCCGGTTGACTGTCAACCGATTTTACTTTAACAATCTCAACTTCATTAAAAACCCACTACGCCGGTCGATAATTATATAACCAGCATAGCAGATTTACAACTTATCCAAGTAAAGCGCATTCTCGAAATATTGAGTTATTTAATAAAGTTGAACAAAAGTTATAGTTTACTGCTTTGTTTAAATATAAAGTGTCGTTGCGCAGTAAGTCCGGCGACTATAACCAACTATTTGCGCAAGCAACATTAAGTAAAGCTTAAGCTTTGTAAGCAAATAGATCGATATATTAAAAAAATTTTATTTCGATATAATTATTCGACAGTTCAATTACTACCGAATAAATTTGCTTTACAGCTAATAATTAAAATTGTAAATAAATATTAGTACAAATATTGCTTATTTAAAAAAACACAAAACTGCGGCAACGCTAAAAAACATAAAAACAAAACTTACAACAAAAAAAAAGTTGCGAATAAAGATTTATTTAATTGCGTTAAACTGTAGTTATAGTTCAAAAAAAAGAAAAAGCGCTATTAAATTGTAAATAAAAGTCAGCAGTTAAGTCAACTAGTATAGTTACGTGCTAGCCCGGCTAACTAAGCAAATAACAGCTATAATAATAACCGAAAAAATAACAGCAATTATAATAGTAACAGTAAAAATAATAATCAAGAAATTATCGATAACTAAATTGTACGAAATATTGAAGCATAAAAAAATCAAGCTAAAAAACGCCGGCTAACATTATTACAAAAAAAGCTACTTATAAAAGTTAATTCGTAGTTGCAATTTACTTAATAAAATAAAGTTTTAAGCCGATTTAAACATAATATAATTAAGATTTACTGTTTTGCCCGAAAAGCCGATTTCGACAAGCTTGAATTAGTTTGCATTACTAAAATATAAAACCGAATATTAAAGCAGTGTTTAAATACGTTAGCAGCGTCCGACTATAAAAATACGCTTAAATAGTAAAAATCACTAAAAAATAAAGCAACTAGCTAGTATTCGTTCGAATTGCTGCAAAATGCAAAAACTATTACTAAGTATAGTAAATTATAGCAACAAAAACTATATTACTAAATGCGAACAGCGCTAGCGAAATAAAAAAATAAAACAAAAACCGGCGTGTAATTTACTGAAAAGCAGTTTAAAAGCATACAAAAAATCCGAGTAATATTATAAACCGATTTTTTAGAAAATAAATTTACTGAAAAAAAAAAGCGAAACTAAGTATTAACGACCGAAGTAATACAGTTGTTTATATTAATTGTAATACAAAATATAAGCAAAATTTCCGTATACGATTTTTTATTAATGCATTTTTTAGCTGTAATAAGTGTAAATATATACACTAAAACGCTTTGTTTATCGTTTTATTATACTAAGTTTTTAGCTGCAGTTTTGTATATTAACCGGTTAATTATGTTAAAAATAGCTGTTTTAGCAAAAGTATAGTTTATATTACTAAATCGAAATAATATTTCCGATATTCCGAATTGCATTATGCAAATTCGAAGCAAACATTTATGTAAAAAGTCGTTTTTGTTTACATTATACATTTTAAGCTAGTTAGCTATAAAAAAAGCATTTAATAAATTGCATAAGTTCGCACTTAACATTTATTAGTCGAACAACTAGCAAACTATTTTTTATAAAAGCCGACTCGTACGACTAAAAAATTTTTTTAATATGTGTTACGCTGTTAATACCGAGCTGCAAAAAATATTAACGTAATTAATGTTTAACGAAACTGTTTTCGACATTAATTTAAGCTAAATTACTAACAGCATAATATAAAACTACGAATTCCGGCGTAATAAATATAGTTTTATTTAGCATTTTTAAAACTAGCATTTAAATGTTAAGTATTAATAGTTATTAACGCGTACGCGAACAGCTTGTAGCAAACAGCAAATTATCAAAAAAAAAGTAAGCGAGCAAAACGAATAAATTAAGCACCGCGTAAATACGTATTTAACAGTTAAAAAAAAGTTTTTGCAAAAAGCTATAAAAAAAATTCACATTTAATATAAGCAGCTTGCTCGTAAACCGGAAATTAAGTCGATCAAAGTTAGCAACAGTATATATTCCGCTCGAAATATATACGTAATCAATAGCCGAGTATGTATTTTAACAATATACAACAAAACTCGAAAACAACGCAACAACACCGAATATATTGTTCGGTTTTTGCTTAATAAACCGAGTTAAATAATTGTTTAGTATTTTACTTGCGTTTGTTTATTCGCGCGAGTATTAAATTAGCGCGAGTCCGAATATTTGTTTAAAAATAACCGAAATTTATAAGCGAGCGAAAAGTTGTTTTGCGAATTAAAAGCAATTACCGGCAAGCATTTAAAAGTAAAGTTAGTCGTATTGTTATAGCGTTAAACTGCAGTTAAAATCGCTAAATGTTATTTAATTCGAGCAAACAAGTTATAAAAGCAAAAAAAAAAAAATAATAAAAATAAAAACAATTTTGCGGAAAAAAACAATAAAAAAAAATTGCAAGCTACAATGTTTTAGTATACTGTAGTTCGGCAATCCAGCTACAGCTAGCAAGTTGCACAGAATTATTATGCTATTAACAAAAGATTTTTGCATCGGTTAAAGCCTGAATTGTTGCGCGTGTTTAAACAAGCATTAATTGCATAGCATAATTTATTTTATTTACAGTCGAACAAAGCTAGTCGACGCGCGAAAGCGTTCAGTTATCGGCGTGCCGTTAACTAGCAGTTAGTGTTTTTATTAAAAAAAAAAATCAAAACCGAAAAAAAAGTTTTACAAAAGCATAGTACTGCATTCCGTAAAGCTATAACCGGTTTGTACCGGATCGAGTTTATTTAGTCGCAATTCGAAAGTTAAGCAGCAGTATTAAAATTAGTTTATAACTTTTTAGCAATGTTTATTATTGTATTGCCGACAAGCAGTAACAAATTCGTATTGTTTTTTTTTGTAACAGCTATAGCCGAACAACAAACTGTAATTGTTGTAGTTTTATTTGCTGTATTAGTAAATAATTTAGTTTAGCGTAGCTAACAAACCGAGTTAGCGTGTAAAAAGTAGTTCGAACTGCATTTATATAGTGAAATATAGCAGCTAGTTATTGTTAGCGCCGATCGAGCTGTAACTGAAAAGTTTCGACATTATACTAAAAAATTAAAATTGTATAAACAACTAGCATATATGTTTTTTAACAAAAGTTATGTAGCATTTATCGATATATCGTTTCGAAAGCAGTTGCGCGATTTATAAACGTTGCGGTATTTAAATTGCTTGTTTACGTATTTAACTGCTACGTTAATTGTGCAACTAAAAAACGTGTTGCGAAATAAATTATTAATTTTTAATACGCAGTTGTTTCGACAGTTTACTGTACGTTACACTATTCGATACTGTGTTTACGACAGTAAAAATAAAACTTTGTTCGTAGTTAAATTACGAATAATTTAACGTTTAGTATTGTTCGCTAAAAAACGAAGTGTAATTTACGTTCGCAGTTACGCTATTAGCGAAATTATTCGCAACGCGATACAGTGTTTATTTTATAAAACACGAGCAAATAACAAAAAAAAGTTATTATAAAAGTAAATACAAAATTATAGTTAAATTGTAGCGACCGGTGCGTTAAAAACAAAAGTTGATATCGCCGACATTATTTTCGTAGTTTATATTAATCGGCTATATAAGTTAACTAGTTTTGCGCAGTAGTCCGGTCGCAGTAAAAAAAGTAGCAAAATAAGCGATTTTATTGTTATTATTCGAGTTTAAACTATTAGCAAGCAACGTCGAAAAGAAGTTTTAAGTAAGTATTGCGTTAAGCAAGTTAATAAAAACGCTATAACGAAGTTTTTGCAAATAAAAAAGTGTCGGCAGCAAGTAATAGCAAAGCATTTCGATAGTAAAATAAAAAAAACTAATTGCAAAAGCACCGATAGCATTTTGTGTAATTAGTATAGTATTAATTCTCGTTCGTTTACAGCACTAAAATGTTAAAATAAAAAAATTAAAAACGAATATGTAAACGCGGTAAGTAGTAAAACAGCACTAAAAACGAGCAGCGAAGTTCGCGGTAGTTAAATAATTGCCGGCAAGTTAAAAGCGTTAGCCGAAACAAACGAGTTCGTATTTTAAGCTATAAACGTATTAAAAAGCAAATACGTGTATTGCAAGTTTGTTTGTATTAATAACGAAGTTTACGAACAGCCGTATTCGTATGCAAAGTGTTTTGCCGCGAAAGCTAATCGCGTTAGTTATTGTAATTTTTAGCAGTAGCGAAAACAAATAAATTTTAAAAAAAAGTTTAAACATTGTTTTAATTATAAGTTGCTTTAAAAAATATGTCTACCAGTAGCAATCGCCGGATTTGCGGCGTAAATCCCAAATTTCGTAAGCGAAATGCCCCTGAATCAGGGGGAAGCACGGGCCATTTGCACCATAAATCCTGCACTATAAATCCAAGCTGCTCCCCGCGGGGCCCCCGCGCTTTCGCTGCCAGGTTGCGTGCGCTGGGTAGGCGGGCGGACAGTAGTATTAATAGAAAACGCGTTTGTGTACTTGCCGGAGTGGCAAGTACTGCTCTGTACAGCATGTAGCTATTGCTTCCGGCCAAAACAAAAAGTCTAAGTTCGACACTTGAAGCAGCTACTGCATTGCCTGAAAAAGCCGTTGTTAAAAGCACAAATTGAGCTGTTTCGCAGCTACAAGTTACAAGCGGCCGATGCTGCACCGGCAACGTGGCCGGTTGCTTTTATTTCCGGGCTGCCGCTGCTCGACGTTTATCAGTGCTTTACTTGCACAGATTACTTGACCCGGAATAAAAAAGCGATTCAGCAGCACGTGTCTAAAGCTTATCAGCAAAAGCTCGCGTGGCACAAAACAAAATGCTCGTTGTAGCGAACATGCAACGTGCAGACTTTTTTTGCCGAAAAGCGGTATATCCAGTACTTTGTAGTAAATAGTGTTAACTACACTTTAAAAAATGCCGAAACTAAAACTAAACGGCTGAATTTAAAAAAAGCAACTTTTTTTAAGCTGCTCGACAAAAATGCAGCTGTCGCAAAAAAGGATGCTACAGCAGAAACTAATATTGTTCATAGCTTTGATAGCTATAAATCCGCCGTAATGCTATAGCTTAAACGGACCGGTATCGAAAAGCATACGCGAAGCTTAAAAAAAAACGAGATCTAAACATTTTTTAGCGTGCTAAAAAATGCCGACAACGAGCCCGAGTTATTCCTAATGCTAAAAGTAATAAATAAAATCTTTACCGAAACGCACAGCTAGTACTTCGATAGTCCGGATTGTATGTTGACTTAGCTACAGCAGCTAGCGTTAAGCCGCTTTTACACTGCCGCTGCCTCAAAGCAAAAAATCTGCGCGTTCGACTTTAAAAAAAAGCCCGATACGCTTAAAACCAACTTTAAGTACTAAAAGCAGTTTTTGACTTATTGCTACTGCGTAGCGTACTGCAGCAGCCACTTCGACACAGCAAATAACGACTAGCGGACCCTTAAAAGCTGCATTCAGCTTACTAATGCTTAGGCGAAAAGCTAAAAAACGGCCGTCCAAAGTGCTGTCGATCAAAACCGGCTTGCATTGCGAAATGCTATGTCGGTCTTTTCGATAGCACTAATTTGCCACGAATCCAAAAGCTATCGGTACAGCTTTTCGCTGCTTAGCTTTTGCGCTATACTAAGTATCAAGCCGTACTCTAAAACTTGGAAAAAGCCAAGTAATTACAACAGTTGCTTATTTAGCGTGATTTAAACAGTACAGCTAATTATTTTCCACGCGAGTATTTGTTTAAAAAAAATAAAGCTCGGCTATACGCTTTAGCGTATCGAGCAGTATTGCGCGCAGTTTTTAAAACAAAACACCGAAACTTCAATAAGCGAGATTTTCGGCTGGCGGTTATTATTGTTCGCGGTCTCGAAAAAAGCTATAAAGCTTTACTAAGCGCAATAAGATCCCGACAAGAAAGTTCTGACATACAAAAACGTCGATTTGCATATAAATTACGTACTACAGCTGTTGTTGTCGGAATTCCAGCAAGCTTAGCGCTTGCTGTACAACGAGCTAATGTTCGGAACTTAAAACTTGCCACGAATACGTGTTTAAACTTTAAAAAACAACTTGGATGCCGATGCTTTTAGCTGGTTTATTAGCTAGCACCGAAAAAATGTCGAACTTCTGAAACTGCTAACTCGGTTTTTGCTGACCGTTATTCAAGACTCGAAGCCGCTGCGGAAATCTTTCCTAGATACTACGGCGAATAGCACTACTGTCTAGCGAGCGAAAACAATTAAACAGTACGAAGCCGTTGCCGACGAGTTCTTAAAACGGCTTCTTGTTTTGATTTATATAAATTCTAGCTAATCGTTGTGTAAAAGCGAGCTGTTTTTTGTTACTTAGCGTAATACTCAGCAGCGGCGGAACGTTTACTTTAAGCACGAGCTTGTAATGTTGCATACAACGTACTACAAAAGTCAGCAGCAAACAAGCAAGTTCAAAAATAATATTCGGTTTTTGCTTTTATTTATTAAAAACTTTTTGCTCGACTATTTAATAGTTGTTATTTCGCTCCGTTAAGTCTTTTTTCGCCAGTCCGCTTTACATACTATTATTTTTTTGTACTTGTAGTAAAAAAACAGTAAAGTCTAGACTGACAACCGGCTAACGCAGTACATAAAGCAAGCATGTGCCCGAACTGGCATTTTTCGGCTGCGTATTGCTAACTGGCGGCAAATAACAGTCAATATCGTCAAAACTAAGTTTGCAGCCGATATTAAATGCTTTAAAGTCGATAATATAGCCGAAAACGAAAACGCTAAAACAATTGAAACTGACATTCGAGTTATAACTAAGCAGCGGAACTATAGTACGCGGACGGTTAACCGCGCTTATGCAAACCAGCAAAATGCCAATTTCGAGAACGTGTAAAATAGCTTTATCCGCCGGAATCTGCGTGTTTCAACTTTGTAAAAAAACTAGTAAAAGCTTAATTAGCTGTTTGGACCTGCTGGAAAAAAGAAGCGAAACAGTAAAAACGTAAATAGTCCGCAAATGCTGAAAAAAATCGCTATAAAAATCTACCGGCCGCGAAAAAAGTAGTCAGCCGCGGCTCTACTAAAAAATGCAAAAAAGCTGTACTAAAATAACACGCTGCAATAAAAGTCAGCCGCTCAGAAGCGAGCTATAACAACTATAATGTTATGAACTAAACAAGTAGTAATTGTTATAGCTACTAGTAAAAAGAAAAGCCTGCTTTTTATGCTGTTTTGCATTCTTTTTAACGCTAAAGTAACGATTTTAGTTTTGCCGCTCGTGTTTTTACGTAAAAATCTGCTTCGCCGAATACGAAAGCTGGAAATAAACTACTTAGTGTAAGCGCTTAGCGAGCTACGAAATGCATTTTTAGTGTTTGTAACAGCTAAAGCTGCAAGCACAAAACAGTTTCGGACTTACACTTACAAGCTCGCCGCTACGCAAAACTTCGGCCGGATTGTGTTTAATAAAGCCTACTTGACCGTAACCGCGTTTGCGTATCGCCAGGCTATAGTCGACTTAGCGCTAATCCGCAACGTTCGTACACAGTTTGTTTACTTAACAGCTACATTGCTACCGACAATGCAAGCTACGTTTAAAAAGCAAAACAATTTAGTTAATCCCAAAATAATCCGGACATCGACGAACCGGCGAAATCTGTTCTATATAGTTCAGCGGGCTACTAAGCGAAAAAGTCTGCTCGAAAAAAGCGCGCAAAAAGCAAAAAACGCGTAAAAAAATAGCCAGCTTTTGGATCGAGCTCGAAATAAAATCATTTTATATGTTCGAACAAAAAAAAATGCTGCTACGCTAGCTAAGCTACTTTACTGTTTTTAGTACACTGCCGATATAAGCACGGCTGAACAGAAAAAAAAGCTGCTAAAAATGTAGCTTGCTTTTTCGGACTAGCCGTATATTGTAGCTACGTTTGCACTAAGCACTAGCTTCGACTATGCTTACGTTCGCTTAGTGATACACGTCGACGAGCCGTCGTTTTTAGTAAACTTCGTTCAAAAGTCTGGCCGAGCTGAGCAAAACGGAAAAAAAGCGTACTCGCTAGTTTTTTTTATACTTACGTGAAAGCTACAAGCCGCAAAAAGTACCGTAGTCGAAAAAAAAGCTTTACACTGCTACTTGCTCAGCCAGGACTGCCGCCGGGCATATTTAAGCAAAACACCTCGGCTTAAAAACTGTACTAGCGACAGTGCCAAACTAACGAAAACGTTGTATGCGATATATACAGCGCCGGTCCAGCTTTTACTTTAGATTTTACTGCTTCGTTTTTCGAGCCGGCTTTTCAGCATACTAGCAATACAGCTATTTAGAAAGAAACGTTTAGCCGGCTTCGAGCTTAGCCGGTACTAAAAAACTTGCTCGCAGTTTAAAGCACGTGTCTACTCTGTAAAGTATTCGGCGATACTTAAAACTACGCTTTTTACATGTTAGTGCCGGTTCGAGTTTTTGAAGCTCGTAATCGCGTTAAGAACCAAAACAAAAACCGTAGATTACTCCGTATTACGCGTGCTATTAGTGCTATAATCTTTAAGCCGTCTGTCCGCGAGCAGACTTAAAAGCAGCTGTCCGAGCTGCTTTTATATAGATATTGTTATGCCGCTTTGCTATAGTATTTTCTACGAAAGCAAAGCCGAGCAGTAGCTAAAAAAGCAATTTCAACGAACATTTACAAATGTAAACGAGTTTTTTAAGTAGTGTAGTCGAGCGACTAGTTTCGGCGGAAGCAAAGCGATTTTAGAAGTTAAAGTTGCCGCAGCAGCTTTAATTCAGTTTGAATTATATTAAAACTCTTGATATATAATTTTACGTATATATCCTACTTTAAATAAAATAAAATAAAATGTAATATATAATAAAACTATTTATTGGCTTAGCTTTATAAAAAATGCTTATTTTATTACTTTTCTTTTTAATTATACTTTACTTAAACTTTTGTTAAGCTTTTTCTTTTTTAACTTTGTTAGTATAATTTTTATTTATTTTCTTTTAACTTTATAACCTGTCCGTATTAAGCGTTTAACAGAAAAAAAATGCAAATAACGGTATAAAAATATATTTCCGGTGAATATATTATCCACGAATTTTTATTTAAAAAAAAATTAAAATATAACCCGAATTCGTTCGCATTAAGCGCGCTGCCCAGCAAAAAAAAAAAAAAAGAAAAAGTTTTTAATAATTATTTTATTTATTATAGTCGCCCGAATCAAAAGCATGTTCGAATTAGAAAAAAAAAAAAAAAAAAGTAAACCGAAAAAAGCAAAATAAGTCTAAACTATTACAAAGTATATTTACTACGCGTAACCCGAAACTAGCAGTACAATGCGCTAAAAGCAAACCCGGAAAAGTCTAAGTTATAATTATCAAGTTTAAAAATAGTTACACATAACAAACAAGTTCAAAAAAGTAAAGTTATAGCAAAAAGCAAGCGCAAGCGTTAATAAAATAGCTTTAATAAAATAAATTCATCGAAAAAAAAAAAATTAAAGTAGTAAAACAAATATTAAAACATTATTTTTAAATTTAGGGTTAGGGTTAGGGTTAGGGTTAGGGTTAGGGTTAGGGTTAGGGTTAGGGTTAGGGTTAGGGTTAGGGTTAGGGGTTAGGTTAGGGTTAGGTTAGGGTTAGGGTTAATAAAGTTGAACAAAAGTTATAGTTTACTGCTTTGTTTAAATATAAAGTGTCGTTGCGCAGTAAGTCCGGCGACTATAACCAACTATTTGCGCAAGCAACATTAAGTAAAGCTTAAGCTTTGTAAGCAAATAGATCGATATATTAAAAAATTTTATTTCGATATAATTATTCGACAGTTCAATTACTACCGAATAAATTTGCTTTACAGCTAATAATTAAAATTGTAAATAAATATTAGTACAAATATTGCTTATTTAAAAAAACACAAAACTGCGGCAACGCTAAAAACATAAAAACAAAACTCTACAAACGGGAAAAAAAAGTTGCGAATAAAGATTTATTTAATTGCGTTAAACCGTAGTTATGGTTCAAAAAAAGAAAAAGCGCTATTAAATTGTAAATAAAAGTCAGCAGTTAAGTCAACTAGTATAGTTACGTGCTAGCCCGGCTAACTAAGCAAATAACAGCTATAATAATAACCGAAAAATAACAGCAATTATAATAGTAACAGTAAAAATAATAATCAAGAAATTATCGATAACTAAATTGTACGAAATATTGAAGCATAAAAAATCAAGCTAAAAACGCCGGCTAACATTATTACAAAAAAGCTACTTATAAAAGTTAATTCGTAGTTGCAATTTACTTAATAAAATAAAGTTTTAAGCCGATTTAAACATAATATAATTAAGATTTACTGTTTTGCCCGAAAAGCCGATTTCGACAAGCTTGAATTAGTTTGCATTACTAAAATATAAAACCGAATATTAAAGCAGTGTTTAAATACGTTAGCAGCGTCCGACTATAAAAATACGCTTAAATAGTAAAAATCACTAAAAAATAAAGCAACTAGCTAGTATTCGTTCGAATTGCTGCAAAATGCAAAAACTATTACTAAGTATAGTAAATTATAGCAACAAAAACTATATTACTAAATGCGAACAGCGCTAGCGAAATAAAAAATAAAACAAAACCGGCGTGTAATTTACTGAAAAGCAGTTTAAAAGCATACAAAAAATCCGAGTAATATTATAAACCGATTTTTTAGAAAATAAATTTACTGAAAAAGCGAAACTAAGTATTAACGACCGAAGTAATACAGTTGTTTATATTAATTGTAATACAAAATATAAGCAAAATTTCCGTATACGATTTTTTATTAATGCATTTTTTAGCTGTAATGGTAAATATATACACTAAAACGCTTTGTTTATCGTTTTATTATACTAAGTTTTTAGCTGCAGTTTTGTATATTAACCGGTTAATTATGTTAAAAATAGCTGTTTTAGCAAAAGTATAGTTTATATTACTAAATCGAAATAATATTTCCGACATTCCGGATTGCATTATGCAAATTCGAAGCAAACATTTATGTAAAAAGTCGTTTTTGTTTACATTATACATTTTAAGCTAGTTAGCTATAAAAAAGCATTTAATAAATTGCATAAGTTCGCACTTAACATTTATTAGTCGAACAACTAGCAAACTATTTTTATAAAAGCCGACTCGTACGACTAAAAAATTTTTTAATATGTGTTACGCTGTTAATACCGAGCTGCAAAAATATTAACGTAATTAATGTTTAACGAAACTGTTTTCGACATTAATTTAAGCTAAATTACTAACAGCATAATATAAAACTACGAATTCCGGCGTAATAAATATAGTTTTATTTAGCATTTTAAAACTAGCATTTAAATGTTAAGTATTAATAGTTATTAACGCGTACGCGAACAGCTTGTAGCAAACAGCAAATTATCAAAAAAAGTAAGCGAGCAAAACGAATAAATTAAGCACCGCGTAAATACGTATTTAACAGTTAAAAAAGTTTTTGCAAAAAGCTATAAAAAAATTCACATTTAATATAAGCAGCTTGCTCGTAAACCGGAAATTAAGTCGATCAAAGTTAGCAACAGTATATATTCCGCTCGAAATATATACGTAATCAATAGCCGAGTATGTATTTTAACAATATACAACAAAACTCGAAAACAACGCAACAACACCGAATATATTGTTCGGTTTTTGCTTAACAAACCGAGTTAAATAATTGTTTAGTATTTTACTTGCGTTTGTTTATTCGCGCGAGTATTAAATTAGCGCGAGTCCGAATATTTGTTTAAAAATAACCGAAATTTATAAGCGAGCGAAAAGTTGTTTTGCGAATTAAAAGCAATTACCGGCAAGCATTTAAAAGTAAAGTTAGTCGTATTGTTATAGCGTTAAACTGCAGTTAAAATCGCTAAATGTTATTTAATTCGAGCAAACAAGTTATAAAAGCAAAAAAAAAATAATAAAAATAAAAACAATTTTGCGGAAAAAACAATAAAAAAAATTGCAAGCTACAATGTTTTAGTATACTGTAGTTCGGCAATCCAGCTACAGCTAGCAAGTTGCACAGAATTATTATGCTATTAACAAAAGATTTTTGCATCGGTTAAAGCCTGAATTGTTGCGCGTGTTTAAACAAGCATTAATTGCATAGCATAATTTATTTTATTTACAGTCGAACAAAGCTAGTCGACGCGCGAAAGCGTTCAGTTATCGGCGTGCCGTTAACTAGCAGTTAGTGTTTTTATTAAAAAAAAATCAAAACCGAAAAAAGTTTTACAAAAGCATAGTACTGCATTCCGTAAAGCTATAACCGGTTTGTACCGGATCGAGTTTATTTAGTCGCAATTCGAAAGTTAAGCAGCAGTATTAAAATTAGTTTATAACTTTTTAGCAATGTTTATTATTGTATTGCCGACAAGCAGTAACAAATTCGTATTGTTTTTTTTGTAACAGCTATAGCCGAACAACAAACTGTAATTGTTGTAGTTTTATTTGCTGTATTAGTAAATAATTTAGTTTAGCGTAGCTAACAAACCGAGTTAGCGTGTAAAAAGTAGTTCGAACTGCATTTATATAGTGAAATATAGCAGCTAGTTATTGTTAGCGCCGATCGAGCTGTAACTGAAAAGTTTCGACATTATACTAAAAATTAAAATTGTATAAACAACTAGCATATATGTTTTTTAACAAAAGTTATGTAGCATTTATCGATATATCGTTTCGAAAGCAGTTGCGCGATTTATAAACGTTGCGGTATTTAAATTGCTTGTTTACGTATTTAACTGCTACGTTAATTGTGCAACTAAAAAACGTGTTGCGAAATAAATTATTAATTTTAATACGCAGTTGTTTCGACAGTTTACTGTACGTTACACTATTCGATACTGTGTTTACGACAGTAAAAATAAAACTTTGTTCGTAGTTAAATTACGAATAATTTAACGTTTAGTATTGTTCGCTAAAAAACGAAGTGTAATTTACGTTCGCAGTTACGCTATTAGCGAAATTATTCGCAACGCGATACAGTGTTTATTTTATAAAACACGAGCAAATAACAAAAAAGTTATTATAAAAGTAAATACAAGAAATTGTAGCGACCGGTGCGTTAAAAACAAAAGTTGATATCGCCGACATTATTTTCGTAGTTTATATTAATCGGCTATATAAGTTAACTAGTTTTGCGCAGTAGTCCGGTCGCAGTAAAAAAGTAGCAAAATAAGCGATTTTATTGTTATTATTCGAGTTTAAACTATTAGCAAGCAACGTCGAAAAGAAGTTTTAAGTAAGTATTGCGTTAAGCAAGTTAATAAAAACGCTATAACGAAGTTTTTGCAAATAAAAAGTGTCGGCAGCAAGTAATAGCAAAGCATTTCGATAGTAAAATAAAAAACTAATTGCAAAAGCACCGATAGCATTTTGTGTAATTAGTATAGTATTAATTCTCGTTCGTTTACAGCACTAAAATGTTAAAATAAAAAATTAAAAACGAATATGTAAACGCGGTAAGTAGTAAAACAGCACTAAAAACGAGCAGCGAAGTTCGCGGTAGTTAAATAATTGCCGGCAAGTTAAAAGCGTTAGCCGAAACAAACGAGTTCGTATTTTAAGCTATAAACGTATTAAAAAGCAAATACGTGTATTGCAAGTTTGTTTGTATTAATAACGAAGTTTACGAACAGCCGTATTCGTATGCAAAGTGTTTTGCCGCGAAAGCTAATCGCGTTAGTTATTGTAATTTTTAGCAGTAGCGAAAACAAATAAATTTTAAAAAAGTTTAAACATTGTTTTAATTATAAGTTGCTTTAAAAATATGTCTACCAGTAGCAATCGCCGGATTTGCGGCGTAAATCCCAAATTTCGTAAGCGAAATGCCCCTGAATCAGGGGAAGCACGGGCCATTTGCACCATAAATCCTGCACTATAAATCCAAGCTGCTCCTCGCGGCCCCCGCGCTTTCGCTGCCAGGTTGCGTGCGCTGGGTAGGCGGGCGGACAGTAGTATTAATAGAAAACGCGTTTGTGTACTTGCCGGAGTGGCAAGTACTGCTCTGTACAGCATGTAGCTATTGCTTCCGGCCAAAACAAAAGTTCGAAGTTCGACACTTGAAGCAGCTACTGCATTGCCTGAAAAAGCCGTTGTTAAAGCACAAATTGAGCTGTTTCGCAGCTACAAGTTACAAGCGGCCGATGCTGCACCGGTAACGTGGTTGGTTGCTTTTATTTCGGGCTGCCGCTGCTCGACGTTTATCAGTGCTTTACTTGCACAGATTACTTGACCCGGAATAAAAAGCGATTCAGCAGCACGTGTCTAAAGCTTATCAGCAAAAGCTCGCGTGGCACAAAACAAAATGCTCGTTGTAGCGAACATGCAACGTGCAGACTTTTTTGCCGAAAAGCGGTATATCCAGTACTTTGTAGTAAATAGTGTTAACTACACTTTAAAAATGCCGAAACTAAAACTAAACGGCTGAATTTAAAAAGCAACTTTTTTGCTGCTCGACAAAAATGCAGCTGTCGCAAAAAGGATGCTACAGCAGAAACTAATATTGTTCATAGCTTTGATAGCTATAAATCCGCCGTAATGCTATAGCTTAAACGGACCGGTATCGAAAAGCATACGCGAAGCTTAAAAAACGAGATCTAAACATTTTTAGCGTGCTAAAAATGCCGACAACGAGCCCGAGTTATTCCTAATGCTAAAAGTAATAAATAAAATCTTTACCGAAACGCACAGCTAGTACTTCGATAGTCCGGATTGTATGTTGACTTAGCTACAGCAGCTAGCGTTAAGCTTGCTTTTACACTGCCGCTGCCTCAAAGCAAAAAATCTGCGCGTTCGACTTTAAAAAAGCCCGATACGCTTAAAACCAACTTTAAGTACTAAAAGCAGTTTTTGACTTATTGCTACTGCGTAGCGTACTGCAGCAGCCACTTCGACACAGCAAATAACGACTAGCGGACCCTTAAAAGCTGCATTCAGCTTACTAATGCTTAGGCGAAAAGCTAAAAATGAGCCGTCCAAAGTGCTGTCGATCAAAACCGGCTTGCATTGCGAAATGCTATGTCGGTCTTTTCGATAGCACTAATTTGCCACGAATCCAAAAGCTATCGGTACAGCTTTTCGCTGCTTAGCTTTTGCGCTATACTAAGTATCAAGCCGTACTCTAAAACTTGAAAAAGCCAAGTAATTACAACAGTTGCTTATTTAGCGTGATTTAAACAGTACAGCTAATTATTTTCCACGCGAGTATTTGTTTAAAAAAAATAAAGCTCGGCTATACGCTTTAGCGTATCGAGCAGTATTGCGCGCAGTTTTTAAAACAAAACACCGAAACTTCAATAAGCGAGATTTTCGGCTGGCGGTTATTATTGTTCGCGGTCTCGAAAAAGCTATAAAGCTTTACTAAGCGCAATAAGATCCCGACAAGAAAGTTCTGACATACAAAACGTCGATTTGCATATAAATTACGTACTACAGCTGTTGTTGTACTGAATTCCAGCAAGCTTAGCGCTTGCTGTACAACGAGCTAATGTTCGGAACTTAAAACTTGCCACGAATACGTGTTTAAACTTTAAAAAACAACTTGGATGCCGATGCTTTTAGCTGGTTTATTAGCTAGCACCGAAAAAATGTCGAACTTCTGAAACTGCTAACTCGGTTTTTGCTGACCGTTATTCAAGACTCGAAGCCGCTGCGGAAATCTTTCCTAGATACTACGGCGAATAGCACTACTGTCTAGCGAGCGAAAACAATTAAACAGTACGAAGCCGTTGCCGACGAGTTCTTAAAACGGCTTCTTGTTTTGATTTATATAAATTCTAGCTAATCGTTGTGTAAAAGCGAGCTGTTTTTTGTTACTTAGCGTAATACTCAGCAGCGGCGGAACGTTTACTTTAAGCACGAGCTTGTAATGTTGCATACAACGTACTACAAAAGTCAGCAGCAAACAAGCAAGTTCAAAAATAATATTCGGTTTTTGCTTTTATTTATTAAAAACTTTTTGCTCGACTATTTAATAGTTGTTATTTCGCTCCGTTAAGTCTTTTTTCGCCAGTCCGCTTTACATACTATTATTTTTTTGTACTTGTAGTAAAAAAACAGTAAAGTCTAGACTGACAACCGGCTAACGCAGTACATAAAGCAAGCATGTGCCCGAACTGGCATTTTTCGGCTGCGTATTGCTAACTGGCGGCAAATAACAGTCAATATCGTCAAAACTAAGTTTGCAGCCGATATTAAATGCTTTAAAGTCGATAATATAGCCGAAAACGAAAACGCTAAAAAAATTGAAACTGACATTCGAGTTATAACTAAGCAGCGGAACTATAGTACGCGGACGGTTAACCGCGCTTATGCAAACCAGCAAAATGCCAATTTCGAGAACGTGTAAAATAGCTTTATCCGCCGGAATCTGCGTGTTTCAACTTTGTAAAAAAACTAGTAAAAGCTTAATTAGCTGTTTGGACCTGCTGGAAAAAAGAAGCGAAACAGTAAAAACGTAAATAGTCCGCAAATGCTGAAAAAAATCGCTATAAAAATCTACCGGCCGCGAAAAAAGTAGTCAGCCGCGGCTCTACTAAAAAATGCAAAAAAGCTGTACTAAAATAACACGCTGCAATAAAAGTCAGCCGCTCAGAAGCGAGCTATAACAACTATAATGTTATGAACTAAACAAGTAGTAATTGTTATAGCTACTAGTAAAAAGAAAAGCCTGCTTTTTATGCTGTTTTGCATTCTTTTTAACGCTAAAGTAACGATTTTAGTTTTGCCGCTCGTGTTTTTACGTAAAAATCTGCTTCGCCGAATACGAAAGCTGGAAATAAACTACTTAGTGTAAGCGCTTAGCGAGCTACGAAATGCATTTTAGTGTTTGTAACAGCTAAAGCTGCAAGCACAAAACAGTTTCGGACTTACAAGCTCGCCGCTACGCAAAACTTCGGCCGGATTGTGTTTAATAAAGCCTACTTGACCGTAACCGCGTTTGCGTATCGCCAGGCTATAGTCGACTTAGCGCTAATCCGCAACGTTCGTACACAGTTTGTTTACTTAACAGCTACATTGCTACCGACAATGCAAGCTACGTTTAAAAAGCAAAACAATTTAGTTAATCCCAAAATAATCCGGACATCGACGAACCGGCGAAATCTGTTCTATATAGTTCAGCGGGCTACTAAGCGAAAAAGTCTGCTCGAAAAAAGCGCGCAAAAAGCAAAAAACGCGTAAAAAAATAGCCAGCTTTTGGATCGAGCTCGAAATAAAATCATTTTATATGTTCGAACAAAAAAAAATGCTGCTACGCTAGCTAAGCTACTTTACTGTTTTTAGTACACTGCCGATATAAGCACGGCTGAACAGAAAAAAAAGCTGCTAAAAATGTAGCTTGCTTTTTCGGACTAGCCGTATATTGTAGCTACGTTTGCACTAAGCACTAGCTTCGACTATGCTTACGTTCGCTTAGTTATACACGTCGACGAGCCGTCGTTTTTAGTAAACTTCGTTCAAAAGTCTGGCCGAGCTGAGCAAAACGGAAAAAAAGCGTACTCGCTAGTTTTTTTTTTACTTACGTGAAAGCTACAAGCCGCAAAAAGTACCGTAGTCGAAAAAAAAGCTTTACACTGCTACTTGCTCAGCCAGGACTGCCGCCGGGCATATTTAAGCAAGCACCTCGACTTAAAGCTGTACTAGCGACAGTGCCAAACTAACGAAAACGTTGTATGCGATATATACAGCGCCGGTCCAGCTTTTACTTTAGATTTTACTGCTTCGTTTTTCGAGCCGGCTTTTCAGCATACTAGCAATACAGCTATTTAGAAAAAGAAACGTTTAGCCGGCTTCGAGCTTAGCCGGTACTAAAAAAACTTGCTCGCAGTTTAAAGCACGTGTCTACTCTGTAAAGTATTCGGCGATACTTAAAACTACGCTTTTTTTACATGTTAGTGCCGGTTCGAGTTTTTTGAAGCTCGTAATCGCGTTAAGAACCAAAACTAAAAAAAACCGTAGATTACTCCGTATTACGCGTGCTATTAGTGCTATAATCTTTAAGCCGTCTGTCCGCGAGCAGACTTAAAAAGCAGCTGTCCGAGCTGCTTTTATATAGATATTGTTATGCCGCTTTGCTATAGTATTTTCTACGAAAGCAAAGCCGAGCAGTAGCTAAAAAAGCAATTTCAACGAACATTTACAAATGTAAACGAGTTTTTTAAGTAGTGTAGTCGAGCGACTAGTTTCGGCGGAAGCAAAGCGATTTTAGAAGTTAAAGTTGCCGCAGCAGCTTTAATTCAGTTTGAATTATATTAAAACTCTTGATATATAATTTTACGTATATATCCTACTTTTAAATAAAATAAAATAAAATGTAATATATAATAAAACTATTTATTGGCTTAGCTTTATAAAAAAATGCTTATTTTATTACTTTTCTTTTTAATTATACTTTACTTAAACTTTTGTTAAGCTTAATTTTTTGCTTTTTTTCTTTTTTTTAACTTTGTTAGTATAATTTTTTATTTATTTTTCTTTTAACTTTATAACCTGTCCGTATTAAGCGTTTAACAGAAAAAAAAATGCAAATAACGGTATAAAAAATATATTTCCGGTGAATATATTATCCACGAATTTTTTATTTAAAAAAAAAAATTAAAATATAACCCGAATTCGTTCGCATTAAGCGCGCTGCCCAGCAAAAAAAAAAAAAAAAAAGAAAAAAGTTTTTAATAATTATTTTATTTATTATAGTCGCCCGAATCAAAAGCATGTTCGAATTAAAGCTAATGAAAAAAAAA
This sequence comes from Chalara sp. BL73, assembly GCA_918026815.1. Classification (NCBI taxonomy): domain Eukaryota; kingdom Fungi; phylum Ascomycota; class Leotiomycetes; order Helotiales; genus Chalara; species Chalara sp. BL73. The sequence goes on from CAKJVC010000123.1 coordinate 621,934, forward strand.
AAAAAAAAAAAGTAAACCGAAAAAAAAGCAAAATAAGTCTAAACTATTACAAAGTATATTTACTACGCGTAACCCGAAACTAGCAGTACAATGCGCCAAAAGCAAACCCGGAAAAGTCTAAGTTATAATTATCAAGTTTAAAAATAGTTACACATAACAAACAAGTTCAAAAAAGTAAAGTTATAGCAAAAAGCAAGCGCAAGCGTTAATAAAATAGCTTTAATAAAATAAATTCATCGAAAAAAAAAAAATTAAAAGTAGTAAAACAAATATTAAAAACATTATTTTTAAATTTAGGGTTAGGGTTAGGGTTAGGGTTAGGGGTTAGGTTAGGGGTTAGGTTAGGTTAGGTTAGGTTAGGTTAGGTTAGGCTAGGTTAGGTTAGGTTAGGGTTAGGGTTAGGTT